>OX453269.1:4964573-6164573 GCA_949709985.1 Luffia ferchaultella
GTTCATGTCGAAATTTGTTATTACGAGATCGATCCCCAGAGCCACGGCTATTGAAGTTTCAGATTTTTAGACATCAGAAATATTTTGTAGAATAGGGTTAGTTCGTGAAATAATTACTGATCGAGGAACCATTTTTACAGCAGGGATAGTCAAAGAGACAGTTGAGTCTTTTGGGGCAAAATTATGTCATACCACGGTATTTAGACCCCAGTGCAATGGACTTACTGAAAGGGCTAACAGAACTATATTACAAATGTTATCCATGTATGTGCGTGGTGACCAAAAGGATTGGTGCATGTATGTACCACTGGTGACACATGCGTACAATATTTCAACTCAAGCTTCAACAAAAGCAAGTCCATATGTAATGATGTTCGCACGTGAACCAGTCATGGCGCGAGTACAAGATGCTCCAGCCGCTTCAGAACTAGAAGCGAACCAAAATATTAGAATTCAGTTCATGACGAATTTGTATAGGAAGGTGTTGAGAAACATACAGAAGTCTCAAATTAAACAAAAAAGGAATTATGACAAGAATAAGGTCCCTCCGAGATTTGTAGTAGGAGATTTAGTAATGTTATATATTCCACGTAGAATGAAAAAAAAAAATATAAAATTAAGTAAGTGTTATAAGGGCCCCTATAAAATTGTAAGAATGCTTTCTAATACAAATTGTGTTGTAGAGCATTTAACAACTCACAATAAAGATATAGTACATTTTAATAGACTAAAACCTTTTTTCCGTCGAGACTTATAAAAATATGTATTGCAGTTGGAAGGCTGTTGTAATATTCACCATTTATTATAGTCGTAATATTATTAAAATAATAAAACAGTCGTAGGTGACTAATTTAATTTTTACTGGGTACAAGATGGTTATTAAAAGTAAATAAAAAAAATACATGTATTCCTTTTAAATCTTTATGAATTATAGCGCTAATATGATAATAATGTTATGTTTCATATACGGAGCATTTTCGTGGAGGAGCGAACGAGTTGCAGTTTTGCTGACACACAATAAATACACTGGTCAACCCCTTGAGGACAAGATTCATACAATAAACGAAAGTTGAGTATACATTTATATTTAATCTTCACCATGGGCTATAACTGGGTAACCTTAGCGTGGTCAGATTAGCTCAGGGACTCCCAGAGGGAAGATTATTTTTGAACAAATAACTGCTTATTTAACTTGTCCTCAGATAGCTGTGTCAGTTTCGCACTCCATAGTTCGAGAGCATGCGGTCATGGTAACGGAAGGGCAGGGGGTGCGAAGAATCCCCGGATACGATTCGGCTGCCAAAGTAAACGTTTATTTGTAGCTACATTGAACAATAGGACTTTGATGCGAAACGAGCACGTTGAGGAGCTGGAAGTAGAATTGAGCAGGATAAAGTGGCATATCCTTGGGTTATCTGAGGTCCGAAGACAGGGGGAGGACACGATAATCCTGAGCTCCGGTAACTTATTCTACTTCCGAGAAGGCGATCAGCCCTCCCAAGGTGGTGTCGGATTTCTTGTCAACAAAGTCCTTGTCAACAACGTAGTGGAGATCTCCAGTGTGTCGACCCGGGTAGCATACCTTATACTGCGACTAACCGACAGGTACCGCCTAAAGGTTATACAGGTATACGCTCCAACTTCGACTCACTCGGACGACGAAGTCAGGGCAGTGTATGACGACATAGCGAAAGCTATGCGTCATGCGAGCCCGACTCAGTTCACCGTTGTTATGAGGGACTTCAACGCCAAAATGGGAGTACAGAAAAGCGACGAATCAAAGATGGGGCCATACGGCATCGGACGGAGAAATCACAGAGGGCAAATGCTGGCAAACTTCCTCGAAATGAAAGGTTTGTTCCTGATGAACTCCTTCTTCAGGAAGGCGCCACAAAGGAAGTGGACCTGGTAAAGCCCAGATAAAGTGACCAGGAACGAGATTGATTTCATCATGACGGATAAAAAGCGCATATTCAGAGATGTCTCAGTGATCAATAGGTTCAATACTGGCAGCGATCACCGCCTAGTCAGAGGCACTCTGAATATCAACTACAGGCTTGAAAGAGCCCGTCTGATGAGGTTCAAGCTCCGACCGACACCGTCCCAAGCCGACACAGGCTCCGAGGCTTTTCAACTGGAGTTGAGAAACCGATTCGACGCGCTGGAAACCATGGCGAATGTTAAAGGCATGGCGGATAATCTGATCAGTGTTGTAAGAGAAGTGGGCAGCAAACATTTTAGATCGAGGTGCAAAGGCAAGGAGTCTAAACTCTCCAGCGAAACACTGGATCTCATGCGAGAGAGACGTGAGAAGTCGCTACGTGGAGTATCGTCAGACTTGGCTCTGAACAGGAAAATCAAGAGGCTGATACGACGGGACCTCCGCCTCTTCAATACAAAACGTATCGAAGAGGCAATCCAGCGGAACAAAGGTTTGAAAGTGTTCGTTCAGCAGCTTGGTAGAAGCCAACTGACGAACCTCAAGACTACCGACAACAGAATCGTCTCCTCTAAACCAGAGATTCTCGCTGAGATTGAGACTTTTTATAAAAAACTCTATGCCGTACATGCACCTCCCCCTGCAGCCCGCGACAACAGTGATCGAAGAGCTCCGCTCACCCGACACTACACAGATGACATTCCCGACGGCAGCCTGGGCGAGGTAAGATTGGCTCTCAGGCAGCTAAAAAATGGCAAAGCACCCAGCGCCGATGGCATCACGACAGAGCTTCTGAAAGCAGGCGGGACGCCAGTCCTGAAAGAGCTTCAGAAGCTATTCAACACTGTCATACATAGTGGTGTTGCGCCGAGTGCTTGGAGTGAGAGTACGGTCATCCTATTCTTCAAAAAAGGAGACAAAACGCTTCTTAAGAATTATAGACCGATCTCACTTCTCAGCCACGTGTACAAGCTGTTTTCGAGAGTCGTCACGAATCGCCTCGCCCAAAGATTTGACGAATTTCAGCCCCCTGAGCAGGCCGGGTTTCGAAAAGGCTACAGCACCGTAGACCACATACATACGCTGAGGCAGATTATACAGAAAACAGAAGAGTATAATCAACCTCTGTGCCTGGCCTTTGTGGACTACGAGAAAGCCTTCGACTCCGTCGAGACTTGGGCTGTTCTGGAATCCTTGCAGCGATGCCGAATTGACTGTCGTTACATTGAGGTGTTGAGGTGTCTATACGAAGCCGCGACAATGACTGTCCAGGTCCAGGACCAGCGAACGGAACCTATCCAATTGCGAAGAGGAGTACGACAGGGGGATGTCATATCCCCGAAACTGTTCACCAACGCTTTGGAAGATGTTTTCAAGACGCTGGACTGGAAATATCGTGGCATTAATGTCAACGGCGAATACATCTCTCACCTCCGTTTTGCTGACGATATAGTCATCATGGCAGAGTCGCTGGAGGAGCTCAGCGGAATGGTTAACGGCCTCAATGTCGCCTCTCGGCGGGTGGGGCCCGGGATGAACTTGGACAAGACGAAAGTCATGTTTAACGAACATATTCTCCCGAGACCGGTAACCGTAGAGGGTGCGACTCTAGAAGTTGTGCAAGATTATGTCTATTTAGGACAGATTGTCCAGTTAGGCAAACACAACTTCAACAAAGAAGCCGACCGAAGAATTCAGCTGGGCTGGGCTGCTTTCGGGAAGCTTCGTCATCTGTTCTCGTCGCCACTACCACAATGTCTGAAGACCAAGGTCTTCAACCAATGCGTCCTACCTACAATGACGTACGGTGCCGAAACGTGGACTCTCACGGCAGGACTGATCCATAACTTCAAAGTCGCTCATCGTGCTATGGAACGGGCTATGCTCGGTGTTTCTTTGATGGATAAAATCAGAAACACTGAAATCCGTCAAAGAACTAAAGTTGTCGACATAGCCGAAGCGATCAGCAAGCTGAAGTGGCAATGGGCCGGTCATATTTGCCGTAGAACTGATAACCGATGGGGTAGACGAGTTCTCGAATGGAGGCCACGTACCGGAAAGCGAAGCGTCGGACGCCCCCCGGCCAGGTGGACAGATGACCTGAAGCGCCATACCGGGGGTAGTTGGATGCGAAAGGCGGAGGACCGTGTGTGGTGGCGAGCCTTGGGAGAGGCCTATATCCTGCAGTGGAGAGACACGGGCTGATGATGATGATGATGATGATGATGGGAATCGAACCCGTGACCCTCGGCTACGCAGTTAGGGTCTGTAATCACTCGGCCGACCGGTCAGTCAACACGTATACAGAGAATTTGGTATAATATCATAGATGACCATGCGGGCAAAAGCTAGTCACAAAGTTGTATCCGATTTCCTCATAAAAGTATGAATTGACTAGAAGCCCTTTTCTGCGTTTATCGTCTAACCACTCATACTATAGGTAGCTGGTGTAAGATGGCGAGGTTTAGTCCGAGTTTCAATGCGCAAGGTTCCCGGACGCCGTTCTTCACCTACCAAATCCCCGCGCCCCGATTTCAACCCCCCAAAATTGCGTAACGTCATTTCGATACCTTGACCTGACATTTATAACTTTTTTTTTTATAACGTATACATCACTGTATTGAAACCTCATTAAAACTTAATTGTTCTGATATTAAAACCAACTGCTGCTATCAAATTAATTTACTCTATGGATTTTTCCTTAAGCCGTGATTACATTGCGTAATTCTTCGTCAATTCGAGTTTGTAATAACGTTCTCGGTGGAAATAGTATATACTTCTGACAGACATGTTAGACCAGTAATTTTTATTAAAAAAATAGTCCGAAGTACGAAATGAGTGATGAGTGGGTGGATGGGGAACAGGGAAGGTGATTTGAACCAAACAATATTAATTTACTGTCGGCCCATTAATGCTCCACTGTACTTAGGCCTCCTCTCGGGTAGAGGAGGCTTGGAGCTTAATCTACCGCGCTGATACAGTGCGGGTCGGTGGATTTAATTAACTAATTAATCTAACTAACTAACTAACCGGGACCGACGGCTTAATGTGCTCTCAGAGGCGCAGAGTCAGTGATAATTATGTACGTGGCTTAGAAAAACTCATTGGTACATGTCCTGGGATTCGAACCACGGCCTTCTAAACAAAAAGCGGGCTCGCTGCCACTCGCCAATCACGACAGTTATTAATTTACTGTTTGAGAACTACTTACAATATAATAACGATTAAATTAAGAAATAAACGAGAAAGGTACGTTGAAATAAAAATATTATTTGTAAAATCCTGTTTCACAGTGGCTCTGAGGCGAAGGGGCAAACTCCTTCCGAGTAGGTATCTACTTTAATTAGTGTATGTTTCCCAGTGGTTCTGAGGCAAAAGGCGAAGGGGTAAACTCCCTCAAAGTACGTGCTATAATTAGAGAACCACTGACAAAAAACGCCAAGACTCTCTAAAGGCCGAATTTTTCGTTTCATCCATATAAACAGCAGCCAGTCAGCTAAGTACACAGACAAGTCAACCTTATAGACCACGCTTTGACAGGGAGTAGCATTCGCCAAGGCTATGTAGTGACACTACATAACTACGTCACTAGTGAGCCGTCAGTTGGAAGCACGTCGAAAGCCATTAAATTATCAATTTTGAACGAGCCAATGAAAACTAGCCGACCTCTCCCTGCACCCCGCCACTTTTTGGCGATTTCGTTTTCGTACTGACGTTTATTAAAGCGTGGTCTATAGGTTGACTGGTCTGTGACCTATAGATACAATTTTTTTTTATTACTTGCAATTTTCCCATGAACACGTAACTACTACCTGTCATGAAAATTCAGCTTATAAGAAGTATCCATTTTATTCAGTCCTGTCGGACTAAAATATTAGCTTATTATCTTTGATTATATAATATCTGGATAGAGTGTCGGAGTTATAAAACGTAGATAAAAATATCACCTACTGTTCGGTTATAATTCACGCACACAGAGGCGGTTCGTAAGTACATGGTTAATAGGTATGGCGTAGCGAGAGTAGGTATATGGCTGATGAGTCACATAAACAAGTAGATATGTAAAAGTTAGCCCGTCATTTTTGCTGACACTGTATTGCGAGGGGTCCATCCAGACATCTTATAATCAAAGGTAATTATGTATATTTTGCGTTTGTGCATTATTTTCTATGAAACAAATTAATTGCAGAGAATCAACAGTCAAAGTGAGATGATCACCGACATGTGGCAATGATTCCATTTATTTTAATTAATAAAAAAATTATACATAATTACCATAAATTATACGTACAAACGACCCCCTTCCACTCCACCAGTCCATTATGCCCCACTGCAGGGGCTTAGGCTTCCCCCCCAGGGTGAGGGCGCTCGGATATTAATTCACCACGCTGCTCCAGTGCGGGTTGGTAGGTTTTAACGACTGCCGTCTGTTGATAACACCCGGGATCGACGGCTTAACCTGCTCTTCAAGGCACGGAGTCAGTGATGGTTATGTACTTAAGTCAGAAAAAACTCTTTGGTAAAGTCTGGATTCGAACCACGTTCGCACAGCCTTCTAAACTTCGGACAGGTTCGCTGCGCTCAGACTATCACGGCACCAAAGGCCTTAGACACTGTAAAATAGGCACATCACAGGGCATTTTTACCTATTCTGATTTATGAAACACTAACTTTTAAGGCGGTAAGCTTCCCATACAAAAGGAGCTCCAGCCCGTGTCTGTGCCTCGCTCAATCCTGTTACTTATTTAAAAAAAAAAGAACATGTAATAGGAGGAACCCTGTTATGGAACGGTGTGTTTTTGTTTTTTTGGTATTTCATTTAGTTGTTTTATAATAAATTTTACAAAAACATGATTTTCTTAGAATGTTTTGGTTTGAAAATAATGGTTCGTAAATTCTATAGAGTAAATTTGAAAGCAACGTTTGATTTTATAGCCTTTTGATTTATAAGGCCATAGAGCATGATTCGAATCCGGGCGTGTACCAATGAGTTTTTCTGACTTAAGTACATAACTATAACTGACTCCGTGGCTCGGAGAGCACGTTAAGCAGTCGGTCCCGGACGCTGTCAATAGATGGCGGTCGTTACAATCCCCAACCCGCAGTGGAGCAGCGTGGTGGATTTAAACTCCAAGCCTCCCTCACCCCGGGGAAGGCCTAAGCCCCTGTAGGGGGGTAAAAAAAATGGGCTGATGAAGTGAAGTTTAATTTTAATAGAGTCATAAATGTCAGTTCACAGTGTCGAAGCGACATCACGCAATTTCGCGGGGTTGATGACTGGCACGCAGGGATTTCACAGGGGTGCAGATGGGCTCGTAGGGTCCTTGCGCACTGAAACTCGGACTAAAACTTTTCATCTTGCACCAGCTAGCTAGAGTATGAGTGGTTAGACGGCAAATGCAGAAGAGGGCTTCTAGTCAATTCCTACTTTCATGGTAAATTCTATATTAATACGATTTTCAAAAAAAAGGAAAACACACCGCCCTGTGACAACCTTTTTTAATATAACGCTTGGTAAGCTGTTTCGACGAGTATTTTACAGGTATTTTTGGAAAGCTCTTGTCATCTCTGTCACTCAAGAGCGGGTCGGATAGGTGGGATCGAAACGGAGATATAGTAATGCAAAATCGAAGCCGCGGAGAGAAAGACTGTCCCCTTAAGGCACAAAACACTTGATTATTAAAAAATGTATTTAAAGTTTTAAAGGAACAAATACAAATTTTTGTTATTAAATTTTTCGATACAGTAGTGTATCTAAGTTTCATTAAAAGGATGATGTAACTAAGCAAGGCCATTCGTAACTCATCTAACGCCGTGATTCAGTATATTTTTTTTAGACAAGTTTCAATGAGTAAAATACGTAGAATGGATAATAGGTAATTTTAGACATTACCTACCTACCTATATTGAATTGACTAACATATAGTTGAATAACCTACCTACCTATATATATGTATTGAGTAACATATTATTATATCTAGTTGAACTGACTTGGTTATACCGGGTGTTCGGCTGAACGTAGTTCTATAGAGCATGTAGAGCTGAGATGTAGAGCTTGCCGAAACTTAAAAAAGTTTCAAGTGAGCAGATAGCGCAAACTAACGGTTACCGAGGAAAACATGTTTTAAGTTGAAATACGTTCAGCCGAACAGCCCGTATACAATATACTTACCTCGTGTTCGGCTGAACGTAGTCCAAACTTATAAAGCGTATAGAGCTTATCGAACTAAACAAAAAGTTTCAAGTGAGCAGATGGCGCAAACTGACGGCTACCGAGAAAGACCGATTAAAGTTTATAAGCTCAACACGCTCTATAAGTTTGGTCTACTACGTTCAGTCGAACATACGGTATCATCGAAACTGTATTTATTTCGAACAAGTCGATGTTCACAGTATAATCATTATTTTTAAATACTATATAGGTCTTTATTATTTAAATTTGATTATTATTAATTAGTAATATATATATATATATAGCGTGTTCCGTGTGAATTTTCCGTAAAACTTGGGCGCATAAAAGAAAATGGTTTTCAAGTAACTATGAAGAACACACCGAAACACAACCAAAACTGAATATATATAAATATATATAGTTTATTTTAAATTCAAAATTAATCAATTTAATAATAAAAAATAAAACTAATCCAATAATCCACCCCTCGTCGCCCTCGACGCAAATGTGCCCATGACGCCCATCGCATTGCCGCGCTGAATTGCAATGGCAATTCTTTGCACCAGGAAGGTACCGGAACGGGGGTCGAAGTCCCCTCTTTTTTAGACGACGGCCGATGCTCGTGACGAAACGTTTGGCTTCAATCCCCCAACAGCCAGCATCTTCCACCAGCATCTTTAAAAAATTGTACGTACTAGCTAGTACGTAGAATGTTCTTATTATAACGAATATAATTTATCTACAATGTATAAACTAAAAACTAATTAATGGGAATTATAAATGTGACGACGACGAAAAACGAAACGTTTGGCTTCAACCCCCAACAGCCAGCATCTTCCACCGCAAGAGGGACGAACAAGTATTTACTCTCCAGAGTAGAGTATTTGACTCGTTTTCTGGCAGCTGCAGACTCCGCAGCGGCTCCGGCCGTTCCCATGGTAGGACCAAGGTGAGAGGCGGCAAATGTGCTGACACACGTGGCGTCCCAAAGTAGACACCTACCCTTCTCCCACGGCACCAAAGTCCGTAAAACTTATAGCAATTTATTTCTTTATTTCATTTTCATGACCAGCGAAAATCTTTGCTGCAGGTTTTGAGACGTCTTCGTCGTCAAGCAGTTACACTTTACATCAGCTAGCATTTCACCCAGAAGAACAGGAAAAAGTACAGAAGGAAATAGACGAAGTTCTATCTAGATACGACAACAAATTATGCTATGACGCTGTCAAAGAAATGAAATATTTGGAGATGGCGTTTTTAGAAGGCATCAGACTGTTTCCGTCTTTAGGTGTTTTGAACCGGAAATGCGTTAAAAAGTATACTTTGCCCGGAACTGACGTCACGATTGACGAAGGCGTTAAAATAATGATACCGGTGCAAGCGTTGCATTTGGACGGGAAATACTTTGAAGAACCAGAGAAATTTAATCCAGAAAGGTTCAGTCCCGATAGAATTAACGACATTAAAAAACATGTGTTCTTACCTTTCGGCGAAGGCCCTCGAGCTTGTATTGGTAAGTTATATTAACTCATAACATTTGTTTGAATAAAATCATAAAAGTGTCGTGATAGCCCAGACCGCAACGAACCTGTCTCTAATTGATAAGGCCCCATAGGGTCATGGTTCGAATCCGGGCGTGTACCAATGAGTTTTTCTGACTTAAGTACACAATATCACTGACACCGTGCTTCGGAGGGCACGTTAAGCAGTCGGTCCCGGACGCTGTCAATAGATGGCGGTCGTTACAGTTCCCAACCCGCAGTGGAGCAGCTGGAACGACACCGTGCCTCGTAGCCTCTTCCAACATAATATCCAACACTTGTCTTTTCAGGCGAACGTCTGGGTCTGATGCAATCTCTGGCAGGTCTAGCGGCACTCTTACACAAGTTCACTGTGGAACCGGCGCCAACATCTTTGAAGAATCCCATCGTCGACCCATCTGGAGTGGTAGTGCAGAAAATAAAAGACGGAATACCTTTGAAGATCAAATCTAGAACGTGATTACATACCACGGCGTCGAAATTAAACTGCGATAGCGTTATCGAATGATGTCGAACAAAAATATTTACATAAATAGTTCTATAAAATTTTTTGTAACAAAATTTTGTGTTGAAATATCTTACGATAATAAAATCAGTACTCATAAATGTCGTGATAGCCCGAGCGCAGCGAACCTGTTTCAAATTTATAAGGCCATGTGGCCGTGGTTCGAATCCGGGCGTGTACCAATGGATTTTTCTGACTTAAGTACATAACTATCCCTAACTTCGTGCTTCGGAGAGCACGTTAAGCAGTCGGTCCCGGTTGCTATCGGTCGTTACAATCCGCTAACCCGCATTGGAGCAGCGTGGTGTATTTAAGTTCCAAACCCTGGGAAGATGCCTAAGCCCCTGCAATGAGGCATAAAAACCTGATAGAATGGAATGGAAAAATACATACAATAAACTCTCAGATATTCCGTGTCTGTACATTAATGATTTTTGTAAAAAAAATACTAGGAGACGCGATATATAATAGAACGTAATTTTTTTTTATTTTTCGTCTGTTTGTTCGTTTGTACGCGCATTACGTAAAAGCAATCCATTAGATTCGAAATATAATAACTGTAAAATATAAAGCTTTATTCTGAGTAACATTTAGTAGTTATTTCATCAAAATCGGCTTACGTAATCAAAAGATATAAATTTTTTATTTTATTTAGAAACTCCCATAGTACGACGCCACCACACTTGCGGGCGGTGTGTCGAGGGAGACGCGTCACTGCTTCGAAATTTCATACTCGAAAAAATGGGGTATTTGACATCGACGTATTTAACCCTTAATTACTCACTACGAAACTTATATAATTTCTCGCACGGGTCTCAAGTAACCCCAAATCGTAGGGAAGCTTATTATAAAGTATCGGACTACTTAGATGATAAAAATCCATGGGTGTAAGCCGCTCGCCTATCAGTTTGTTTCAATATTATTCTTTAAGCTTATTGTTAAAAAAATTTTTCTATAATGTTGAAAAAAAAAGAGCGTCCCTTAGTTTCTTGCGTATTCTTCTGAGAGGAACCAGCATTTTTGAATGCGCTTTTGTGGTGACGTTCTTCCACAAAGTAATAAAATTCACTCTTCCCACGTACTTCAAGATTATGTTACATAACTACGAAATAAAGATATTTTGATTTGATTTGTAATGTAAACGCAAGGACATTTTAAGCGCCATCTATGAACCTTTATTAGAAACTGTACTTAGGCCAGTGTGATTTTAATATATGTTCAAATATGAATACATTATGTAATTAAATAAATTATTGTGATTTTGTGGGTCGGGCCGTTATTGCGTTGACAGTTCAATGAAGAGTTCAGCTGAGAAGTGTTAATGCATCCATCATACAGCGTTGATCTTGCACCCTGGTTTCCACTTGTTTCCATCTCTTCAAAAACCTTTTGGTAGTGTGAGGTTAACAGCCTCGTTAACGAATTTTTTCAACCACAAACCCCACTAGAGCTACAAGATCACCTCACTACTCACTACCTACAAAATGGTAATAAGTTAATGAACAAAATGGCAAATATACACTTTAATTAAATGTAATTGACGACGGTGTCGTGATAGCCCAGAGCGCAACGAACCTGTCTCAAATTTATAAGGCCCCATAGGGCCATGGTTCGAATCCGGGCGTGTACCAATGAGTTTTTCTGACTTAAGTACACAATATCCCTGACACCGTGCTTCGGAGGGCACGCTAAGCAGTCGGTCCCGGACGCTGTCAATAGATGGCGGTCGTTACAGTTCCCAACCCGCAGTGGAGCAGCGTGGTGGACTTAAGCTCCAAGCCCCCCTCCTCCCCCTGGGGAAGGCCTAAGCCCTTGCAGTGGGGTAAAAATGGGCTGATGATGAATTGACGACCGCTTAGCCTACGAAGCTGGAGGTCCCGGGTTCGAATCCCAGGTCGAGTCAGTATTTATATGATGTATATGGATACTGGTACCGGGTCTTGGTTGTTATATGTATGTGGTGTCTTCGCTTGTACCCAAAATACAAGCTAATGCTTAGTTTGGGACCTAGACGTTGTTGTGATTGTATGTGTTATTAAATTAAACTAGGAAAAAGTTGTTAGGTACCTATATAAAGGTACGGTTAAGTGCGAGTCGGATTCGCACACGAAGGGTTCCGTATTGTACAATATAAAAAACGAATGAGAACCCCTTTAATTTATTTATATTTGTTGTTATAGCTGCCACAGCAGCACATACTCAGTGTCTATTACGGTTCAGTAGATACACCCCTGTGACAGATGGACGGACGGACAGCGGAGCTTTAGTACCTAATAGGGTTGCCGTTTGTACCCCTTTGGGTACGGAACCCTGAAAATTGTTAACATATTGTTACGTGTTAGGGTTCGAATATTCGGAGAGAAAGACCTGCTGACTCTTTTGAAGACTTTATTCACTAACACTAGGTCCAAACAGTAGGTCCAAACACTAAACACTAGGTCCAAACACTAAGCACTCACGATGTATTAGGTCGTAGCCAAGTCGTGGGTTTCACTGGTATCACTAGTTTTCACTTCGAAGTCGCTTAATTGTAGCCCAAAATAGAACTGAGATCGCTCACGCTCCTGCGGCTATTTATATGAGTCGTAAGGAACTCGAGAACATTCCAGAAATCACTCCACTCGCACGAACGTAATGGATCAATTTGGATATTCCTAGAACATTCTTTTTCTTCTAACGCCATCTAGTATTGAGTAGGGGTTTCGTGTGTCCTTATTGTAAACCCTTTTACAAAGTGGTTTTACTAGTTGAAAAACAAGAATCTGTTACTACTGACGTCGCCACTACCAATGTCTGAAGACCAAGGTCTTCAACCAATGCGTCCTACCTACAATGACGTACGGTGCCGAAACATGGACTCTCACGGCAGGACTGCTCCACAAATTTAAAGTCGCTCAGCGTGCTATGGGCTATGCTCGGTATTTCTTTGATGGCTAAAATCAGGAATACTGAAATCTGTCGAAGAGCCAAAGTTGTCGAGATAGCCCAAGTGATTAGCAAGCTGAAGTAGCAATAGGCGGTCACATTTGCCGTAGAATCGATAACAGATAGTGTAGACGAGTTCTCGAGTGGAGGCCACGTATCCTATAGCCTATATCCTGCAATGGTGAGACACGATGATGATGATGAAACTGAAAATTTTCTAAGTGTTTCTGATTCCTTTCTTTTAACATCATCTAAATCCGCTTTTAGAATAACATTATTGTAAACCTTTTAATATTAATAAAAATATTTATTAAAATTGCGATTTCTATATATAAGTACAATACGATATCAGTTAGGTATTTCCTTTTTGTATTAATTATGTGGGTATAACGTTTTATAAGATTACAAGTATTTATATAAATGCATATTTTTTTTTTTGAAAATGTTTGAAATGAAATGAAAATGTGCCAGCGTCTATTTTAAGATATTGTAATTTTTGAGAAATTATGGTATAGTTATTTATAGTAAGTTATCTATGAAAAAATAAAAACAAAATACTGAATAAAATAAAAAAAAAATATATTTTTAATAATTTTATTATAAGTATTATTTTTAAAAAAATACACCACGTTAAGCACAATATTTAAAAAAATATATTGAGACATTTTCACAAACTTTGTGTGCAAACTTTTGAGTGAGAAAAACTGTAATTGGAATGTTTTTGTTTCTAAAAAAAAAAACTAAAACGAGATTTATTGTATTGAACATTATTAGAATTTTTTATTACTTACTATTTATTATCCTATAATTATATGTATACTTACTGAGTATGAAATGTAAGCAAACTGAAAATATTTCTTAAAAGCAGTTTTGATTACGTAATGTCTGGATGGACCCTTGCAAATACAATGTCAACAGAAATTTCAGGCAAACTTTTACATACTTTCGCGTGTGACTCAACAGACCACGTACTCTCGCTATGCCATACTAATCACGTACAAACCGTATCTGTGTTCGTGAATTATAACCGAACAGTTAGGTAATATTTTATATACGTTCTTCAACGCCGACTTTCTATCCAGACATTATATAATCAAAATTAAGCGGATACATTTCATAGTTATGAGATTCGACAATTCGAGAAATTCACATACGTCAAAGAGATTAAAGTGGGACGACGCCTGTCTAGTACGGCTATTTAATGATAGATGGAGCCACCATATAAAGAAATGATTTTATTTTTTCATAATCACATTTCTACGTTTAAGTTGATAAAACATGACATGCGACTATAAAAAATGATTCTATTTAATTTTTTTTACTGACTTCATCGATTGTTTCAACAGTTTCGAAGCATTTGTACAAAAACCTAAAAAATTATGGAAAATAAGGTTTTTCGATAAACGCTTCGAAACTATTGAAAATATGATAATAGGAATCAGTCGAGAAAACCTCACATTCATCATCATCATCATCATCAGTGCCTCTCCTTCAGCCAGTTATGCAACTGAAAGGGATAAATCCCGATATACCGAAGGGGCGTGGTTATGGGAGGGAATGTAGGTCAGTCAGGTCAGTTTAAAACATTAAAGAGAAATATTTTTTACAGTCGCATATTATATTTTATCAACTGAAACCTACAAATGTGATAATAAAAAAATAAATCATTTGTTTATATTGTAGCTCCATCTATTATTAAATAGCCGTAATAGACTGGCGTCGTCCCACTTTAATGAGACAATATACAAAAATTATAATTACAAAATAAATATTTAAATAGCTCCAAAAAACAAATATTACAAAAATTGTTTTTTCATGAACATATTTAAATAAAAATTTCTAAAATCTAAACAATTTTTCATCAATTAATTAATGAATAACAATGTACAATAATTTCTTTAAAACTTAAAATTCACATTACTTTCATCCGCACACTTTAAACATAGACAATAAATTGAGTAGCGTTCAGAGATCTTGGTGGCAGTCATAGACACCATAGAGGCGTCAATTTTGTAATGGCCTCCGTAATGTATGGTACACTGACCTCTGGAAGCTTGTCCACATCCACATGACCTGAATAACCAAGGTACAACACATGTGCCCACAACCTCACAGCCAAAATTTGTCTGACAATAACAAGTAGCAATTTTTTATTTCAAAAGCAGTCATATAGTCTGCATAAGTTCATAAGACATGTTCATGCACACAAATATTTGTCCCGGGCGGGAATCGAACCCGCCACCTTTACCTCCGCAGTTAGGGTCTCTAACCACTCGGCCAACCGGTCAGCATAAATGTCTCAACAAGATTTTTGAATTAGCATCACTTTGTGAATAGGTACACACATACCTAATTGTCTATGTCTATACCGCTGAGTATTCTATGTTTGCATAAAAAAAACAGCTTCGTTGTGATGACTTGGCGACATTTCATAAACATAGTTTATTGTCTATGAAATTAACACCAGTCTAGATCAGATGGTCGTTTCGAAAAGTACTCGAAAATGTATTTCGTTTTAATTTGTGTTTTGATTTTATTAATTTATTTATACGGCACGAGAAATCACGACTATTGGTCGAAAAGGGGGGTCAAAAACGACAGACCTCTACCGTTTTTCGGTAATTATTTGAAAAGGATATTATTCAAAGAAAGTGATACACAATTAACGAGCGAATTGTATAACAAGTACAAAAATGAAAAAAATATTGGATTTTATATGGCCAGCAAACCAATTCTAGTCGTGAAAGACCCTGAAATTATAAGAGCAGTTCTAGCAACGGACTTTATGTGTTTCCATCAACGCGGCCTGAGATTCCACCAAGATGCGATGGACCCGATGCTGAAGAATCTATTTCATGCCGACGGTGACTTATGGAGGTTGTTAAGGCATAGACTGACTCCAGCTTTCACTTCAGGGAAACTCAAAGCCATGTTCCCGTTGATTGTCGAAAGGGCTGAAAAGGTCCAGATCTTAGCCGAACAGGCATCAAAAACTGGTGAAACTGTAGACGTCAGAGATCTAATAGCCAGGTATACTACAGATTTCATAGGAGCCTGCGGATTCGGTATAGATATGAACTCGTTGAACGACGAGAATTCGGTATTCAGGAAATTAGGTAAACGTATATTCCAACCGACTTACTTCGATGCAATAAAAATTTGCTTCAAAATATTGTTCCCAGATGTCTTCAAGAACACAACCGCAATGCCACAGGAAGTGACGCAGATGACATTGCATTTAGTGAAAAGTGTGATGGAACAGAGAAATTTCAAGCCATCGAGTAGAAACGATTTCATAGATTTATTACTGAGTATAAAAGAAAAAGGGAAGTTAGTGGGAGAGTCTATCGAAAAGAGAAATCCTGATGGAACGGCGAAGATCGTCGAAATGGAATTAGACGACATGGTTATGGCGGCACAAGTTTTCATATTCTTTGCTGCAGGTTTTGAGACGTCTTCGTCGTCAAGCAGTTACACTTTACATCAGCTAGCATTTCACCCAGAAGAACAGGAAAAAGTACAGAAGGAAATAGACGAAGTTCTATCTAGATACGACAACAAATTATGCTATGACGCTGTCAAAGAAATGAAATATTTGGAGATGGCGTTTTTAGAAGGCATCAGACTGTTTCCGTCTTTAGGTGTTTTGAACCGGAAATGCGTTAAAAAGTATACTTTGCCCGGAACTGACGTCACGATTGACGAAGGCGTTAAAATAATGATACCGGTGCAAGCGTTGCATTTGGACGGGAAATACTTTGAAGAACCAGAGAAATTTAATCCAGAAAGGTTCAGTCCCGATAGAATTAACGACATTAAAAAACATGTGTTCTTACCTTTCGGCGAAGGCCCTCGAGCTTGTATTGGTAAGTTATATTAACTCATAACATTTGTTTGAATAAAATCATAAAAGTGTCGTGATAGCCCAGACCGCAACGAACCTGTCTCTAATTGATAAGGCCCCATAGGGTCATGGTTCGAATCCGGGCGTGTACCAATGAGTTTTTCTGACTTAAGTACACAATATCACTGACACCGTGCTTCGGAGGGCACGTTAAGCAGTCGGTCCCGGACGCTGTCAATAGATGGCGGTCGTTACAGTTCCCAACCCGCAGTGGAGCAGCTGGAACGACACCGTGCCTCGTAGCCTCTTCCAACATAATATCCAACACTTGTCTTTTCAGGCGAACGTCTGGGTCTGATGCAATCTCTGGCAGGTCTAGCGGCACTCTTACACAAGTTCACTGTGGAACCGGCGCCAACATCTTTGAAGAATCCCATCGTCGACCCATCTGGAGTGGTAGTGCAGAAAATAAAAGACGGAATACCTTTGAAGATCAAATCTAGAACGTGATTACATAGACTGGCGTCGTCCCACTTTAATGAGACAATATACAAAAATTATAATTACAAAATAAATATTTAAATAGCTCCAAAAAACAAATATTACAAAAATTGTTTTTTCATGAACATATTTAAATAAAAATTTCTAAAATCTAAACAATTTTTCATCAATTAATTAATGAATAACAATGTACAATAATTTCTTTAAAACTTAAAATTCACATTACTTTCATCCGCACACTTTAAACATAGACAATAAATTGAGTAGCGTTCAGAGATCTTGGTGGCAGTCATAGACACCATAGAGGCGGCAATTTTGTAATGGCCTCCGTAATGTATGGTACACTGACCTCTGGAAGCTTGTCCACATCCACATGACCTGAATAACCAAGGTACAACACATGTGCCCACAACCTCACAGCCAAAATTTGTCTGACAATAACAAGTAGCAATTTTTTATTTCAAAAGCAGTCATATAGTCTGCATAAGTTCCAAAACCGCCTAAAGCCATATTTAATTGTCTGCACAGACGGATATATTGTTGACGTTACCGGGCCACATGCAGCAACGACATCTGATGCAACTATTATGTCCGGATCATTACATGATGAAGCTCCGATGCATATTGTAATTCAAGCCGGTGATGTATTCATATTAGATAGAGGTTTCAGGGACTCCCTCCCAAATATAGAAGAGCATGGTTATGAAACCCATATGCCTTCTACAAAAAGTAGGTTTGAATCTCAACTCAGCACTTTAGATGCAAATAAATCCAGGATGGTAACAATAGTCAGATGGGTCATAGAGAAGTCATACAGGGTCGCCTAAAACGGGATTTTAAAATATTGAGGCATGAATACTTCAACAGAGCCTTGCCTCACATATTAGAAGACGTAAGAGTTGCTGCTGCTCTAACATAGGTACTGAATAAGCGAGGCCTGGGTGTCGCTATGGACTTGGGCAAGATTGAGGCCAACTCCCAGTTCCAGCGTGGGAAAGAAGCGTTAGAGGCCGCGGTGAATATACTCGTAAAGCGCGAATGTAACATTATCGCGCTCGAGTCTCTGCTATCCCTCTAAAAGAATGGCGTCCTCGTCTTAGACTCAGGGTCGCGTCTTCGCAACAACCTGGAAGTGGAGCGCACTCGACATGCATAAGAGCTAGTAAGAATCGAGCGCGCTTATAATCGCTCTCTTCAGGAGCTTAACAAAGCCCTGACCTAGGAGCTCAGCCAAGCCTGTACTGACGTCAAGAGTAATGTTGACGAGACTAGGGCAGTGCGGGATTGGCTGGGCTATGAGACTAAAGAGGAGAACGAGAAGGCGTCCGGAATCTCTAAGGCGGTGGAAAGACCGAAAGGGCGCCTAGACGTATTCCACAAGTACGGGGTCCGCCCGACGTGGGTCACCAACGCAAAGTGTAAATATGTAAAAATTAAAAATAAAATACAAAATTACCAAAAATAAAAATGAGTGTGAAATAAATATTAAAAAATATTATAAGATAAGGATATAAATGAATTAGTGATAAATGAATTGAAATACAATTAAAATACAACAATGATAAATTTTGTAGATATCGATTAAAAAATCGATACGCAACAACAAAATATAGAAATAAATAAAATAAAATAAAATAAAATAAAAATAATCACTTCACAAATTGAAGCACCATTACAAAAACCAATGAAGAATTAATAATTATGCTAATAGCCAATAATAAGTACTATCATGTTGGAAGTAATTTTTAAATAGGTTAAAAAGTGCTATCAAAATACCATACAAAGGGATTCACAAGGTAACAGAAATGTTTTGCATCGTATACGCATCCCAAATAACGAGAAAAGTTAAAGTGGTGAATCGATGCAGTTGTTTGCTGTGTTTCCTGGTTCCTATTTTGCTGACCAGTGTCCAGAGGATGTCAAGAACTTCGACGCACGTATTAAAGGAAAAATTGTGAGTAATAAGATGCCGAGACATGGGTCAGCAGCGTTTCGGGGTAGCTTTAGATACATGGCAACTAGATGCTGGAACAACCTGCCCCCTCCTCTTAGGGAAAATTTGTCAACATATACTTTTCAAAATAAACTTAAGGGGCTCTTACTCAAATCCCAGCTCTCGATGCCGTGATACGGGGTTGCTGATAGCGGTGCAGTCTCCATTTGTGGAGACATGAATGTCAGGGTGTGCGTGGCGTGGGTTGCGACATTGCTGTCTGGGTGGTGGGAGTGTTCGGTGTATTAAGCGCGGATGGACGTACGTGCGCTGCGGGGCGGGGTTCTGGGGCACAACTGAAAATCGCAGCCCATGTCGCAGTATTTCGCACAGTCGCAGTTTTATACACATAAAACAATATATATGTGTTTTAGTCGTTAAGTTTTTTTGTTCTGTTGGGTCTGCTGGTGTTTCCTACGAATAAATATATTTTCTTTTCTTTCTTTCTTTCTTTCTTTCTTTCTTTCTAATAAAGTAGTGATTCAGTGAAAATATGTGAAAAGCCTACATAGTGAAAAGTGAAACACAAAACGTTATAAATTGTCATCAGACATTTCACTGCGTGCATGTCTACATTTATTTCAATTTATTTTACAACGCTCAAAAATTAAAAATTTGCTATTATTGTTAGTTATAGCAATTTATTACGTAGATTTCATTAAATATTTTTTTTAGTAGTTCTTGTCATATATTCAGTAACGGATTGTCGTTCTCCATATTAAATGTTGTGCACTGTTTAAAACAGTCACGGCAATTAAAATTAAAATCTAGAGATAGTGTAAAGGTTCATTTTAGAGAAGGTAATATTTTGACAGTCCCTTGTCAGTATATTTATGAAAATATAATTTATGTACATAAAAACATAAATGCTTTCTCTAGGGTGAGTGATGGCCACAACTTAAATACAAGACATAAGCATTTGTTATCAATTCCCAGGTTCAGGCTCTCAAAGGTTAATAATTCTTTCATGGGAAATTGTATCCGTTTTTATAATAAAATTCCAAAAGAAATGTTAGAATTCAATTCTAATCAATTTAAAAAGCGAGTTAAAGTCCAACTCATGAAAAAAGCTTACTATTGTATTAGCGAGTATTTAAATGATAAGTGCGCATGGACCTCATTGTAATAGTTGTAAACACTTTAAATTTAAAAAAAAAAAAAAAAAATTAAAAAAAAAAAAAAAACAATTAAGAAAAACATATATTTAAATAAAATAACCAGGGAGGAGTTTCTTGCCGGTTCTTTTCCTCCTAGTTTTTGAACCGGTACCTTATAAATTTTTATGACTTTCAATAAGTGTGTGTAAACATCTTATACTGAATAAAAACTTTTTGAATTTGAATTTACCGTTTGCCACATGTATTTAATTTCTAAATAATTTGCACTGATTTTATATGAGCAGTAACATTTTAAACAACAGTAACAAAATGATTCTATCATTCAATTTATTTTTCATTCTATTTTTCACTTCAATATTAATGAAAATGATGAGTTTAATCACATTACATAAATTCAATTTATAATAACATACCGCCAAATTGGTATAAATATTTTAGAAGTTGTTTTCGATTTGTTGCTTGTGGTATAGATCAACAGCTTTTCGTGCATTTTCTACTGAAATAATTTTTTTTCTCATTTTCTTTTGTGTTATGCACATGCATACTTCAATTATATTTGTTGTTAACACGTTCAGCGCGAAGCTCTATATGCCAATACCACCAAAATTTCACTTGAAAAATTTTTTTTTGACCTAAAACCATGTAGATGTTATAGAGGATCTTTTGTTACCCCCACCCTTCCTCATTCCCTCCTCCTAGTGTATCTTTTTCGATACACGGGCCTGCGAAAATAGTTAACACCCAAAAGTTTTTCATGGGCCATGTGTGAAGAAAAGATACACAATAATAATTTATTTTAATTTGCATATGCTTCTATGTCATTAAAAAATATATCCACAATATAGAAATATTAATCAATACTATTTAAAAGTACACTATAATATCATATAAGATTTAACAAACAATATTAACGAAATCTGTTATGAACAAGTTACTTTGACAAGTTTTTGGTGTAAGTATACACAATTTTCAATTATGTATAAAAATATAATATGTAAAAGGCATAGCATTCAAATCTCGAATAAACGCTTGACCTCAAACTCAAACTGGAACCTGTATAATATATACAAAATTATACATACAGGATACAAAATTGTATATCTGTGACCAGCACAAATACACAGTTTTCACACATCAGTATATATACAGCAGTACCGTAAATAGCGCTTGCTAGTTTACTTCCAATATCATTGCTTGCCACGTTTTGGCGGTTTCTGAAGTCGGAAGCCGGTCATTAACGGTTCAGCGGTTGCGTTGCCGAGGGACGTCAAACCACTAGTGTTGAATGATACACCGAAACTAGGTGGTGGTTGCTGCCAACAGGTTTCTTGTATAATTACTACAAACCCGAAGCGTCGCCAACGGGGAACGCGCACGGCGACAATGTATCCCCGACGTAGGCGAACGGAGAAGGACCAGCCAAGTGTTGTATGTTTCCTAATGCTTGTCTAGGATCTGACAATACAGCACTGCTTTGGTTTGAGTTTGTGAAACAAGATGTCTTCAACTTTTTCTCGTTGTCCTCAGATTCTCAAAGGATTTTATCTAGGCTGCTGTTTGTTGATTTCACAGCGAACACATCAGTATTGTCTTGGAGTATGTACTTTCTTAAATTCCAATTTCGCTCCTTTTGAGCTGCTACTTGCGCGTGGACCGCCTGCGATCTCGCAGTCAGTGCGACTAGGGACTCGTGCATACGGCGTATGCCGAGGGTTAGTTCTTGTTAAGAAAGTAGCCTCGGCGTGGCCTGCATCCGTTTATCAGCTACATCTATTTGTATTCTAAACATAATCTGTCAACGAAATGCTCAAATTTTTGGCACTGATTGGTTGGATGGGCTTGGTCAAACTGCCTGCTGTAAAAGACTACTGGAGAATTCATAAGCTTTATGGGATTCCATTGGCAAGAACAGTCATGCCAAGAAATCGCTTCGAGCTAATATTGAAATACTTACATTTTTCGGATAACACTGAAGCAGATACTGAGGACAGGTTGTGCAAAATTAGAGATGTGCTTGATACATTTATCAAAAATTATAAGATAATGTATGCCCTAGGCGAAAACATTTGCGTAGACGAATCTCTTATTCCTTGAAGCGGAAGATTGATATTTCGCCAATATATACCTACTTAATAAAGTAGCGAAATATGGTATCAAAGTATTCAAGCCCTGCACTGAAAAGGGTTATACCTGGAACCTATATGTATATTGTGGAAAATCGAAAGAAAAAGAAGTCTATGTTTCTGAAAAAACGGTTATGACTCTTGCAAACGATCTTCTACACGAAGATATTTATACCAATAACTATTATTATACATGCGTCTCGCTAGCATACAGACTATGACGCCGAAAAAACCATCTTGTTGGTACCCTCAGATCCAACCGAAAACATCAACCAAAAGATGTCATTGCTGTAAAACTGAATAGAGGAGAAATGAGCCGTAAGCAAACCAAAGATGGAATTGTAGTCTTGAAATAACGCGACAAACGGGATGCGAGAATGCTCTCAACAAAAACATCTGGTCTCAAGACAGTGGTCACCCAAATTAGAAAAAGGACACCTATAATCAAACCAATAATCAACAACGACAACAGCGGCAAAACATCGATCGATATAAACGACCAAATGGCTACTTATGGCAGTGCTTTGAGGCCACAGACCAGTCAACCTATAGACCACGCTTTAATAAACGTCAGTATGAAAACGAAACCGCCAAAAAGTGGCGGGGTGCGGGGAGAAGTCGGCTAGTTTTCATTGGCTCGTTCAAAATTGACAATTTAATGGCTTCCGACGTGCTTCCAACTGACCGCTCACAAGAGACGTAGTTATGTAGTGTCACTACTTAGCCTTGGCGAATGCTACTCCCTGTCAAAGCGTGGTCTATAAGGTTGACTTGTCTGTGTTTGAGGCGTTGCACAAACGAGTATTTACACCAAAAACCTGGCTAGAAGTCGAAATGCAATGTATAGTAAAACTCAATGCAATTGTCTCTTCCTAACGGCTGGATAACTTGTTCATAACATTCCGTCCCTCTTGCGTCTTTTGTCTTACCCCGAATGACACACGGGCAGTCGGAAATCAGTCATCATCTAATGCGCTCCTTTGTTTTCTCGGTGCCCTTATTTTTCATCATATTTGCAAGTGGTGTTTTATTTGTTATAGGTATAGTTTGTGAAATAAATAAGATGCATATGGAAGCTGAAGGTATGTCTTTTAATTAGAGATGAAACGGATAGCAGTTTGGCCGGATACCGGATACCGGATATTCGGCCAACCATGTGGCCGGATAGCCGGATATCCGGCCGCCGAATATCCGGCGAAACTTAGCCGTTTGCGTAGGCAGCGCGCGAACGTTCAGGTGGACTCGGTTCCACCTTTCTGCACCTTGCAGCAGTGTGTATAACGAAATACTTTTTTCTGACGCTGGCCTTATTTATGAAGAGAAACGCCACCGCCTGCTACCTCTCAATGCAGAGAAATTATTATGTTTCTTTCATCCAGTTTTTTTTTTTATTCGTTATTTATATAGTTTATTATTATTTTAGGAGCTATCCGGTATTCGGCCGGATAGTATTATGGCGGCCGGATAGTATTATGGCGGCCGGATAGGCCGGATACCGGATAGTTACCGGATATCCGGTTCATCTCTACTTTTAATAATAGTCATATTGCATTTTATTTATGCACGGATAAATATTTCTTTTAGATAATTTAAAATAACTATACAAATACTACACTTTTTTGTTAAAATTTACTAAACACGAGGGTTTTTGTTTGTGTTCCGGGCACTTCCGAGCAGTTTACTTAACTTATAGTAAAGTTGAAGCCTTCCTGAGGAGGGCAGGAAAAAAAGTTCCGCTTTTTTCCGCCATTTTGTTTACCAGAGATTTAAAAATAATGTGATATTAAATTAAATATTTGACATTGATTATAAAAGGTTTTTTTTTTGGTTTAACTGAAACATATAAGCATTTATCAAAAAAAAACTGCTATATTATTTAATGCACGAATGCCCGGATAAGAAAATAGATGACAAGGTACTTTTTTTGGAGACATTATTGATCGAGATCACTAAATGTCCTAATAGCAAAAGTGGTAAACTAAAACATACTTTAAGTCGTTTTAAGAATGAATTTAAACAAAAATGGGGAGCTGCCAATTACTATCTTCGTACAGTAGTACAAGTAGCATCCAGTGCCACCCACGGTACACAAAATCTTAATGCACAGTGCAAGTCATTTCAGTCTATATTGCTGATTGGCCAGCTTTCGAAAGAGGCTGCTGAAGTTCGCAGTAAGCACTTCAGACTGTAGACAGAATTTCGTCCGAAAATTTGATAGAGTCAAATGCGATTGGGATATTATTAACAGGCTTCTGCTTACGATGAAACTTTGATGAGTAAATTATTTTAGATTGACGCAATTTTTTCATCGATGGTGATGATAAAGATAACTTTTTTGAATATTTTGATGAAATAAATTTATAAAAAATGGTCCATATTCTTTATTTTTACATTTCTGCATGATATTTTTCATAAAATAATTTTGGTCAGGTTTTTCGTGTTAATACTCCTCTGTGCGTTGTACTAAATGGTATAGTCAGCTGTTCATTGAAGTATTATAGGAAACAAGCCTAGTCAATGCCCATTTTCTCGATAACACATATTCTACCAACATGAAACTGACAATCACGGATTTTCGAGAACAAATTTAGTTATCACAGACTACTTGACAGACATTCTCAACCCCGTGTAACAGAACCCGGACCATCGACTTCGCCGTCAAGAAGAGCCTCAGAAAATGTGAAGCACTATCTTGTGAAGAATGCAATTGAAGAAAAGACAGTTCGCGGGCGCTGTTCAGAATGCTATAAAAAGTACAGAAGGAAAGAAATTGAAGTGAATGACAAAGTAGTACGACCGTCGCAAATTAACACAAATGTTCCATTTGTGAAGTAATTATTTGCAAAACTTGTTTCAATAATACCCACTAACTATATAAGCTATAAGATTACTTTGTATACATAAAACCTTTGTTACCTTTTGATTTTTTATAATAAAATTACAACATTCAAAATATTTTTACTATTTTATTCCTTCCCCATACATTTTACTTAATAATTTCTAAAAAAAATTGACCAATCTCAGCCCCAATACTATACCTTTTGATTTTTTATAATAAAATTACAACATTCAAAATATTCTTACTATTTTATTTCTTCCCCATACATTTTACTTAATAATTTCTAAAAAAAAATTGACCAATCTCAACCCCAATAGTATACCTTTTGATTTTTTATAATAAAATTACAACATTCAAAATATTTTTACTATTTTATTTCTTCCCCATACATTTTACTTAATAATTTCTAAAAAAAATGACCAATCTCAACCCCAATACAATACGAAAACCGGTTGGATTCCATGCAAAGAGGCTTTGCTCAAAAAATATGCAAGGCATACCGCATCCGCTAGATCTGAGAGCGCTTGAATCCGCCGCTTTATACAAAGCAAAAATGAAAACTCAACAGAACTCCCTGCCGCTGGGGAGAGAGCTCGAAAAAACGGTGAGTCACCTAGAACAGCCTCACCCCTCGAAGCTTATTAGCATGGAGTACGAGCTCCTCAATGACGCGGACGCATACGCCCTCGACATTGCTATCGTCGGTCCCAAAATCGGTACCGATGGCAGCAAGATTGATGGAGAGGTAGGGGCCGCGCTCACCTGCTGGGAGGATGGTGAGGAGGTCGAAAGCCTTACCTTCAGTCTGAACCCCTCTTGCTCTGTCTTTCAATCCGAGCTCTATGCGTTCTCCAAGGCGGTCTCACTGGCGCAAGCAGACGGGGAAGAGCTTTGGTCAACATCTTGAGCTATTCGAGATCGTCCCTGGACTTACTAAAAAATCCTAAATCAAGCAATCCGCTGGCAAAGAGGATCCGAGAGGTCCTTGGTGAGGTCAGGGCGGAGGGAAGAGATGTTCGGCTTTTCTGGCTGAGAGCACACATAGAGACGCAAGGAAACGAGAGGGCCGATCAGTTGGCAAAGGAGGCGGCTCTGGAGGCATGCAGTGCCGTAGACTACGACAAAATTCCCCTTAGTCACGTCAATCCAATCCCAATGGACACGGTGTTGACCCATCCTTCTAGGAAACGACAAACTTCTCCAAATTCTGATTATTTCTCTCTTCCTCCAAAGAAAAACACAGTCGCACAAGCAATCGAATCTATCCAATCTATGTATACTTTACCAGAATATGAGGGTAACAGAAAACGGTATTTGGATCAGGATACTGCTCCTTTTTTGATTCATGTAAGCAAAGATTGCGAATCTTCGTCTAGTGCTACATTTCGCCCAATTAATTTTGGTCACTTCCTACACCACAACGAAATCAAGGATATTCCTAAAGACGGCGTTAAACGTATCGGTCGAAACCGAGTCTCAGTTGAATTTAAAACTGCTGTTGCTGCAAATTCTTTCTTAGATCACCCAGGTCTCGCCGCAGCTAAATATAATGCCATTATTCCTTCATATAATGTGACCCGCATGGGTACTGTAAGAGACGTCCCAGTAGAGTGGACCCTAGAAGAATTAGTTTCTTCAATCGAAGTTCCTGATGGATTTGGACGTGTCATCAGAGCCCGGCGGCTCAATAAAAAGTCAACTGTAAATAACACTTCTATTTGGACTCCAACTCCGACAGTTGTTCTAACATTTATTGGCCAAAAGCTTCCAGATAGGGTTTACTGTTTTTACACCTCCCTCCCAGTTCAGACATATATTTTACCAACTATTCAATGTAATATTTGCTGCAGGTTTGGGCATGTTGCTACGCAATGCCGGTCACAAGCGCGTTGTTTCATCTGTGCGCAATCTCACTCTGGTATTGACTGTAATAGTTTATCTCCTATACCTACCTGTTTGTTTTGCTCTGGTAACCATAAAGCCATTGATACATCTTGTCCTGAACATTCTAGACAGAAATCAATCAAATTGGTGATGTCACAAGAAAATATCTCATACAACGAAGCATCAGTCAGGTTTCCACAAGTTAGAAGATCTTTTGCAGATATTTCTCGTACGTCTCCCCCCCTTATTCCCACTCAATCTTCCCAAACCTTACCCCAATCTTCTCCTCACTCCCAACCCATATCCAGTTCAGTCTCGTACCGTCGCACTTATTTTACCCAAAAATCCCCCCAACTCCTGCATCCAGTCCAGGTTATGATAGGCAAGCTCATCAAGCTATCATTAGTACTCCTCCTTCTAGTCTCCCTAATGGGAGTGCCTGTCCTTCAGATGGTATATCTGCCAATGATAATCTCCTGGAACTCTTACTTTCTACAATTTTAAATATATTTTCCCGCTTTGGAGACTCTGAACTACCGAACAATGTCGTATCTAAACTTACTCAGCTTCTTAAAACTATTAATAATGCCCAAATTCCTTCAATGGAATTGCCACAGCATTCGTCACAAGAAGAATATCATCCCTCTTATTAATAAATACAAATCTTCAATCTTTGCTGTCCAGGAGCCATGGCTTAAGCCCGGATCCAACTTTAGGATCCCGGGTTTCTCATGTCTCCGGGACGATAGGTTAGATGGTTATGCTGGTTGGGCTATTTTAGTATCTAGAAATGTGATATTTAATCAAATCTCCCTTCCTTACCACAGTAATACCATTTTTGCTGCTGTTGCTGTTAGAGTTAATAATATTTCTTTCCTCTCCATCTACATCCCTGAACCTAACCTAGCTCTTCTCTCTGAATTAAAAACTATTATTACAAGTCTTCCTCCACCTATCCTTATACTTGGAGACTTTAATATTCACCATACATCTTGGGGTTGTTATTACTGTGATTCTATTTCTTTTCCTTTTCTTGATATCTGTGATGAACTGGATTTATGTTTATTGAATGACGGGACCCCTACTCGCAGAGTTCCTCACTCTCAGAATCCAAAGACTGCTGTGGACCTTTCTTTAACTTCTCCTTCCTTGGCTTCTAGCCTCTCCTGGTCTGTCCTTTCTACCACTCACGGTAGTGATCACTTTACTATCATTCTATCAATTCCTGATTCCCTTAATTCTATTCCTACTCCTTCCCTTCCGCCTCTCTTAAAATTTAATATTCACAAAGCTGATTGGTCACAATTCAGATCCCATTTAGATCAAGAAATAAGGAATATTCCTCTGATTAACCCTGACAATACCCTTTCTTCTTATGTTTTTTTTAGAAACGCTCTTCTTTCTTCTGCTACTAATTCTATCCCTCTCAAATACACTGCTAGATGTAAAATCCCTTCTCCCACGTGGTGGGATTCTGATTGCACTCATGCTTGCAAGAACAGATCAGAAGCAGAGGATGCTTATTCAGTTGCTATGAGTTCGGAAAATTACATCTCTTACCAGAGAATTGCTGCCAAGACTGTAAGACTTTTATCAGAAAAGAAAAGATCTGGTTGGTTACGTTTTTGCGAGGAGCTTTCTCCTACCACTCCCCCTTCTAAAGTCTGGAAGAATATGAGACGTTATCGCTGCTCTGTTTCTGCTCTTGTCATCTCATCTAACTATCCTTCTGACTGGATTGAACAATTTTTCTGTAGGTTAGCCCCTCCTTCTGTACCTTCCTTGGAAGAAACTTTTCCCCCCGCTTTATCCTCTAGCTACACTGATGATTTTGAGTCTC
Source organism: Luffia ferchaultella (assembly GCA_949709985.1). Taxonomy (NCBI): domain Eukaryota; kingdom Metazoa; phylum Arthropoda; class Insecta; order Lepidoptera; family Psychidae; genus Luffia; species Luffia ferchaultella. Next base: position 4,993,798 of record OX453269.1, read on the forward strand.
CCTTTTCTTGGGAGGAACTTTCAGCTGTCTTGGAGGGTTTGAGTGACTCGTTCCCAGGAATTGATGGGATTCCATATTCTTTTATTTCCAAAAGCAGTAACTCTGTAAAACAGGTATTCCTTTCCATCGTTAATAATATATTTTTATCTGGAACTCCACCTGACGAATGGAGGACTCAGATTATCATCCCTATTTTAAAACCTGGAAAGCCCAGCTCTGACCCTTCTAGCTATCGGCCAATCGCTTTGTCCTGTACAATGGCTAAGATATTGGAACATTTAATCAAGAACCGTTTGGAATGGATTGTTGAAAATTAGAGCATATTAGCTAAATCTCAGTTTGGATTCCGAAAAGGTTTTAGCACTATGGATAGTTTAAGCATATTTGTAACAGACATTCATATCTCCTTCTCTAAAAATGAGTCTTTAGTAGGTGTTTTTCTGGACGTGTCATCTGCGTATGACAATGTTCTTCTTCCAGTGCTCAGGCAGAAAATGCTCCAGCTGAATTTTCCTGTAACTCAGAGCTACACTTAAACAATGTTTAACATTGTTTGAAAAGTACGTAAATCAAATATAGTCTGTTGATTCATACCAACTTACATTGCGTTTAGAAAGAATGAGTTCATTGTTGGACGAGTTTAACAAAGTTCAAACAGAAATTGAATGCACATCGGACGTCCGGTGAACAGCAATCTTTTGAAGAGCGATATTTTGAATGTGTAGCTAAGGCAAATAAAATGGCAGAATCTTTTATAAAGAAACAGGAGACAAGTGACAGTGAGTGCAGCCAGTTAGAAACAACACACATAAAAAATGAATACAAACAAAAGGTCAAACTTCCAGCAATACAATTACCAAACTTTGGTGGCAGCTATGATTCATGGTTGGAATTTTGTGATGTATCTGATTCATTAGTTCACAAAAATACAACTATCGACAATATACAAAAAAATCACTATCTACGGTTATCATTAACATCTAATGTTTTACAAATAATTAAATCACTAGAATTCACAGACACAAACTATGAGATAGCTTGGAAGTGCATACAAGAACGCTATAATAACACACAATTATTAATTACAAATCATCTCAAATCATTACTCAACATACCAAGTATTCAAAACGAGTCAGCAATATTTCTCAGATAATTGATTGATAGATACAATAACAAAAAATCTCCATGCTCTCGATACACTCGGTGAACAGACAGAGCATTGGGGAACATTATTAATTTTTCTAAAATCTCAAAAATTAGATGAAACCACTGATCGAGAGTGGACGGAGCACAAAATTAAACTCGAACAAATAACATTACACGAATTTATGACATTCTTAAAAAATAGAGCTGACTTTTTAGAATCACTACAATCTTGGATTCAAAAAACCACCAACCAATATCAAACAAGACACCACACACAGGTTCAACACCAAGTCCACACCTTCAACAAAATCATTCACATTCAAAACACACACTAATCAGACAAATCAATCAAATCATAACAATCATACTAATCAAATGAATCATACCAATCGCACTAATTACAACAACTCGCACAAACAAAACAATAACAATATTGTATGTCCAAATTATCATTTTTCAGTGCAAAACGTTTTTGAGTTCAACACTATACAACGCATCAAAGAGCTACAGCTCTGTTCAAATTGCCTGCGTAAAGGGCACCTAGCTAGTCAGTGTAGGTCTAGCAACTGCAACATTGTGGTGAACAACACAATTCATTGTTACATGTCGAAAAGGACAAACCAAGTGTCGCTTTGTCGGCAGGCATAAGCAATCATGAGCAAATCTGCACATGGTTTTGTACAAGAGGATAGACGAGAAAGACATCCACTGGCTAACAAAAAACCAGAAAATATAAAAGAAACTGTTCGTAAACACATTGATTTGATACCTAAGTCTGAGAGCCATTATAGTCAAAACAGAACTAAAAGACAATACCTCGATAGTCATCTTAATATCGAAAACTTATACGCTTTGTATAGAAAGTTCTGTATCCAAAAAAACATACTTAGCGAAACCGTGGCGAAGTCATGGTTTTACAGGTACATTTTTAACACAGCATATAATCTAGAGTTTCATCCCCCAGCCAACGAAACTTGCGGTGAATGTGATTCCTATGGTATAAAATGCAAGGATGCTATTATCAAAATGAAAAATAGTGATACTGAAAAAAAGTGTCGTGATAGCCCAGAGCGCAACGAACCTGTCTCAAATTTATAAAGCCATAGGGCCATGGTTCGAATCCGGACGTGTACCAATGAGTTTTTCTGACTTAAGTACATTAACTATCACTGACTCCGTGCCTCGGAGAGCACGTTAAGCAGTCGGTCCCAGACGCTGTCAATAGATGGCGGTCGTTACAATCCCCAACCCGCAGTGGAGTAGCGTGGTGGATTTAAGCTCCAAAACTCCCTCCTCACCCTGGGGGAGGCCTAAGCCCTTGCAGTGGGGTAAATGGGCTGATGATGATGAAAATGAAAAAAATGAATTTAAAAGCGCAACGTGACAAACACCTTTAGGAAGCTAATCATCGCTACACTTTGAAGTCATTTGTTAAAATTAGCGCTATCAAAAGTAACGGTACTAAAAAATGCTCACAGTGGATATGCTAAAATGTCTGCCAACGCCGTATTTGACTAATGCCCAAAGTTTCTATTTGAGGAAGTTGTGGACTTTTGATTTCAAAATCATGAATTCGGCATCCAAAGAAAGCTGGTGTTTTATGTAGGATGAGGCAGTGTCGGGTCGTGGTGGAAATGAGATGGCTTCAGGCATTGTAAAATTTTTAGATAATAATGAAAATGTCGGACTGAGCGAAGTGACGGTATGAAGTAATAACTGTGCCGGTCACGTCAAAAATATATGTATAATGATGGCTCATGTATGGATATTTAGTGAAAAGCAATATCTACAAGTAATTAACCATAAATATTTGTTAAAGGGACATACCCAGGGCCGGCGATAGGGGGGGTGTAAGGGTAGTAGTACCACCAGGGCCCGGACTAAGAAACGGGGGCCGGCTTAATTGTTTTTTTTTTTCAAAGTAAGGTGGGGTGGGCCCCGCAATGTTTTACACCCGGGGCCCGATCTGGCTCTCGCCGGGCCTGGACATACCCACATGGACGTCGACGTGATACACTCAGTCATAGAGCGAGAAAAAAAGAAAATGAAACAATTTTCCATTATGTGCCCTTGGGACTGGCAGCAATTTATTAGAAGTTGCTCTAAAAATGAAAAATTCAGAGTCGTAACAAAGAAACTAATGATTTCAAAGATTTCTTGACATTTTGTGAGATAAACTTGGCTCCCTTTGTGCACAGAAAAAAAGTTAATGCTGAAGAAATTGTCCCTTATTCATCCATAGTTTGGATGCAATTCTGACAAGATAACATTGGCACGATGTATTACAAAACTTCTTTCGACCAAACAACCTTTGAGGAAGTGAGTTTGATTCGTAATAAACGACGAGAGCTTCAATGCCCATACAAAAGCCTCGTTCGAAGTACCCCGAAACCCATTTCCTAACCGAAGTAAAATGATTTGATGAAAACATTGCAGTGGGTTCCATCCATGTTTCACAATTTCTATAAAAATCTTCCGTGCGATGTTCCGGATTTACCAGAGGCCAACAAAGATTAAAGTCATTTATAATAAATAACGCTACAAAAAAATTATTTTTTTTGTAATATTTATGGCAAGAGTAGGTATATAAAAATCCAACAATATATTCCATGTAAATAGCCATATAAAAATTAGTTTTAATTTTATGTTTATTTCTTTAAAATTGTATTTCAATTTTTGTGTTAAAAAAAAATGTATTTCGATTGTGTAACATGTAATGTGTGTAGCTTTATATTTTTGTGTTTCTACTTGTATTTGTTCTCACGGAACAATTTCTTAATATGGAAAAGAAACTTACATCTATATTAATAAAATTGAAGTGTCTGTCTGTCTGTCTGTCTGTCTGTCTGTTCCGGGTAATCTCCGAAACGGCTCAACTGATTTCAATGAAACTTTGCAGACGTGCAGAGGGCATTACCGCGGGTGACATAGGCTACTTTTTGTCTGTCTGTCTGTCCATCTGTCTGTCTGTTTGAACTGATCTCAGAAACGGCTTAACCGATTTCAATGAAACTTGGTAGACGTACAGAGGGTATTGCCAGGGGTGACATAGGCTGCTTTTTGTTTGTCTGTCTGTCCGTCTGTCTGTCTGTTCCGGCTAATTTCCGAAACGGCTGAACCGATTTCAGCTGTGATGTGATTAAAAGATTGTCAGGAGTGGCATTCAATATTTTTTGTCTGTCTGGCCGTCTCTATGCCTGTTTGAGCTAAACTCTAAAACATTTTAACCAATTTTAATGAAACTTCGCAGACGTAAAAAGACGGGTGTGAGGAGTGAAATACGCTACTTTTTGTTTGTTTGTCTGTGTGTTTGTCTGTCTGTTGGTTAGGACTAATCGTCGAAACGGTTGATCCGATTTTACTGAAATTTTGCAAATATAAAGAGGGCGTTGTCAAGAGTGAAAAGCAATTTATATATATATATATATAGAAAATCGTAGTGTCTGTTAGTCTGTCTGTGTGCTCCAGTTAATCTCCAAAATGTTTTGCTGATTTTGGGACCGACTTGTGGGATGACTATTCTTCATGCTAAAATAGCTAAATGGATTTTTATGAAATTAAGAATAGAGATTTCTTAGGCAGTTAAGTTTCAGAATGTTCTAGAAAGTGTTACAATGTTCTGGAGCGTCGCGTTCCTTTAACTAACCCAGTACAACTGTGGTCAAACGCGAGCGAAGCCCGCGGGCGGAAAGCTAGTCTTTAATATGTTCAATAATTAAGACGCGTCGGCGTCTTCGTTCGCCTGAGAAATCGCCCAATCCGTAAAAAGTTTTAACTTATATCCATAATATTGAGATAGAACTACTATTCAGATTTTGCGAGTTCAACAGTGTTAATAATGTATTCGGCGATTTTTTGGTCAATATATATTTCTTGATATCTGAATTAACGAATAAATAATAATAAAATTAGAAATAAAATAACATACATAACATACAATCACAACAACGTCTAGGTCCCAAACTAAGCATTTGCTTGTATTTTGGGTACCAAGCGAAGACACCACATACATATAACAACCAAGACCCGGTGCCAGTATTAATATTCATCATATAAATACTGAACCGACCTGGGATTCGAACCCGGGACCTCCAGCTTCGCAGGCAGGGTCGCTGCCCACTAGGCTAAGCGGTCGTCCAATACTCCTAGCTAAAGATTTTTCGACGCTTAACGAAGCCGCTGAATTTGCAAATGATCACGTTTTTACAAAAGCATCCCAAAACGGAAACAAAGTAATATCGCATTATCCAAATTCCGCACACCATATAGAAGTATGCGTTATAGCAGCCAACCAGTCAAAACACGAAGCAGACCGACTTCACGCAGCGCATTCCACAAGACGCCGTACCTTCTTCTTCTTTTGGTTAATGGTGTTTTAACATATGTTAATTCTGCCAATGTCTAGTGTATGAGAGTTAAAGTATTTTTATTGAAAAATAATAAAAACAGGCAACGTAGGACGGTTAATATGGAGTTTTTTTCAAAATGCCGCCAGGAACTATGACGTTTCACATGCGCCATTTTGAAAAAAAAAAAACTCCGACGCCGTAGGCACCTACCGATGAAACAATGAGGTGACACACACACGTATCTTCATAATTCAAACACTCGACATTACTCACCATAACAAGACAATTCGAGACGACCTTATCAAAGTAATACACGAAGCCAATACCACACGCGTGGTAATACAAAAAATAAACATCAAGCGATAGATTACCCACAAGAAAATTATGATAATCAACAGCCTGGGCTCCGGTTTACAAAATGGCCGAGCAGGGATGGTAGGCCAACATGTGTACGGGTTTGATTTCCTTTAACAAAGGAAATGTTCGATAAACATGACGGTCTGTTGAAAATGTAAATCAATGTTTCCAAATTTAGTTTCGCAATTTGACGCTAGATGGCGACTATGTCATCTTGCCTCACACACTTGTTAAGTTACTTAGTAGATACCATAGATTTAAAACTGTTGAAATAAATCGAAGTTTTTCCGGTGACCAATCATTCATTTTAGATGAACACGGTCCGAAACGGCTCGGCACCAAAATCAGCGATACGAGTTAGGACTGCCGTGCGTGGTATGAAGACGGCAGCGCGGCGTCACCATGCCGCCTAATCACCACGGGACGTTCCAGCGGTTGCACTCCAGAAAAAAAGAAAAAGGTGCACAAGCCTGAATTTGCAGCCGCATACGAAGCACATATCAACAATCTGCTGGAAAAAATCTGTGCAGTAAAGTGTGACGGTGTAGAAAAAATAACCAGAAGTCGTGATACTTTCCTCACTTTGACGTTCAGGACCCGAATAGGCCAGGCAAAATCAGACTCGATTTTGACACCGCCGCCTCATTCCAAGAGACCTATCTAAACTACAAATTATTGGAAGGACCCAACCAGCTGCAGTCCCTATCGGGCGTACGATACCGCTTCAGAGACCAACCCTACGTGGTTACAGAAAAATTGTTAGTGGACTTGAATGTGAACTTTTTTAATCAAACTCATAAACCAATTGTTATTTTAGAGATGTAGATAATGGACTATTTTTAAAATATTTAACTTTATTATGAACTTAGTATGTGATAAACAAAATGCCCCGAAAAAGTTAGTATTACTATTATAACAACACGTTACGACCAATAGGAGCGAAGCATCAATGAAAAATGTTGCAAAAACGGGAAAAATGTTTCCTTTTGGGAGCTCACATTGCGTGCGCTGCGTAAACGGTTCATGTTAAGCAAAAAACATTCCCTCAAATTGAAAACTGGTACTCCAATTATTTTGCTCAGAAACCTTAAACCACTAAATTTATGTGACAGAACCAGACTCCAAGTTAAATTTCTTCGCAACAATGTGATCGTTGCTATAGTTTTGACTGGTCCAGCAGTTGGTCAAACGGTGCTAATTCCTTGCATCCCAATGATTCCCAATGATTTGCCTTTTAAATTCAAAAGAATACAATTTACCGTTAAGGTATCGTTTGCCGTTTACGTAAAGTCTGTTTTTCACACGGACAATTATATGTTGCGGTACCAAGATCAGGTTGCGGAGAAAATCGGTATTTACTTCTACCGCAAGAAATTAAAACTGAAAATATCGTGTACACAGAAGTATTTGAACATATAATTAATAAAATATATTGCTGGCAAAAATCGATTGGCAAAACAGCCTTTAGTATGGGAAGATTTACCACCACTTTTCCAAAAGCACGGGAAAAAGATATTTATAAATATATAAAAATGGAAGCAGAAGGCGGAGGACCGTGTGTGGTGGCGAGCCTTGGGAGAGGCCTATAGGCCGGGTTTCTGAAAAGATTTCCAGGTTTAAAATTATGATAACCAACCCCCACTAGCATAGCAAGAGCAATGGGATTCAACTGAACCCAAGATAAATTTTTTTATAATAACTTGCAGAACCTCTACAATAAATATCATTTCGTCCCTAGTCGAATTTACAACTTGGATGAAAGTGGAATTAGTACTGTGCCAAAAAAAAAAATCCAAAAGTAATATCATTAAAACGAAAAAGGCTGGTTGGCAAAATTGTTTCAGCTGAAAAAGGTAAAACCATAACACTAGTTTGCGCAATGAGTACAACTAGAAATTTTGTTCCACCTGCTTTTATTTTCGCTCGAAAACGAATGAAAGGACACTTTCTTAACAATGCACCCGAAGGAAGTATTGAAATGGCATCGGATTCCAGCTTTATAAATACTGATCTGTTTATAGAATACCTCTGTCAGTTTAAAGATCACGTGCAGCCAACAAAAGATAATCCTATTTTATTGGTTTTAGACAACCACAGCAGTCACATCTCTCTGACTGCAGTAAATTTCTGTCGTGATACGTGATAATGGTAACCAAGTGAGGTTACCTTACCACCCCGCAGTAGCCATAAAATACAACCGTTAGATCGGGGTTTCTTTGGCCCTTTGAAAATTAAATTCGCATATAAATGTGACAAATGGCTGAGCCACCATCCAGGTTGTGCAATTGGTCAAACAAAAATAGCACAGCTAGTAAATGAGGCCTTTAAAAAGGTGGCAACACTTAATAATGCTGTTTCAGGCTTTAAAATTTCTGGAATCTGGCCAATCGATAGTGATATATTTTCAGAAGAAGATTTTGCAGCAGCTTCTGTTACCGATGTGGTCCCCGCTCCAAATACTCCAGTTTTAGATAAAACTATAGAAATAGTTACAGCCACGACATCATCATCACCAACAGAAGTCACCATGACTACTTCAGTTCCAACAGCATCTTCACAAAGTGATGCTTCAACAAGCACAGGATTCATACCATTGACAGCATTACCTAAAGCCACAACTCAAAATCATAGAAGAAAAGGAAAGAAATCAATCATCACAACCGAGTCCTTTCAAATTAGAATTGGAAAAGAAGGAAAAAGATAATAAATTAGCGAAAAAAAGTACGGTTAAATTTGAAACTTAAACGCAAAACGTACGAAACTAAACCCAAAACTACAAAGACTGCTAAAAATAAGGAGAAAGAATATTACTGCCCATTATGTAAAGAAAAATATGTATATCCGCCGTCTGAAGACTGGATTGAATGCAGTGTTTGTAAGATCTGATGGTACGAAGAATGCACTAGTTTCGAGCAGGGCAATTTTGTATGTGATAGATGTGCTGATGTATAGTATATCATTTTTTGTTCTTCTGCTTTAGTTGATGTCAATCTAGTTGATTTTTGTTTTTAAATTTTTATTATAATAAATATAATTTCTTAGAAATAAGTTTTTAAAGTTTATCATTAATAGCTTAGGATCTCTTTATTTTATGGTGCGTACACTTACCCGCACTGTTGGCATTGTTACCCGTAAGATGGGGAAATTGTACGCATTTCGCATAAGTTTGTTTGCCATAATCTCTAAGCTTTAATGCCATTGATGATGATATTGTTTATAATTGCTAATTATTGATCAATAAAAACTCTAACTAATTAACATTTATTTGTTGCATTCTCTCTGAAATTGACTTTAGGAAGTTTCAAAGCTTAAGTGCGCATACTTGCCCCACGTGACTTTATCAAGGAAAGCAATTGTCGAGTACTTTAAAAGAAACTCACAAGCAATGAAAAAATAATTAAATATATGTATAAAAGCAAATAGATTCACCAGGGCTGAAATTTATACAAGATGTTAGCACGAGGTGGAATTCCACATGTTTAGTTTTAAATTCAAATATTTCGCGGCTAAATAAAATACATTAAAAAATTTATAATTTTATTCGAAGGTAGTAGAGAGAACTAACAAAATTTCGTGTACGTCGTATTAGTATTGTCTTGTCGTTCGCATTCTCTCGTTCGTAATTCTGTCGTTCGTACTCTCGAAGAATTATCGTATAATATTGTCGTTTGTCGTAAAACAAAGAGATAAATTTGTCGTAAATTATTCACAATTATTGTATCGTATCATATTAAAAACCGGAGATTTGAGATTGTGCTGCTGGTGAGTGTGTGACTCAACAAAGGCGGACTCCATACTTCGGCAAATATCGCTGGTCTAGGTGCGTGAAAGGGTAACGGTATTTCGAAGGTAAGTTAACGAACCAACGTATGCTGAAGCCTGGCCATGACACCGAAGCCAGCCTAAGGAGGAATCTGCAAAAGCGGTGAGTTCATACAATTTCATTCAGTAGCGCACATTGTCGAAGAATCCAGTTTCTTAAACAATTTATCGTCGTATATACAGTCCACACCCCCTTCTCGTAAATTAACCCCAACCCCCCATTTTGCCAATCACAAATAACCTAACATTTTTTGGCCCAGTCGAACCGGATTGTTGAATTCAGTAAAGTTATCGATCTTAGTTTTTTGTGATTGGTAAATTAAATTTATCGTCATTTTGTTAAATTAAATTTTGATTTAGAGATACCCGAAACTGGATTCTTGGATAAAATTTCAATTTCCGGTTTTGTCATATTAAATTGTAGATTGACATAGATTGGCGGATTTGTCAGTGCTGCCAACTACTGCCAACTAACATGTAAATTGGCATAGATTGACAGATTTGTCAATGCTGCCAACTGCTGCCAACTAACATTGACAGTTGTCAAATGCTACCTTGTTGAATACGAATGATAAGCTGTCACTTTGAATTGATTTGTTTACATAAATTTTCGTTTGAAGTTCGTTTAGCTTTCGAGTTTGTTTTCGTGTCATATACTTATTATTTTCGACATAAGGAATGGCAATGGTACAGGATCTATCGTCACCTATAGACATGGATTCTAATCGCGTTACACGAGATTACTGTGTAATGCGCCTTGAGCATATAGCAGATTTGCAAATTTCTGAGATTTTGTTATACTCGGACGGCGATATAAATTCTATAGTTGAAACGTTCCACGACGCGCAGTCGAAAGTTTTGTGTGCATCAGATGCACAAAAAATGCGTGATGAGTTTTCAGTCACAGCAAGTTTTGAACAAGTGTTAAGAAGTATAAAATCGAAACGGAGTGAAAATCGGTCACCAATTGCAAATATTAAAAGTGATTCAAGTTCAATTGAAACGAATAATCAACTTGTTGCGAAATTGCCTAAAATTACAATTAGGCCTTTTGATGGGAAAATTGAAAATTGGCTCGATTTCATTCAGTTATTTAATTCGCTCATACATCAAAGAAACACATTGTCGAATGTTGAAAAATTGCATTATTTATTGTCGAGTGTTCAGAATGAAGCGTATACTTTAATCAGGAACTTCCCACTTACAAATGAAAATTACATAGATGCATATAATACATTGTATAAGCATTATAATAAAAAACGACAGTTAACTGTTAAATATTATGAGAACTTATTAAACTGCGAACCTGTTAAATTTTCTCGATCTGGTGAATTGGAAAGGGTTCAAAGAACATTTTGTGACAATCTGTCAGTCCTAAATAAGTTTGATTTACCTGATAAAAATTTCATGTTAGTATATTTACTTTGGTCTAAGTTAGATAAAGTAACTAGAGAACAGTTTGAATTGGAGCATAAATCAGATGAAATACCTAAATTGGAAATATTGTTGGAATTTATTGAAAATCGTTATAGAGCATTAGATGCAGCGAACCCTGCTTCATCCCATATTAGTAGAGATAGTTGTTCAAATACAAGGTCAACGATTAAAGTTAATAATAACATATCGAAGACAAAATCTGCCTTTGTTGCGGCAGCTAATAAGTGTGTTTTTTGTTCTGGTGCTCATAGTATTTCAAACTGTCCTAATTTTTTGAAGTTAGATGTAGATTCTCGATTTAAAATGATTAAAGAAAAAAGATTGTGTATTTTGTGTCTGTCGCCCAATCATTCAGTTAAAAATTGTCGGTCGTCTCATCGTTGTGAACAGTGTGGATTCTCCCATCACACATTGTTGCATTTTAAAAATAAAAATACACATTTGATTTCCCCTGTGGACGTTCCTACACCAAAGCCATCAACCTCACATGATAGTGCATTAACAAGCATACCAACTAATAGCTCACAAGTTTTATTTTCAACTACTAAAGTACTTATTAAAAATAAAAATGGCAAATTTGTTCCAAAAAGAGCTTTATTGGATTGTGCAAGTGCATGCAATTTTATATCGGAATCTTGTGCAAGGTCTTTAGGACTTGCTATTGGGAACGTTCAACAGACTGTGAATGGTATTGGACAGACTATTACTGAGCCTATCGGTTCATTGTCGTGTGAAATTAAGTCATTGAATAAAAAATCTTTAGAGGTTTTATCGATTAATACTCTTGTTTTACCCACTATTTGCCCTGAATTGCCATCAGGATTGGTTGATGCTTCAACTTGGCATCATTTAAAAAATATTGCTCTCGCAGACCCGCATTTCTATCAATCTGGCCCCATAGATATACTTTTGAATGCTGAAGTGTATGCTGCAGCGCTTCGTCCTGGTATTATACAGAGTGAACCTGGTCAGCCTACTGCTATCAACACAATGTTTGGCTGGATTGTTATGGGAGGGTGTCAATCTTCTCGTTTTAATACTTCTAATAATAATAGTTTTGTCGTCACACATGATTCCCGTTTAGAAAAGTCTATTCAACGATTTTGGGAACTGGAAAATGTATGTAGTAAAAATAAAAGAATACTATCGAGGGAAGAAGAACAATGTGAACAACAATTTATAAAAAATCACTATCGTGATAATGAAGGTCGATTTGTCGTTCCGTTGCCTTTTGTTGATTCGCAGAATAAACCTACTTTTGTCGGCTCTAGAGCAATCGCTCTTAAGAGATTTTTGTCGTTAGAGAAAAAACTAATTCACAATCGTGAACTCTACAAAAATTATATCGACTTTATGGTTGACTATGAGAACTGTGGTCACCTTGACCTTGTTGAACCACCAGTGGTTGATGTTGGTCAATTTTACTATATTCCACATCATGGTGTAGTTCGACCGGAGTCGGTTACTACACCTCTTCGAGTTGTTTTTGATGCTAGTTCATGTGATGTCAAGGGCATTTCATTAAATGGAACTTTATTACCAGGCCCAAAATTACAAACTAATATTTTCGAACTCTTACTTCGTTTTCGTTGGCATGCAATTGTTTTTACTGCAGATATAAAGCAGATGTATAGGCAGATTAAGGTCCCAACCGAAGATGCTGAATATCAACGCATTCTTTGGCGATCATCCCCAGATCAACCTATTCGTGATCTTCGACTATTAACAGTTACATATGGAGTAACCTCAGCACCATTTCAAGCTCTCCGTACTATCGCTCAAATGGCTCAACAATCTGGAACTGTTTGTCCTGCTGGATCGATAGTGTTGAGTCGTGATATTTATGTCGATGATGTTGTTTCTGGAGCGGACTCCATTGAGGAGGCTTACACCATACGGAATGAGCTGAATCAAATCTTATCGGCTGGGGGATTTCACCTTAGAAAATGGACTTCAAATAGTTCAGAATTCTATCATGGACTAGATATATCTGATTTATATTCAGATACCTTTCGTCAGTTCGATGACATGTATGATGTCTCATTGAAAGTTTTGGGTTTGTCTTGGTCACCTCAAACTGATAACTTTAGTTTTGGAGTAGTTGTCGAGTCACATAAATGTACAAAACGTCAAATATTGTCTGAAATAGCTCGCATATTTGATCCATTGGGATTTCTTTCACCAATAATATTTTTCGCTAAATACCTAATGCAGCTCTTGTGGGCATCAAAAGTGTCCTGGGATGACGAAGCACCTGAATTCATACTTAATGAATGGTTAAATTATAAATCACAGCTCTCATCATTAAGTTCTATCTCGATTCCTCGTAGAATGATTAGATCTTTTGTTGTAATGGAATTACATGGATTCTGTGATGCGTCAGAGCGTGGTTTTTGTGCAGTTATATATTGTCGGGTTATCGTTTCAGATAAGCTAATAATTTTGAGTACTTTACTTGTCGTTACTGTCGTTACTGTCGTTTTTGTCGTCGTTGTCGTTGTTGTCGTTCTTGTCGTTATTGCATTACACTGGTGGACGGGTCCAAAATGGCTACTTAAGTCTAAGGAACATTGGCCTTACTTGTCGTTATCGTGTGATGAAGAAACTGTTTGCTCTGAGCAAAAGTTATGTAGTTTGTTTTCCACAAGTAGTATAGACTTTACAACAGAACTTTTAAATAAATTTTCGTCTTTTCGTACGCTAAAACATGTTTTATCATATCGTTTTAGGTATTTACATAACTTAAAAGGTAAAAAGAAACTTCAGGGTCCTTTATCAACAGTAGAGAATAATACTGCTTTTAAATTTTTTGTTCAAAATGTTCAGAGAAGTGTTTTTGGGTCAGAAATTGATAAAATAAAAAGAGGTAGAGCAAATACAATTCATAAGCCTTTACGTAAACTGTCTCCGTTTCTTGATGAGGAGGATCTCTTGAGGGTGGGCGGCCGTCTCGTCCGCTCAAATGTTAACTTTGATGTCAAACATCCTCTGTTGTTACCTAGAGATCATCGTTTAACATATATGATAATTGATGAATATCATCAACGTTTTATGCACCCAGGCTTACAAACTCTACATAATTTATTAGCTCAACATTTTTGGATTATCTTACCGAAGCGTGCTATTAGATCTTTAATATCGACTTGCCTTTAATAATAGTTAATACTAATTTTAGTACCTAACTTTAATTTTGTAATTGTAAACTATTTTTTTTTATTTACTATTTTATTATTCTGTTTTCTTTTGTCGAAAATACTTCGTATTTTGGTGGGCGGAATGTTTAGTTTTAAATTCAAATATTTCGCGGCTAAATAAAATACATTAAAAAATTTATAATTTTATTCGAAGGTAGTAGAGAGAACTAACAAAATTTCGTGTACGTCGTATTAGTATTGTCTTGTCGTTCGCATTCTCTCGTTCGTAATTCTGTCGTTCGTACTCTCGAAGAATTATCGTATAATATTGTCGTTTGTCGTAAAACAAAGAGATAAATTTGTCGTAAATTATTCACAATTATTGTATCGTATCATATTAAAAACCGGAGATTTGAGATTGTGCTGCTGGTGAGTGTGTGACTCAACAAAGGCGGACTCCATACTTCGGCAAATATCGCTGGTCTAGGTGCGTGAAAGGGTAACGGTATTTCGAAGGTAAGTTAACGAACCAACGTATGCTGAAGCCTGGCCATGACACCGAAGCCAGCCTAAGGAGGAATCTGCAAAAGCGGTGAGTTCATACAATTTCATTCAGTAGCGCACATTGTCGAAGAATCCAGTTTCTTAAACAATTTATCGTCGTATATACAGTCCACACCCCCTTCTCGTAAATTAACCCCAACCCCCCATTTTGCCAATCACAAATAACCTAACACCACATATGACATGCTTAATCGTTTATTAAAAGTAAAGGGCGCCGTAATAGCTGCAACAGCTACAGCATCTGCAATAGCTGCAAACGCAGTGACTCGGTGACACTCGGCCAATCGGTCATCAATTGATGTCCCATTGCACGAACGGGTATTCGGGCGATCTGAGCGGTCAAAAGTAGTTAAAAAAATTTCAAAAGAGGTAGTTATAGCCCAGTGTTCTACGAAAACGAAACAATGCGTCTTCTTCCGCTCCCTGTACCACTTTAGCGCTCGCATGATCAGTCGGAACCTGTTTTATCTACTTGTGTATATGTACAATTTTTAGGCGTTCGTTTACCGTCACGAATAATTATCAATTTTGTTTGTTTTTATTGTACTGTTGAAAATGCAAACAATGGATTGTGATGAACCAGGTAAAGATGTATACTTATATACAGGGTAAGTCAGAATGTTATGCAGGTTTTCAAAAATGTGAAATATAATGAACATATAATATTGTGAGATACACTGTGTGAAAGGTAAACTCTCAAAGTTTAGTTTAGTGTAGTTTTTTTTTAAAAAACACATCACAGGTGTTCTATGTGAGCGCCTTTTGTTACATGACAGACATCAAGCCGATATTCAATCTCCTGCCAAACTTTCTGCAGCATATCGCGGTCGATATCAGCAATCAGCAATGGCTTCTGTGATGCAAGTACGCAGTTCATCCAGTGTTGTTGGAAGTGGTGGTACGTAAACATGATCCTTTACAAAACCCCACATGAAGAAATCACACGGGGTTAGATCGGGTGAACGAGGGACTAGTCGACGGACGGCCAGTTGATTTTCGTTTACAGATGCAGCCTGCATCCCTAAATTGTGTGTACCACTTACGAATGGCGCCTCCCATCTCTCTGATATTTGGTACGAAAATGTCGCTGAACAGTAATCACGGAGTTGTTAACATGGTAATCAAGCACACAGAACGACTTCTGCTCGCCAGTCAGCGCCATTTTCTTTAACTGCATTCCTGCTGACATCTTGCGGGCGAACGCGGAATCAGTTTCAGGAAACTAAACTTTGAGAGTTTACCTTTCACACAGTATATCTCACAATATTATATGTTCATTATATTTCACATAATAAATTTTTGAAAACCTGCATAACATTCTGACTTACCCTGTACTTTTTTTGTTTTATTAAGTGTCATATTCATCTCATAATGAGCGCTTCAAAAAATTCCATTATTCAACGAAAAAATCCTGGCTTTTTTAAATATTTTAGGTCCAAAAGTTGTACTTCCGGAGATTTACCGGTTTTGAATTCAGATTTAGTATAACGTTAAGACTTTATTCTTTATGATATTGATAAAACTGAATGTAGGATAGTGCCGTTTTACAATATATCGATTTTTTTTTAAGTGAAGGTAGTAACTAATTAAATGACCTACAATTACATGTTTGTTGCATATCAATATTTTTTTTCGTTTTAGGATCATCAAACGTTAGAGCTATGACTTTGCGACAAATCGTTTTCGATCATTCAACAACAAAATTTAAAGAATTTTAACGATAAATTTGCATTTTTGGAAAACTAATTACTAAAAATGGATGACTTTTCTGACGATATTTTAAAAGACATCAAACGTAATTTTCCGCATTTCAAACATGAAATGAAACAACGTTTAGTGGAATATTGATTAGAAGAATATTCCATACTTTTTAAACGCGCCCGCACACTTTTCGGCCGTTGCGCGCCGTGCCCAGCGTGACGTAATATCTGTGGTAAAGAAGCTGGCCACGCCTACTTCGTCTGGTACAGACCAGGGGCAATTCAGCTCGTAGTGTTTTACAATGACCTTGCCACTGAACGGTAACCTAACTCTAAATTACGCTAACAGATGGCGCTAATAGCCAATGAAGTAAAATGTTGCTATGCGCAAAACTTTCCCTACATTAATTTATTTTGTTTTTGTTAGTTAAATCCTTATTATTTTTAATTGTAGTGCAGTTACGATTATACATGTGCCTGTTTGAAAATTTAATGTTAGCTGTTTACAACTCAAAAACTATGTTTTTTATTTTCCGATTTCAATAAACAATTATGGAAATTATTAGAAATATTAAGATTTTTGGTCTTTTTCTTAAGGCATCACTGTGAATAGAATCTTGGGAGTATTTGAGAGTTATCGTGCGTTTTTTTTTTAATTTTCATCATCACTTTCAGTAATCTGTATGAAAATAAACTTGAGACGTAATTATCTACTTTGTTAACGTGAATTCTTTATCACTTATTTTGGGATAGTTTTTAATTGCTTAGAGTTGTGTAATTTTTAATTTGGCCGGTTTTTAAAATTAAGGTTATCTTTTCATGCTTTTTAGTTTTAGTTCATATAGTTTTGTATTTAGTGTTAATCTAAAGTTAAGCTTAAAATAAAAAAAAAAAGAAGAAAAGAATAGCAAAGACACAATGTCGAGTACTAAATGTTGTGTACCGGGTTGTGAAGAAAGTGGACGTAAGTAGTTGATCCATAATTTTATTAATTTTTTATTTAATTTTAGTCTACATGTTGCGAGTCGATTCACAATTTTTTAAATTATAATCGCGTTTTTTTATTTAGATACGAATCACATATTGATCATATATCAATAGGTACCTACTTGGACGACTGAGTTTCGCTCAGAATGTCGCACTTCACTGTTTTTTCACAGTTCAGAGTGCGGTCCGTCGTTGACAGTATTAATAATAATTCAGGGGAAAGCAGAGCGAGAGCACGAAAACAACTTTCAGAATTTTTTGAAATGGCGAAATGTGAAATAAATTATGACCTGTTCTAAAAGCATCACTGTCATTAAAACACAGTAACTGTAAATTATTTGTACAATGGTCATCTTCTGGGTGGCTTGTCGCTTTGCTTTGCTCCTCGCATTAATATTCATAAAGTTGTCATAACATAATCTGTCAACCTAGAAATGGTGGACCATCAACTTGGCCAAATTTTAAATGGATCAAATAGTTTCTGAGTGACTTGTTACATTCTTCTAATTACCAACCCTCAACAATAGATCAAGTGAGCAAGAGCAAGTAAGCAAGTGTTTGTCCTTAGAAGTTTGAAATATGAAAATTTGAATTACAGCAAATGAGTATAAATAAATAGTAACATGTTTCAGGGTTTTTGGATATTCACATTTTAAGAGGGTAAAAGGGGGGTGAACGTTTGTATGGGAGGATTGGTGTTTTTAAAAGTAGTGACTTGAAAATTTGAATTACCGCTACTCATATTTTTAGCATGTGGCTCATATGATTAGTATGGCAATTATTTTTACTTTGTTTTAGATGTTGCAATGGTTATAGAATCTCAAGCTGGATCATCCGGTTCTTTGCTTCGTTTGCTGAGCTCACCAAAGGCATTTGGCAAAAATGAACCAAGTACATTAAAAAAAGTTACCATCCCTTACAGATCTCTGAAAAGTAAGCTGTAATTTAAGTAATATTTATGCTTATGAATAGTTGTATGATATAATGAATATGAAATAACAGGCAGCAGATAGCAATATAAAAGATTCCTTGGTTTTAAAGTCCAACTTATACTTTGGCCATGCATTTTATTATGATTTCTTAACTTGCTATTTTGTCCGTCTATTTATTTGTCTGTTTGGTACAAATGCAATTGATATTTTACTAACTACATGATGCCCTACAGAATTTAAACTTTAAACATATTTCAGGACTGGGTGTTAATTTCACAAATAAACGACTAAAAAGCACAGAACTATTATTAAATAAATACATTTTTAAAACTAGCTTAAAATTATAAAATATTTTTTTCTGATATTTAAAACGAAAAATGTGGGGTACATAGGTTTAATAGATAATTGATGCATGAATATTTCCCTTACTTATAGCATGCGCCCCGTGCTGTTCATTTTAACTCTTAGGATATTATGCTTTTATTTTACGCTGTATGCTTTTAGTCTATTTTAAAAACGTATAAAATATTTTATATATGTTATATTTATTTTAGCTTCGTTTTTTTTTCAGAATCAAAAACCTTGCCTACTTTTTTATCAGGCAATGAAAAAACTCTTCTGAAAAAGTTGAAAAATGCATCTAAACAAATTATGGAGAAACATGGGATAGAAAAACAACAATATAATACTACACTAAAGAAAGCAACGAAATTTGCTAATACCTCTGCTTTTCAAAAAGCAACACGTAATTTTACTACAGCGTGCAAAATATTTACGTGTTCGCAGTTTAGAGAATCTAAAAAACGCATAATGGGCAGAAGATTTACACAAGAGGAGAAAATAATGACTCTCTCTTTATACAAACAAAGCGCGAAAGCTTATAAATGGTTAAGAAAATATTTTGTGCTGCCTTCATCCTCAACTCTTAATCGCATAATAGCACAAGCAGGTTTACAACCTGGACTGAATGAAAATTTGTTTGAACAGTTGGGCCAACGTGTTGCTAAAATGAAAAGAAATCATAAATTATGTATTCTACTCTTTGATGAAATCAGTCTAAAACCGCATTTTGACTACAATGAAAGAAAGGATGGTATATCAGGATTTGTCACTGATGGTAGCACAAAAAAAATGAAAATTGCAGACCATGCACTGGTGTTTATGATAAGGGGTATATTGAAAAATTATAAACAACCAGTTTATTTCTCGTTTTGTGCTGGAAGTACACCACAAATTGATCTCGCTAAACAAATAAGAGAAATAATAACTAAATTAAATTCTATAGGTTTAGTTGTTTTAGCTACAGTGTGTGATCAAGGCTCTAGCAATGTGAGTGCGATAAAATCTTTAGTCCAAAATACTAAAGAAATGGTAAGGAATTAACACATTACATTTTTGAAATTGACGGCCAAGAAGTCGTGCCTTTATTTGACCTTCCACATTTGATAAAAGGGATAAGAAATAATCTACTGGAAAAAAATTTCAAATTTGTCATTAATAAGAAAATATTATTGGCAAAATGGCAGCATATAATTAGTCTCCATGAAGAAAATCCTGCATACCAGGGTATAAGATTATTACCAAAATTAACAGAGACCCATGTGATACGAGAAAAAATATTTAAAATGAAAGTCAAATATGCAACTCAGGTGTTTAGTAGAACGGTTGCTGCTACTATGGGATACTTGGCAGGTAAAAAAAATTCTCACTAGTTTAAAATTCAAATTAAAAGTAATCCAATTTTGATAATACTGTTATGATTTTTATTGGAAAAAGAGCGACATAAACTATTCAGCTTCTCGAATTTTAACAACTTTCCAATCTAAAAAAAATCCAAAACAATTATAAATTACCTATTTCATAATTTCAGGTTTTCTTACAAAAATTTAGTTAACATAGTGATTCTAGATAATGGAGTTGATAATAAAAATGAAAAGAAGACAGTCTGCATCTAGGAAGTGCAGTATCATCTGTCGTGTCTGGGTGTAAAATATCTATTTAAGTATGTATTAGAAAAAAAAAAGAATATTTAAGTCTGTACATCAGTTGTCTGGTACCCATAGTACAAGCTTTGCTTAGTTTTGGACTAGATGGCGCTGTGTGGGATGTCTCAGGTATTATTATTATTTTCTCTTTAGTATCTTAATTTGTTTAATACTTATTTTAATTTCAGATAAAGGAATACTGGCTCCAGAAACAAAAGACACGGCAGAGTTATTAATATTTTTTGATCAATTATTTGATTCATTTAATGGTAGTTTTAACAAATCAAACACTGGTAAAGCTTTACTTGGTCCTGTAAAACCGAATTCCAGCCATCATACAGTTTGGGCTAATGCTATTCAAGTATTAAAAACAATGAAATTCATCAATTCACAAGGTAAAGAAGTTGTTGTGCCATCAATTACTAATTGGATAAAAACCATAGAAAATATGGAATACCTCTTAAAAAAATTAGAAATAGAATATGGCATAACCTCAATATGGTTGAGACATTTCAACCAAGATCCCATTGAAAATTTCTTTGGTTTGATTCGGAGTCACGGTGTAAGAAATGTGAATCCGTCATGCAGTGATTTTATATCTGCATTTGCCTCATTATTGATTAATAATTTAACAAGTTTCAATTCTCCTGGAGCTAATTGTGAGCCAGATTCATGTGACATGTTACATGCTCTCAATATTTTATTATTTAAGAATGACTCAAAAAATAGAGAAGAAACTGAAATCAGTTTAGATCATATATACAATGATCATATTATAGGGATAGAAAAGAAAAAAGAAAATTTAAAAATTTTGGCGTCATTAGAAAATGTCACAGGCTATGTATTAAGGAAGTGTAAAAGTCGTATTTTTAAAAGTTGTATCCGCTGCAAAAGGCAATTATATGGTGGTGCAAGTGAATATATAAAAATAAGGGAATTCACTACCAATAAAACTTGGTTAACATATCCCTCAAAAGAAATGATTGAATGCTTTTCTAAAATTCAAGATATGGTCGTTTCCATTTTGAGAACCAGTTGCACATTAAATAATTTAAAGAATTACATAAAAACAGTTATTTCTATCCATATAGATTTTAATTTCATCACATGTGAAGAACATAAAAATGATTTAGTTAATTACATGCAAGTTTTATCAACTCGCTTCTTTGTACATAATTGGTGCCGAAATGTAAATCGCTTGCTAAACGGCACTAGAACAGATTATGATGCAGAAGATATTATTCAAAAATCTGCTTATTTCTATCGAAATACACATAAGAAAATTAAAATTTCATCACAATCCGTCTAATAAGTAGGTCTTGTATTCTCTTCTATTGTAGGTATAAGACTAAAAAGTAAATAGTTTAAAAAAAATTAAATTAAAAACACACTTTTATAAGTACTCCAGTACATAATATAGTAAAAATAATTATCGAACCTGTTCTCTTTGTTTACCCTGTAAGGGCCCCTAGCATGAAACATGTTTATAATTAAGTATAATATTTTAGTGTAAAAGCATTTTGAATTATTAAAATTATTTTGAAATGTAACAAATGTTAAGCATTTTCATTCACATAACA
Organism: Luffia ferchaultella; assembly: GCA_949709985.1. Classification (NCBI taxonomy): domain Eukaryota; kingdom Metazoa; phylum Arthropoda; class Insecta; order Lepidoptera; family Psychidae; genus Luffia; species Luffia ferchaultella. The sequence continues at coordinate 5,015,791 of OX453269.1, forward strand.
TTAATCTTAGAAACGAAATAGTTTTTTTTTTAATTACGCCACACCCTTAATTCACACTAAAATATTTTACTTAGTTACAAACAGCTTCTTATCATATCTTATTTAATTAGGGTGGGCTTGCTCTACACTGCGAATTCAGGCCTGTTGTGTCTTCATCCTTTCACTCTACTAATAGTCATTTTTAAATACACTTTGCATGTAGTGTATGCTTCAGCTATTTTGTAGGTCGCAGAATGATAGCAATAGGGATAGCATAGCCCCAGGTACCCCAGATATACCATGCGAGATGCCCTTAGAGCATCACATTCACAGAGGATGGCTTACGTGCACTTAAACTGACGCCCTTATGGAGAAACAGAAATAACTGGTGCGATAAAATAAAAAATATTAAAATTTTTCCTTTTTAGTGTAGTACCTACTTGTAAAAACGTGTTTATCTTTTAACTGACATTATTTATGTATAATGCAACTAGTCAAGGGAAACGCAATACACACATGCAATGATTCTTTGCATCACTGAAAGACATCTTATTGTTTCTTTTGATGTATATTGTCCCAGTATCAGCCTATAGGTACCCTTTTTTTGGGTATATTCAATTTATTAGTACCTATTATAAAGACTGTTCATGTGATTCTCACAATTATGAAAAATCTTGTTTTGTGACTTCTTCAATATAAAACCTACACATTTTAAACCTACCACATTTTTTTTTAAATTATCTTGATTGAGTTTTATTTTTTCATTACAAATGTGATCATATGCCACATCTGAAATGGTATGTTGTACTTCATATGAATTTAACAATGTGTCTAGACAATGCGAGAGCTCGCATGAATCTACTTTGTCGTCTACTTAAAATAAATGAAACTGCCATGTAAAATTTGTTTTATTTTTATACTAATTCATAACCGTGTGTCAATCATGCAACTTTTACTTTAGTTTAGCACCTGAGATATATTTCTAGTAATACCTGTTAGGTGCTAACTAAAGTAAAAGTTGCAGGATTGACACGAAATTCAAAATAAATGAGGAGGTGGCGGTCAGAAAAGGTTTTGTCACAAAAAATCACATGTTGAGATATTGGTATCACTGTAAAGGTTATTTTAAATGCAATCCGTTTGTGAACTTAAAACCGACCAGAAAGAATATTGTCCAATGGTTTTTACTGGTTAAAATAAGGGGAACCAAACAAAAAGAGTTTTGTCCACCAGATGTTTCAATCAGAAAAGATTTAGTCACAACCAGCGAATCACAGGGCTTCATTTTCTGCTACCCATGATGCTTTGTGGTTATTGTTATTATTATTAACATTTTAATGTGAGGTTAGAGTGAGTGCAAGTGTTTTTAGTTATTTCTATATTGTTAATAATTAATACAGTTTATTATGAGTGAAATAGATGACACGTTTGTGAGTGTAGGTGATGGAAACGATGGATTAAGAAAAAAGACTATTAATCCAAGGAAAAGAGAGGTGGAGAAGAGGAAGAGGTTATCACAGCCTAAAGGGTACAACACATTTAGCTCCTGCTTACACAGTTCAAGTAGGTTTTCTTGTAAATCTTTCACTCCCAATGACTGTTCTTTTGTAAGAAGCAAGCTAAATTGTGTTCCTGATAAAGTAGCACAAGACAACTTTATTTCAAGCCTAGTTTCTTTGAAACCTGTGAAGAGGAGGAGGCCTAGGCCTAAAAGCAACAAACAACGGCCTAACTCTTGTTCAGTTGAATACACATTGATTAAGAGAGACAAACAGATTGTACATGTTTGCAAAAAATTCTTTATGTCCATCATGCTAGTAAAACCTACTAGATTACGTAGTATTGTTTCTGCAATTCGCAATGGTGAGCATATTACTGAAAAAAGAGGAGGGGACCGAAAATCAGCAAAATCAGCTGGAAAAAAAGAACTTGTCCGAAATTTCATCAAGCAACTACGAGGTAAGGAAACACACTACTCAAGGAAAAAATCCACACGTATTTACTTAGATGCTAATGTAAACATAACTAAGTTGTGGAAAATGTACAATAGTACTCAAGATGAAACTGATAATAAGGTGTCTAAGACCATGTTTCGAAGAATTTTCCACACCTTCAATGTAGGATTTCGCTCCCCAGCCTCAGATTTTTGTAGTTACTGCTGTAAAATGAAACATTTAATCAAAACAACAACAGATCCAGTGAAAAAGACTGAATACATGACTAGTAAACGAGTGCACAGCCTTCGTGCAGCAGCGTTTTATAAGTTAATGAAGACTGAGGTACCTGATTCAAAAACATTATGCTTCGATTTACAGCAAATTCAGCCGCTGCCGAAATCCCCCATACAAGAAGCCTACTATTCGAGGCAAATAGGTTTATATTGTTTGTGTATTGTTGGGATCGATGGAAAAAATCCGAGCTTCTATCTGTGGACAGAAGACCAAGCTGGAAAGGGTTCCATTGAAGTTTCTTCAGCTCTTTTACAGCATCTCGAAAGCCTTGAACTCCCTAATAACATTACTACTATTAGGCTGTTCTGTGACGGCTGTGGTGCACAAAACAAAAATAATTTTGTTTTGCACACTCTTATGCATTTTTTGTTGAAGACAAAGTCTAAGGTGGAAACCATCCAAATTACGTTCCCGGTGCGAGGCCACAGTTTTCTACCGGCCGATCGTGTGTTCGGCCAGGTGGAAAAGCTACTAAGGAAACAACCAACCATTATTCATAAGGCAAATTATATTGATGTCTATAAATCAGTGGGTGTGGTGAAAATGGTTGGAGAGGACTGGAAAATTTATGACACTAAAAGCCTTTCCTCAAAAGAACAAGGCTGTTTTAAACGTCTCGTTGGTATTTCAGACCGCAAAAGAATCGCAATCAAAAAAGAATTTATTAACCGAAAGAAAAGACTGCGTGTGAAAGCTTTGTTGAACTTTGTCTTCGAGTCAGAGGCGGAACCATGGCAATCCCTTAAGAAAAAAGGTTGGACTACAAAGAGATGCAGCACAGTTGAACTGGAAGAGTTACCCATTATTACAGACGACCGCTTAGCCTAGTGGGCAGCGACCCTGCCTACGAAGCTGGAGGTCCCGGGTTCGAATCCCAGGTCGGGTCAGTATTTATATGATGAATATTAATACTGGCACCGGGTCTTGGTTGTTATATGTATGTGGTGTCTTCGCTTGGTACCCAAAATACAAGCTAATGCTTAGTTTGGGACCTAGACGTTGTTGTGATTGTATGTGTTATTATTATTATTATTATTATTATTCACAATATTTCTTCAGCAAAAAAGAAGGATGTAGATAAGCTGCTACAGAATATCTTCGGGGAGGACTGGAAGAGTGACAACGGCCTTGAATGGTATCTTCGCATCGTCTCAAATCAAGCTCATGCCAACGAAGATGATGGAGAAAACAATATTCCGGACGAAGAGTGCATCTGCCTGGATGATGACACAGGACTCCATGTTTAATGCAAAGGACTGGGCACAGTTTATGCAAAAATGCTGCTCTAAAAGACTGCTCGAAACTCGATTTGTTTTGTAATTATTTTTTATAATCTTATTTATATTAATTTCGATGTTTTTTTTATTCTTAAAATAATTATTTTTCATTTTTATATCAAAATCTAATTTTTTTAAGGCAGTTTAATTTCTTGAATATTTTTTATAGAATAATAAAAATTTTGTCATTGGTTTTTAAGATAATAAATATTTTTTTAAAGATCTATATTTTTATTTTTATTACCATTGCTATAGGTTAGAACTCTCAGTGAGCCAATCAAAAAAGAATATGTCCTAGTTGAAATCATTCAAAAAGGGTTTTGTCCACACCTGCCAATCAGAACAAGTTTAGTCCAACATAAAAAGCATTAAATAATATAATAAACGTACATTTTTAGCATTTTTGAGTTAATTAAATAAGGTCTAGGGAATTATAAGTGCCCATAGATTTAGTTTCCCCAAATAATAACAGCAATTATAGTCATAACAGTTATTCGGCCTTTCTGAAAATTCTTATCGATGTGACAAAACCTTTTCTAACCGCCACCTCCTCAAATATAAAAAAGAAAGAAGATGTATTATGAATTGCCTTTGCCTATAAAGTAAATTTAAAACAAATATAGTAAGTCCAAATCACGGCACTTGGCGGCGCTAGTAGTCTAAAATTTTACTGAAACCTCTATAAACTACATAACTAATATACTCTATGGTACAGACGTCGTCTTAGTAGCGTCCCAATTGTCAAATAATTAGGTCCTTAGAAAATGAACGCGCAAACAATACATGTTCGCGATGGGTGCGAAAAGAAAGGAAAATTCGGTAGGGGTTGCGTCGCGCGCGGGAGTAGGGATTTCGAACGAATTCGAGATGGCGATTTTGGACTTCACTCTCCTCCGGGAAGCGACGAGCTAGTTCGGTAGCATTATGAATTTTAGTTCAGAAGTTGGTTTAAGTTTTATATAGTTGATGTATATTCTTGTAAATCTAAGTATCTTAGTCTAGAAAGTGCAAATGGAAAATTAGTGCAATCGAAAGTGCGCCCAGTTCCGTGATAGCGTAACGGTCGCCCGGCTGGCATTCCAAGCATACCAGGCATCAACTCGCCAAGAGTCGAATCTGGCGATTCTGTGACTTCCATTAATGTACATAGTTAGGTATATATACTCTAATTAAGCTAGGAATTTAAGACACAGTTATTAGGTGTAAGTCGACGGCTCTTGTAATAATAGTAAGTGAGCCTTTCAGGCCACTATTTTGATAGATCTGTAACTGTAGAGAATAAGCTTTGTCAATATAATTGTTATTCTCTTATATCTGTGTGTTTCAATTAGAGGTTCCACAAATAACACCAGATACCTAATAGGATAACCTAAGTAGGACTACGCTCACGAACCCAACCAACGCCCTGAGAAACGAGAGTCTCATCCATAGTCCCAGGTTATCCAAATGGCGCGCAGCTCGCGGCACCCAGCTTCCGGAGCATTTTGTTGGTGTAAGTAATCGTTATACCTATCGGTCGGTAAGTCGTAAGACACTAGTAGTTATCACATAACACCCTTAGTTAAACTTCCGTTACAAACGTTTCAGTAAATCGCGTAGAAAACAGGAAGCTTTTCTGTTACAAAACAAAGAGTGCCTAGCAGGTACGATAACCTTTTCAAAATAGACGAACCGACAAGGAAGACCATCAAAGCTATTTAGCGATTTAAGAGACAGGAGTAAAAGAAGAAAAACCGAGGAATCACGTAGGAAAACGGACTTAAACCGGTTATTATTAAATTCCGATCCTATTATAACAAGAATGAGGAGGAGTAAAAAAAGAGTAGCCCCTTTTTAAAAGACACAGACAGTAGCCATGCTGCTTCCAGCTGATCCCAATATAACCACTTTATCTGACAACACGGAGTTATCAGAGGAGGAAGAAGAAAATGTATCAGACGAAGAGCCTTGGAATCCTTTTTGTTCACGTTAACATTTTTCATATTTTCTTATGAATAACTTTATTAAATAAACTCTTTTTTTCATGCAAAGCCTTTTACACGCTATACTTTAGGAGTAGAAAGCATTCGGAAGTGAAAAATATAATTTTGGCCGCTCAAATCGCACAAATACCCGTCTGTGCGTTGTAAATTTTTTTAAACTATGATTTCGATTGCATACCGTGAGTTCTTAGAAAGTATGTGTCTTGCTTGATATTTAGCATATATATTTTTAGTTAAGTATTTGATGACATTCATTATGGGTCAAAGGTCACATTACCAAGAAAAATGTAAAAGCTATTTGTAAGCCTAACAAAATCACACAATGTGCTTCAGATAAAAATTATGTGGAAATTACAAATGACGGCTTATCAAGGAAGACAGTGGTGTTATCTCACCTGGGAAAAAGTTTTTAAAAAGCTTTTTGTGAGATAATAGAATATTATCAGAAGCATTTCCGTAGGGGAGGTAGTTTGCATATTTACAATATTATAAGTCTTAAAAATACATTTGATGCTATAACAAAATTTAAAAATGAAAAAAAAATAATAATAAAGCAACAAAAAACTTAATGACAATGTTTTTGTATTTTAGTGTGGCGTAACCTCACCCCACAGTACTGCGGCTTCCTTACGAATAGGCAATTTGGCTTCAGTAACTTGGCTATTATTTTGCCTTTAGAATTTATGAATTTAAAATAACTAAAAATTAGTAAGATCAACGGGATCCTCAGTCGAAGCTACAACCGTTCAGAAATTTAACGGCAACCTTGGTATTTAATAACTTATAACTAAAATACATACATTTATAATTTTCTGTAAACTCTAAAATAATAGCTGATGTCTCCTTCGGTTTGCTCATCTCCTGGTACTTCATTCTCGTTGACCAATTTGAAATCTTGTGAGTTTATTTCGGGGAAAAATGTATCACATTCGAAAGAGTTTTGAATCTCCGTCAAATAGATTTTTCCACAGTTAGGGTGGTCCATGGCTGCCTGAAATAGATTAATTTATATCGATCAATAATAACATTTACTCCTTGATCCAGTATGGCATTTGCTATTGTGACATGATAAATAACCGCCCGCGCCTATGTTTACGCTATGTTTTTTAATTTAATTCAGATTATGATCAATTTCTCTATACTAACTATACACCGCGTTTGGCTGAGAATAATTAAAAAGAAAATAGAGCACGCATAGCTTATCGAGCTAAACAAAAAATTTCAAGTACGCAGGTGGTGCAAAGTAACGGTTACCGTGAAAAAATATATCACAACTTGGACTATCTAAATGCTTGGTCACCCTGCTGGTAGGATATATAATACCTTTCTGACAGTTGGTCAGCAGCATATCTCGTCAGATCGACGCTTTCGATTTCTTCGATTATCTTTAGATATAGCAGTAAATTAATATTTTTTATTTCACATAATTGTCTGCCATTGATTCTATCAGCTGTTACACAACTAGACAAGTGTTTGTCTAAGTTTACGATTTGTGATACAGCCTCGTGTTGTTTCATTGAGTTTGCAAGTGAACATTCTATAATAACAAAGTATTTTATTTTTGAATTCTGTATAAGAATTTTTACTCAATGTCATAATATAACGTTATAAAATGACATTGTAGATAAAATAATTTATTATGAAAATGTAACCCAACTAAAATCTCACCTTGTATATCTATATATATATACTTGTTATATTATTGTATAAATTATTTTATCTACAATGTCATTTTATAACGTTTGGTTGCTTAACTTAATAGTAAACGTACGCGCCCGAGGCCTTGAAACGGTATGGGGTAGCGGGCATGAATGGTGACTAGTGTTGTTGGTTTTTTCGGGTTTGTGTAGTCATATTTCAATATTTTTCTATAAAACGATACTAAAAGGAAACAAGACGGCTATCGGTTTTCTACCAAAGATCATTATATTAAAATTTGGCTGGTCATTAAAACCTCACCTTATATAAATTATTATGGAAACATTAACATCACCTTTATGGTTGAAACTCAATAGGTAACATGGGTTTAATGATATATTTAATAGATTTTTTGCAAGTTTTGAGTTGATGAATGCATTACTTATTTATCCAAATTGACTTCCTGTACAAAGTTTAATACTCTTTTTAACCCTTAGGTAGTTGATTCATCGTGTAACAATTTCGTGAACCCTTGTATTTAATTATTTTGTGCATATTTGGGTTCTTTCCAATGCTACTCAAAAACATTTTTTTTTCCTGTGTATTTCTTGCAACAATAAAAACCCTTCCAAGTTTTATATATTTCCAAAATTTTCGTATACACTTCGCTGTGTATAATCTTGACTGACAATATATTGATGGAATTAAAATTTAGAATTTATTGAAAATACAATACTTAAGCAAAGTAGGTTAGGATTCTGTAAGTATCACATCTTCGCGATAAATAGGCGACACAAGTGGGCAGAAGAGGTGCGGTGGGGTAGAGGACGCTTCCCGACGATTACCACCGCGAGCGTCAGGAGAGCGGACAGAGTTAGCACTATGGTTAGCAAATCATGCGGCTGACGAGCTCCTGCAGTAGAGATATTTGTTCGTAGCTATGCGATGTCGACATCCCTACATGCGTACCGCAAAATTTTAGTGAAACGGCGCTACACGGGAACATGTCTTACTTACTCGGGGCCGCGTGCACCAAGTACTTTGACTTAAGTAAAATACATTAGAAATGATTTTTTTTAGATTTTTAAATCTTTACTAAATTCACAAACATAACAAAATGGTCATCACTATAAGATTAAAAGTCATTTGGATCGTTCTTCCACTCAAAAAAAAAACTAAGAAAATAATAATACATGGGACTTCCCACACAGCGTCTCATTTAGTCCCAAAGTAAGCAAGTATTATGCTTGTGTTATGAGTGACTAGACAACTGATATACATACTTAAATATTCTTTATAATATATACATGTATAAATATTTTTGCGAAGACACCACACACATATAACAACCAAGACCCGGTACCAGTATCAATATTCATCATATTAATACTGACCCGACCTTGGATTCGAACCCAGGACCTCCAGCTTCGTAGGCAGGGTCGCTACAGACTAGGCTAAGCGGTCGTCAAATTAACTTTGTTTATATGTTCATAAGATAAAAAATTGTTTACTGATTACGACAACATCAAAAACTCATTTTTGGAAAAGTGACATTTGAACCCTTCAATTTACCCTCACAATTTCAAGTCCAATCAAAAAAACCTAGGTGTATCCTATTAAAATGTATTGTTTTCATTGTCAGTGCCATTTTTATTCACAGAGAAAAAAAAACAGTTTGGTCTTTATAATTTATTGCATCTTTTACGTTAGGTTGTTTTGTTTATTAAAGAATATAATTGGTTGGTATATTTTCATCATGGTATTATCGGTAAATTAAAAAAAAAGAAAACATATTATAGTGGATAATAAATACAATGGGTTTGAAGAAAAATTTTTAACACAGTTTTTATATTTTTTTACGAAAATATTGACCAATATTTACCTTCCGATTAAAATAAAAAAAATAAATAAAAAATGAGTCTGTAATTTTCTGGTGTATTTTTAAAAAATTGATTAATTAAATATCCCTGTGACGTCATTTGGACAGATGTTTACTATTTACATTATCTCAGGCTAAATAAAGCCAATTTTTTTTTATTGTTTTATTTATATTTACCTCAATATTTTATATAAAAAAATGAATTACCATCAGCGAAACTTTGAAATTTTTGTCCAAGCCCATTTTGGTATTTTGTATGGATACAAATATTGAATTCACTGACTGCCTTGTATTTGTAATACGATTAAAATGGCACGCAATCCAATATAATAATAATACCTGAGACATCCCTCACAGCGCCACCTAGTCCCAAGGTAAGCAAGTATTATGCTTGTATTATAGGGTACTAACTACTAGCCATACTAGACTACTGGTAAGTAAACATACTTAATTTTTTTTTATAATAGGCATATACATATATACTTTTTACACCCAGACATGGAACAAATACACATGTTCATCCACACAAATATTTGTTCCGGGCGGGAATCAAACCCGCGACCCTTGGCTCCGCAGTTAGGGTCTCTAACCACTCGGCCAATTGATCGGTCAATATAAACACTTACCTTGTATACTGAAGAACCGCCAATCACCCAGGTGCTTTCTATGTCATCTCGTTTTTCTATGTATGCGACCGCTTCATCCAGACTTGGTACAACTACCACTCCATCTGGAACCTATTTCATTTCACATTAGATGCAGTCTTCCTGAAGAAGGCGGCAGGTCGCCGTTGGATGCAGTAAGCAAAGAATCGCGTCGCGTGGCGTGCTATGGAGGAGGCTTATGTTCAGCAGTGGACAGACAAAGGCTGAAATAATGATGATGATGCATATAGTGAATATAGTGTCGTGATAGCCCAGAGTGCAACGAACCTGTCTCAAATTTATAAGGCCATGGTCCGAATCCGGGCGTGTACCAATGAGTTTTTCTGACTTAAGTACACAATATCACTGACACCGTGCTTTGGAGGGCACGTTAAGCAGTCGGTCCCGGACGCTGTCAATAGATGGCGGTCGTTACAGTTCCCAACCCGCAGTGGAGCAGCGTGGTGGACTTAAGCTCCAAGCCCCCCTCCTCACCCTGGGGGAGGCCTAAGCCCCTACAGTGGGGTAATAATGGGCTGATGATGATGATGATGATGCATATAGTGAAGTGTATCTATGTGTTTGTTGCCTTACTACTGCTGAACCGAGTTTGATGAAATTCTGAAGGGAGACTTAGCAAAATGGAAATAAATTTCACTTTTTAGTTATTGTAGGAAAGTAAATTTTGCAAAATTGTTCTTTCATTAATGCAAAAAAAAATTTAGTGTAAACGGTTGCCAACCAACTTTAAATTATAAAGATCCTCAGTGGTTATTCATGAAGAAAAAAACCGGCCAAGTACCAATCGGACTCATACACAAAGGGTTCCGTACCACCATACAAATCCAAAAATCGAGTGTGACATTAATCGAAATTAACCATTAATCGTTATTATTATGTTATTTAAGAATTATTGTATAAATATATTTCATTTTTATTTCGTTAATTACTTAGAGGGCGCTCGGTCCTCTCTGGCTAATCCGAAAAGTAATAACATAAGTGCACTGATAGCTAGAGACAATTTTTATTACTAATTTTTTTACAGTGAACCTTTGACTTTTAGTATCGATTGTGAAAAGAATAAGCTCTGCAAAGGAAAGCGTAAATTTATATTATCTAGTAATACAATGTAGTTTTCAGCTTAATTTTTTTTTTTTGAAATATCTTTTACAATAACATCACAAAGATACAATGCATCTAGTTTTCGCTTATTAGCTAAACGCCATCTGTCATATTCTATGGAATTTTTACAAAATTTTTACTTATAAAAATATATTTTATAAGTTAATCTATTACTCGTTAAATCATACAGTCTAGTTAGCTGGGATAGTTTCCCTTTTAACTATGTTATATATACTCCTGTCATAAATTTATTCCACATATCTAAAAACAACAGTTTAGTTGGTAGAGGGGGGAGGGGCACACATGATTCTAACAAAAATTAGGACCTTAGGAGTGCATATCTCAACAGTTGTTGACTTAAATAAAAAAAAATATTTGAAACCTTGATATCATTTTTGAAGACCTATCTTTTTAAATTCTAGCATTTTAAATTTAAAAAAAATGATGAATTAAGAGACACACATTTTTAAATAAAATAAACAGGGAGGAGTTTCTTGCCGGTTCTTCTCCTTCTAGTTTTGTAACCGGTACCTAATCAATTCATTTTGACTTTCAATAAGTGTGAGTAAACATCTTATATTGAATAAAAACTTTTTGGGAAAATACCGATTATTGTCGGAGATATAACAAATCAAAGTTTGTGTTTCCTTAGCAAACCTTAGCAAAGCTTTTGACCTGACCATCCCTTCTTGTCAAGGTCCATAGATAATAGATGCATCAAGTCATAAAATATTAGCTTCCAAAGTACCCATACTGTTTTAAGAATGACATATGATGGCTACCTCTGATTGTAATTTTTGCACATTATGCGTCAAAACTACGTTGACCCTGTTAGTCAGTGGTCTATACTTCGGTGGTATACAGTCCCAAGTTCGACGTCCCATGATGACTGCGTTGATTTTGCCTGCATTTGTGACTTTTGTTGTCATAGTTGCAAAATATGCCATTTCTTTTCTGAAAAATGAAAAAATAGTCGTTTTTAAGTTTGCACAAAAATCGATATAGGTATATTTTTAAAAAAAGTACATTTTTTTAAGTCATAGTCTGGGGACGAGTGAAATAAATTACTGCATTTGGAGAAACACATGATGTTACATTTGAGCTTGGAATTTTCTGGTTCATTATTTTTTATTTACAAATTTAGTAGAAAACAAAACTTTATTATACTATCGATAGTAAAATCCAAAACTATTGATAGAATTGGAACACTACTTTATAACGAGATAGTGCTTTGCATTAATAACAGAGAAAAATATTATAATTTAGTCATTGACTGATCGGTTGACCGTTGGCCAAGTGGTTGGAGGCCCTAAATGCGGAGCCGCGGGTTCGTATCCCGTCTGGGACAAATATTTGTGTGCATGAACATGTCTATTTGTTCCGTGTATGGGTGTAAAAGTAGGTATCTATATTATGAATGTATCATGAAAAAGAATATTTAAGTACTTATATATACCAGTTTAGTATCCCATAATACAAGCATAATACTTGCTTACTTTTGGACTAGTGTCACTTTAGAAAAGAGAAGAAGAGTAGAACTCAGGGGTTGTGACATAAGTAAAAGAGATAGAGAAAGAGAGACTTAATTGTTCAGTCATTTACTACAATGATTTTAACTCAGACAGAATTTAAAGATTAATTTAGAATACTTATTATGATATGATTTATCCTCATATGAATTGACTTTCTCTTGCTCCTCAAACTCTTTTTCATCATGATAACGATTTGTATTTTGTAAAGTCAATCCACATACCAGGTTTTACTTTCAAGCTTTTCTTATACATAAGCAATATTGAAGGTGTGAATTGATGTTCTTCGGGACCTATATCATTGCACTGAGCGCCAAGAGGTGATTTGCAGAAACTTTCCAGCAAATAATTCCATGGCTTTTCTTAAGCAATTTAACCGGCGATAAAGTAAAGCTCCAGAATCAAGACGCAACATCATTATGGATAGTCAAGGATTATGGGAAATGTTCCAGTAATATTTTATCGTTTACACATTACAAATTTACTTATTGTTGTATTATCGTGATATTATTATTTTGATTTTCACCTTATTACTAAAAAACAAAACTTGTAATATTCAAATCCTTCTATACTCTGTGTATTAATATATCTAACAAACTAAAACGCTATCTCGGTTTATACAACCCAAAGTTAGACCTAAAGTTAGTTACCTAAAATTAGAACTAATTACGGACGAAAAACAATTACCTATGAAGGAGCACAAATATACAACAACTTACCTAGCTATATAAAAAATTGTAACTCTTATAATGTTTTTAAATCTAAGTTAGAAAAGTATATTCTTAATAACTAATAATTATTAAAAAAAAAAATAAAAATAGAAATTACTAATAAGTATTGAATGGTCCATTAATGTGTGTTTGCTATGTCATACATAATACATAACAGACATATTTTTATATTTATAAAACATTGTATTTTATGTAGCATCCTTTGTATCTTGTTTTGTATGGGCGATGAGATGTTATTGTAGGTAAGATCAGGTGTTTGTTCGGCAAAAAAATAGATGTTCAACTTCATATTTATTTTACAGCTACCCTCCGTATGTGTATTTAAAATTATTGTATACTTTATATTGTCAGTTCTCATGTTAAGTGACTATTTGTAGTCTTTTTTTGAGAATAAAGTTCTTTAAATTGAAAGACAAATAGTTATTTTCCTGCTTTTGTTAGATTCTAAAGTAGATAGTTGGAATTCATTTTCTTGTAGTGTTGATGGCATATCAACACTATAATTACATGACTCTAATAGTGGTATGGCATGCCTGAACCCTCTATCTAGAATGAACACCTCATAATCTTGAAAATATTGCCTTAGTAGCTTACCAGGATCAAGAAACTCACTACACATTATCTGGGCATCGGATGTTGCTGCTGGGTAAGGCCCTTATACATCGACTATATAGCCATCGGAGCCCACAAGCAGGAATGGCTTCATGAGATTTCTGTATTTGTGTAGCGAATATGTGTCTTTTTTATATAAATAGTTGGAGCTTTTCTGAACATTGATATATGTGCCATCAACTATGAGTACAGGTTTCCTTTACACTTTGTACATACACTTTGTCAATCCATCCATTGAAGTAATCTGAAGTATGAGCCAGAAGTTAGACGCGCAATTGATTGTTTTTGCCGCGCCCCGCCTCTCTCCGATCTGCCCCGCACCTCGACATGCACAAACATTCGTCACCATCACTTACAAAACGTCGGTAGTAACCAAAAAGCCGATCAACCGGTATCGCTCAAAACCAATCAATCGGTATTGATCGAGGCCGAACGAGCAGGTCTGGTAGGTGTTGTCAACTAACTTTATCGATCGAGATATTCAATGACTATGCGGCGGCTTGAATGATGCCAAATGATCACATTTAGACACGCCCTAACCACTGAGCCAATCGATCAGTCATAGTCATAATAGCTACAGATAATTGTACTTATTACATTAAGTACTTCTTGAATAGTGTCTTTAATGAACTAAGGGAAAATAAAAGACTGTAATGATGTAATAAAGATTAAAACAAACAATACTTAGTCAGCTCATATATTCTGTCACTACTTTGATATATTGAAAACTTTAGACAATAGATTGAATAATAGATTAATTTAATAAAATTAGAAAATGTATTTAATAGACAATTATCATTCTATTACTCAAAGTGGCTGCTTTTTATTAATGCATAGTCTTAAATGCCTAGGCCAGTCTTAAGTTGTAAAATTGTAACCATCATCGCCTATTATATTAGTTAGGTTCATAATCATAATATAAAATTACCTATATAGTATGTCCCGCGACTATAGGAACAGTTTCATGCAATAATTTTCAACCAACTCAAGACTTGGTAGGTAGTACCATGGGCAAGTAAAAAATGTCCCATTGGACATCCAGTGGTACATAGTTGGTCCACAGGTATAATAATCTCCTGTGGTACAACGCTGATACCATGGCCAAGTCATGTTTTTTTTTAAATAATTTCATTATGTAGGTATTAATGCTAATTGTCGCTTTAAAGATACTTACCTTACTGAAGTGTTACACGAGTCTTTTAATTAGTAAACATATGAGTATAGATGATCTTTAACCTCTCTAACATCTTTGATCGTTTGAAATAATAAATTAGGTAAGAAGTTGAATACTTATGCATAAATTAATCTTACTTAAGCCTCCAAGGTAACGTGCCGTTTACTCCTATCCCCATGTTTTCACACGCTGCAGCGATGAGATTAAGTTTCACTTTAGACATATTACAATTCTCTATCAAATTACTGTAGTAAACTGCAAAGCAACGTATTTGGATAGGCAATAGATGAATTTACACATTTATATAAGTAACTTGGGCCTTTTCTTGAAACCCAGTAAAGCGTGGTTGGTTAAACAACGGATTGAGTTGAGAAACCGGCCGCGCATTGACGCACAAAAAGGCGGGAGATAAAAATGGAAATCAATCAACTTTGATAGAATAAATATGACATTGACGTAACTTTAAAACTTAGTCGCGTTCATTTGTCCCTAAAAAAAAGTGAAAAACATCAATCCCTCTCATCACATTAAATATGTCAAATTCGTCGGTTTTGAATTTACTGTGGTTATACTTAAGCATTTAATGATCCAGTTAGAGGTAAAAGTATTGTTTTTGTAGCATGCATTGTCAGTGAATCGAGAAGTCAACGTAAATGTCAGTTTCGTAGTTACTGAGTTACATTTTCCTTTCCTAAAAATCCACAGATCCTAATCCTAATCCTAAGACCCCATACCCTCGGGGTTATGGCCAAAAAGCGTCTCCCGTGAAATGGATATGATAGTCATTTTCAATGACAATATTTTATTTTTGCTTTGTAATAATATATTCTTTAATAATAATATATTCTTTATTGTACACCAAAAGTTAGAACAAAAATAAATAATGTAGGTATCTCTTATAACTAAGTTTGGTACAGTGGGCGGTCTTATCGCTAAGAGCAATCTCTTCCAGACAACCTTTGGATGGATTGGTAGAAGCCTGAGACAACAAAATGGTTATGATGTACTAACTGAGAATAAATTAAGCTACCTAAACAAGATACATATATCTATACCACAACAATACATTTCAGAACAATACACAAATATGACACTTAAAACTTATTACAACATTTAAACACTAAACACATACATACCACACAATCAGATAAGCTAAGAAGGGCACAATAAATGATCTTTCACCATTCCCTTGAATTGTGATATAGTTTGTGCGCGTCTTATAACTGTAGGGAGTCCATTCCACAGGCGAATAGCTTGCACAGTAAAAGATTTATCAAAAAAATTGGAAGAGTGCCTAGGCATCACCAGTCCCAAGTTCTCGGACGATCTCAGATGTCGAGAATGTGTGTCATGAAAGAACTTTAAACGTTCTTTGAGGTTTGAAGGGGTTGCAGGATTATACAATACACTGTACAGAAGCGATAATATGTGAGCGTTCCGGCGAAGGCGAATCGGTAACCACTTAAGCTTATTGCGGAATTCATAAACATGATCATATTTGCGTAATCCAAAAATAAATCGGATGCAGAAATTTTGGAGTCGCTCAAGCTTATCAAGTTGTGACTCGGTGAGATCAGAATAGCTGGCATCAGCATAGTCAAGTACAGGGAGAAGAAAGGATTGGACAAGCGCAGTTTTGGTGGAAGTTGGAAGGAAATTGCGCAGTCTTCTCAAAGACCCCGCCGACGCAAAAATCCTACGACTTAGTTCTTGAATATGAGGACCCCAAGAGAGATTTTTGTCTATCTGTATTCCTAGACTTTTAACAGAGTTGCTTATGGGTATAGTAACACCATCCAGCACAAGTGGAGGTATAAGCGACCAGTCAATTCTCGAGCAAAGTTTAGAAGTGCCAATAACAATGGCTTGGGTCTTCGCGGGGTTCATCCTCAATCCATGTGCCACACTCCATTCTGATATTCGAGCTAAGTCCAAATTAATGTTTCGAATAGCCACTGATAGCTCTGCCAAAGAAGCTTGCGAGTAGATCTGCAAATCATCTGCATACAGGTGATAGGATGAAAGAAGTTGATTTGAGATAGAATTTACGAATATAGAAAACAACAAGGGAGAGAGAACGCCACCCTGGGGTACGCCGGCAGTAGTGCTACACCACGAAGAAAATATACCTTCGAGGCAGATACGTCGCCGGCGGACCAATAGGTAACTACGAAACCAATCAATTACTGTCGGGAGATATGTTAAGAGAGCGAAGTATACTAAGAAGGATATCGAAATCAACAGTGTTAAACGCATTGCTAAAATCAAGTAGTGCAAGGACTGTCAAATTCCCCCTCTCCATACCTAATCTTATATCATCCGTATCCTGACCAGGATGGTGACAGTACTGTGACCACGATGAAACCCGGATTGGAATGGATTTAGAAGACAATTTTTGGAAAGGAAGGCAATGAGTTGATTATGGACAAGACGCTCAAGAACTAAAGTTCTTTTCCAATTTCAATTCAATTCCAAGCGTCTTGTCCATAATCAACTCGTCCAACTTGTCCATTCAAAAAGGAATGGCAATATAGAAATAGGACGATACTCGGAAAAAGAAATGGGGTTTGCCTTCTTGGGTAAGGGTATGATTTGAGCATCCTTCCATGTAGATGGAAAGACCCCACAAGAAATTGAGTAGTTAAGGATGTGAGTAATATGTGGTAGAATTTCGTCAAGGATGGGAAGTATCATTTTACGGCTGATACAGTCACGGCATTGGAGGCAATAGGAACTACGCTCTTTTTAACATTACAATCAGAGAATTGACTAAAGAGGAACTGTAAGTAATCTGGAGTCGGGAAAGATGAAAGAAAATTCATTGTGTTCGCTTTAGCAGCACTATCACAATTTGACGAAGAAGAGAAGTGTTGGTTTAACAACTCAATATTTATTTCTTGAGGGATAGTGTTTTGTCGTGTTTTCCCAACTCCCAATGATTTAAGAAATTTCCAGACTTTAGCTTTAGCATTTGTATTGTATCAATCATGCATTAATAATAATATACAGTTGAAAATGGGAGCTATGAAAAAGACTGTAAAATTACCACAAAAGATGATGAAAAAATCATTCTTTTCAGGAAATATTCTGGGTGTATACTTATAATACTGCCTGTGTTATATCCATGAAACGATAAGTCAACCGCACGCATTCACGCGAGTGTCGTGCCTGGTTCCCTTTGTAGTCCGGGAGCCCGTGACCAAAAATTACCACGACGTACTGAAAGCTAAATTTTTTGTTTGCATGTAAATACATGATTGATGTGATACTGTATATTATAAGACCAATACATTTTCGTGATCAATAAAAAATATTCGAACCACCCGTGAAGTACTACCTAGCGATACTTCGCTTTTTGAATTTGTATTTGTTTTTTTAACTTCACTCCCGTGTTCCGAACGTTCCATCTTCTGTCTGTTCCGTAATCTGAAGTACTAAAAAAAGGCGACAAAATTAATGTCACACTCATTATTTTTCTGTAAACTGCTCGAACTAAACTAAAGCTTGTTTTAGAAGCAATTTACGTCAATAGAGAACATGGGTGGGTTCGAATTCTGAACCTCTCGTGTTGCGATTCAATGATTTATCACTAGGCTATTGTCGCTTGGGGCTGTACTGCTTAACTAATTTGAAGGATTTTATTAATAATTTTAAATTAAAAACGTCGTGGGCTACAGAAAACACGATGCTCTGAAACGCTCAATGGATTTGGATCTTCACCATGAAAAAGAACGTTGACCGTTTCAGAACAGCCTGTGTCTTTATTCAACAACAATAGTACATAAGAAATAGAAGGTTTTAGGATGTCTAAGATATTTTTTAATAATATGTTTAGCTGACGCAATGAACATATACTGAAGCAGATATAAGTAGTGACCATTTTTGATCTCGCGCTCCCGGCCTACTATATCTACTAGATACTAGTATTCGATGTTATAAACTGGAACGCTGTGATCCAAACCGCGTAACTAATAATGAGAAAACTTCACTTCGGGACTTATGGGCAGAAACTCGTTAAAAATTATCGTATATTTGTTTTGAAATAAGTGGCCCATCCTCGCGTTGTGATTTTATATCTACAAGTGCCTACAAGCTACAAGGTGAATTCTGACTTTTAGATGTCAATCGAAAGTTTTCAAAGAAACATTGAATGAAAGCCAATGAAACCGAGTAAGTGTGAGGAGTTTTTTTTTTTCAAAGGTGTAAGTGGAGCATAGTTCTGACAGCACTTTGAAGAAACCATGGAAGAAACTCCATATAATAACCATAGAACGTTGCCTTTTTTATTATTGTCGAGTAAATATAGTTTCAAACGTTTAAGCAAAAATCAGTATTACATTCACCTGCACTTATAACAACATTAAGTATTAAATTAAACTCGACACTGGCGAAATTGCTTTTGTAAAGAAAACGCCATAATTAAGAAGACGAAGAAGAAATGTGAAGACCTAAAACGGTGACCATCGATGTCACAGAGACAGGTGAGTGGGGGCCATGACCCACCTGAAGACACCACACTTTGATTACGAGCATTACGGTGAATGTAGGTCCAATAGCACCTATCTGTTAGACTTCATTCTTCACTACCAGGCTGGACAGCTTTGGTCTGATCGATTTACTAGTTATCATTTAAGCTTAACACCGTTTTAGCGTCATTCATAAGAGAAATCCTGAATCAGTTTAACCGTAAATAAATTATAAAAAAGCACCCCTAACATGAACTCTGAAAACGCATTTGATTATTTTATTGAACGACATGGTTACTTAGCAATAATTCCAACTCCAGGGGTCGAAAAACTTTTAAGTATTATTTATTATCATGGAAAACAAGATAAGGCTGAAATTGGAAATCACAGACCAATTAGTTTATAGTTTGACCGTAACCGCTGTACCTGTGGCTGTACCACGCCTTAGGTTAGATATGTGCGCGGCGCGGAGGGAGGCAGATCTGTCAATCCGTCTTCGTCGTCAACGCTTAGGAGCTGCCTTATCTCCTCGCCGCGCTCATACCTAAAGCGCGGTACAGCGGTTTCCATCAAACCTGGGTCCAAACTATAGTGTCGACTATCGACAAAATAATTTAGAAAGTTATGTAGAATACAATTATACAAAAAAATCCAACCATCAACTTTGTGTAATTGGTCTACGTGGTAATTTTTTGCTTATATTTTTGATGTCACAACGTGGTATTTCTATGAACATCGATGTCACAGACACTGTTATAATACCACGGCCGCCCGTGTAGACAACGCAACCCAGATTTTTTAATTATTTTAAAGCAAGGTTTTAATATCTATCTGTCTTATTCAAACGCATACTTTGTAGTGTTAATAAAGACCGCATCATAAAACTTCATCTTAAAACAGTCGTAAACCGAAATTCATCTCATTCAATTTATCGAAAGCAATTCCAACTTAAATGACCTATCTCGAACTTTTTAACACAGCGGCGAAGACAACGGCGCCGCGAAATCAACTGAAACAATGCTTTACATTTTTATCATATTCAAGGAAATCGACGATAAAAGAAAAGGTTATACTTCTGGCGGTATTTCAATAAGTCAAAACGTAAGGACGTTAATAAGTAAGATAGTATATTGTTCGCGTTTTGCAATATGAACGTAAAAGTTCTCTCTTATAAAACACGCACATCAATTGGACATTGATAATACCTTTATTTTCTATATTTGACCTTGACTTAACCTTTATTTCATTGTTACAGCACGTTAGAGTCATCATCATCATCATCAGCCCATTTTACCCCACTGCAGGGGCTTAGGCCTCCCCCATGGTGAGGAGGAGGTTTGGAGCTTAAATCCACCACGCTACTCCACTGCGGGTTAGGGATTGTAACGACCGCTATCTATGGACAGCGTCCGGGACCGACTGCTTAACGTGCTCTCCGAGGCACGGAGTCAGTGATAGTTAATGTACTTAAGTCAGAAAAACTCATTGGTACACGCCCGGATTCGAACCATGGCCCTATGGCCTTATAAATTTGAGGCAAGTTCGTTGCGCTCTGGGCTATCACGACACACGTTAGAGTCACTACACTCCAAATATGTCCATGACTCGAACTGCACATTCTGTTACATTTTTCTGATTGAACATAATTTTTTCGAATTTTGGAAAATGATGAAAGGATATACTTAATACAAAATAAAATTGAAATAGTAATTGCTTTATGTACTTATTTTCAATTATTAGATTTCATTTTACAATTTCGGGAACACAAGGATTACCGATATGGCTTTAACAGTTTCAGTGAGTACGAAGATTTTACTCAACATTCAATGGTGTCTTATGTATTGAGTTTACAAGTGAATCTGCTATAATAAAAATGTGTTACCTACTTTAATTTTATAATTCTGTATGTTTTTACGTGTTGCCATAAAAAAATTTAAGTAATAAATAATGTACTTTAAGTTTTTTTTGCGCTTAGGTACCTACTTTTAAGTATATATATCAGGTGTTTAATACCCGTAATACAAGCAGAATACTTGCTTACTTTGGGACTAGATGGCGCTGTGTGGGATGTTGCATGTATTATTATTATTGTGTGTCTGTTTATTCCGTGTTTGGGTGTAAAATATCACTATCACTACATATTATAAAACAAAGTCCTCCCGCCACGTCTGTCTATTTCTCTGTCTGTCTGAATGCGACATAGGCACTGAAAAACTACAGAACGTATTTTCATACGGTTGTCACTAATGGACGTAGTGATTCAAGATAAAGGTTTATGTGTATAATTCATTAATGTTTTGCGTAAATTGGTTGAAATATGACAATGATTGTTAAAAATGTCGGAAAAAATCAAGCCGACTGGGAGCTTTCATCGAAAACGCTGCTTAATCCCTTTGAGATATAACAAAACAATGTAAGGAGGAATTCCGCGATGGCATATGTCATCTTTTAACGATAGCTTATTGCAGTGAAACTTCTTAAGGCGCGGGGTGAGCCTAAAACGACACGAAAATGCGTCACGCTAAATAATATAAGTGAGAGAGATATAAGGAACAATCGGCTTTCACACAAGAAGCCGGTTGTTCCCCACTACTAACTGCTGAGTGTGGAGAGTAAGGCCAGAGCGTTACTCAGTTTCGTGTCGCTGGCAGCTGCGTCATTGCTCAGAGTGTCAATAGATGTGAAAACCGTGAAAACCAGATTGATGTTGATAATTTTAATAACGTTATGAAAATTCAAATTTTAATACTAAAAGTTTTAAGTTTTCACTTCTGTCCGCAGTTCCTATAACTGTATAAAAAATGGTCACCTATGGTGTGGTAATTTGAAAACTGTTTACAATAATACGCTATTAATCCATATCAAATTGAATAGGTTAGTTAACTTAAGCATTTCATGCACATTGTGATTAATCTTTACACCATACAATTTAAATTAATATCTTAATAGTTATCACTGAATTAAAATTATCGCGCGACGAAATCAATCAAACTATATGTATTCTTATCGTTTTTTTATTTAATTACAAAACTACATAGTTTGGCGTTATTATAAATAAATAAAAATTACAAGATTACTTTTAATTTTATTTTTAAACTTGTTTTTACTAAGCCGCTTTGTAGAACTCGTGTGCATAACTTACGGCCGGGTACTGTAATGTAATTAGACAGAAGTTATCAATGCTATAGACAAAGAAATATTTTAGTTTGTTTTTATGTGTGTAATCTTTACTTTTTCTAATATTAGCAGAATTGGAAATAAAATATGTTTAAAATACTCCAAGTAGGACGCACATATGTGACATTTAAATCTAATATAGTCTAATCCACATGCTCGACGCAACAAGCTGATATATGACACCACGATAGAAAAAAATTTAGGTATACCTGTATACTCTGCTATCCGTGCGAAGCCGGGGCGGATCACTAGTAAAATATAATAATAATCATCATCATTTCAGCCTTTACTTGTCCACTACTGAACATAACCCTTCTCCATAGCACGTCACGCGACGCGATCCTCCGCTTGCTGCATTCAACGCCGATCTGCCGCCTTCTTCAGGTCATCATCGGTCCATCTAGTCATGGAGCGTCCGACCGACGCTACGCTTTCCTGTGCGTGGTCTTGTGAGAACCTTTTTGGCCCGTTGCGTCGTGTCAATCCACTGTCACTGCAGCTTCCTTCAAAATATAATAATAAATATAATGTCAAAGTAGGTACCTGTGTATCAGTCGTCTAGTTTGGGACTAGATATTGCCGTGCCGGGACTAGATATACCTCGTTTTTAAATAGTTTTCGCGTTTAGATAATAATAATAATATCTGGGATATCCCATACATCATCATCTAGTCCCAAAATAAGCAAGTATTACGCTTGTATTATAGGGTACTAGACAACCTGTATACATAACTATTTTTTTTAATAATATATACATATATAAATACTTTTTACATCCAAACACGGAACAAATAGACATGTACATGTGCACAAATATTTGTCTCGGGCGGGAATCGAACCCGCGACCCTCGGCTCCGCAGTTAGGATTTCTAACCACCCAATCAGCCAGTCTATTTTGTTCTTCTATTTTGTTTACAGGACATTTTAATAAACGCCACGAATTGCCAAGATGGCGGCTATTGTCGTCCTTATCTCGTATATCACAATAGCGAGGGATGGAAATAATTTTTATTGACGCCACCGGCCGCAATAAAACCTAACACAATGCCTATCGTAAAAACTTCTTAATGTTCGGCGGAAAAACGGCGCGGCCATCTTTAGTACGTCATTAACCTATAAAGAAAACGCACCATATGGCTCGCGAGCGTAATAATAAAACACCCAATATCTTTCGTGATGGTTTTTATCAAAATAAACGTATTAAGTGATCCCGGGCAGTATGTTTTTACGCACACAGTTGGAATGATTCTGTTTTCTGATTTCTGTTCTCGGTACAAATTCAAATACCGATCATCATCATCATCATCAGCCCGTTTTACCCCACTGCAGGGGCTTAGGCCTCCCCCAGGGTGAGGAGGGGGTTTGGAGCTTAAATCCACCACGCTACTCAACTGCGGGTTGGGGATTGGAACGACCGCCATCTATTGACAGCGTCCGGGACCGACTGCTTAACGTGCTCTCCGAGGCACGGAGTCAGTGATAGTTAATGTACTTAAGTCAGAAAAACTCATTGGTACACGCCCGGATTCGAACCATGGCCCTATGGCCTTATGGCCGTATAAATTTGAGACAGGTTCGTTGCGCTCTGGGCTATCACGACACAAATTACTGATAGCCATGACCAATAGATACACGCTGTGTACCTTTCGTGATAAAATGAAAAAAAGTGGCAGACATCAACTAATGTGTAGTTAAATAAAAACCTGCCAAGTGCGAGTTTGACTAGTGCACCGAGGCGAGGGTTCTGTACCACCACACTATAAGGGGTGTTCGGCTAAAAGAAGTCCAAATTTATAGAGCGTGTATAGAGCTTACCGAACGAAACAAAAAGTTTCAAAAAAATAAGATAGGTATAGGTGACTAAAAAAAAAATTAACATTTAACATGTTTTCCTCGGTGACCATTAGATTACGTCATTTGCTCACTTGAAACTTTTGGTTTAGTTTGATATGCTCTACACACTCATGAGTTTGGACTACGTTCAGCCGAACATGCGGCTTATTATAATATACGGCGTGTGCGGCTGAACATAGTCTAAATTTATAGGAGCGTGTGGGGCTCACCGAATCAATAAATCATCTACTATAATAACTTGTCCTTAGGCTCGACACGCTCTTATAAGTTTGGACTGCGTTCAGCCGAACACGGTGTTTATTTGTAATCGGAAATTTTTTTTTATGTGGGACCACAGACCAGTCAACCTATAGACCACGCTTTAATAAACGTCAGTACGAAAACGAAATCGCCAAAAAGTGGCGGGGTGCGGGGAGAGGTCGGCTAGTTTTCATTGGCTCGTTCAAAATTGACAATTTAATGGCTTCCGACGTGCTTCCAACTGACGGCTCACAAGAGACGTAGTTATGTAGTGTCACTACATAGCCTTGGCGAATGCTACTTCCTGTCAAAGCGTGGTCTATAAAGTTGACTTATCTGTGTGTGGGACATAACTAAAAAATTACGAAATTTGGATTTTTCCTTGTACTTTCTTTTTGTCAAATTCACGATTTTTAGTGAACGGGAAGTAAGCTATAAGGTTCTTTGATTTACTACTGGCGAGTGTAAAAATAGAATGCATAATCATTTATATTATTATTTCATTATTACATTTCAATCATTATTTTAATCATTTTCTAAGTCACCAAATCAAACAATACGGTCATCCGAATTTTTTGATTGGTTGAAAGCTTGATTGTTTTACGGTTCCATGTGACCGTAGACGTAAGTATATGATACTTGATAACTTGATACCTCCACGTGTTTTTGAGTAAAAGGGTCCGGACAGACAGACAGGTTGACAACGAAGTGATCTATGGGTTCCTTTCATCCGATACGAAGAAGTGCAGCACCCTCTTTCGTTAATCAGTTTTCTTATTTATTCGTGACCATGAAGCTAGGAATAATAATAATAACAGCGTATACATCACAACAACCTTTAAGCCCCAAACTAAGCATTAGCTTGTGTTTTGGGTACCAAGCGAAGACACCACATACATATTGTGAGCCCCGGGGTCATGCAAACACCCGGCGGGCCCCCTTCGGTAGTGGACTGTATGGATTGAAACAACTGGCTTCAGTATTTCACTGCACCGGCTTCACTTCACCACGCCGCGCCACTGTCTGCTCTTGATCCTGTTGCTGGTCCGCTGCTTTTCGTCGACTAAATGCTACGGCGCCTTGTCACCGTATTTATGCTCTCGTCGGCACCGTAGCGCAGCGGACCGTATCGCGGCGTAAAACGTGCACTGTGTGAGGAGAGTGCCCATCTTTCCTCTCTTTCTTTGCAGACGCCAGTGGCGCGGGGGGAAATAAAAAACCGTTACAAAATCATTTATTTTCAAATCGTCATTATGTACAACATATCCCTTATATACAATAAAAACGAACAACTTATAAAACTTATATACACTCGTATAGTCAAAACTCGCACTTCACTGATTTTACAGTTCAATAATCGGTCCGTCGTTGACATTCTCCCCCCGGTCGTTCGTGCCTGGCTCGACGACATCATGCACCGGGAGACGGACCAACCTCCTGGCCGGTCGTCGCAGCAGTCCGCCGGTTGTGCGAACGTCAGCTACCCGCACGTGGCCGTCCTTGCCGGGTAGTACTCGCTCGATGACACCCCGTGGCCAGACGTTGCGGGGAAGGGTCGGGTCAACGATGAAAACCAGGTCACCCACGCGAAGTTCTGGCTGGTAGTCGCTCGGCAGGCGGCGCGGCAGCAGCGTCGGCAGGTACTCCCGCAGCCACCTCTGCCAGAAGTGGTCGGCGAGGCGCTGCGCCGCGCGCCACGGTAGTCGCGTCGTTAAGTCGCCGTCGTCAAAGGCGCCCGGCGTGGGCGCGCCGGACGCACTGCCCAGCAAAAAGTGATTTGGCGTGAGCGCCTCGGGATCTCGCGGATCCACCGAGACGTGGGTGAGCGGGCGCGAGTTGATGGTCATCTCCGCCTCGGCGAGTAGCGTGCTCAGCACTTCGTCAGTCGGCGCGCGCTCGGACAGAGTGGCCCGGAGCGCGCGGCGCACGGAGCCTACGAGGCGCTCCCAGGCGCCGCCCATGAACGGCGCCGCAGGAGGAATAAAGCGCCAGTCGGCGCCTCTGGTCAAGGCGTAGGTGCGGACAGCCTCGTCGTCGACTTCCTCCCACGCACGCTTCAGCTCGTTGTTAGCACCGTGAAAGTTTGTGCCGTTGTCGGAATAGATGACTGCCGGCGCGCCCCTGCGTGCAATCAGTCGGCGCAGGGCGCAGATCGCTGAGTCGGTGGTGAGGCTGGCTGCCACCTCAAGATGTACGGCCCGCGTCACGAGGCAGGTGTAGAGAACTCCATAGCGCTTCTCACGGCGGCGGCCGACAGCGACGGCGATGGGCCCGAAGTAATCAATGCCGCAGTATGTGAATGCGCGGTGGTGGTGTCCAAGGCGGGCCTCCGGTAGTTCGCCCATGGGTGGCGCTAGTGCTGTGGCGGCGCGCAGGCGGCATGCCTGGCAGGCGCGGGCCACGGCTCGTACGGTCGGTCGCAGGTGCACGACCCAGTAGGCTTCCCTCAGCAAATTTACCACGGTCTCTGGGCTAGCGTGGTGAGCCATCACGTGGTAATGCAACACGATGAGTCGCGTGACGTGGTGCTGGCCGCACAAAATAATCGGGTGCGATGTGCGGCGGTCGATTCCCGGCGTGGCGGCGGCGCGGCCGCGCAGGCGCAGTACGTCACTGTCGTCCAAATACGGGGATAGGTGTTGCAGACGGCTGTTGCGGGGCAGGGGGCGCTCGGCTCTCAAACAGTCAATTTCTGTGGCGAAGGCGTCAGACTGTATTTGCTTCATCCACAAGAGCTCGGCCCGGTCTAAATGTCGCCGCTGCATTCCTCCATCGTGTTGTCTTCGACATTTTTCGACGAATAAAAGCACGTAGGCTGTCGATCTTACGAGTCTCGTCCATCGGGAAAAACGTGCTGCGTCAGGTAAACATGTCGCACGCGCGGCGGTCGCGACAGTCGTCGCGGTCGTCTCGCCGTCGCGGCGGGGGGTGCGCAGCTTGCTGTCGGACGCGTCGGTTGCGGCGGCGCGCGGGGACGTCGGCCATTCCTCTTCAGGTAGTGATAAAAAGGCGGGGCCGCAGAACCAGCGGTGTTCAGCGGTCAATACAGGCGGCGCTCGCGTCGCATCGTCAGCTACGTTGTCGGCAGTGGGCACCCATCTCCAGTCGGACACGTTCGTCAGCTCGTCGAGTTCGCCGAGACGGTGCGCGACGAATGGCTTGTAGGTTCTCGGGTCGCCGTGCAGCCACGCCAGGACGGTGCGTGAGTCGGTCCAATACGTGCACCGCGTCGGCCGCATCGTGTGTTCGTTACGCACGGTGGCAGCGAGCCGGCCGCCGAGCAGGGCAGCTTGCAACTCGAGGCGGGGGATGGACACAGGCTTGAGCGGGGCGACTCGTGCTTTACTGCCGACCAGCGATACCTCGATGGCGCCACTCGGCATGACGAACCTGAAATAACAAACTGCCGCGTAAGCGTCTTCACTTGCGTCACAGAAGGTATGCAGTTCGATGTTGGCTGTGCCCGCGTCAGGGCAATAGCAGCGGGGCACGCGGCACGCCCACGAGTCGCGCAGGCGCCGCAACCACTCTCTCCACTGCTCGGCGTGTTCACCGTCGATTTCGTCGTCCCAGGTGACCCCAGATCTCCACACCTTCTGTAGTAGCACCTTCGCTTGGATGATAATAGGTGCGAGCAGGCCCAGCGGATCGAAGACAGACATAGCGATGCTCAGCATTCGTCGTTTCGTGAGTCGCACAGCGCCATCTTCCGTCACGCGCTCGGAATTAACATTAAAACCGAGGCTGTCGTCGGTGGTGTCCCAGCGCAGGCCGAGCGTTTTCTCGAGTTGAACTTGGAGCCCGAGATCACGTTCCTTATTCAGTTGCTCTGGAGCGACGTGTCGTAGTACCTCGGTGCTGTTCGATGCCCAGCCGGTCAACTCGAAACCACCTTGTTTATTGATGTATGCGACGTCACGGGCGAGTCGCGCCGCGTCGGCCTCGTCGTCGAAACTTTGGAGAAAATCGTCCATATAAAACGATCTTTTAATTGAGCTCACCGCGTCAGGAAACTGTTGCTCAAAATCTTCGGCGTTACGATTTTTGACGAAAATCGCGGTCGTCGGCGACGAGGCGGCGCCAAATATCAGTGATGACATTTCATATTCTGTGGGCGGTGCATGTCGGTCCCACCCGCGCCACAGGAAGCGTTGCGCCGGTCGGTCGCTCGGCGCCACTTTGATTCGGAGAAACATCTCTCGTACGTCGGCCGCTACGGCGACTCGTCCTTGTCGAAACCGAAAAAGGACGCCAAGTAGCGACTGCAGTAGGTCGGGCCCGGTCATTAACACGTCGTTGAGTGAGCGGCCGTTGACACGCGCCGCTGCGTCGAACACGATCCGTATTTTCCCGGGTTTATTCGGGTTCACTACGGCGAAATGCGGCAACACCCAGTGCATTTTGTCGGTCGTCGGTTCGGCGGGTGATGCGTAGCCAGCGTCGATCAATCGTTGCATTTGAGTGGCGTAGGCCTCCCCGAACGACCTGTCCGCGTCCATTTTTCGCTCCAGCGTGCGCAGTCGTTTCATAGCGCTGCCGGTGCTCGGTGGCATCGCCTCGACCCCCTCGCGCCAGAGTAGGCCAGCTTGCCATCTGTTGTTGTCGTCGGTGCGGACGCAGGTCGACTCCAAAATTCGCAGCGCTCGCTCGTCGTCGGGGTTGCGCCGCTCTTTAATGGACACGCCGAGTGCTTTGAGACGGTAATGTTCTTTCACCAGCTCTTCGAGTGACGAGTCGGTGTCTGACGAGTGTCCAACGAAGTGCACGGCGCTGCGGCTCCCCCCGGTGCCGCCATGCAGTACCCAGCCGAGTACAGTATGCGAGGCAGCGGGCTCGTCACGATGGCCACGACGTACCTCGTCCGGTAACAGCAAGTGCCAATTGTCTTGGCCCACCAAAATTTCTGGAACCGCGTCGGTGTAGCGCTCGATGGGCAGGTCGGCCAGATGCGAAAAGCGGCTGATATCTGCGACAGTTTGAGACGTCAGCTGCAGTTCGTTCATAGTACGAGCGTCACGTAGTTCGTGGCGGGGTCCAGATGGGCCTGACAATGTGAAGGTGATGCGCCGCGACTCCTTGACCTTGACTGATGATGTGATTCCGCTGACGGTGAACTGCTCGCGGGCTCCTGACAAGCCGACCTGGTCAGCGAGCTCAGTCTTTATCAGCGAAACCGTGCTCCCGTCGTCCAACAGCGCGAACGTCCGCACGCTTCCAGCCGGTCCATGGACGGTGACAGGAACAATCTTCAATAATGCGCCGTCGCCACGTGCGTCCGCGCTCGCCACTACCTCTCGAGGTGTTTCGGTCGCGCCGGTCTCGGGTTCGCGCGATGATGAAGACGGCGGTAGGTGTAGCAGCGTATGATGACGTCGGCCGCAGGAAGTCACGGAGCAGTTTTTCTTCGAACGACAGACACCTGAGCGATGACCTTGCCTCAGACATCGGAAACATACCCCTGCACTGCGGACGAACTTCCATTTTGCATCATTGTTCATTTGCTTGAATCTGTTACACGCTTGCAGCTCATGATCAGCGGATTTGCACTGCGGACAGGTAGCAGTGTCGGTGGCGGTCGCGGTGGCAGCCATATGTACCGCTCGCGCCGGCGCTGTCCTCTTAACCGTTGCGCTGCGTTCCCTCGACGTCGGTGCGGGGGCGCGTGTAGTCAGTGCCGGGCGATCTTGACGGTCGACACGCCAGGCTAAAGCATAGTTGTCAGCTTGCACATTTAAAAAGTCGCTTACTTTCACTAGCTCGGGCGTTCGGTCGTCGCACCGGCGAGCTGCATATTTCGTCCAATCGTGCATTAATGGAACGATCTTACTTTTCACGGCCTTCACGATGTCGGTGCTTCTCAGTAGGTCCTCAGCGTCAAGGGCACGCAGCGCTGCAACGGTGTTCTTGATCTTGCAGGCGAACACGTTGATTTGGCGGGGCACGTCGGTGAGCCGCGGCATGTCACGTAGCGACTGCAGCTCGTCGTCGGCGATATGCTCCGCACGTCCGAAGCGCTTTTCTAGTGCGGTCATAACTTCACTGGGATCACTTTTACCGATTAGCTGATACGAGACAGCTGTTCTGGCTTCACCGGTCAGGCATCGACGAAGACGAGACAGGTTCTCTGCCGGTGTGAATCGATGTTGTTGTTCGTCGTACGCGGCCTTGAAATACAGAAACTCGTTCGTGCCCCCACTATATTCCGGCAGCTTCGCAGCGTTGCGGTCAGGTCGTGTCGCCAGGGCGGTGATAGCTCGTGCCAGTTGAGCCATCTCCGTTCCGTCGCTGGAACCCGGATGGTGGTTGCTAGGTAGGTGGTCAGCGTGCGGCGGCAGTGCCGGTAGCGGCGGCAGCGTCGGTGGCTCACCGGCCGGCTTGCGCGGCTCCGTATCGCTAACCCACTTCTCGGTACGGCGGGCGGCATCGTCAATAACGTCGGCTCGATCCACGTCAAAATCGTCACCATCTTCATCGATGTCGTCCAGCTGTGCTTGAAGTCGTTTCTGTATTATGTCCTTTTCTAACTCGGCCATTCGCGATAGGCGGTCACTCTCTAACCTTTCTAACTCGGCCACTCGCAGCAGTCGGGCACGTTCGATCTCGGCGCATTTCTCCGCCGCAGCTAGCTCCGCTTCACGTCTACGTCGGGCCACAGTCGACTTGGTGGTAGTGGTCGAACGTGTGGACCGTGCACGCGCCGGGACGGTCGTAGCCTCCGCACTGGTAGACGGCGGTGCGTCATGGAGGGGCGGCGGTACCTGAGTGGCGGCTGTATCTTCCGACGGTGAGGCTGGAGGGCCGAGGACAACTCGTGGTGGCGGTGCCGACATGATGCCAGAGTCTTGAGGTGTTTCGTCAGGTCTCGACTTGCCAGAACGTGTGCCGACCATCTTGAAAACGAACGTATGTTGCTTCGAACGATATGTCGAATCGAAGTGAAACTAAGAATTTCGTCGAATCGAAACTTAGAATGCGCTATTTATAGCGACTTGAAGTGTGCACTTAACGGTCTGTGCACGTACGCGGCGTTAGCGGTCTGCTGACTAAAAACACGTGCGCGATGCCACGCCGGCGTGGGCCGGGCGCGATCAGTGGGGCGAGATCGTACGGACGATCACGATCGCCGCAGAACACGCGACACGGACTAGCACGGCGGCGCGGCTGCGCACGCTCAACGCACGGGCGGCGCTCAACGGTCCCGACACGCGGTCGCACGCAAAGTCACGGGACTTGCGGCGCGCGGGCCCAGGCACACCGGTGAGGGCCTTAAAACGAACGCCGCTGCCTCGCGACGGGCAGGGGCAGCGGTCGCGGCGTTGCACCACGCGGCGGCGTGCGGTGCAACAAAAAACGATACCACGCCACGCTACGGTGGTGGCGTGATATACACACGTACTGGGCCGCGCGTCGGTTTGGCGGCCCAGGAGCCGACGAAGCAGACAGCGGACGATGGTACAGACAGGGCGGGCGGGCGTCTAAAAACGTCTTCTTTGCTTGAACGATGAAATATCTTGATTTGAAGCAGACCAAAATCTTGATCCGGCTCGAAGGACCAAAAATGTGAGCCCTGGGGTCATGCGAACACCCGGCGGGCCCCCTTCGGTAGTGGACTGTATGGATTGAAACAACTGGCTTCAGTATTTCACTGCACCGGCTTCACTTCACCACGCCGCGCCACTGTCTGCTCTTGATCCTGTTGCTGGTCCGCTGCTTTTCGTCGACTAAATGCTACGGCGCCTTGTCACCGTATTTATGCTCTCGTCGGCACCGTAGCGCAGCGGACCGTATCGCGGCGTAAAACGTGCACTGTGTGAGGAGAGTGCCCATCTTTCCTCTCTTTCTTTGCAGACGCCAGTGGCGCGGGGGGAAATAAAAAACCGTTACAAAATCATTTATTTTCAAATCGTCATTATGTACAACATATCCCTTATATACAATAAAAACGAACAACTTATAAAACTTATATACACTCGTATAGTCAAAACTCGCACTTCACTGATTTTACAGTTCAATGTTCGGTCCGTCGTTGACACATATAACAACCAAGACCCGGTACCAGTATCAATATTCATCATATAAATAATGGGTAAATAACCAGAACTGGGGTTTGAAACAGGGACCTCCAGCATCGTAGGCAGGGTCGCTACCCACTAGGCTAAGCGATCGTCAAATACTCGTATAGTTCCCCTCAAACTTTATGGCGGATCTGAAAGTAGGCACAAGTCGCGTCGCAGTAACCAGTTATAGGTGTCAGCGGTACGCGGTGCAGCGAAGGGGTAGTTAGTTCTTCCCGCAAACCCCTCGGCGGGCTATCCCACCCAATACCCAGCGCAAGTTCGCATTTAGCGTTGTATTCAGATCCGCCATAAAGTTTGAGGCGAACTATAAAAGACGTAACATTGCAAACTGCCGATGCACACCTAGTACAGGTCCAATCAAACTTTATGGCGGATGTGAACATAAGCACAAGTCGCGTCGCAGTAACAAGTGTTAGGTGTAGCGGGACGCAGTGGCGCGAGCGGTATATGACTGTACCTGCGCAAGCACACTTATAGCGTTGTATTCCGATCCGCCATAAGGTTTCAGGCGAACTATAAGCCAGCTGGCTAGATACGCACGCGTCAGATTGAACTCGGGGACCTGGAGGATCCCGGTGAAATATACACGACATGTACACTTTAACCCCATGCTTGCCACCAGTAGATATGGAGAATCCAATACATAAAACCACCGGAGAGGCAAAAACCGCTGAACAAGCGAATGGTTCCTCCGCTTAACGTACTAACTACAATTAATAATAATAGCTTGTAAAAATTTAGTTTATAAATACACATGATTTACAAATGCCAGACGGCTCAGCCGCGAAATATTGTATTTAAACTTAGACTTATGTTACTTAACCTAACTTAAGAGCCATATGTATTTGAAATGAAACATAAATAAATACTATTCTGTTCCGTTCCGTTCCGTTCCGTTCCGTTCCGTTCCGTTCCGTTCCGTTCCGTTCCGTTCCGCTTCGCTTCGCTTCCCTTCGCTTCGCTTCGCTCTGCTCTGCTCTGCTCTATTCTGTTCTGTTCTGTTCTGTTCTAGTCTATTCTATTCCATTCTATTCCATTCCATTCCATTCAATTTGAACACATTAATTTATAATAAGGCTACCGACAGCTAGTACGCTGTAAAGTTCAACTCACACATACTTACGCGTCCGCCATGCATTGCAGTCATATTGCAGTGCTTCACTGGTTGTTCAGTGATAAGGAATCTAGAGTTTTTATTACGTCTAACATCTGTGTTCATGTCACTTAAGTTATTATTATCGACAATTCAATCGCCGTTGCGCCGGCGCATACGTCGTGGACATCATGATTATCCTGCAGTAGACATTTTATCGGAGCTTGTATGCCATTAGCTCGCACTGAAATCAGAATAGGACGCCCGTAATAAAGCACTGTAAATACATAATTACAAAGCAAACAATTAAAAATACCTTTGTGTTGTTATAGTTGTTATCTCTTTGACGTTGCTGGCCGCTTTGAATCGGACGCGCAATAGTGGGAATAAAACCCGCCGAGTACGAGCTGGACTCCCACACGAATGGTTCCGTAACACCGTACAATAAAAAAAGGACTTCTTTTATATGAACTCTTTTAATTCTTAACTTTATTTTATTTTTCTTATATATTCTTATAGCAGCCACTAGTATAGTAGATACACACACTTCATGAAAATTTCAAGTGTAAGGAATGACATCACAACAACTGATCATTAAGAACTTAAACTTAAACACGTTTCTTGTATGTGGACCCCCTTTGATTTGAGAAAGAAAGAAAGGAAAAATATTTATTTGGCCCATTTACAATAACACTAGTAATAATGTTTTAAAATATAACACGGTAAAAGTGGAAATATAAAAATAAACAAAGTAAATTAATAATAAAATAAAAAATAACAGTTGGGAGTGTAAATAAACTAAAACAATAACAAATAGTAAATGACTTAAAGTTTAAACTTTACTTCATTTTTATTATTTGTTGTTATAGCGCGGCCATAGTAACATATACATTCTGTGAAAGTTTGAAGTGACCTCCTCGTATTACCGTTCAGTTGATACAGTCCTGTGGACAGACGGACGGACGGACAGCGAAGCCTTAGTAATAGAGTTCGCTTTGGTAGCCTTGGGTACGGAAACATAAAAAAACATTCGTCAAGTGCGATACAAGTAAAAGGGCTCTGTAGTGTTTCCAGATTTAAGAAGTCGTAAATCGTTTTAAAACGTTCGTTATACTTTTTGAGATTTTGTTTTTTATGGAAATATCTTCAAAATGAAATGCAGATAAAGACGTTATTTGTATTTTTGGCTTTTTATTGCTGTTTAGGGTTCCATACCCAAAGTGTAAAAAACGGGACGCTATTACTAAGACTCCGCTGTCTGTCTGTCTGTCCGTCTGTCACCAGGCTGTATCTCATGAACCATGACAGTCGACAGTTGAAATTTTCACAAATGATGTATTACTGTTGCCGCTTTAACAACTTAAACTAAAAAAACGGAATAAAATAAATATTTAAGGGGGCTCCTATACATCAAATGTTTTTTTTTTGCTTATTTTTGCTTGATATTGATAACGGCAACAGGTAGATGCTTGAAATATTTACAGAATATTTAGTTATATATTCACCATAAAAATAAATAATTAAATTAGAATAAAACAAATATTTAAAGGGGGCTCCCATACAACAAATGTGATTTTTAACATTGTATGGTGCGGTGGTATGAAACCCTTCGTGTGCGAATCCGACTTGCACTTGGCCGGTTTTTTTGTTATTGTAATGAGATATACACAAAGATATCGCGTTGTGAATACAAAAATGTGAGTGAAAAATATATGCCGCATACCTTCCTTAGTTGCTAATTCTGTTATTTTGTTCACTTTTCGATCATTTGCAAAGTACGATTATGCTATTTAAGGTTGTTTGTTTGTCAGTTGACCCATACCTAAGGATCCTAGTAACCGCAAAAGTGCTGTAGATAAATGTCAAAAATTCGAATTCCGAACGGCATTCTTTCTTTATCGCCAATATTTCGTTGTCGAAGGATAATGAGTCAGAACGAGATAAATAATCGAACGCTCCTGTCGTTAAACAAGGACAGAAAACTTGTGTACTTTCGCTTATAGATTCGATGAAAGCTAAAAGCTGCGACTGAATTTTGGTGTTCAGTCAGTGTTCGTTCAGTACGGTCCGAGCGTTCGGGGTTTATTGTCGTCAATTTTGGCGCGTAAACGCAAATTTTTCCGTAACAAACAAATGTATTTAATGTTTTCATGTATAATATTATTCTTAAATAAATAATTTGATAGTATTCGTTGATTAAAGATGACGGTTTATAATAAATTTAAGTGATACGTTAGATTACATTATTTCTAATTATAAAACATTGAAACTATCGAACGGGGATAGTTTGTATTAGCTTGGAGTGTGTTTTAGCAATGCAAGGTGTAAATTGCTGAGCTTCGCTTTCGTTGTGGTTAAATTATTATTATATCTATATATAGTGTAAATATGTGCGAGAAGAGGAATTTAGTATATATCCAGAATTTGTGAAGAATCCAGAAAAACGTAAGTACTATTTACAAAAAAAATTTGTAATGTTTTATATTGATTTATCGGTAGGTATTTATTTAGGCAACGGAAAATTATATATACTTTTGAATTTCTGTCACGGAATTCTAACAACTACCTAATTAGCGACGATGTAATGATTCTGGGTAAGTTATTTAATTGTTCATTTTCTTGTAACTAAAAATTGTTGTACTAATTTTAACAATAAAATTGATATAGGATATACATTATGTACGTATAGGATTAATAAAAATGTATTTAGGTACTTAGGTACTTCTTGTATTTCATATACCTAGTACGTCATGTACTTATTTTTTGTACCTTTTTTTTTTTGAAATTTAAATACTATTCTATGGTCATAAAATTTTAAAAGAATTTGCTTAATGGCTACTGATTTTTAAATCAAGTATACAAATATAAATTTTGTGACTAAAAATTCAGTTTTACTATTTTTTTGAAGGATTGTAATATGGAATGACTTCTTAACTGGTTTTACATTTAAGGCGAATCTAAATACCTACCTAGGTACAAATCAAAATCGACATCAAAAATGAGGTGAGAAAGTTTGTTATACTCCGCAACCGCCACAGTCTTCGTTGTTATTTATTTCTAAATACCTACTATAAAGATAAACTTCGTAGTTTCCGTAATATGTAATTTTTAGAATTTTTTTCAATTATTTCTTAACTGGTTTTAGATTTAAGGCAAATCTAAATTCAAATCGAAATCAAAATCGAAATGAGAAGGCCATAGTCTAAATAAATTAATAATTCAATAGGTGAATAAACAAGCAATTAAACAAATTATGGGTAAAATAAAATTTAAAATGAATCTGAAATTGTTTAAGAAATATCGAAATTTTAGGAAAGATCAAGATGGGCGGTTGATTTTGTCCATGAGTTTAAAGCATAAAAAAATTAACTGTCAATTTTGTTATATCCATAAAAACCGATACCTACTCATACAAAAAAGGAGATACGAAGACCATCAGATGGTAAATAATAATAATACATGGGACTTCCCACACAGCGTCATCTAGTCCCAAAGTAAGCAAGTATCATGCTTGTGTTATGGGTTACTAGACAACTGTTATACATACTTCAATATTCTTTATAATACATACATATATAAATATTTTTGCGAAGACATCACACACATATAACAACCAAGACCCGGTACCAGTATCAATATTCATCATATTAATACTGACCCGACCTGGGATTCGGACCCGGGACCTCCAGCTTCGTAGGCACGGTCGCTACCCACTAGGCTAAGCGGTCGTCAGTATCAGTCAGTATCTGTAAATCTGCGCACCATGAAAAAAGTATGGGAGCATTTAGAGAAGAGGCAAAAAATTATCCATATTATCTACCTTTTTGTTATGTATAGCTTTTTGGCAACGGTTATCAAGTGCGTGCTGGTAAACGTTATATAAACAAAAAAAATACTTCAAAGTAAATCCAAGAGAATATAATTATTTATTCAAAATCCACTAGTATGCAATAGTAATAAAATGAATTGTTTTAAAACTATATGTTCATTAAAAATTACAATTAAAAACCAATTCAATCATAAATTATATAGAAAAAACTCATTAATTGTAAAATATGAAGATAAAAAATATATGTAGTTATATCACTGATACGTATTAAGCTATAATAACTATGATTATATAGTCGTCATCATCATCATCAGCCCGTGTCTCTCCACTGCAGGATATAAGTCTCTCTCAAGGCTTGCCACCATACACGGTCTTCCGCTTTTCGTATCGAACTACCCTCGGTATGGTATTTCAGGTCATCTATCCACCTGGCCGGGGGACGTCCAACGCTACGCTTCCCGGTACTCGTCTACTCCATGGGTTGTCGGTTCTACGGCAAATTTAACGGCCCACTGCCACTTCAGCTTGCTGATCGCTTCGGCTTTGTCGATAACTTTGGTTCTTAATTTGTTCCTGATTTTATTCATCAAAGAAATACCGAGCATAGTTCGCTCCATAGCATGCTGAGTGACTTTAAAGTGGAGCCCTCCTGACGTGAAAGTCCATGTTTCAGCACCGTACGTCATTGTAGGTAGGATGCATTGGTTGTTGGTCTTGCGACATTGTGGTAGCGACGACGAGAACAGATGACGAAGCTTCCCGAAAGCAGTCCAGCTCAGGTGAATTCTTCAGTCGATCTCTTTGTTGAAGTTGTGTTTGCCTATGAATATACAGTAAGCTGATGGCATACATTTTCTACCAGGTGTAGTTTGTGTAAAAAAAAACCGAACATCCTGTATATTAAAGACAAAGGAAAAGAATATAATTATCAATGTAGATACATAAATCCACGCGCATTAGATTATCGCAATATTTACTCTTTTAACTTCAGGGGCAAACACATAAACTTGTTTCAAACCATCGTTATGTTTATACTGTCGTAGATACAATGCTTCTGGCGCTGAGTCTGTGTATACAAGTTAAAAAAAAAATGTTCATTCAGTATAATTAGGAATATTTATATATAGCGATTTCATTGGTTTTTATGGTTCCTTAGTCAGTAAGATATATATATCTACAAAATATACTTTCCTATTACCGATTTTTTTAATTTAACTGACCGATTGGCCGAGGTTACAGATTCTAACTGTAAAACCAAAGGTCGCGGGTTCGATTGCCGCGCGGGACAAATATTTGTATGAATATTTTTTATTTTTATTATAAGTATACACCACAACAACATCTTGGCCCCAAACTAAGCATTCATTCAAGACATCACATACATATAACAACCAAAACCCAGTACTAGTATCAATATTCATCATATAAATACTGACCCGACCTGGGATTCGAACCTGGGACCTCAAGCTTCGTAGGCAGGGTTGCTACCCAGTAGGCTAAGCGGTCGTCATATTATCCATTTGTTACGTGTCTGAGTATAAAATATCTATTATGTACATATTAGTAAGAATATTTAAATATGTATATTAGTAGTCTAGTACCCATAATACAAGCATAATAATAACACTAGCTTAGATGACGCTGTGTGGGATGTTCCATGTTTTATTAGATTTGAATTAGTATTTGTGATGGTGCATAGAAATATATTACATGTAATAGACGGCGTGAACGGAATTTGTGCATATATGTGCAGCAATGCGCAGTGCGGGGCGCACGCGAGGCGGCTCATGAGCTGTGCTAATGAGTCATAGATATAAAATGTCACCGTCAAAGAGGCGACATGCGAAACTTTGTTTATATTCTGTCTATTGAATTGGGTAGGTAATGTAAGGAAACGTTGTAAAATAAATTGAAATAGGTAAAACTGATGGTTTTTATTATAGTGTCTATTTTAATTAATACTGTGTATATATATTTACCCATATAAGTAAAATAATTATACATTAAAATGTAATAGGTACTGAATATCGGTAGGTACTAGAATATGCGCTTGCACTAACTAGACCCGACACTCCCGTTGCGATTTTTTTGGACCAATCTGATCCATGATTCTCTTTTCTTATGATTAGGACGAGGGAACCTATAAGATAACATTCACTATTATCTATGTAGCAGTATTTCCCTAACACGTTGTATGAATAAAATGGCTACGGAATCTTATATACATGACTGTGTCCAACAGGTCCTTAGCCGATTTTTATTGTAAGAAAAGATATTTTATTTAAACAACAACATAAGTAAAGGCCCTAGTCACACGTTTTCTGTGAACATTTCAAAAAGCTATTTATGACGATTATAAAGCTACCTACAACGCTGTGACAGATAGACAAACAGATGGCATAGGTTGAGTAATAAGGAAACTCAAAAATAATCAGTTGTACTTAAGTCATATAGTTCCCTAACATTTAATACCTACGTATCCAATCTGTACGGTTTACTCTTCATAATCTATGATTTTCATATAGAAATGGCGGCAAAAGACAAAAATTTTGTTTTGATTCATTTTAGATGATGGTTCGCTTACTTACCGATGATAAGTTACGCCATATCGTTTTTCTTAGAAGTTGACTCATTTTTACACGTTTTTAACACGCACGACGGCATTTTTGAATTGTTTAATTGTGGTTCAGTACACTTTCGGCGCGTAATTACGATGAGTGTAGGCGAGTGACATGCGAGTCGAGTGACTGAATGAGTTGTTGCCGGTCGGCTACAAAGCATGGCGCAAACCTCTGGATCGCGGTGTCGTTTGTCTACGTTAGTAATATTATTTCAGTGTGGTGTTGACCAAAAGCTTTAACATAACGGTGGTTTCCAACAGACACTCATTAATTGACAAATCTAAATTGTTCAGGAGAGACCATCAAAGATTTTATATTAACTTTTGGACATAAAAAGCAAATTTATTTTTATTTATTTTATTTTACTTTATTTTATTCGGAATACCAGCAGCATTTTTACATTTAGTAATACCAAAATTGACATAAACATAGCTATTAATAGGTATTCGCATCTAGATAAATAAATAAATGCACCCACGTTTATGATAATATTTTTTATTGTTAAAAAAAGACTTTCTTGGGTATTATTTAAACATCGTTCTTAACTTAAATTACTAAACACATCATTATAAAAAAAAAACTAACAAAATTATTTTCATCATTTATTGTCTGACACGTTACCATTTTCCACATTGTCTTCCTCAAAATCTTGCTCTTGTAAATAAATGGTCATTCTTGTTATTTGTTTTTAGTTTAATGAATTTCTCTCTAAATACTGCAGAGACATTGTTATTAATAATAATAATACCTGGGACATCTTAAATAGCACCATCTAGCCCCAAACTATGCAAGGCTTGTATTATGGGTACCAGACAACTGATATACATACTATTCTTTATGATGTATAATATACATATATAGACATTTTACACCCAGACACGGAACGAATAGACATGTTCATGCATACAAATATTTGTCCCGGACGGGAATCGAATCTGTGACCCTTAGCTCGCGATAAAGTGTCATAATGATCTTACATAGATGTTTTTGTTACGTATTATAGCAAATGTATTGAAAAATATATTATAATTTATCAAGAAATTATAAAAATGGACTATATAAGTACGTTAACAAAATTTATAAACAAAATTATATTCGGTTGAAGAATATAGAAATTATTAGCTTTTAAAATTTTATCTCTATCCCTTTCTAGCAAAACGAAATTAACATTGTTTTAAATGGGCTGACGTCACACATAGGTACGTCGTGCGTTATTGCCCTCTCTGTTTAACAGGACATTTTAAACTTTCATAACTTTGTTAATAATGATTTATTTTTTTAAATTCTTTCACTGTTATGATATATTTAAAAAAAACTCTTTCATATAAAATAACTAAAAATATATATGTATATAGTCAACTAGCGTATTCTGAAGATAAACAACGAGCGACGCCTAGCGGCCTCTTACGTAAACCCGTCGCTCTGATAACGGTTCAATTTGTTTTCTGCCATAGTAAATATTCAAGGCAGACCCCCTCATTACTGAGACTGTTTCCTTATCTAACCTGTCGCTTCGGTGCGGCTTTCGACGTCTATTTACGTTTTAACCCTTAGAAAAACGACGTTAAATCTCTATTATACGTACAAAAATAGCAAAGTGTATATACATATACGTGTCGGCGTTATCGACGCACGCAAAATAGGGTTCGTTTGAAACATTCAAACCGTCGTCGGTAATATAGAGAACACTGAAATGGCTTATTTGCTTTGTCTTTCTATAATATAATAATACATGGGACAACCCACACAGTGCCACCTAGTCCCAAAGTAAGCAAGTATTATGCTTGTGTTATGGGTTACTAGACAACTGATATATATACTTAAATACTTTTTTTTAATAATGTATACATAGATAAATATTATACACCCAGACACGGAACGAAATAAACATGTTCATGCACACAAATATTTGTCCCGGGCGGGATTCGAACCCGCGACCGTTGGCTCCGCAGTTAGGGTCTCTAACCACTCGGCCATTCAGTCGTCATTTTTTTTCTTTCACATTTACAATCTAATTTTTGTGTTTAAGAGACTATCAAGAGCGACTCTGCAGAATTTGACGCTGCAGAAGGCAGATTAACAGCTGCTCCTTCTTCTTGCTTTATATTTCAACCACGTCAGAATATTTATTGCATGGGTACTTTCAATCTTACTTGGCTGGCCAAGGCAAGTTCAATAACTTTACAATTATGTACCTATTTACTAGAATTATAAAAAAGGCAAAATAATGCAAATATACTGAGTACTAAATTATTAGTATCGACGGAAAAATATCATATCAATATAGCCAAATAATTTTTTTTTTCTTTTTAATAAAAACTGCACGATATATTTACGTAACGTGGTAGGTACGGTATTTCTCAAACTTTCAGAATGTTATCTAAAAAAATATTTTCTATTTTTTTCTCTAATGGATTACGACGCCCTTCTTGTTCTTTGTACGTAAGTGGACTCCGGTTAAAATCACAAATGTACGAATTGTCTAGAAGCCCTCTTCTGCGCTTACCGTCTTACCACTCATACTTTAGCTAGCTGGTGTGTACCTGTAGCGAGATGGCGAATTTCAGTCCGAGTTTAGTACGCGAGATCCCCGCGCGCCGGCCTTCACCACCGCGAAATTGCGTTTGATATTTTCTATATTGTGAAGTGACATTTCTGACTCTGTTAAAACCAAACGCTGCTGTCAACATTTTACCGTTGGCAAAATGTGCATCGGGCACTTGTATTGGTGTTTCTTAGCTGTTTAAATAAATATCCATCCATCCATCTGCCCTTTTTATACCTCACTGCAGAGGCTTAGGCCTCCCCTCAAGGTGAGGGGGCTTGGAGCTTAAATCCAACGACCACCATCTATTGACAGCAACCGGGACCGACTGCTTAACGTGCTCTCCGAGGCGCGGAGATAAGTTTAAATAAATTACTCGTATTAAAAAACTAGAATACGTACAAGTCGGTGATAATGAGTGACCCATATTAGCAATTTAAATTAGCCTTTATTAAACTTGTCGACATTAATTAAGGGTCGAATCTATAGAAGTAGGAATATAATAAAGTAGAAACCTAGAACACGTACGACGCTGACGCTGCCTTACCGGAAGTATACTTAAATTTAGTCTAGTTCACCCACCGCGTTTGGCAGCAGCGCTTGTTAGAGGTCCAGTATAATAATGAGATTCTATAATTTTTTTATCATACAGTATCACGCACGCATCCATGCATGCACGCAAATGAACACACACACACACATGCCTCAAACACTTCGCGTACATAATTTGTTACTATACCTATTAGGAAATTTGGGAATTAATTAATTACTGATATATCTCATTTTATAATCGTTTTAATTTTATGTTTAGTATAGGTGTAAATGGCTAATTTAATACAATTGTCACGGAGAGCTCTGTTGTGTGAAGCACAGGTTTTCCCAGTTCAGACACAAAGGTCCTCCATTTTTCTTTTCACTCCAGTTAAACATACTTATATAAATGTTAATTTACTGTTTTGTAGAAATAAATATATATAATAAATAAATAATAATATTAATTTTAATAACGAAAACTGATCGAATAGGATGTCGATAACTCTGAAGCTATATTTCCTTTTCTCGTGACTTACTATCGCTGTTCTGGTTGACACCTTCCACTTTGCTGCATTCCGTTCCTATCAGTCTATCCTTATAGTTCAGTTGAATAGCGCTCGTTCTAGTCTTACTGTTATAATAATAATAATAACGCATACATGACAACAACGTCTAGGCCCCAAACTAAGCATTAGCTTATATTTTGGGTACCAAGCGAAGACACCACATACATATAACAACCAAGACCCGGTACCAGTATCAATATTCGTCATATAAATACTGACCCGACCTGGGATTCGAACCAGGGACTCCCAGCCCAGTAGGCAGGGTCGCTACCTACTAGGCCAAGCGGTCGTCATTATATTATTCGTATTTCTGTAGTCGAAACCAACTTATTCTGGTAACATTTTTAGTTGTGACCACGAAAAAGTTTCAGCCGCCGCGACTAAAAGTGAGGAGTTTTCGATAGTATTAAATTTAGTTTCACAGTTACGTCGCCATTCGGTAATTTAGTTCCTAGTTTGCAGCCAGAAATTTATTCATAAATTGTTGAGCTGCTTT
This sequence comes from Luffia ferchaultella, assembly GCA_949709985.1. Lineage (NCBI taxonomy): Eukaryota > Metazoa > Arthropoda > Insecta > Lepidoptera > Psychidae > Luffia > Luffia ferchaultella. The sequence continues at coordinate 5,060,088 of OX453269.1, forward strand.
CTTTGTGGTGTAAGTTCATAGGTCAAAATGAAAAATCGTCGCCATTGCAATTAACTAAATAATTATTCGTGTTGACTGACCGATTGATCGATACGTCGTGATAGCCCAGAGCGCAACGAACCTGTCTCAAATTTATAAGGCCATAGGGCCATGGTTCGAACCCGGGCGTGTACCTATGAGTTTTTCTGACTTAGATACATTAACTATCATTTACTCCATGCCTCGGAGAGCATGTTAAGCAGTCGGTCCCGGACGCTGTCAATAGATGGCGGTCGTTACAATCCCCAACCCGCAGTGGAGTAGCGTGGTGGATTTAAGCTCCAAACCCTCTTTTCACCCTGGGGGAGGCCTAAGCCCCTGCAGTGGGGTAAAATGGGCTGATGATGATCATGATGATGACCGATTGATCGAGTAGTTAGAGACCCTAACTGCGGAGCCAAGGGTTCGATTCCCGTCCGGGACAAATATTTGTGTACATGAACACGTCTATTTGTTCCGTTTATGGGTGTAAAATATTTATATATGTATATATTATAAAAGAATATTTATGTAGATATATATCAGTTGTCTAATAACCCATAACACAAGATTAATACTTGCTTACTTTGGAACTAGATGGCGCTGTGTGGGATGTCCAAGTGTTATTATTATTTGTCGTGTGATTTGAATAAATAGATTTTGTGAACCCATCTCATGCTGCTAAGCTGATGATGGAAGCTATACCACTCCTTAACGGTTAGAAGTTAGGGAATAATACTGCGATTTGTCGACAGTTTCCTCCAAAACGACGGTGTCTCATTTGAGTAGCGTGTTTAGAAGCCCTTTTTATGCTAAATACAAATAAATTACAGTTATAATATAAATTATAAAATAAAATAAATTTATAAAAAAAAAACAATATAGAAACTGACTTCAAAAACCGTTTTTTTTTATCATAAATATATTTTCAAACAAGCATAACATGAAATTGAGTTTATTAAATTAAAAGAAAAAATGTATTCTTTGAAATTGTAGAGGGGTTTTCAGTTCAGTCGCGCTCCCTTTACCGTTTTGCCTTTTGAGACGATGTCGTATTATAACTCAGATATTTCCTTAGCGGAAAAACTAAAATTCAAAACACTGAACTATCGAGTTTCCTTATTATTATTATTTTTTTTCAAAATGAGAACTAATATTGTCGAAAATAAAACGCGTCTGTGTCCCCTCATATTCTTATTTTTCTTTCAAACATTCAAACTTTCAGACATTCAAGATCTACCCCGAAAACTTTATGCAAAAGCTTATTATAAAGTATCAGACTACTTAGATGAGAAAAATCCATGGGTGTAAGCCGCTCGCCTATCAGTTTGTTTCAATAATATTATTCTTTAAGCACTTATTGTTAATTTTTTTTTTAATAATTTTGTTAAAAAGGAGCGTCCCTCAGTTTCTTGCGTATTCTTCTGAGAGGAACCAGCATTTTTGAATGCGCCTTTGTGGTGACGTTCTTCCACAAAGTAATAAAATTCACTCTTATGACCTATTTCAAGATTATGTTAAGTACATAACTACGAAATAAAGATATTTTGATTTGATTTGTCTGTGACTTTTGAGTACGCGTTTGGCGGGCGTTCGAACTTAATTTTGTGTCTCATGGGAAAATTCGGGTAGAACTACCTTTCTAACATAATATTTTACTTTCAATCCTTTAAGTACCTATGTTTTTGGAAAAACAATCAAGTCGTTCGTTGCTCCGTTACGACGTGAAGAAAGGACAAACAAGATAAATACACTTCCTTATTTATAATATTGTTTTTGATATAATAATATGCATAGCGCTCTTTAGTATAAACAATATCTTATTTCCCTATACAGAAATGCGACCGAATTTCGGCCTAGCAGTTAACAACTGTAGATCCCCAGTTTTATTTTAATATCCTTGTAACAACTGTTAATTGAAAGCACTCTTGTTTTTGTCTCCATTCTCCCAATTAGTCCGAGAGCCCGTGACGAATTAGAATCATAACTTTTTAGGATTTAAATTTTTAATTAAAGTTAATACAGTGCTCACTCACAGGCTATTTAATCAGTCAGGCATGAGTAGCTTAAGGCGCGGTCTTCTTATAATTTTATTACCTACGAACCGCCCCTGCTCCGTATGGATATATAGAGAGATAAATTAGTATATAAAATTTGTTGTTAACTAATAGTCTTGGCGTAGGGCTGTTCACACACACCGGGATATTTTTCTTACTTCCAGCATTTTTATACGCATCGCAACTTGTAAACAAAAAGGTCCGAATCGACAATTTAAAGAGAAATTTACCATACCATACTATTACCCATTAATGTTTCACTGCAGGGACTAAGGCATCCCTTCGGGATGAGGGGGCTTGGAGCTTAATCAATCACGCTACTCCAATGCGGGTTGGTGGATTGTAACGACTGCCATCTATTGACGGCAACCGGGACCGACGGCTTAACGTGCTCTCCATAACACAGAGTCAGTTGCAGTTATGTACATAAGTTAGAAAAAACTCATTGGTACCTACATGCCCTGGGATTCAAACCACGGCCTTCTAAACAAGTAACGGGCTCGCTATCACTCGGCTATCACGATATATCACGACACAAAGAGAAAACATGTTACATAATCAATCTAGTCCCGGTCGCTGTCAAGAGATGGCGGTCGTTACAATCCCCAACCCGCAGTGGAGTAGCGTGGTGGATTTAAGCTCCAAACCCCCCCTCAATCTGGGGGAGGCCTAAGCTCCTGCAGTGGGGTAAAATGGGCTGATGATGATGATGATGAATCAATCTAGAAAAATAAAACTATTCAGTTTTCGATTCCACATGTGTTTGGACTCACTACACATAAAAAAAGAATTTTGTTATTAAGAAAATATGGTCTTCAGTATATATATAATATAGTATATATACATAAATATGTATATAATATGTATATAGTAATATACAATGCTACATATTCTTGGACCAATGCAATTTGCATTGATATAAAAATTCCTTTTTTTTTCTGAGTATTCATTAATATTGCGGTATTTATGAATACGGTGAGGTTTCTATTTGCTTTGTAATGACAATAAATGTTCTTTCTTTCTTCTTTCTTTCTTTCTTTCTTTCTATTTGTACAGGATGAGATTTTAACAACCGGCCAAAATTTTTCTAGATGTTAGGTATCAACAATAGACCTCATTGCGCAAGTAAAAAATATGGGTTTCATTTGCATAATAAATTATTTTGTCTACAGTGTAATTTTATAACATTTGGTTGGCTTTTTAACGCTATAGTAAACGTACGCGCCCGAGGCCGTGAAACGGAATAGGGCGGCGGGCGTGAATGGTGACTAGAGTTATTGGTATTTTCGCGAAAGGTTTGTGTAGTCATATCTCAATATTTTTCTATAGAACGATACTAAAAGGAAACAAGATGGCTATCGGTTTTTTACCAAAGATCATTATATTAAAATTTGGCTGGTCATTAAAACCTCAACCTGTATATTGAAAACTATATTTTCTTGATAGCATAATTCTTTTTTTTCTGTATGATTCGAACAAAATGCGATTATTGTGTTTCAACTATATTCGTTTGACATATAGCCTTGCGGATTTTTTGTGGGTAAAGATTAGTAGAAAAAGAGTACTATAAGCATGTAGTAGGTACATTATGTATCATCAATAGTTTTCGCAGCGTACGTCAAATAATGACTTTTACAAGCAAATTTTTGATACTTTGTGGGGTTACATTATTGTAATTTTCGTAAGGATCTCTAACTTTTTTGAGAGTGAAAACAGCTTCTCTTACTTGCTGATAATGTAGCTTTGTATAGGTGAAAGAATTTTTAAAATCAGTTTAGCAGTTTTTGAGTTTATCCAGTACAAACAAACAAATAAAAAATCAAATCCTTTTTCTTTATTAATAGTTTATATTTAAGTTTTGGCTCTATACAAAGCTAGTTATAACTCAAATGAGACTATAGTTCAAAAGAACCAAGAGCTAAAATCCACGCAGTTTGGTGGATTAAGCTGCAAACCTCCTCATCCCGAAGGGAAGCCGAAGCCCCCGCAGTGAGGCATTAATGGGCTGATGGTATAAGTAGTATGGTAAAATCCATACCCTTTTTGTGTATGTAAAAAATCGGAGTATTAAAAAAATGGCCTTACGAATTTTTAATTTCTACAATCTTTTATTTTTTTATGATTCGAAGTGCACCGCAAACACCGCAGTACGTGATTGAGCACCGAAAGCACTCAGTACTCAATCCACTTCAATCGCATACGTCATTAAAAAATTCAGCTTTTAGAGAGTCGTGATCTTACCGGATTAAAAAAAAAAAACTATGTGTGACAGATCTGATGTCCAATATCCAATCCATTCAGAATTCGAAGATACGTTGCTGTTAAAAGACGTATTATTTAAATTACATGATTCGTACAATAAAATTTAAATGGAATTCAATTAATTCGAATAATTCGATGACCGCTTAGCCTTGTAGGTAGCGATCCTGCCTACGAAGCTGGAGGTCCCGGGTTCGAATCCCAGGTCGGGTCAGTATTTATATGATGAATATTGATACTGGTACCGGGTCTTGATTGTTATATGTATGTGGCGTCTTCGCTTGGTACCCAAAACACAAGCTAATGCTTAGTTTGGGGCCTAGAGGTTGTAGTGATGTATGCGTTATTATTCTTAATTTTATAAATAAATATATTTAATATATTTGCATTTAATAAATAAAATCCAATGTTTTGACGTCGTTATTCCGTTTTTTTTAATTTTAAACATTTTTCTTTTTAAAAAAATTTAATATAAAATCTCGGTTTTCATTAACAGATTTCTGGTTTTAAATTCCGAGACTTCAAGCCTTTGCATGACGTCAGTGCCATAGTTTTAGGGTTCCGTACTTCAGAAGGAAAAAAGACCATTAGAGGATCACTTCGCTGTCCGCCTGTTTGTCTGTCAAGATCATTTTTCGCAGGAACGCGTAGAGATATCAATTTGAAATTAATATCTGTAATAGTATATAAGTCTACGGTTTCTTGGAGCTGTCAAAAAATGAAGTTCCTAAGTCAACCCTATAAAAAATACGGTCATTTATGCCGCATATTTTGACACTCGCATATAGCAAAACAGGATGTTTCCCGTTGAACTAGAATCATGAAATTGGGCAATAAGCAAGAGCTTACAGGACAAGTAACTAAAGGACTAAATCGAAAAGTCGTTGTTTTCTAGGTATATAACATAAAAAATATTTGTTAATATTTTTAAATTGAAATATGCATTCTGGTGACGAGTAGCGAAAAATACGTCAATAACGTTTATAATACGCTAGTTGTCTATTAAAAAAAAAAAATTATATAAAACAGTTTTCTAAATCTTTATCCTTACTAATATTATAAACGCGAAAGTGTGTATGTTTGTTGCTCTTTCGCGCAAAAACTACTTAATGGATTTTAATGAAACTTTACAATAACATAAAATATACATCAGAATAACACATAGGCTATAAATTATAAAGATACTAGCTGTCCGTCCGCGGCTCCGCTCGCTTGGACTACGCAGCTGTAGGTACACAGATTTTAAAAATTCTTTCACCAATAGAAAGCTACATTATCAGCGAGTAACATGGGCTATATTTTATTTTCAAACTAGCTTTAAAATGTCCTGTTAGATAAAGACAACGTGTTTAAATGGCCTGACGTGACAACTGAGTACCTACACTATGCGGTATTGCTGTCTGTATCTAAACAGAACATTTTAAATATTCATAACTTTGTGAATAATAATTTTTTATCGACTTCGTTTTAAATTATTTCACTGTTATGATATAGGTACTTACAAAAACTCTTATATAAATTAATTAAAAAAAAATTGTCGTCTACCCCATTGAAAACAGATATAGGTAGGTATTGTACGACGACCGCTTAGCCTAATGGGTAGCGACCCTGTCTACGAAGCTGGAGGTCCCCGTTTCGAATCCCAGTTCGAGTCAGTATTTATATGATGAATATTGAAACAGGTACCGGGTCTTGGTTGTTATATGTATGTGGTGTCTTCGCTTGGTACCCAAAACACAAGCTAATGCTTAGTTTGGGGCTTAGACGTTGTAGTGATCTATACGTTATTATTATTATTGTAAATTACAAAATATGTGAATAAATATCAACTGACATAAATAAAGTTAATTCTATAGCCGAAATCTCTTTACAACGACGCCCCTTCTTAGCAAACGATAATATAATGTAGGGGTGAATGTTGTTTTCCTTTGAGTTTGCGCATACGATGTTATGCAAATTTCTTGACTTAAACCAGTAGTGGGCAGAATTCTCACACCGCCTTTGTACTTGTGGTTAAAAACAATAAACATTATCTACGTACGCTTTCGTCGTGTTTGTGTTTAACACATTTTACGTGTTTGTGTGTTAAAACATCGTTTGTGTGTGTGGCAATCATAGAAATAGAAACAATCTAGACAATAAAACACACTACACTTGCGCTGCCTTATCGAAACCACACTTGAATCGAGTGAAGTTTACGCGCCGCGTTTAGCAACAAACTCTTGTTAGAGGTCCGGTATAATACGATGTCGATAACTCTGACGTCATATTTCCTCTTCCCGTGTTTTGCTGTCGCTGTTGACCCCTCCCGCACTTCGCCGCAAACTTTCCCCCGCGTTTGATGCTTACAACGTTGTAATAGTTCAGTAGAATAGCGCTTGTTCTAGTCTTACTATAGGTAATATTATATTATTCTTTCTTCCATGGTGGCTATGATCTCAGTTTAAATAACAATTAATGGTGGTGCAGGGCGGTGGCTAAATGATTAAACATTTCATACAAAAGTCGTGGATTCGATTCCCGCTATAACCATGTAGACCTATTTTTAATTTATAAAAATTTCAACATATTAATATCACAAGTTCTAGAAACGTCGTTACTTTGGTTACACGGTAGTTTAACAACCCGTAACCCGCATGGAACCAACGGACCAGGATATAGTTGGCTTAAAATCCAAACTTTTCATCACGACTATTTACATCAACTAGTTCACAAGTTATAGCCGATCGTGTAAACGCGTACCAGGTGTGGTTTACACTTTTGCCAGATTTTCGTAGGCTACTAACTTAAATAGCAAAAAAATCAGGATTGAGCCGTCTCATAAACCGAAACGATATAAAATGTGAGCAAAATTTCAGAATCAGTAGTTAAACAAACCGTACGCCATAATCATTGTTTGAAATAAATATTCTATTTATTTATTGTTTCGTATCAAGGAACAAGGACTCATTTGTTAGTAAAACCCTTACGTTATAACAGTCAAAATTAAAACCAACTACAAATCACAAATCAACATCAAATTGTAAAAACTAAGTCATACACAACATGTCAATGCTATATCTGCCCTATATGAAATGGCTATACGAGAAAGGTGGACAGGTGACCTGAAGCACCATACCGGGGGTAGTTGGATGCGAAAGGCGGAGGACCGTGTGTGGTGGCGAGCCTTAGGAGAGGCCTATATCCTGCAGTGGAGAGACACGGGCTGATGATGATGATGATGATACGAGAAAGAACACAAGTCACAAAAGTCACAATTTTCACGAATTTTAGTAAGTGATGCTATTCTTTTCATGACCCATGCCCTCTACCAAGCGACCAGTTCACACTATATGTAGGTGGCAACAGCAACCAATAAAAGGACAAGCATACCTTTTTGATATCATCGCCAGCATAGTGTTGTTACAGTTACACCTGAAATCTAAATTTAAGAATCTTTTTTTTTAAAGTACGAATTTTACACGTAGGTCACGTAAAATTATAAAAACGTCAACTGGTCATACTTCTGGTCTACGTGTTATATTTTTGCTTACATTTCTGCTGTCACAATTCGGTATCTCTATGAAGAACTATGGTATCTAAATTAAAAAAGAAAAATCATTCCAACGTAAAAAAATTACAATTTTTTTTGCTTTAGTTTTGTAAAATTGACTCATTGTCACCGTTATTGGCGATGTCGCCGTTTGCGCATCGCTCGATCGATCGATCGATCGATCGAATCATCGTTTAAGTTCTTCCCTGATTAGTTGACTAATCAAATACAATCTAAAGTGAAGTTTTCTAATTTGAGAAACGTCAATTGTCTGGAAAGAGACGACGATATACCTCTGGTGATACATCTGAATGCGATAACAAATGAATGAACGAATGAATAGTTCTCTGTGGGTGGGGATGGGAGGGAAAGAGCCCGTGCAACATCGGGGTGGGACGCTATAGGATATATGTGTGAAATGGTAACGCGAGTGGGAATGAGAGCGGGAAGGAATCAGTACATAATATTAACAGAGAAACAGAAGCAGGAGTTAGATGAGAGTAAAAGTGTGGGAGGGAATGACAATAGTTGTGAGAGTGGAAAACGACTACTAGGGCGTAACGTCTGTCCGCACGGGCGAAGCCGCTGCCGGAAGCTTCACTTCACTTCACTTCATCGGCCCATTTTTACCCCACTGTAGGGGCTTAGGCCTCCCCCGTAGTGATGGGGGCTTGGAGCTTAAATCCACCACGCTGCTCCACTGCGGGTTGGATTGTAACGACCGACATCTTTTCCGCCGTCGCTGTGGGCGGAAGCTAATGATTGTATATTTCCCGAAAATGTATGCAAAAAACGCGACTTGTGCCTATGTTCACATCCGCTATAAAGTTTGATTAGAACTGTACCTATAGTCTGAAAAAGTTCGAAATCAATTCTGCTAATAGTAATTCTTTATGCTGTGATTTTTTTACAGTTTTCTATACTTTGACTCAGACAAATAATCATGTATCAAATATGATACATGACCCTGATCGTCGAAGCAGTCTGCCATTTGGAGTCATGTCATTTTGACCCATTTGACATCTGCGTGCGTCATTATCTCGATTAAACAGTGAATTACGATTGCGAGCGTTAATTGTACGTCTGGTGTTCGTCAGTTGCTGTAAGTGTAAATAGATTTCTCAAGTAGTGTGTTTTTCTACTAAACCATCGTTTGGGAGCGGATTCGCTTGCGTCGATTGAACAATAATAATCCATTCCATTCCATCAGCCCATTGTACCCCACTGCAGGGGCTTAGGCCTCCCCCCACGGTGAGAGGGGGGCTTGGAGCCTAAATCCACCACGCTGCTCCAGTGCGGGTTGGCGGATTGTAACGACCGCCATTTATTGACAGCAACCGGGACCGACTGCTTAACGCGCTTTCCGAGGCACGGAGTCACCATCATACACCAAAAGTAAAGATGGACAAAAAAAACAAAGTATCTCAATAACAAAGTTTGGCCTTCCAGGCAAACACGACTTGTATCCTACTATTTATACACGGTTTTTTGTTGTGTCTGTCTGTCTGTGGTTTTTCTCGGAAACCTTTGGCAATATATAGATGAAATTTGGAAGGTAGGTGTAATCTATATGAACTGCTACGCAACGACTTAGTGAAATTAAGAAATTTTTGTTTTTGGGATAGGTAGCCATACATGTAACTGAAGTACGAAAAAAAAAATCATCGCATATTAACGCGAGAGGTACAAAACGACAGGTCTTAAAAAATGATATCTAGGTTTCAAACAATTTTTTTTATTTAAGTCAACAGTTGTTGAGATATGCACTCCTAAAGTACAAATTTTTTTAGAGTCATGTCCCCCCCCCTCCCCCCCCCCCCGTCCCCCCCTACCAGTTGTTTTTGGATATGTGGAAAAAATTTATGACAGGAATACATATAACGTAGTTAAAAGGAAAACTATCACAGCTAATAGACTGTATTATTTAATTTAATGTATTATTAACTTATAAAATGTACTTTTGTAAGTAAAAATTCTGTAAAAAGTCCATAGATAACTACAGATAGCGTTTAGCCAATAAGCGAAAAGTAGATGCATTCTATCTTTGTGATGTTATTGTAAAAAATAATTAAAAAAAAAACATTTTATGATGAAAACTACATTGTATTACTAGGTAGGTAATATAAATTTACGGTTTTCTTTGCAGAGCTTATTCTCTCCACAATCGATACCAGAAGTCAAAGGTTCACTGTAATAAAATAAGTAATAAAATTTGTTTCTAGCTATCAGTGCACTCATGTTATTACTTTTCGGATTAGCCAGAGAGGATCGAGCGGTGAACGAGCACCTTCTAGATAACTAACGAAATAAAAATGAAATATTTTTTTTATATTGTATGGTGATACGGAACTCTTCGTGTGCGAGTCCGATTCGCACTTGGCCGGTTTTTTTTGTATTGATTCGGTGATTAGAGGGCGACCGTAGAATAATTAGGAATTTCGTAACGAGCCTTCACAATAAAAAGTTGTCAAAGGAATTTCAAACTCATTTGAAAAGACCTATCCGCGAGGCCCTTTCTTTAGGAAACTCTGTAATTTATTTTAAAATTAACTGCTGCGCGTTACTGCGCCTGCGTGAACTACAGGATCCCTTTATTTCGTAAAATAATACAATGTTAAACAAGTATAGTTCCAATCAAACTTTATGGCGGATCGGAATACAACGCTATACGCATGCTTGCGCAGGTTCAGTCATATGCCCCTCGCTCCACTGCGTCCCGCTACACCTAAAACTGGTTACTGCGACACGACTTGTGCCTATATTCACATCCGCCATAAAGTTTGATTGGAACTGTACTAATAGGATAATTGCTGAACGATTGGCCGAGTTGTTAGTGACCCAAACTGCGGAGCCAAGGGTCGGGGGTTCGATTCCCGCCCGGGACAAATATTTGTGTGCATGAAAATGTCTATTTGTTCCGTGTCTATGTGTAAAATATCTATATATGTATATATTATTTATATAAAAAAAGAATATTCAAGTTTGTATATCAGTTGTCTGGTATCCATAGTATCTACAAGCTTTTCTTAGTATAGGACTAGATGGTGCTCCATTATTGGGATGTTCAAGGTAATTATTATTAATACCAATTTATTTAGACACTAAAATATGGAATTAATTGTAAATATATACAGACTGAGGTTATAATGATCAGCCAAATTTTAATATAATGATCTTTGGTAGAAAACCAATAGCCGTATTGTTTCTTTTTAGTATCGTTCTATAGAAAAATTTTGAGATGTGACTACACAAACCTTTTTCGAAAAAACCAATAACTCTAGTCACCATTCATGCCCGCCGCCCCATTCCGTTTTAAGGTATCGGGCGCATGCGTTTACTATAGCGATAAGAAGGCAACCAAACGTTATAAAATAACACTGTATAATAGATAATATAATTTATTATGAAAATGTAAACCATATTTTTTATTTACGCAATGAGGTCTATCGGTGATACCTAACATCTAGAAAAATTTTGGCCGGTTACTTAAATCACACCTTGTATATATATATATATATATATAACTTTCGTGACATACACACCTAGGGCTGATATTATAAAATTTCTGTTGTTTTACTTTTTGAAGGGCGGAAACCCACATATAAAATAATTTTCCTTATTTTCCTACACAGACTAAACGCCCTATGATAATTAAGTTTCGCAAGAGGAGGGAGTGAAATTTTCAAGTGCCATTATCATTGGGGTACCTGAGACGGCTTAGCCTGGTTATAAATAGGCAATTAAATCGAGTGCCACTCAAACATCGCCGTACGTACTCGAGAAAAGCTTACGTTTCGGTACACCGTAATTGACTAGTTATTGGTATTTGTTCACTTCCCAGGGCATCCTTCGAATCTCAGGATATGTACCAATGAGTTTTTTCTAACTTGTGTACATAACTTTCACTGACTGTGCCTCGGAGAGCACGTTAGGCCGTCCATCCCGGTTGCCATCAATAGATTGCCATCGATAGAGGCCTAAAGGACTAAGCCTATTGAGTAGGGCATTAATGGTTATGATGTGACATGGTTTACTTCGAAGTCCCACAATATAATAATAAATATCCAGCTATTAATTGATCAATTTAAATATCCTTTTTATACGAATATATCTATTGTATTGTAAAGTGAGTGAATATAAAAGGGTATTTGTTTGCTAACATATCACAGTTGCGGTGTGCTCTACAATTTGCAGTCATCTTTACTAGTGCCTGTAAAGATTTAATTAAAGTAGAAAACAACACACGAAAAAAAAATATGTAATTTTTTTGACATCTCATTTAATATTCAGGTTGTAACAGGATTCTACCCATCGTGATTCATCGATATAAACAACTATAACACCCCCAAGTTTCGTTGCATAGTTACAAATCTTTTATTGTGTGTTTTGGGAAACCCATTATACAAGAATTGTCAAATTTATTGAAAATTTGAATAGCCTATCAGCAGCAAATGTGTTAATCCACTACTGATTTCAGGTTATACAAATTACTTTTTTTTTTAAATTTATTGAGGACCGAATATGCATACAGATATCAGCGCCCCCGACCTACCGCGCAGATAATGCCGGGTCGGGACAACACAGGAGGTGCAGCACGACGGGCTAAACGACATCCTAACCTCTAACCTATACGCCGAGGAGCGTCATCCATCCATCCATCAGCCCACATTCGCCCACTGCTGGACCCATGCCTCTCCCAGGGCACGCCATACTCCTCTATCCTCAGCCATCTTCATCTAGCGTCTATACCGGCAGCTATTTTTATATCATTTCTCTCCCATCGTCCATCGGTTCTTCGGCAGATGTGACCAGCCCACTGCCACTTCAGCTTACTTATCTTGCAGGCTATGTCCATCACCTTTGTTCTCTGAAGGATTATTTCATTTCTGATATGATTCATCAGAGATACCCCGAGAAGCGTATGGTTTGACATGAACACGGACAGGACGCATTTTAGGATGCTTCGGTGCGTGACTGCCATTGACGGGCGGTATACAAAATACCACAGATCATTAGAGAAGGTTAGAGATGGCATGTAGGCGGATACGCTGTCCCCTTAAAGTATGCAGTATATTGCATACTTAAAACAGATCTCATAACCTAAACTCTAAAATGCGACATTATATCATACCAAAGATGTAAATGAAAGGGATAAACGACTTAACCGGTTTCTAAATATAAACGTAAGGTATAAATCCCGCAGTCCCGCAACCTTTGCTCAGTGCATATACAGAAATAATGTGTCTCGCATATTCATCACTTCACTTCATCAGCCAATTTTCACCCCACTGCAGGGGCTTAGGCCTCCCCCAGGGTGAGGGGGGCTTGGAGGTTAAATCCACCACGCTGCTCCACTGCGGGTTGGGGATTGTAACGACCGCCATCTATTGACAGCGCCCGGGACCGACTGCTTAACGTGCTCTCCGAGGCACGGCGTCATAGTTAATGTACTTAAGTTAGAAAAAACTCATTGGTACACGCCCGGATTCGAACCATGGCCCTATGGCCTTATAAATTTGAGAAATTTGAAATTTACTACTACTATGAAAAAATATATGGCATTCAGATCAGCAAAAACTAGGTTAAATCGTTTTTTTTTTATATTTATTTTAATACATCGAATTCGTTAAGTTAGTCATGTGTTGTGAAAAATAAAATGATTTCGAAAAAATATACGTGCACTTACATTTTTTATTTCTTTTGATGTATCAAAATAATTTAAAAAAAAATCCCCCGTGGACCAACTGGTTGGACAACGACAAGTAAATCATAATTTTTTACTTGCCCGTGGTACTACCAAGCAATAAGTCTTGAATTTAGTTGAAAGTTGTAACACGAAAATGATTATTTGGCCACTGGACATACTGTAAATTTTGTTTAAGATTATGACGAAGAACATAACCCGCGGCCGTACGATCACTTTCATGTTACAACTTTCAACTAAATTCAAGACTTATTGCTTGGTAGTACCACGGGCAAGTAAAAAATTATGATTTACTTTTCGTTGTCCAACCAGTTGGTCCACGGGCAAAAAAATCCCCCGTGGACCAACTGGTTGGACAACGCTGGTTGGTCCACGGGCAAGTCATGATTATTATTAATACCAATTTATTTAGACACTAAAATATGGAATTAATTGTAAATATATACAGACTGAGGTTATAATGATCAGCCAAATTTTAATATAATGATCTTTGGTAGAAAACCAATAGCCGTATTGTTTCTTTTTAGTATCGTTCTATAGAAAAATTTTGAGATGTGACTACACAAACCTTTTTCGAAAAAACCAATAACTCTAGTCACCATTCATGCCCGCCGCCCCATTCCGTTTTAAGGTATCGGGCGCATGCGTTTACTATAGCGATAAGAAGGCAACCAAACGTTATAAAATAACACTGTATAATAGATAATATAATTTATTATGAAAATGTAAACCATATTTTTTATTTACGCAATGAGGTCTATCGGTGATACCTAACATCTAGAAAAATTTTGGCCGGTTACTTAAATCACACCTTGTATATATATATATATATATATATAACTTTCGTGACATTCACACCTAGGGCTGATATTATAAAATTTCTGTTGTTTTACTTTTTGAAGGGCGGAAACCCACATATAAAATAATTTTCCTTATTTTCCTACACAGACTAAACGCCCTATGATAATTAAGTTTCGCAAGAGGAGGGAGTGAAATTTTCAAGTGCCATTATCATTGGGGTACCTGAGACGGCTTAGCCTGGTTATAAATAGGCAATTAAATCGAGTGCCACTCAAACATCGCCGTACGTACTCGAGAAAAGCTTACGTTTCGGTACACCGTAATTGACTAGTTATTGGTATTTGTTCACTTCCCAGGGCATCCTTCGAATCTCAGGATATGTACCAATGAGTTTTTTCTAACTTGTGTACATAACTTTCACTGACTGTGCCTCGGAGAGCACGTTAGGCCGTCCATCCCGGTTGCCATCAATAGATTGCCATCGATAGAGGCCTAAAGGACTAAGCCTATTGAGTAGGGCATTAATGGTTATGATGTGACATGGTTTACTTCGAAGTCCCACAATATAATAATAAATATCCAGCTATTAATTGATCAATTTAAATATCCTTTTTATACGAATATATCTATTGTATTGTAAAGTGAGTGAATATAAAAGGGTATTTGTTTGCTAACATATCACAGTTGCGGTGTGCTCTACAATTTGCAGTCATCTTTACTAGTGCCTGTAAAGATTTAATTAAAGTAGAAAACAACACACGAAAAAAAAATATGTAATTTTTTTGACATCTCATTTAATATTCAGGTTGTAACAGGATTCTACCCATCGTGATTCATCGATATAAACAACTATAACACCCCCAAGTTTCGTTGCATAGTTACAAATCTTTTATTGTGTGTTTTGGGAAACCCATTATACAAGAATTGTCAAATTTATTGAAAATTTGAATAGCCTATCAGCAGCAAATGTGTTAATCCACTACTGATTTCAGGTTATACAAATTACTTTTTTTTTTAAATTTATTGAGGACCGAATATGCATACAGATATCAGCGCCCCCGACCTACCGCGCAGATAATGCCGGGTCGGGACAACACAGGAGGTGCAGCACGACGGGCTAAACGACATCCTAACCTCTAACCTATACGCCGAGGAGCGTCATCCATCCATCCATCAGCCCACATTCGCCCACTGCTGGACCCATGCCTCTCCCAGGGCACGCCATACTCCTCTATCCTCAGCCATCTTCATCTAGCGTCTATACCGGCAGCTATTTTTATATCATTTCTCTCCCATCGTCCATCGGTTCTTCGGCAGATGTGACCAGCCCACTGCCACTTCAGCTTACTTATCTTGCAGGCTATGTCCATCACCTTTGTTCTCTGAAGGATTATTTCATTTCTGATATGATTCATCAGAGATACCCCGAGAAGCGTATGGTTTGACATGAACACGGACAGGACGCATTTTAGGATGCTTCGGTGCGTGACTGCCATTGACGGGCGGTATACAAAATACCACAGATCATTAGAGAAGGTTAGAGATGGCATGTAGGCGGATACGCTGTCCCCTTAAAGTATGCAGTATATTGCATACTTAAAACAGATCTCATAACCTAAACTCTAAAATGCGACATTATATCATACCAAAGATGTAAATGAAAGGGATAAACGACTTAACCGGTTTCTAAATATAAACGTAAGGTATAAATCCCGCAGTCCCGCAACCTTTGCTCAGTGCATATACAGAAATAATGTGTCTCGCATATTCATCACTTCACTTCATCAGCCAATTTTCACCCCACTGCAGGGGCTTAGGCCTCCCCCAGGGTGAGGGGGGCTTGGAGGTTAAATCCACCACGCTGCTCCACTGCGGGTTGGGGATTGTAACGACCGCCATCTATTGACAGCGCCCGGGACCGACTGCTTAACGTGCTCTCCGAGGCACGGCGTCATAGTTAATGTACTTAAGTTAGAAAAAACTCATTGGTACACGCCCGGATTCGAACCATGGCCCTATGGCCTTATAAATTTGAGAAATTTGAAATTTACTACTACTATGAAAAAATATATGGCATTCAGATCAGCAAAAACTAGGTTAAATCGTTTTTTTTTTTATATTTATTTTAATACATCGAATTCGTTAAGTTAGTCATTGGTGTGAAAAATAAAATGATTTCGAAAAAATATACGTGCACTTACATTTTTTATTTCTTTTGATGTATCAAAATAATTTAAAAAAAACGGTTGAACCTAGTTTTGATCTGAATACTACATAATTTTTTTGCGGCAATCGGTTAAGGTTTAATATGTTGCAACCGTTAACGTCGTTAGTATGGAAATTTGCAACTGCACGATCCTCTTAACTACTTTGCGTTCAGCTTTCATTTTTGTAGTTTAAACTTTAGACTGCGGTTTAAAGCTTTTTACGCGTACAAGAGGAAGTATGTCGTTGGGTTAATTTTATCCTTTTCCCAGAATATTTTATTCATTGTGCGAAAAGCGACCCCCTGTCGCAAACAAGTGAATGATTTATGGCCGTACTTTTACAGCTTGGGTATTTTTTTGTTAATGGGGGGTTTTAAAATCGTTTTATTAATACAAAAGCCGAGAAAGGGCGTCATTGTACTGGTGTCCGTTTTGCAGTGAAGCGCAGACAAAATGATTTGTGGAAAATAAGGGTTTTCCACTGATTTCTATTATAGTTTGTTCAATAGTTTCGAAACCACAAATTTTAGGTTTTTGTAAGAACGCTTTGAAACTGTTAGAACAATCAATGAAGTCAGTTGAAAACATTAAACCGAAATATTTTTTATAGTCGCATGTCATGTTTTATCAACTGAAACCTAGAAGTATGATTATGTAAAAATATAAATAATTTCTTTATATGGTGGCTCCATCTATTATTGAATAGCCGCACTAGACATGCAGCGTCTCACCTTAAAATAAATAATAGTAGATTGTTCACCGAGGGAAGAAAGGGACCGATTACCGCTGAGTGTGCATTTGAAGCCCGACGCCACCCGAGGCGGATCGAAATCGCACTTTCTCCAGAGTGATACAAACTACTTTATAGGGTTAATCAGGGTAAATGGAAACAGGGGTAATTGGAAACGGTACTAATATTTCCTATGGTATGGCGATTTTGATCGTGCGTTCACCATACCATAGGAAATATTAGTACCGTTTCCAATTACTCCTGTTTCCATTTATCCTGATTAACTATACTACACCTACGAGGAAAATGAAACAAACAAAATGTTTATGAATAATATTAAAACTTAAAGCAATGCCTTTTTCCGGTACCAACAAGTTACCAATAACAGCTTGATCAGCTTCTGTTAATTCTATTGGAGTCAACAAGTCGTCACTATCGCTTTTAAAGGACATTTTTAGTAAAATTATGTTAATTAAGCAATTTATATATCACTAAAAGAAATCCGCTCTCTTTTCTTATGTAGTTTGACGCAGTTTGACGGCTCTGACGTTAGTTCGCTTTTTTTAAAAATTCTTATTCAGAATAAAAAGTAAGTGGCCAGTACAGTTTTGCGTCTTCATATAAAAGATTCGTATTTTTATATTAGAAAAGCCAGCGGGAGTAATGGATTTTCGTACATTATTCTCTCCCACGGGAATAAAGTAGGTCTTTCCGCCTTTAAAAACTTTCTGAGCAGGTGTAGTATAAAATTATTTTTATATACCCTGTTTTAGAAAGTAAACATAGGTACTACTTGCCTGTTTTTCCCCGGACGCGATGCGATATCTACTGAGTAGTAATTGACTGAATTTTCTCTTGGTTAATACCTAACTGTTGATGTAAAAAAAAACGCAAACTGTAAATGAATCCACTGATACAGGCTAGGCCTAGTGATGGAGTTATTGTAATACAGTAATGTATCTAATGATGTTTGGTATTATTTGTGTCGTGCGTGATAGCCCGAGTGCAGCGAACCTATTTCGAGTTTACAACGTTGCGCCGTGGTTCGAATGCGGACGTGTACCAATGAGTTTTTATGACTTAAGTACATAACTATCATTCCGACTCCATGCCTCGGAGAACATGTTAAACTGTCGGTCCCGGGTGCCATCAACAGATGGCAGTCTTTAAAATTCACCAACCCGCACTGGATGAGCGTGATGGATTAAGCCCCAATTACCCTCACCCCGAGGGGAGGCCTAAGCCCTGCAGTGGGGCATAATGGACTGGTGGAATGCAAATTATTATTATTGAAACAAAAATCTCGAGTTTTTGTGACACCAATCGATAGGATCTATCATATATATCAAATCTCTTTGATACAAACATCAATGTAAGTCCACGAAATTAACAAAAATAAAATTTTTAGAATATAGCCATAGGGAGTGAAATTTTTTTTTCTTTCGTTTAATAAACTTTTATTGCAAAAAGCTAATCTCATTTCGAATAACTTATTCCTTCATAAAATGAAGCTTAAATATTGATATCCAATTAATTTTGAAGGGTATTCATAATAATCTGATATCGTATAATATAATACGCTTGGCTGTTATAAATAAACTAAGTTATCAACCCACTCATTATGCAAGCTACTCCGTGACACAGCGTAAAAACAGAAAAGCAACTCCAAACTTCGTTAGTTGTTGTGTCACGTAGTAACCAATAATGATTAGTAATATTATAAATGTCGTGACAGCCCGAGCGCAGCGAACGTGTTTCAAATCTATAAGGGCACGTGGCCGTGGTTCGAATCCGGACGTGAACCAATGAATAATTTCTGACTTAGTACATTAACTATTACTGACTCCGTGCCTCGGAGAGCCAAGCAGTCGTTCGTCAATAGATGGCGGTCGTTACAATCCGCCAACCTGCATTGGAGCAGCTGGATTTAAGCTCCAAGCCCCCTCATCTCGAGGGGAGGCCTAAGCCCCTGCAGTGGGGTATAAAAAGGGCTGATGGAATGGAATGTTATAAATATATATAAGTGTCTCTGTCTGTCTGTTGCAAATCGCGTCAAAGTTTATGGCGGATCTGAATACACGCTAAATATGTCCTTGCGTAGGTACAGTCGGTTTGCGGGAGGAACGCCCCGTTCCTCTCTCCACTGGCGTCCCGCTGACACTTATAACTGGTTATTGCGAAGCGACTTGTCCCTACTTTCGGATCCACCATAAAGTTTGATTCGATCTGTATCTTTACACAGCTAAACTGACGAACCGATTTTGATGAAAGGTATGGAAACTGCTTGAGTTCTATGGAAGTGCATAGACTACTTTCTACTGGGAAAATGTGTTTTTTTTTCACAGCTAACCGATTTTGACATTGATTGATTGATGATTGATTTGATTGATGACATTTGGTATTATAGAGAGCTTGAACGCTGAAGAAGGACATTCGGGAAGTTTTCATCGTGGGAAACGGGTCTGCGTGTTTTTACCCTTTCACGAATGTTCCTTCGTTGGTCCATAAACAAACGTGAGACCCACGCGGGCGGAGCCGCGGGCGGAAAGCTAGTACCTATTTATATAAATTGTTTTAAATTAAAAAATAGTAGAATTCAATTAATTTGGTACAAGCTTTTATTTTTAATTTGTAATCAATTTAGTTTTTATTCAATTAGATTAATACACAGACAAGTTAACCTTATAGACCACGCTTTGACAGGGCGTAGCATTCGCCAAGGCTATGTAGTGACACTACATAACTACGTCACTAGTGAGCCGGCAGTTGGAAGCACGTCGGAAACCATTAATTTGTCAATTTTGAACGAACCAATGAAAACTAGCCGACCTCTCCCCGCACCCCGCCACTTTTTGGCGATTTCGTTTTCGTACTGACGTTTATTAAAGCGTGGTCTATAGGTTGACTGGTCTGTGGATTGATATTAGTCAACTAAATACAAGAAGCTGGTCATCGTCACAATAATGATTGTAGTGGTCAACCTGCAATGTGCGGATATCGGCGCTTGTGTTTCAAACTCTCTCAATGTTGAGATATTAAAAGTGTTTGAATGTTGACGACAGATTTTGTGATGTCCTAAGCTAATCAAATAAAATGAATTTTAGATCGCTGAGACTTTAGACAGACTTTAGAAAAAAAATAATAATAAGAAACTGCATCAAAGGACAGACTATTAATTCCTATGGTTGACAGTATTTATGACACATATTAGATGTCTATAGATTTTAGCTTTCTGCGCTCCCACTTCACACAAACTTTCACTACGAAGCTTTTGCTTCACGTATTTATATATATAGATAAATAAATTATCAATACTTCATAAGGCATTTGATCGGAATTCTACATACCTACCTATCTGAAATCCTGTCTCACGTACCCGAATATCCGGTATAGTATTGTAAATTAATTCTATTATTATGTTGAATTACTGATGCGTTTATTTAATAAATGTATACATTTTTAATAACTTCCCTAATGGTGTCCCTAATGCCAAGTTATGAGGGCTTAAAATTTCTGATTAGACAGAGAAAGCAATATCGATCTTTTACGTCACGTTCAAAATGGTCATAACTTTTGAAAACTTTTAAGTTCTGTGATCAATTTTTGTTTTTAAATTTTATCATAATACTATAAATCCTTTTTAGAATTCCGTATCCTGACGGTACCGACTGGAACCCTATTACTAAAGCTCCGCTGTCTGTCCGTCCGTCTATCACAGGCATAGAGTAAACAACTTTGACAGCGGCGTTTGTTTTTAATAGAGTCATGTCACTTCACAGTATCGAAAATGTCAAACGTGATTTCGCGGGCCGCTATAACAACAAATTATTTGTATTGTATTATAATATTAATCAAAATAAAATAAAGTTAAAAGGGGGGACCTTCTTTAATTTACAACAAACGCGTTTTTTCGACATTTTTAGTAATTGGTGGTTGTGAGATCATTGCTTACACTCGATATTTTATTAATTTACTTTATTTATTTTTATATTTCTAATTTTACCTGTTATATTTTAAAACATTATTACTGGTGTTATTGTAAGTGTGCCAAATAAATATTCTTTTCTTTCTTTCTTTTCTTTATATTTCCATGCAGTATGTACTACTGTGGTCCCTGAAATGGCAAATAATAAAATTAAAATAAAGTTAAAAATTGAAGGGGGTCCCCACACAAGAAAAGTGGTTTTTTTTCGAAATTTTTGGTGTTTGGTGGTTGTGATCATTGCTTACATTTGAAATTTTCAATGAGTGTGTACTAACCACTATGGCCCCTATAACAACGAATAACAATAATAAATTTAGGGTAATAATTAAAGGGGGTCTCTATACAAGAAACGTGTTTTTTTATATTGTACGGTGGTACGGAACCCTTCATGTGTGACTCCCACTCGCACTCGGTCAGTTTTTTAAATGTTTGTTAGAGAAATATAGCATTTTTAATATCGGTTAACTTTTCTATTCTGTGGTTGAAAATACTATTTCTACTATAGGTTAACTTTTCTATACTGTGGTTGAAAGTACTGGTATAATAAATACATTTTATTTCGTGCCCCAGAGGTGGGCGGTATTGCCAACAATTGTTTATCTATATTTAGCTTTAGATTAGGTTCCGGCCGAAAATGGAAATTTATGTAACAGATTTTTCGGAATTGGCTTCGTCTATAAAAAGAAATATACGTTAAGATGGAATTTTCCATCTTTTTCATCGTTCATTTTATTATTTATATTTGATTTACGAATATTCTTGATAAATAAACTCAATAAACAGTAGTGTGACAATGAAATTATGCTGTACCTACTAAGTTTTATTCACCACAATTTATCTATAATAATAATAATAATAATAAAATAAAATAATAATAAAAAAAAACTGATTGGCAGTTATAGGAATTGCCGAGAGAAGTGAAAACTTAGAACTTTTAGTATTAAAATTTGAATTTTCATAATGTTATTATAATTATCAACATCAATCTGGTTTTCACGGTTTTCACATCTATTGACACTCCAAGCAATGACGCAGCTGCCAGCGACACGAAACTGAGTAACGCTCTGGCCTTACTCCCCACACTCAGCAGTCAGTAGTGGGGATATAGGGAACAACCGGCTTCTCGTGTGAAAGCCGATTGTTCCTTATATCTCCCCCAATTATATTATTTAGCGTGACGCATTTTCGTGTCGTTTTAATCTCACCCCTGTGTTGTTGGCGGGCTCAGGATGACTGTTTATAATATAAACAACCAGTAGTTTTAGGTGTTTATTATAATATTAAATATTACATGACTTGTCTGACGTACAGGTTATATCGAAGTGATGTACACTTCATATAGTCGTAAGGGGGCGCTGGTGCCGCGACATTACAACGATTGCAGCGCCATCTATATTAATACATGTAACAACCCCGTGCCATAAGAAGTTTCACTTCAAAAATATTAATAACATATAATAATCATTTAATAATAATAATAATAATAACGGCAATAATAACAACAGTAATAATAATAATAAATTTTTCGTGCCAAAAAAGCGTGTAATTATTTATAATACATTATTTAAACAAATAATAATATAAACAATAAAAATAATAATAACACTTGGAACATTCCATACAGCGCCATGTAATCCCAAAGTAAGCAAGCATTATGTTTATCATACTTAAATTTTGTTTTTTTTTTTAATATTTATAATATGTACATATATATAGACGACCGCTTAGCCTAGTGGGTAGCGACCCTGCCTACGAAGCTGGAGGTCCCGGGTTCGAATCCCAGGTCGGGTCAGTATTTATATGATGAATACTAGCGACCGCCCGCAGCTTCGCTTGCGTAAACTACACAATCCTGCTTTAGGTAGTATTAACATTCGAAATGGTTTATGCGTAGGTACTTTTTGCTGAAACTAATATTGGGTACACCTATTCAAACTTTCAATGTTCATTCTCCCCACTCCTTTAAGAAAACCGATACTCCCATATTTTTCACCTCCCGTTTCCCGTTTTATTTATGTTAAAATTTTTATGTTTCTAACCTTAAAGAACAAAGACTCTCATACGAAGCCCCTCCATCCCTCCCTCCTTAAATTTGAAATTTCCAAATATTCCTTTCTTAAAAAGTTACTACTCGGGTTATAAAATAAACCACTGTTCCAAATTTCGGCTTCCTAGACTTAGTAGTTTCGGCTTTATCTACGCTGATAGATCAGTGAGGACAAACGACACACAGCCACAAAAAGTAACTGATGTCACTCTTGACAACCTTCTTTCACGTCTGCAAAGTTTCATTAAATTCTGTTCCGCCGTTTTGGAGATTAGCTCGAATAGACACATAGACATACAGACAGACAGATGGACAAAAAGTAGCGTATGTCATTTTTGACCACCTCCTTTTCATTCTCGTGAAATTTCATTAAATTCGATTTAGCCGTTTTAGAGATTAGCTGGAATAGACAAATGACGTACATACAGACATACAAAAAGTAGTGTATGTCATTTTTGATCACTTCTTTTCCACATCTGTGAAGTTTCATCAAAATCAGTTTAGCCATTTTGGAGATTTGCTCGGATAGACAGACAGACAGGTAGAATTATTTTATACATATAGCCTATAGCTTTCCTCAATAAATAGACTATCCAACACAAAAAGAATTTTTCAATTCGAACCAGTAGTTCCTGAGATTTGCGCGTTCAAACAAACAAACAAACAAACTAACAAACTCTTCAGCTTTATAATATTAGTATAGATTGATACTGGTACCGAGTCTTGGTTGTTATATGTATGTGGTGTCTACGGTTGGTACCCAAAATATAAGCTAATGCATAGTTTGGGGCCTAGACGTTGTTATGATGTGTACATTATTATTATTATTATTATACATACCCGCGTCCCTCCCTTCTTCCTTTTGTATCTTATGGGTCAAATATAATAACTTTGGTTCCCGAATTGAACGGCTAGCATTACTCCTCTATTGACCTAATTCAAAGCTCGATGATTTTGGCCCATACATTACTATGGTGATATTTATGACTGACCAGTTGGCCGAGTGGTTAGAGATCCTAACTGTAGAGCCAAAGTAGCGGGTTCGATTCCCCGCCCGGGACAAATATTTGTGTGCATGAACATGTCTATCTGTTCCGTGTCTAGGTGTACAAGTATTGTATATGTATAATAATAATAATAACGTATACATCACAACAACGTCTAGGCCCCAAACTAAGCATTACCTTGTGTTTTGGGTACCGAGCGAAGACACCACATACATATAACAACTAAGACCCGGTATCAGTATCAATATTCATCATATAAATACTGACTCGACCTGGGATTCGAACCCGGGACCCCCAGCTTCGTAGGCAGGGCCGCTACCCACTAGGCCAAGCGGTCAGTCATAAAATGTCATCATAGTTATGTATGTATGGGCCAAAATCATCGAGCTTTGAATTAGTTCTATATATAGTTATAATAGTTTAATGTATTTGTGTTTAATGTATATCGACGACCGCTTAGCCTAGTGGGCAGCGACCCTGCCTGCGAAGCTGGAGGTCCCGGGTTCGAATCCCAGGTCGGGTCAGTATTTATATGATGAATATTGTTACTGGTACCGGGTCTTGGTTGTTATATGTATGTGGTGTCTTCGCTTGGTACCCAAAATACAAGCTAATGCTTAGTTTGGGACCTAGGCGTTGTTGTGATTGTGTGTGTTATTATTATTATTTAAGTATATATACCAGTTGTCAAGAACCCCGTAATACAAGTATAATACTTGCTTATTTTGGGATTAGATGGCGCTGTATGGGATTTCCCAGATATTATTATTATTAACTGATCTAAACACAGTGATCTATATCTGTTATTAGCTTCAAAGACGTCTTGGACATCATAGGCGAGGCGTATTTCACTTTGCGCTCTATATAAATAATTTCTATAATTTAGTTGTCAGTTTCTTTTCTCTTGTATACGTGAACGTTATCAAAATATTTATAACGATTGAGCCGTGAATTGATATAGAGCAAATAGCTTACAATAAAATTTTCATCGCGTAAATCATTTCGTTCTTTGAAATATTATTCGGAATATTTGTTGAGCGCCAATCGTATATCAAAATATGGCTCTTACGCAACAACTGTATAGTTTGCCTCAAACTTTATGGCGGATCGGAATATAACGCTATAAGCGTGCTTGCGCAGGTACAGTCATAAACCCCTCGCTTCACTGCGTCAAGCTACACCTATTAAACTGGTAATTGCGACGCGACTTGCGGCTATGTTCGGATCCGCTATAAAGTTTGTTTGTAACTGTACAAGGAGAAAAGATTGTACTGGGGCCCCAATGAGTTGTTTCTGACTTAAGTACATACTCAATGACTCCGTGCCTCGGAGAGCATGATAAGCCGTCGGTTCCGGTTGCCGTCACCAGACAGCAGTCATTACGAACTTTCAACCGCCACTGAGGCAAGAGGCTCTAAACACTCTCACCCAGAGGGGAGGCCTAAGCTCCTGCAGTGGAGCATAATGGGCTGGTATGGTACTGTACTGTGGAAAATCTTCCGGAAAAAGTAATTTTCTTATCAAAAGTTTTTCATAATTTTTTTTCGTGAGTAAGAATTGTGATAGATTCCATTATAAAATAATATTTATTACAATTAAACGTATAACAGAATTTATTTATGTCCTACAATTTAAACTGTTGGCTAACTCACTAAAAAAGGCGAGAACTGAGCTTTAAGACTGTGGGTATGAGCCAGAGACGGCACGATGCGGCAAATAGGTGGAAAACCAGCTGGGGCCGCGCCGCGATTCAAGCCAATTGCGGTATGACGGCGGCTCAGGTAGTAGTTTTGACTTATACTATGTTCGGCTGAACGTAGTCCAAACCTATAGAGCGTGTAGAACTTAACGAACTAAACAAAAAGTTTCATGTGTTCAGATAGCGCAAACTAACGGTTGCCGACAAAGACATTTTAATTTTTTTTTATAAAATTTCCTTTTCGTTTACCTTTTTTTTAACTTTTTGTTTAGTTGCGGTAAGCTCTACACCTTCTATAAGTTTGGATTTCGTTCAGCCGAACACCCGGTATATTATCCGTGTGCGCCCACACCAACGAAAAGCTCAGGTCCCGCCTTTTTGTAGTTAATTGTAGTTAAAATTGATCGAGAATCGACTCGCAACAACTCACACCTCACGCGCCATCTTGTATTTACTGTACATCAAAAAAATAGTATGTGTTATTCTTCTAGAAAGGCACCAATAAATTTCAGCAGTTCAATAACCTTCATTCGCGCATACTGGTCCATCGGTGGTCCGAGAATAGTTCTAGTGTTGTGCACATCAAGAAATTTGTGTCGCTGCTAAATATAATTTCGCGTTTGTAAGCATCTGGTCGTCGTCGTCGTCGGTTCCTTTTTCGGCCTTTCTTTAGAGTTCTCGAGTGGTTGCAATCATAAAAAATACGAATTGACTAGAAGCATTCTTCTGCGTTTACCGTCTAACCACTCATACTCTAGCTAGCTGGTGCAAGATGGCGAGTTTCAGTCCGCGTGGTCCCCGTGCACGGGTCTTTAACCCTGCGAAATACCCGCAAGCCGGTCTTTACCTTCGCGAAATTGCGTTACATTTCAGGATTGAAACAGTCATGGCCCACAAGCTATTTTGACGGGTATTTTATAGATATTTTTCTCATGTCATCTCTGTCACTCAGGAATAGGTCGGGGAAGAGGGATCGAAACGGAGATAGTTATGCCAATTCGGAACCCGCGGAGAGAAAGACTATCCTATTAAACATAATTGTATATAAAACTGTAGAATTTTTTAGAAAGTTCCACAGCGCGCTGAAATTTCCTTTCACCGGTCTCGGTACGAGAAAGATGGTCTCCCTGTCTGGGACTAGACTTATCGTGAGATGTGCTAGATTTAATTTTATTATTTTTATTTTTAGTATGATTAGTTTTCTACCCGCGGCTACGCTCGCGTGTACGTGCGTGGACTACACAGTTGTATTGGGACCGCTAAAGGGACGCTATACAATCCACGACATTGCCAGATTATCTAGAAAATTCTGTAAATTAACAACCTAAGAAATCACTAAAGTAAATTCTATAAAACTCCTAAGCAATTTTAGCAAGAAGGATAGCAAATCTACAGGAACCGTGTATATCGTCGTTTTAGCATGAAGCATAGTTAACCCAGGTTATCCAGGTATACCATCAATAGATGGCAGTCGTTGAAATCCACCGACCCGCATTGGAGCAGCGTGGTGGATTAAGCTCCAAGCCCCGCATCCCGAGGGGAGGCCTAAGCTCATTAATGCGCTGATGGTATGGTATAGCTAACCCACAGAAACGTTGCGTGTTTTCGGGATAAGAAATAGCCTATATCGCACTCCAGTTTATTGATGACCGATTGGTCGAGTGGTTAGAGACCATAACTGCGGAGCCAAGGGTCGCGGGTTCGATTCCCGTCCGGGACAAATATTTGTTTGCATGAACATGTCTATTTGTTCCGTGGCCGAGTGTAAAAAAAATCTTTACATATAAAAATTTTAAAGGTTATTTAAGTATTTATACCAGTTGTCTGGTATCCATAGTACAAGCTTTGCTTAGTTTGGAACTAGATGGCGCTGTGTGGGATGAACTGGAATGTCCGATGTATTATTATTAATATTATAAATTATACCTATGCAAAAAATTATTTCGTTCCGTTGTTCAGTAGCCGCGTACAGGAAGGACAAACCAACAAACACACTTTTTAATTTAATATATGTTAACACTATAAACTCGGTGTCACGGCTACTAGCTCATGGCTACCTCAAATTAGAACAGTGCATGAAAATATCAAGTAGATTGTTCATTCCGAGGATATCGCATCGGCTATCTATCATTATGTGGCGCGGTCCAAAGGGAATCGGCCGTTTGATGTTAGATATATTAGTCTTGTAGAGTGGACGTTTAAAAAAATATATCGCTTAAATATTCGGAGACGGTTTTTTCTAATGTAATCACTCAACGAATAGGCCATGTTTTCATAGCAGTTAACAATTCCGCGGCATTCGGCATTCTGAAATTTTTGATTATTTAATTGCATGATTTTTTTCACTAGTTTATATTTTTATAGATACTATACTATACTATCAGCCCATTAATGCCCCACTGCAAGAGCTTAGGCCTCCCTTCGGGATGAGGAGGCTTGGAGTTTGATTCACGAGTGCACCTGCTCCAGTGCGGGTTGGTGGGTTTTAACCGGGACCGATGGCTGAACGTACTCTCCGAGGAATAGAGTCAGTGTGATAGTTTATGTATATAAGTTAGAATAAACTGATATATTCCCTGGGATTCAAACCACGGCCTTCTAAACAAGAAACGGGCTCGCTACCACTCGACTATCACGACAGACAGCTTTTTAGATACAATTTTATCCATTTATCTAGTTAATTAAACTGTTATTATTTATGTCTTTGTTTTTCTCTTAATTAAGTACATTAACTATCACCGACTCCGTGCCTCGGAGAGCACGTTAAGCAGTCGGTCCCGGTTACTCTCAATAGATGGCGATCGTTACAATCCGCCAACCCGCATTGGACCAGCGTGGTGGATATAAGCTTTCCCTCATCTTGAATAGAGGCCTAAGCCTCTGCAGTTGGGTATAAAAAGGGCTGATGGAATGCAATCCTGTTATCCGCAATATTTTATAGTGAAAATTATTTATGCAATTTCAGATAAATTTGTAGGTACTACGCGGCATGCCGCTCTGGCGTGCTGCAACCCGTTAGAGAAAACAAAGTCTTTGCGAAAACTATTTTCAATGAATATCTACATCCCAAAACTTTAAGATAAATAGCTATGCGCACAGGACACAATCAAGAAGTAATTTTTAAATTTTTCGAGAATACTCGAACGTAGATAAAGTGTTAATCAAACCGCCACACTCTCTCAAGTTAGCCTTATACAGCTGCATTTTATATAAGAATTATACAAGTCCATCTGTTGCGTTTTTCATATTAACTGACCGATTGGCCCAGTGGTTAGAGACCTTAACTGCGAAGCCAAGTGTCGCGGGTTCGATTCCTGCCCGGGATAAATATTTGTGGGCATGAACTTGTCTATTTGCTCGTATCTGGATGTAAAATATCTATATAAGTATATATTATAACGAATATTAAGTATGTATATCAGTTGTCTTGTACCCATAATACACTCTTTACTTAGTTTTTGGACTAGATGCCGCTGTGTGGGATGTACCAACTACTACTGTTATTGTAATTTATTTTTAAAATGCATTGCGGTTGCAACCAATAATCGAAAAATTTTCAAATAAACATTGCCATATCTATTACATTATAATGTCTATGGCTAGGTAATATGATAAGTAATAAACCATGATCGTCGTGGACTTGAATCATGAGGCTATGCACGATATGTCGTAAAACATAAATAGCCAAATATTTCTGTATATAACTGAAAAGATTTATGGCAATTGGTTTTTGTGCGTTTTCAGAAGCATTCTATTGAAGTTACTGAGCAAGCTTTTTGCCTTAAAAACAATTACTTGTTACATGTCAGTTTTCTGGTACCCATAATACAAGCTTTGCTTAGTTTTGCACTAGATGGCGCTGCGTGTGATGTCCCAGGTGTTATTATTATTATCATTATATAAATGTATGATTCCTACCTTGGACAGTATTAAATCATCTATTCAAAAGTGGCTGCAAAATTTATTCTGTATTATTCATGTTGTACTTGTTATTTTTCTCGCACTATACTTTTAAGATGACACTGTAACGATGTTAAGCGTGTTGTGGTGTAAAAATGTTGACTGACCTTATAAATGAAAAATCAGGCGATATTTTTTGGAAAATGTAGTTTATATGCGAATCACATACTGATTAAATGTGAATATTTTCCGTCCTTATCTACATAGTATATATTGGTTACTTGTCATCAGCATCATCACCATCAGCCCGTGTCCCTCCACTACAGGATATAGGCCTCTCCTAAGGCTCGCCACCACACACGGTTCTCCGCCTTTCGCATCCAATTAACCCCGGTATGGTGCTTCAGGTTACTTGTACCTACTTTATTTGTATATAACACCATCTCACAAAATTTTGAGTTAACAGCTCAAGTTTTAAATTCCATCTAAAATATATATATATTTTAAAAGCTTTTTAAATAAAAACTTATTTTAAAAAGTTTTCTTGGTTATGCGTCTAGGTGCGTTTGGCATCTGTAGTCTCTTATACGGATGAAGCGATTTCAATGAGGTTTTGTTTTGTTTGAAACCTGATTTAAGGTTGGTAAAAAAATTCTACAGATTTCGCGATTCTCGCAACTATCAGAAGACATTGAAAATTAATATCAAAAATGAAACTTATAACACATTCAAACAATTTTATTGAATTTTTCAAAAAAGTCATGGACCAGTCTTCCAAAGTTTGGTACCGTACGATGCTCCGCGAGCTCAAAGTAAAGTGAGCTTTTCGTCTATTTTTATAACTTTTTGAAATATAACTGAATCTCATTTTCCGGGGTAACTGATCTGATAATCATTCAATGAAAAGGGCACCTGCTCAGCCCACAGTTTTCGACCGATTAAAAAAAAATTTTTTTTTCCCAGCGTTATTTCTCCCACATTCCCAGGCAGCTTTTTTTTCAGTTTTTCGGTATTGGCTTTCATTATCGAAATAATCAACTTTTTGTCCGATAAAATTGGGACATTTCGTCTTTTTTACACCACTTTTTGATTTACCACAAGAAGTTACGGACTGATTTTTGAAAATTTAATATCATACGATGCCCCACAAGTCCTTGCATCTTTTAGTACCACTGTTTTTTGTCTAGCATTATAAATTTCAAAAATATAGCTGAATTGAATTCTCCCACGAAAACGATCTGATAAACATTTTTGATGTTAATAAATATTATTTTATAAAAATAATATTTTGCTTTATTTTTAATGTTAAGTAAAAGTGAAATAGTTTTAATTTTATTTACAGGTAATTCACACTTCATAAAAGTTTTTTCTCACTTTTATCTTCGGAGGTTTCAAATTTTTATCTATTCAATTGAAGAACTTCTAAGTACACATATATACATAAATTTCCTTCAATTTAAAAGTTAAGTTAACTTTTTTTTACAAAGTAGTGAGAACTTCGCGTGCAAATTTTGAAAACATTTTCCCCAAACTCCCTGTTTTACAAGGGCTACCTATTGCATATCTTATTCATACAGGCGGTGGAGGCTCAACCTTCAGAGATCTGCAAATTCTAAATAAGGCTCTATTTAGAGTCCTCAAGCATTGAGATATGTTAAATGAGGATTATCCTCGACTCAGAGGCAACACAGGCGTACATAAGCAACAAAGACCCCATAGTCCGGGAGTCCGTGACAAGAAATCTTAAAAAAGAAAATAGTAAATTAATTTGACAGCAGCGTTTGGTTTGAATTTATTATTATTATTTATTATATGAATAGAGACATAAATGTCAATTCACAGTATCAAAGTGACATTTCGCATATTCGGGGGTTTGAAACCAGTGTGCGGGGATTTCTCGGGGGTGAAGAGTGCCGCGCGGGGACCTTGCGCACTGAAACTCGAACTAAAACTCCCCATCATACACCGGCTAACTATAGTATGAGTGGTTAGACGGTAAACGCAGAAAAAGGCTTATAGGCAATTCGTACTTTTATGGTATTGGTATACTTTTACATGTCGTGATAGCCCAGAGCGCAACGAACTTGTCTCAAATTTATAAGGCCCCATATGGCCATGGTTCGAATCCGAGCGTGTACCAATGAGTTTTTCTGACTCAAGTACGCAATATCACTGACACCGTGCTTCGGAGGGCACGTTAAGCAGTCGGTCCCGGACGCTGTCAATAGATGGCGGTCGTTACAGTTCCCAACCCGCAGTGGAGCAGCGTGGTGGACTTAAGCTCCAAGCCCCTCTCCTCACCCTGGGGGAGGCCTAAGCCCCTGCAGTGGGGTAAAAATGTGCTGATGATGATGATGATACTTTTACAGTAATTCTTAGTTGCGTCTGCGGTCAAAAAGTTAGGTATACGTCAAGAACTAACCCACTGAACTAACTACTGACTAACTGATGCTGCATACTTCTATAATGTAAAAACTAAGCAGTAATCTTAGATAGCAGAATTATCAAGATGGCGCCTCAAAGCTTCTCATACTTCGAATCTATCAAAAGCCCGAGGATAGTGACTTAGTGACTGACTCAGAGATTTTACTAACCATGACATTATCATTGTTTGTTTAAAAAAAACAAACATACAAACAAGAACTTATTTTTAGGCAAGACTAACCGATCGTGATTACTAAAAATGACACGGACCCAACAACTTCGACGGCCGCTTAGCCTAGTGGGTAGCAACCCTGCCTACGAAGCTGGAGGTCCCGGGTTCGAATCTCAGGTCGGGTCAGTATTTGTATGATGAATATCAATACTGGTACCGGGTCTTACTTGTTATATGTATGTGGTGTCTTCGCTTGGTACCTAAAACACAAGCTAATGCTTAGTTTGGGGCCTAGACGTTGTTGTCATGTATACATACGTTATTATTATGATTATTAACTTTACTTAATTGCAAAAATAATAATAATAGCGTATCTATTCATTTTCACTACATCGTATGGTTAAAGATCATTAAAAAATATTAAAAAGTAATTTAGTCACGTCAGATCACACTAATAAGGCGACTACAAAATTTGGTCGTCAATATTTTCAATCGCCTAACATAAGTATAACCGACTAAATTGTGTAGTCTCCTAGTACTCTGAAACTTTCATAAGTTAACTTGGCCTGCAATCGTCAGTGTAATAATTCGAACTGTTGTTTCGACTAGGCGATGGCACGATACGTTAACCCAACAGCGCATTTTACGAGTGACAAAGCGAAGGTGACTAGGTTCCCGTTCACGCTCAATCCTTTAAGTAAAACGCGGAAAAATCGTAGTTCGCGGAAGTCATAATTTTTCAAGCGGTTATCTAGTCCGAATCGTACGCTGTCTACGTAAAATGCAGGGAATCCTGCGTACTATACCGAGTTAGCTGACTGATCGCAGTCTGTTAAGAAAACTGTAAATACATGTTACCAAAACTCATTTTGACTGACCGATTGGCCGAGTGGTTAGAGACCTTAACTGCGGAGCCAAGGGTCGCAGGTTCGATTTCCACCCGGGACAAATATTTGTGTATATAGAAACCGCGAGGTTGGTGTATTTCAGTGGGTTCCATAGTTTAATGACTTATGGCATTCTGCTTTGGGGACACGCTGCCAAATGTTAATACAATCTTCGTGTTGCAGAAGCGAGCTGTTCGAGCAATTTATAAACTGGGACCTAAAGTATCACTTAGAGAAAAGTTTAAGGAAATTAATATAATGACATTGCCGTCTCAATATATATTTGAAAACATAATGTACGTAAAAAAATATTGTATTATTTAAAAAAAAAATTGTGATCGGAATAATGTTAATACAAGAAACAAAGATAAACTTGCTAAACATGTCAGCCGCCTCAATAAAATCACCAAATCTTTTAAAAGGCAATGTATACGCTTTTACAATAAAATACCAGCTGACATTCAAGATCTACCCCCTTAACAAGTTTAAAACTACAATAAAACGAAAGCTTTATGCAAAAGCTTATTATAAAGTATCAGACTATTTAAATGATAAAAATCCCTGGGTGTAAGCCGCTCGCCTATCAGTTTGTTTCAATAATATAATTCTTTAAGGACTTATTGTTAAAAAATTGTTTATAATTTTGTTAAAAAGAGCGTCCCTCAGTTTCTTGCGTATTCTTCTGAGAGGAACCAGCATTTTTGAATGCGCCTTTGTGGTCACGTTCTTCCACAAAGTAATAAAATTCACTCTTGTGACGTATTTCAAGATTATGTTACATAACTACGAAATAAAGATATTTTGATTTGATTTGATTTGATGTGCATGAACATGTGTCTTTGTTCCGTGTCTGGCTGGGTGTAAAAAAATATGTGTATATTACAAAGAATATTTGAATATGTATATCAGTTGCTTGGTACCCATTATACAAGATTTACTTAGTTTGGGACTAGATGGCGCTGTGTTGGATGGCCCAGATGGTATTTTTATTATCTTAAAGAAAGTAGTGGCCATTTATTATCATTCGCTCCTGGACTAACACATCATTTTTATTTCTCAGACGTTTTATATGCCTCCTTCGCCGCAACTAAACGCCTATCATGCATATAACTTTGTTAAAAACTTATTGGCGTAGTCGCTCCTACCAAGCGAGAAGCAATCGTTCGTGCCTCCAATCTAATTTAAAGTTTTATTGTTGTAGGATGCGGTGTGCCTATGCATAGTGGGATGGGTTATTGGAAAATTGGAAAGTTATATTACTGATAAAAACGACGAAAAGCGAGTGCGGGAGTCGCACACCGAGGGTTTCCGTACTACAACACTACACAGGTCCCCACCCCCTACTGACCTCATCTCAAATGAGTGAACAGTAAAACACTTTTCACGTTATATTGATAACGTAAATCTTAACCGGAGGCCCGCGCCAACGGAATTATTTCGCCTCGAGTAACCTTTAGGGGTTACCCGACAACTTCGCGTCGGCAACACCCTAGTGTGCCGCATGCATGGCCGCTCCGATAAAGTCGTTAGATATAGATCAATTTTGAAATAGAATGAAATAGAATAATTAAGATGCCTCGTGGTGGAGGATTTCTGAGGCCTATACAAGGACGACGACGTAACGTCAGTCAACCGGAGTTTACTTGATACGTCAAAAGCGATCGACTGCGAGCTAGAATCTGCGACAACAGTGTGATTCGTGATGTGTGTGAATTGTGATTAAAACAGTTTGTGATTTTGTTTCATAATAAAATAAAGTACAATTAAATCGGTGTTTTAGAACTTCTCATATATCTGGACCGATAGCCCGTAACAGAATTATTAAACAAATAACAGTCTGTACTTTTATAGCACAAATCAATGCACAATAGGATCAATCGATTCATTTTTCAAAGGTGGATAGGAACTGACGGGTCTATCAGATGGTATGCGAGATCTCCAGATCTAACACCATTGAATTATTATTTTGTGGGACCATACAAAAAATTTGGTTTATAAAACTACTACCGGTTTATGGTGGAATTTAAAACCGAAGTTCTAATATTATTTTAAATATTAACCATTTGACGACCGCTTAGCCTAGTGGGTAGTTACCCTGCCTACGAAGCTGGAGGTCTCGGGTTCGAATCCCAGGTCGGGTCAGTATATACATAATGAATACTGATACTGGTTGTTACATGTATGTGGTGTCTTCGCTTGGTACCCAAAACACAAGCTAATGCTTAGTCTGGGGCCTAGACGTTGTTGTGATGCATACGTCATTATTGTTAATGTTATTATTGTATTTATTGTATAATCTATCATAACTACTATTGACTAATATCCTTATAAAATAATATGTAGTATTTTCTTTTGTTTGTAAGGAGCATAGAATAAATAAATTAGACAGCAGCGTTTGGTATTAATAGAGTCAGAAATGTCACTTCACAGTATCGTGACATTACGCAATTTTGCGGAGGTCACCGGCGCGCGGAGATTTCGCGGGGGCGAAGACCGGCGCGCGGAGACCTCGCGGACTGAAACTCGCCATCTTGCACCAACTAGCTAGAGGATGAGTATCTATGAGTGGTTAGACGGTAAACTCAGAAGAGGGATTCTAGTTAATTGGTACTTTTATGGTAAAGAGCACAGACAAGTCAACCTTATAGACCACGCTTTGACAGGGAGTAGCATTCGCCAAGGCTATGTAGTGACACTACATAACTACGTCACTAGTGAGCCGTCAGTTGGAAGCACGTCGGAAGCCATTAAATTGTCAATTTTGAACGAGCCAATGAAAACTAGCCGACGTCTCCCCGCACCCCGCCACTTTTTGGCGATTTCGTTTTCGTACTGACGTTTATTAAAGCGTGGTCTATAAGGTTGACTGGTCTGTGGTAAGAAACAACGACACGACGGTTTTTCCGCACGGAAATAGTTGA
Organism: Luffia ferchaultella; assembly: GCA_949709985.1. NCBI lineage: Eukaryota > Metazoa > Arthropoda > Insecta > Lepidoptera > Psychidae > Luffia > Luffia ferchaultella. Next base: position 5,096,438 of record OX453269.1, read on the forward strand.
AGTGCAACATATTTATAATTTCTGTTTGTTCTTATGGTAGGTGAAATTAAGAGGAGTGTGTACTGACAAATTTCCATACAAACGGCGTTAACAGTTGCACATATTTAACCTCAATCGACTGGCGCAAAAAATATACGCTATTCAGAACAGCAAAAACTAGGTTTATACGTTTTTAATTTTTAAAATATTTTGATACATTAAAATTTTTTTTGCGGTCATATACCCTTCACATTCGTAATAGCCCAGAGCGCAACGAACCTGTCTCAAATTTATAAGGCCCCATTGGGCCATGGTTCGAATCAGGGCGTGTACCAATGAGTTTTTCTGACTTAAGTACACAATATCACTGACGCCGTGCTTCGGAGGGCACGTTAAGCAGTCGGTCCCGGACGCTGTCAATAGATGGCGGTCGTTACAGTTCCCAACCCGCAGTGGAGCAGCATGGTGGACTTAAGCTCCAAGCCCCCCTCCTCACCCTGGGGGAGGCCTAAGCCCCTGCAGTGGGGTAAAAATGGGCTGATGATGATGATGATACCCTTCACTATTGTATATGTGTAGCGGTTCAAATCACACATATCGCCCGAATTCGGTCAATGTAGTGCCAACAGCATTCGAGTAAAATTTGCTGTGACAGACGGATATTTTATTTTATTTTATAGATTTTACCGCAAAGTTCCGGAAATGAAGACAAGTGATTCATTTACTTACTTAAAATAAAAAAATAAAACATTTTTTTAATGATAGTTAATATAGTAGGTATATATTACGAACTCCTATAAAAGTATCTATATAATTGTATATATTTGACTGATCGAGTGGCCAAGTGGTAAGAGACCTTACTGCGGAGCTAAAAGTCGCGGGGTTCGATTCCCGCCCGGGACAAATATTTGTGTGTATGAACGAACATGTCTATTTGTTCCGTGTCTGGGTGTATCTATGTACGTATATATTTTAAAGAATATTTAAGTACTTATATCAGTTATTTAGTAACCTATCATGCAAGCATAATACTTGCTTGCTTTGGGACTAGATGGCGCTGTGTGGGATGTCCCAAATTTATTATTGTTATTTATATATTATAAAGAATATTTATGTATGTATACCACTTGTCTAGTACCATAATACAAGCATAATATTTGCTTAATTTAGGACTAGATGGCGCTATGTGGGTTGTCCCAAGTATCCTAATCAAATATCCAAGTCCCAATAATATTATTACTACCTGAAACTTCACGATGCTGTACCTACACGTATTACAATGAATAAGATTCATTCATTCTTCTTTAATTATTTGATTGAATGTGATTGAATGTCTCTGAAAACGTACACAGGGCGCTCAGGGCGTCACTAACTATTCACTCATTTAGATTGAGGTAAAGCCAACAAAAAAACATGCGTCAATACGATAGTGTTTAAACGATCTTGTTGGAGTAAGTATTTTTAGAGAAAACAAACACATTTAGTTAATTATTGTCAATAGAATAAAATTACCGATGTCAAAGAAGGTTTGGCATATTTTTTTTTATTCACAAACAAACCAACGTCACCTCTTCAATTGCTGGCTGAAACTTATAAGCCGGGAGTAACTTTTCACTAATTGCAAAAAGGAAATGTATCTGAATTATGTAAATAAGTAATCGTACTATTATTACAATTATTATAAATTTCCTAGACTTACTAGGTGAATGGGTGATGTATGATTGTGCGTCAAAAAATATCCAATATCTTATTCGTTACTGAGAAATTTTACCTGAAAAAATAGGGTTTTTTGGTTTTCAGATCGCGAAATCAATTAGGACCCTTAATAAATCGGATTTTTTATAAGCCTTTATAAGGTTTAAATTTTCGTAGTACATTATTTTGATGTATCTCATAAGCTTTTATACAGGCAAACGCCGAAAGCACTTTGTTTTATACTATTTAGAGAAGAGCCGCTCAGATGTCACAGTGAAGATATCAAGTCCCATATCGCTCCCTAAGGAAAACCCGAGCTTCCAAGTAGTAGACTGCTCGCACGTCTCGGACTACAAAAATTTGTTCTGCTACAGCGTCTCTGTACCATAATCTGTCATATCGAGAAGAAATACGGGCGCTCACTGCAGCTTTTAATCCAAGGTGATCCCAAGAAATAGGGGCAATTTCGCTACACTCAATAATCAATAATTTATTTAGGAACTATAAGAATTCACAAACTGTTTAAAACCATAAAAACTAAAACACGAAAAGAAATGGTACATTAACAAAAGGATAGCCATGACAATGAAATAACTAAATACTTAGGTAAATAAAACATCAAATGGGCCCTAGTCCCCACACTAGGATTCCCTGTGTCGTGGGGACCATTACACTACGCTTGGCGCTTTTTTCTGTTCGACCTACTTTTTAGAGCCCCTCAATATCTACACGACGATGCATATCTTGTCTAACCCTTTCCGTTGCGGAGTTGAGACTAATTTTTTGGTCGTATGGAGCGCATTTCGAGGCCCTTCTTCGACCCTCCTCCCCCGCTCGATGATATAATGTATTAACAGGCATAGACACTGTCTATTTTCAAAATATATATACGTACATCACTTAGCAGTAACGACAACAAAAGCGCTTCATCGTTAATTCTGGCAAGACTTTACTATGGATGCCTTTTCAAAAAAGTTTCCATGTTAAAAATACCGTTGAGTTAGTTAAATAAAGAGATTCATTATTTAAGGCCGAGCCGAGCTATTCGATAGCCGAGTGGTGGTGAGCCCGCTTCTTATTTAGAAGGCCGTGGTTCGAATCCCAGATACCGGCATGTACCATTGAGTTTTTCTGACTTAAGCACATAAATATCACTGACTCCGTGACTCGGAGAGCACCTTAAGCGAAGGTCCCGGTTGCCATCAACAGAAGGCAGTCGTTCCACATTCACGCACTAGAGCAGGATGGTGGATTAAACCTCATACACCCTCATCCCGAGGAGAGGCTTAAGCGTCGATGCTCACCCCGCAAAATATCCGCGCGCCGGTCTTCACCCCCGTGAAATTGCGTTTGACATTTTCGATACTGTGATGTGACATAATTCTATTTAAACCAAAGCCTGCTGTCAAATTTATTTACAGTATGGTTTTTAAACTTATTAATTAAATTTAAACCAAGAACGTTCACCCCGACTATGAACCCGACTGTAAATACTTTATAACTTTCAATAAGTGTGTGTATCTTGTAATAAATAAAAAAAATCGAATTTTTAGTTTTTGTTTCTTACACTGTTCGTTGTTCAATACGCATTTGGCCTGTTTTTTTTTATTCGTATTTATTAACAGAATATTTATATCAAATCACTGCAATATCTATTCAAGTACATCTTTTTAACGTAGTTTGACTTTATTTTTTTATAACGTATACATCACAACAACGTCTAGGCCCCAAATTAAGCATCAGCTTGTGTTTTGGGTACCAAACGAAGACACCACATACATATAACCAAGACCCGGTACCAGTATCAATATTCATCGTATAAATACTGGGACTAGGACCTGGGGTTCGAATCCGGGAACCCCAGTTTCGTAGGCGGGGTCGTTACCCACTAGGCCGAGCGGTTAAGTCGTCTTTACACTTGCACACACTTTACACATACATATTTGCTTTGAAGTAGGTACACTTTTTCATGGTTGAAGTTACGCAATTTCCTTATAAATAAAAATAAATTAAATAAATTACAATAAAAAATTTACAAGACATAAAAAAGGAAACATATAATGAATAAACGTAATTACAATATCAAACAACATTTTAGGTAAAACATTTCATTTCCTTGTTTAAATTGCGACTAGAAATAATCGACCAAGAAATACCGACTAATAAATTAATAAACGGGAAAACCGGTCAAGTGCGATTCGACTCGCGCTCCTAGGGTTCCGTATATGCACAATACACTTGTATTAAGTATGTATTTACAAAAAAAAGTTTGTAAAAATCGCAATAAAAACATTTTTTATGCGATTCGACAACAAATTAACGCTTTCAAGTCGCATATTTCTGCAAAATTTCTTTTTGCAGGTCAAGAGTAAGTGTCTCTACCTTTGTTTATAAGATTTAACCCGAACGTACAGACACACAAGCAACTGAAGTTATAGGAATATTTGTAGGTAATCGGCATAGAAGTTTTACATCGTTCTTGCAATACGACCACTAACTATTTTTTCGTTTGCTTGTTACCCTTTTATTGAATGAACTGGATTTAAATGCTTAATATCTGACGAATACATAAAATTAGTTTCCCAACGGAAAATCGAAACTCCAATATCGATTTGAATTAAATAGAGTGCCCGTCACTGCTTCCGTAGAACGTTATTAATAAATTTAAGTGTATTCAATTTATTAACATAACAACTAAATTCAAGCTTACCAAGACATCATAAGTTGGTTTCGCATTAAATTTAGGTTTAGAGTGCGATAAAAACCGAAATTCAGTTTTATTTTTGATTTTGGACAATACGTATATTATGATGAAGACGAATTTGAGTTCCCGTTTCAGTAAAGAGTGCGATAAAAACCGAAATTAGGTTTCGATTATGATCGATATTATGATGAAAACAAAATCGAATTCCTGTTTCAATACAGACTGCAATAAAAACCGAAATTAGGTTTCGATTTTGATCGATATTATGATGAAAACAAAATCGAATTCCTGTTTCAGTACAGACTGCAATGAAAACCGAAATTAGGTTTCGATTTTGAACGGGATTATGATGAAAACAAAATCGGATTCCTGTTTCAGTTTAGAGTGCAATACTCGTAAAAATCGAAATTTGGTTTCGATTTTTAAAGGTATGATGAAAACAAAATTGAGTTTTAGTTTAAATAAAGAGTGCGATAAAAACCGAAATTAGGTGTCAATTTTGATCGATATTATGATGAAAACAAAATCGAATTCCTGTTTCAATACAGACTGCAATAAAAACCGAAATTAGGTTTCGATTTTGATCGATATTATGATGAAAACAAAATCGAATTCCTGTTTCAGTACAGACTGCAATGAAAACCGAAATTAGGTTTCGATTTTGAACGGGATTATGATGAAAACAAAATCGGATTCCTGTTTCAGTTTAGAGTGCAATACTCGTAAAAATCGAAATTTGGTTTCGATTTTTAAAGGTATGATGAAAACAAAATTGAGTTTTAGTTTAAATAAAGAGTGCGATAAAAACCGAAATTAGGTGTCAATTTTGATCGATATTATGATGAAAACAAAATTGTGTTTTTGTTTAAGTAAAGCGTGCGATAAAAACCGATATTTTTATTTATGTTGTACTAGCTTCCGCCCGAGGCTTCGCCCGTGCGGACAGACGTTACGCTCTTGTAGTCGTTTTCCGCTCGCACCACTGTTCTCATTCCCTCTCACACTTTTACTCTCATCTAACTCCTGCTTCCATTTCTCTGTTAATATTATGTACTGATTCTTTCCCGTTGAATTTTGGAAAACGCTGAAATACGTAACTCATTTTTTCAAATCATACGAAATTTCATTCAAATATGTCCAAAGAATAAAAAGTTTCGTACAAACTTCCATCCTCTATTTCACCCCCTTAGGGGTTGAATTTTCAAAAATCCTTACTTAATGGATGCCTTCGTCGTATGAGGAATACGTGTGCGAAATTTCAATTTTCCATACATAATTAACGCAGTTTTTAGATAAGTGCAGTATATCAGGTTCTCGATTTTAATGAAGATATTCAAATGCTATTAAAGATCATATTTAAATATCGATTGAAAAATATTTTGGAGAGTGGCCCTGAAAACAGTATTCGAAGTGAGGAACAGCGCATGCCAGCCACCCCGAATGAGTGAACGAGCTGGCGACGGCATCAGACATGTGTAGAACATTTTTATACAAACCGTCGAATAAATCAGTTGCTTTGTCCGTGTTATCTAACGTTCTTTAAATTACGTATGAATCATTTATAAATAATATGTTTGTAAATATTACATACTAATGAGTCAGATCAGTAAGCGTTTGATTTATGTAACTTAAAAGCAGATCATTCTTTACCTACTTTATTTGCATGAGGGCAATTTCAGTTTAATTAATTTGTAAGTAAAAAACTTTGTTAAGAAAGGGCCTTCGTCCCTTTCATTTAATATGAAGTGTTTAATCTGTGTCTTTGTTTTCAACTCGGGTCTCTGGTGTAAACTCTTTCTTGTACTTTTATATTTGTCTACGTGAAGAGGATATCGCATAGTTGTTTTCAAGACTGATTTGATGTAGGTACCAAGTCCGTCCCAAGGTTATGGAAATAAGTCGAGAATGTTCCAGACTGGAATGTCAAATCAAAATACTTTTTGACTGATCTGTTGGCCAAGTGGTAAAAGACCCTAACTGCGGAGCTAAGAGTCGCGGGTTCGATTCCCGGCCGGGACAAATATTTGCGTGCATGAACATATCTATTTGTTCCCTGTCTCGGTCTATCTATATATGTATATAAATTATATAGAATATTTAAGTATTTATATCAGTTGTCTAGCACCCCATAATACAAGCATAATAGTTGCTTACGGACTAGATGGTGCTATGTAGGATGTTCCAGATATTACTACTATTCACTTTTTTGATAACATCTAAAAAATATAAACATAATTAAAAAAAATTCTGCCGCAACGGAAACGGAACGACGCGACGTGATTTTTTTGCACAAAGTTAGTTGAAGGGACAGGAAGCTCTGTTTTTTATGGCCGAAAGTTCCCATGAGACATATAGGACAAAAAAGTTATACGAACTCGATTCGTACACTCAGAACGAGAATGATTCTATGTACCAACTGTATTCTTATCACAACATATCCTACTGTATTTTATTGTAACTGTTCTATAACGTAATATATATCTATAATAACGTGTCCTATTGAATCCTATTGCAACGTATCCCACTGTATCTTATTTCAACGTATCCCACAGTATCCTATTGTACTCTTTTTGAAACGTAGTGTTGCAACGTATCCCTAACGCATTCCTAATACAAGATATCCTGCTGCATCTTCTTGCTAAACATCCCCCTATTGTACTTTTTTGAAATGTAGTGTATTCCGGTTGCAACGTATCTCACTGTAATGCTATTACAACGTATCCTACTGCATTCATATTGCTACGTATCTCACTGTATCCTATTGTACTCTTTTTGAAACGTAGTGTTGCAAAGTATCCTACTTCATTCCTAATACAAGATATCCTACTGCATCTTATTGCTAAACATCCCCCTATTGTACTCTTTTTAATACGTAGTGTTACAACGTATCCTACTGCATTCCTAATACAAGATATTCTACTGCATCTTATTGCTAAACATTCCCCTATTTTACTATTTTTGAAACGTAGTATTACAACGTATCCTACTGCATTCCTAATACAAGATATTCTACTGCATCTTATTGCTAAACATCCCCTATTGTACTCTTTTTGAAACGTAGTGTTGCAAAGTATCCTACTGCATTCCTAATACAAGATATCCTACTGCATCTTATTGCTAAACATCCCCCTATTGTACTCTTTTTGAAACGTAGTGTTACAACGTATCCTACTGCATTCCTAATACAAGATATTCTACTGCATCTTATTGCTAAACATTCCCCTATTGTACTCTTTTTGAAACGTAGTGTTGCAAAGTATCCTACTGCATTCCTAATACAAGATATCCTACTGCATCTTATTGCTAAACATCCCTCTATTGTACTCTTTTTGAAACGTAGTGTTACAACGTATCCTACTGCATTCCTAATGCAAGATATCCTACTGCATCTTATTGCTAAACATTCCCCTATTGTACTCTTTTTGAAATGTAGTGTTGCAACGTATCCTACTACATTCCCAATACAAGATATCCTACTGCATCTTTTTGCTAAACATCCCCTTTTGTACCTTTTTGAAATCTTATTGCTAAACATCCCACAGTATCTTATTGTACCTTTTTTGAAATGTAATGTATTCCTGTTGCAATGTATCCCACTGTAATGCTATAACAACGTATCCCACTGTAATGCTATAACAACGTATCCTACTGCATCATATTGCAACGTATCTTAATGTATTCCTGTTGCTACGTATCTTACTGTATCCTATTGTACCCCTTTTAAACGTACCTACTGCATACCTGTTGCAACGTATCCTACTGCATTGCTATTGCAGCGTATCCTATAGTACTACTGTATCCTATTGTATTCTCTTTGAAACGTGCGGCATACGTATTGCAACGTAACCTACTGCTTTCCTATTCTAACGTATTCTACTATTTCCTATTGTGACCTATCTGTAACGTACTGTATTTTTATTAGTCGAATCATTTTCTTCGTAACAAAATATAGTTTTATACGCAGGTACAGTTTCAATCAACCTTTATGGCGGATGTGAACATAGGCACAAGTCGCGTCGCAGTAACCAGTTTTAAGTGTGGCGGGACGCAGTGGAGCGAGGGGCATATGATTGAACCTGCGCAAGCATGCATAAAGCATTGTATTCCGATCCGCTATAAAGTTTGATTAGGACTATACATCTGTATAACTATTTTTTTTCGGTCAACCTGTACAAAACTAATTGAAATTGGAAATAAATTTTGAACAAAGCGAGCAGTGAGATAGGTTGCTAGGAGTGTAAAATGCTATAAACTTAGAAATAATTTACCATATACCATATGTCAGGCCGCAGCATATACCAACCCGCACTGGAGCAGCGTGGTTGATTTAAGCTCCAAGTTCCCTCACCCTGGGGGAGGCCTAAGCCCCAACAGTGGAGTATACTATGCTGATGGAATGGAATGGAATATATCAGCCCATTATGCCCCACTGCAGGGGCTTAAGCCTCTCCTCGGGATGAGGATGCTTGGAGCTTAATCTTCTAAGCTGCTCCAGTGCGGGTTGATGAATTTTAACGATTAATGATAGCGACTGAGACCGACGTTTTAACGTGCTCTCCGAGGCACGGAGTCAGTGATAGTTATGCACCTACTTATGTCAGAAAAACTTATTGATACATGCCCTGTGATTTGAACCACGAGCTTCTAATCAAAAAGCAGTTTCGCCGCCACACAGCTATCATGACATACGAACCGTAATTTAAACCGTAACAATATTAATGCGTTATACAATAATAATAATAAATCGTTTATTGCATAAAAAAAAAGTTTGTTACATTGATCGTTTCCTAATTTTACATTTAATCGCAAACGGAATCGACTCAGCATGCAGATGGCCTGCCACGAACGATCCCGAAAAATATGTTTATAATACATTTAATTTCCTTCTTTATATTTCTACCCTTCACTAGTGTCGCATAAATGGCGTCGCATAATTGGAAAAGCTGACCCCGCGTAAAGAGAAAAGGTGAGGCCAAAGAAGAAGATATTTTTGCCCTCCTCTATCTATTTCCCATTTCCATTTTTTCCTTTTTTAATTGTTCATTACTCCGTACCCATTCCAGTGCTACTCTCTCTCCACTCTTCTCTGGTAGTTCTCTTATTTCCCATTCTTTGTTCCACTGTATAGGTACAGGGTGAGGTTTTAATGACCAGCCAAATTTTAATATAACGATCTTTGGTAGAAAACCGATAGCCGTCTTGTTTCCTTTTAATATCGTTCTATAGAAAAATATTTAGATATGACTACACAAACATTTCCAAAAAAAACCAATAACTCTAGTCACCATTCACGCCCGCTGCCTAATCCCGTTTCAAGGCCTCGGGCGCGTACGTTTACTATAGCGTTAAGAAGGCAACCAAACGTTATAAAATAACACTGTAGATAAAATAATTTAATATGAAAATGTAACCCATATTTTTTATTTACGCAATGATGTATATTAATAATAATAATAATAATAATAATAATACATGGGACTTCTTGGTGATACTTAACATCTAGAAAATTTTTGGCCCGTTACTAAAATCTCACCTTGTATGTTCCATCAAGTGCTCCAAATCTCCCTCTCCCTCACATATTTTACACTTCCTATCCTCTTCTGCCGCCCAGCGCTTGTTCGTCTCTTCTAGATCCCACACCTTAATCTAGCAATCGTTTTTTGACTTGAACGTTCCCCCATAATACGTTGTAATAACGTTACAAAATCAACTTTTTGTAACTTCGTGACGCCGCCCAAGCCACCCGCGCCCTATTTGAATAATCGATAAAAGCTCTGGAATAATTAATTATACATTTATGATAGGTACCAATTTCCAAATTGTATAAGAAGGTAGGTGGTCGGTATTTTACTTGTGAAGCGCCTAAATAACTAGAGTCCTGCCTCAGTAAGACAAAAAGGTAATGTCACTTATTGGATTACTCTGGTGTTTGTTTGTCTGTCTGTCCATGGTCACTGGTAAGAAGACGTCTCAGGATATATACCTGCTGAACAGCTTTCGATGTACCAAGTACCAAAATACGTAAATTAACTACACGCATATAGGTTCAGTGGAAATTACAGGGTTGTCAAAAATAAAAAAAAATAAAAAAAATATTAATTTCGATGAGACTTTGTAAAAATGCAGTTAGTTTCTTATTGAAAAGGTTGTAGGAAAAAAAATTGGAAAAAAAATCTCGCGCTTTAAATTTTTTTTTATCTTATAATGTATCACAATATTAAAAAAAAAAACTAAAAACGTATAAACCTAGTTTTTGTTGATCTGAATAGAATATAATTTTTTGCGTTAATCGGTTAAGGTTTAACGGGGTGCAACCGTTAACGCCGCGCTGTTTTTATGGAAATTTGCCCCTACACAATCCTCTTTCTCTTCTTTATATTAAAAGTATAATTTTGACATACCGTTTGCCGAGTGATTAGAAGCCCTAAATGCAGAGCCAAGGATCGCGGGTTCGATTCCCGCCCGTGACAAATATATGTGTGCACGAACATGTCTATTTATTCCGTGTCTGGGCGTAAAAGTATATCTATACTTATCATCATCATCATCAACAGCCCATTTTTTTTTTACCCCACTGCAGGGGCTTAGGCCTCCCCCAGGGTGAGGAGGGGGGCTTGGAGCTTAAGTCCACCACGCTGCTCCATGAAGCACGGTGTCAGTGATATTGTGTACTTGAGTCAGAAAACTCATTGGTACACGCCCGGATTCGAACCATGGCCCTATGGGGCCTTATAAATTTGAGATAGGTTCGTTGCGCTCACGGTCATCACGACAATAGGTACTAATATTATAGTAAATCGTTGTTTTATACATTGTTTAAAACGACTTTGGAATTGACGCAACATATGTACCGCGGTCTATATTTCGATAGGCATTATCCTTTCAATACAAACCGCGCTAACGGTTCACTCTATTAAAACTTAACCGATTGCCACAAAAAAAAATGGTATTCAGGTCAGCAAAAACTAGATTCAACCGTTTTTATTTTTTAAATTATTTTATTGCGTCAAAAGAAAAAGAAACTTAAATGCGCGTATATTCTTTTGAAATAATTTTATTTTTCACACGTTCATCGTGAAACTGAATGCTTTTTCACATGTGAAAAACACGGAAGTCGGTGGAAAAATAATAATAAATTTCTATAATGTTAACAAAAATTTCGAAGTTTTGAATTATATAGTTAACCTAATTTTTGCTGACCTGAATACAATTTTTTTGTGGCAATCGGTTAAAGTTTAATTGTGCGCAATCGTTAACGCCGTTTACAAACCGATCGTTTAAGAGCGTTTGTATGGGCGTTCACGCGCACAGCCCCTTCTTAACGTTATAATATAATTTCGAGTTCATTATACTCTATTATTAGCTCTTTCACTCAGTTGGGTACATATTGTTATTCCATTATCAATCATTACTTAATGCCTTCCAAGTTGTATACAAAGCGAGGTCACGCATCGCATCGTAAACAGTGTTTGACCCAAAATGGCTTTTGAGCTGACAAATAGATTGGTGTGGGATATAGAAGTAAGAATAACAAAAGGTAGACACTAGAACACATACTATGCTTCCGCTGCCTTATTGGAGCTGCATTTTAATTACGTATAGTTGACGGCCCGCATTTTACAACAGCGCTTGTCCGGTCAATACTGTACTGTAGAGGTCCGGTACAGTATTGATTTTAATGAAAAAAAGGTACATTAAATGAACATTGCATGGTGCATTTTACCTTGTTCAAACCAAATAATATAATAATACCTGGAATATCCAACACAGCGCCATCTAGTCCCAAACTAAACAAAGCTTGTATTATGGGTACCAGACAACTGATGTACATACTCAGATATTCTTCATAATATATACATATATAGATATTTGACACCAAGGCACGGAACAAATAGACATGTTCATGCACACAAATATTTGTCGCGGGCGGGAATCGAACCAAATCGAATCGAACTAATAACTTGCAGTGAGATGGTATCTATGTAATGCAAAAAACAGTATCATAATCTCTTTAGCAGAGTTATTAATACAACCCCTGGTTGCCTATGACCTATCTAAAAATTTCCTATGGGATGGTAGGCGTTTATTGCAATAAAAACAGTCCTGTTGTGTCTTATAACATTATAACGTAACACTTACAGCACTTTAAAAAGTTTGATTGAAATTCGTTGAGCAGCTTTTAATTTAAATCACCACAAACATAGTAAATACAATTTTTAAATAGTAGGTACAGAAACAAGCTATATTTGGAAAGGTTTTTAAAAAAAATTGGGCTGTAAGTTTCAACAAACGAAATGTTTAAGTTATAAAAGTACGAATTGACTAGAAGCCCTCTTCAGTGTTTACCGTCTAACCACTAATACTCTAGCCAGCTGGTGTAAGATGGTGAGTTTCAGTCCGCGAGGTCCCCGCCCGTCGTTCTCCACCCCGCGAAATTGCGTTTGACATTTTCGATACTGTGAAGAGACATTTATAACTATTAAAACTAAACGCTGATGTCAAATTTATTTACACTATAGTACGAGTAGATACAACATTGCAAAAGAAAATGGTAAAATTCAAAATCAAAATAAATTTTCAAATTTATTTTAAACTTTTTTTTAAATTTTTTATTTTAAACTAAAATAAGGAATTATATTAAAAAATGTCTATGAAAAATTATGTGTATGAAATGTTCGAGTTTATTTAATAAATATTATGTCATAATTGCAAAAGGAAAATTAAATTAATTAAAGGAAAAATAAAAGCAAAAAATGTCAGAATTCCGCAAAAAAAAAATACATAAAAATGATAATGTCATCTTGTGCTATTGTACATTATTTTGATCAATCATGAAAATTTAACTCTGGCACTACACATTAACCCATTTGGGTTAGAACCAAGGTCACGAGTATTTGATTGAAGGACAGGGACAATTGATAATGATTGATGACAAGTTAATAGGTTAAATAGAGTACATTTCCAAGGCTTTCCGTGTATGCTAGAAGTTGTGAAACCTACAAATTTTGTTCTCACACTTGTCCATAGTGTACTCTACGCTTTACGGTTGCTGTTAGTAAGTTGATTCTTGGATTAAAAATTAGAAACGGCCTCCTCTGGGAAATTTATTTCGATGAAAAATTTACCTTTTTCACTGTTTCAACTTCACATTTATTATTCATCAAACACTTTACAAGCTACGAGGAAAGGATTTTGTTCTTTTGAATTTTCCAATTTTCCCATCAAATAGAAGATTCATATCCGAAAACAGAAAATACCAGAATTAGCCGACATTATGAAAAAAAACTGCATTTTTATGTTGTTGTTCAAATGCGTGAATGTAGCTTAGGGACTGTTGATTACGTATGATTATTCGGGGGGGATGGGGTCCGACTAGATCTTATTTTTTCTTACATGGGGGCGGGAGGGGTCTATACAGTTCTCACATAAGATCAAAAAAGTAGTTAAAATTATAATTTACGCTTACAACCAACTTTACAGCCTTATTTTTGTAACTGTCTCTAAAGATTTTGAGAAGAATTGACGACCGCTTAGCCTAGTGGGTAGTGATCCTGCCTACGAAACTGGAGGTCCTGGGTTCGAATCCCAGGTCGGGTTAGTATTTATATGATGAATATCGATACTGGCACCGGGTCTTGGTTGTTATATGTATGCGGTGTCTTCGCTTGGTACCCAAAACACAAGCTTGTTGGCATGTATACGTTATTATTATTATTATTAAGATTAACATTGACACTCCTTTCCAAAAGTCTTTCACGAGTTTTTTTGTCCATTATGTCCAATTGCGCTCGACAGGAAAAATTTGTTTGGTGTGCTCCAAATACTTTGCGTCGGAAAAAGCTGTGCTGTTACAGAAAAAAAGTTCATGGCATTATTGCTAACGAAAATAAAAAAGAGCAGGCTTTAGCTGCATATTGAAGATGGGGCGGGGTTATGAAGTTATGTGCCACATAATGTGTATTTATTTATTTATTTATTTAAAAAGAATATTAGAGAAAGTCTTATATATATTACAAGTTACAGTATTCTGAAAAGCAAAGTAGCTTTGTGCGAATATCGGAACGCCTATTGATCGTTCAGTTATCAAATAGGGTACATTTATCAAGAAAATACAAATATAGACTTTATACTATGAGATATAGATAAACAAGAATTACACATAAATTATATTGGAATTTATTTATTTTTCATTTTATCTCTAACGTTACAGTTCAGATATTCATAACTTTGTTATTAATGATTCATTTTTTTTAAATTTTATTTCACTGTTATGACATATTTCAATGACTTTCTTACGATATACTAAAGAAATAAAAATATCACCTTTCTACCCCAGTGTGGGATCCTGAGGTTTGGGGATTAAACGGTTGTAGGCCGGTTAGCGCGCTAGTTGTATACTTCTTCTTCTTCTCAGTCGTACACTCCTGACGGAGTCATTATGGTCATGGATTGTCTGATAGTTTGGTTGCGTTCTTTGCGAGATTTCTCCATCTTTCATGGCATTGCGTGTACACTCAGTAAGGGAACACTTCGTCGGTGATTTAATGAGGTCTGTCTATCTAGTAGGTGATCGGCCACGGGAACGTTGACCCTCTACTCTTCCTTGCACCACCAATCGTTCCAGTGAGCTTTCGTTGCGTATGATATGTCGAAACATCTTAAAGATTTGCATTTGCACAATCGACGAAAGTCTTTGTTTGATGCGAAGCTCTTTTAGGATGGAGACGTTAGTGCGGTGAGCGGTCCATTTTATTCTCAGCAAGCGCCTCCAACACCACATCTCAAGGGAATCAATCTTTTTACAATGTTTTATACATTATTATACAATGACGACCGCTTAGCCTAGTGGGTAGCGACCCTGCCTACGAAGCTGGAGGTCCCGTTCGAATCCCAGGTCGGGTCATTATTAATATGATGAATATTAATACTGGTACCGGGTCTTGGTTGTTATATGTGTATGGTGTCTTCGCAAAAATATTTATATATGTATATATTATAAAGAATATTTAAGTATGTATATCAGTTGTCTAGTAACCCATAAAACAAGCATAATACTTGCTTACTTTGGGACTAGATGACGCTGTGTGGGAAGTCCCATGTATTATTATTATTATTTTAGTTGTATACAGGTGGTTTTTTTTTTCCTTAAGTACCTTACTTTTATGATACCTATGATGAGCTTGGGTGTGAAATATTGTTTTAATTTCCATTTAATATATGTATATTAATATCGACATAATTAAATAAGTGGATGTACATGACTTTATTGGCATAAATGAGTTCGATGATCTGATGCAGAGCAGATACGTTCCAGCCATTGATTCACTTGCCGATTGATTGTGAGTCCCTAGACTGATTCACATTAGGATTAGAAGTATATTAGGTGTATTTTTTTTGGTGTTATTTTTAATTGTAGTTTTAAGCGTTTATTATGTTTTATGTATGTATGTATGTTTCTGTATGTATAATGTGTAATAATCATTCATTTGCAATATGAACTATTTTCACTTACTATGTTCATAGAGAGAAGGCTGAGGCGTTAGATTTTATGTACCTACCATTAATATATGTAAGGCACTAATTGTATTATCAAATCTAATGCTGTTTATTCTCCAATAAATAAATAAATAAATAAATAAAAGTAAAACATTAAACAAATAAGTGTTAAATTTTAATATTATTAATACAAACCTACGAATTTTTATGTTTTCCTTCCTTCCTTCTAAGTATTTCCATGTAATTTTGGTAGTAAACGATCTTATGTAAGATTAAATAAGGATGGAGGTGGTTTAAACAAATTTTATTTTTTCTAACATAGGGGGATGGGTGGGTCAAAAAGTGGTACAAACTGTCTTACGTAATTATTACCCCTTAGGAAATGTCACTATGTTACGTTTGTGTTCGATCGTGTGACGCGGCCTAAAATCTGTGGCTCTACGAGTTTCGCTATGTGCAGGCATAGAGATAACAAAGCTCCTCGCCGTCGCCCCCTCCCTACTAGAGACACGGTAGGACATTTACTGTAAGAAACGAAGTGTCCCAATCAGCAAGGACACTTCGTCCCATACAGTAAATGTCCTATAAAGTAAATGAATTTCACAGCAGCGTTTGATTTTAATAGTCAGAAATGTCACTTCACAGTATCAAAAATGTCAAACGCAATTTCGCGGTGGTTGAGAACCGGCGCGTGAAGATTTTGCGGGTGTGAAGACCGACACGCGGGGACGTCGCGGACTGAAACTCGCTATCTCGCACCAGCTAGCTATGAGTATGAGTTGTTAGACGGTAAACGCAGAAGAGGCTTCAAGTCAGTTCGTACTTTTATGGATTTTATCTAGTCTTATATAATACAAATAATAAACATCTGCCCAAATGACGTTACAGGACTAATTTATTAATCAATAAAAAATATATATATATAAAAAAATATAGTCTTAATTTTTTTTTTATTTCCAAAGAAAGTATTACTTATGACGTATTATTTATTATAGAAATAATAATAATAATACGTCATAAATTTGGACCCACGCCCGCTGCACATTATTTCTCCTTATTGTGACCCGTTAAGCCGAGCCTAACATTTTCTACGTACACATGTGACTTTTATATGTAGTTATGGGCAAACCTAACAAATGGAAGTTATAAAAATATTAGGTACCCTTATTGTATATTTTTCTCAACCATTTGTTGCCGAAAATAAGGTAAAGCGAACCGCTTTGTTAAATCGTGCGATATTTAATTTAAATGGCCGAAAAAGACTAGATATTTTTTATTGCAGAGCTGTTAGAAATCGTGTATAATTTTGGAAATGACTTGCGCTGGTACTATAGTTCCAATCAAACTTTATGGCGGATTGGAATACAACGCTTTATGCATGCTTGCGCAGGTTCAGTCATATGCCCCTCGCTCCTCTGCGTCCCCCTACACCTAAAACTGGTTACTGCGACGCGACTTGTGCCTATGTTCACATCCGCCATAAAGGTTGATTGGAACTATACCAGGGTTGTATTACCAGCTGCTCCACCATGGTGAAAAAACTCACCCGCTACATGTGAACTCGATATATATATTTGAAATCTTAAAAATAATTTATGGGCTCGAAATCGCTCGTACGTCAAAATTTCATCCCATGATTGATGTTCTTAATATCGAAATGTGAAGAACTAACCAGTGATATGACTTTTGGATATAGTATAGGCAAGCGCAAACTTCTGTGACATTTTAATATATTTTTTAAAATAAACTAAACCTATTTCGTCTGTTCTCCTCTGCGTCCTATGCCCCACCGCACCGCTTCTTCTCACTTGTGTCGCCTATTTATTGCGAAGATATTCTGTCTTAATATGTAATCTTAACCTACATTGCCATTGGTTTTTGTAACAGTTTACGAGCTGAAATTGTAAGTTTTATCCAATATTCGACGACTGCTACACGACGACGACACTATATGACGACCGCTTAGCCTAGTGGGTAGCGACCCTGCCTACGAAGCTGGAGGTCCCGGGTTCGAATCCCAGGTCGGGTCAGTATTTATATGATGAATATTGATACTGGTACCGGGTCTTGGTTGTTATATGTATGCGGTGTGTTCGCTTGGTACCCAAAACACAAGCTAATGCTTAGTTTGGGGCCTAGACGTTGTTGTGATGTATACGTTATTATTATTATTATTATTCTTATGAAATATATACTTCTATATTCTATACTTAGCATGTTTAGTACTGATACTTTACTTTCGCTTTGATATAATAATTCAGTAACGATGCGAGGATCAAGACGAGTCATCTCGGATCATGTGGATCAAAGTGTTTCATGAATTATACTAAGCTGGTTTGCGAGTGAATATATTATATATACGGGTTGAGCTTTTGGTCGTACATTCGTAGGTAATAATAGTGAATTACCTTTACAGGATAACTGTACTGCCATAGAGCTATGAAATATATTTTAGTAATAGACATATACGGGGTAATAGTTCGTCCCTGGAATTCCTAATAAACGTAACTAAAATATTGTTATTATCAGTAAAATGCACAGACCAGTCAACCTATAGACCACGCTTTAATAAACGTCAGTACGAAAACGAAATCGCCAAAAAGTGGCGGGGTGCGGGGAGAGGTCGGCTAGTTTTCATTGGCTCGTTCAAAATTGACAATTTAATGGCTTCCGACGTGTTTCCAACTGACCGCTCACAAGAGACGTAGTTATGTAGTGTCACTACATAGCCTTGGCGAATGCTACTCCCTGTCAAAGCGTGGTCTATAAGGTTGACTTGTCTGTAGTAAAATGCAAAAAAGTGTGATTGGTTTACTACTGAAAAATTTGTTTTGTCAATTATTTTATACTTTTAAGTAAAATTTTAGTTATTATTTAATAAAAGTAAATTTAAGCAAGTCTTATTTTTATGCCAATAATTATTATTCATTTTATTATAGTATTTTACTGTTTTAACAAGTTACGTCCTTAAGGATTTACTTCCAAAATAATTCTTATTTCATAGTAACTAAGATACGTCGAATTTCTGACTTTTTTTTTGGATTACTATTAACGTATTTCGTTTATATTTAAATTGTGCACCACTACATAACTATTGTTAAAGTGATTATAAAGAAATGCCTTCAAAAAATAAGTAAAACTCACAATAATTAGTTCACGAAAAAATTGTTTTAATTAAAAACATTTTTATACCAAGTAGGTGTTAGTATTTATATAGCCATTACTTTAATGTGTAATAAATTCATCCTCCATAATAAAATAAAATCATATTCCATAATTATTTAAAAAAAAAAAACTTTCAGATACGCCATTTGGCTCGGTCATAGAATAAACTTTGTACATTTTTTAAATGTCTTAAACGCAAAATGTGCAATTTGTGAGTTACGTCGATTAGGAATTCTAGGGACGAGTTGTTTGGCGGAAGACCTCTTAGCGAGTGATTCAGTAAAAAAATCTGCAAATGTATCAAAGACCACCCACCATATAGCCCAGATTTAGCAACCGAAAAAAATTTTTTTGATGGCTTCACTGCAAAAAACCGGTCTCCCTTTGATTTCCAATAAAAGCTGCTGGTAGTGGCCTGCATCTAGCGGCTTCCGTCTGCCTTTACAAAGCCATCTTTCCATGTTGTGGCTGAACGTCCTACGCTGCGTTTGTCGTAGCTTGATAGCCCCTTCAAAACTTTTCGGCCCCATCGGCCATCAGTTCTATGTGCTATGTGACCTGCCCATTGCCGGCTTTGATGTGTTAATGTCGGTTTAAGAAAAATGTCATAGGCGCCCTTCCCTTTCAGGGGACTCCATTAATTTTATTTTTTTAAATTTGCCATGCTCGTCTTTTATTTCATAGTCGGGTACAGATCGCGTAAAACTTTGGCGGATCTAAATACAACGTTATAGGCGTGCATGCGCAGGTACAGTCATATGCCCCTCGCTTCACTGCGTCCCGCTACCCCTGAAACTGGTTACTGTGACGCGACTTGTGCCTACTTTCGGATCCGCCATAAAGTTGGATTGTAACTGTAGATTACTTATCAGCCTCCCTCGTACCTACTAAGTTTTGCGGTCCTTAAAACAAACTTTGATTCAGAAGGCATTAGGTCGGTAATCGAAAAAAGCCACGGAATGCTAATTTGATGAGTGACCGAGGCGCTTGATCCGTTTTTAGAGTTCTATAGCCAAATGGGAAAAAATTGAACCCTTGTAATTTCGGCCTGTTTGTCTGCCTGTTTGTCCGTCTGTCACAGCCATTTTACTCGGAGACTGTTGGCACTATATAAAGGAAAAAACTTACATAACTATCACTGGGCTAAAGTACATAACTATCATTGACTCCGTGCCTTGGAGAGCACGTTAAGCAGTCGGTCCCGGCTGCTGTCGATAGATGGCGGTCGTAACAATCCACCAACTCGCACTGGAGCAGCGTGGTGGATTTAAACTCCAAGTCCTCCTTACCCTGAAGGAAGGCATAAGCCCCAGCAGTGGGATACAATGAGCTGTTGTTATCGTTATCGGTCCAAAGTCTAAAAGGATATCCCCTTTAACTTAACAACTATAGGGTGGAAAATTTTGAAAACAATTTAAGTCAGTATAACTTATAAAACCCTTTCAACTAAAATTAGTTTGAATAAGATATACAGACAGAGTAGTTTTTGATATATTTGTTTTTAAATTATTATTTGGACTTTAACGTTCCCCCGACAAGGCGACTACAGAACCCTTCGTTGTGCGTGATCGAACCACACAGTTTTTCAATGTCCTCCATTATGCAATATATTCAATTAGAAATAAATTATCAAACGATTAAATAAACGAGTGTAAACCTTATTAATTTAGCAGAAATAAGAAAAACTTTATACGGCGTGTTCGGCTGAGAGTAGTCAAAACTTATAGAGCGTGTAGAACCTACCGAACTAAACAAAAAATTAAAAAAAAATAATAATAAAAAATGAAATTGAAAAACATGTTTTTTTTCGGTAACCATTAGTCTGCATCATCCGCTCACTAGAAACTTTTTGTTTAGTTCGGTAAGCACTACACGCTCTATAAGTTTGGATTTCGTTCAGCCGAACACGCCATATAATACTTTCCACAATTCTGCTAAATTATTAAGGTTAACAGATATTTATTTTATTGTTTAATCATTTATTTCTAATTAAATGATAAAAGTACGAATTACACTCATACTCTAGCTAGCTGGTGCAAGATGACTAGTTTTAGTCCGAGTTTCAGTGCGCAAGGTCCCCGCACACCGCGCCGGTCTGCAACCCGTAAAATACCCGCCCGCCAGTCTTCAACTCTACAAAATTGCGTAATGTCACGTAGATACTGTGAACTGACATTTCATGACAATTAAAACCAAACGCCGCTGTCAAATGAAGGACTTAGAATATACAAATCACGTGCTCAAGTTAATGACGGGCAGCAGTGTTATTGAGTTGAAAAACAAACCATATACTACCGCGAGCGCCAACTCACCTGCCCAGCGTTGGCGATTAGGGTAAAATGTGGGTAAAATCCTCCCAAATGCAATACATATAAACAATACGGCCCACAGTTCCCGGCAGCTCTACTGTCAGGCATAGCATACCTTGGGCAAGGCAACGGCCATGGTAACGGTAGGGCGGGGATGCTAAAGATTGGCTATGGTCATCTGTCAGAACCAAAGGTGATCGACATAGCCTGCAAAATTAGAAAGCTGCGTGGTGGATTTAAGCTCCAAGCCCCCTCACCCTGGAGGGAGGCCTAAGCACCTGCAGTAGGGTACAATGAGCTGTTGTTTTTGTTATTAAAGTCTAAAGTTGAAAAGAGTATCCCCTTTAACTTAATAACTATAGGGTGGAAAATTTTGAAAACAATTTAAGTTAGTACAACTTATAAAATACTTTCAACTAAAATTTGTTTGAATTAAATATACGGAGTAGCTTTTGATATATTTATTTTTTAACTTATTATATTGATTTTAACGTTCACCTCGAGAAGGCGACTACAGAACCCAGTGGCAGTGGGCTGGTGACATCTGCCGAAGAACCGATAGACGATAGGGATTTTTTATTTTTTTATTTAGTGAGGGCCGAATCTGCATACAAACACCTGCGCGCCCGACCTACCGCGCAGATAGTGTCGGGTTGGGATTTCTACACAGAAGGTGCAGCCCGACCGGCTAAACGACTCCTCAACCCATACTCCGGAGAGTGTATAGGGTTTGATATGAACAACGACCGGACGCATTGAGGATGCTTCGGTGCGTTAATGCCTTTGACGGGCGGTGCCTTAAGGACGCCGTCTCGTAGGCGTATGACTAAAATAAGGATGAGGGCCAACACGTGTCGATCCCTCGGCAATGGAGGGCAGTTCGAGCTGGACGGCCCGACTGTGAACAAACAAGGCTCAGATGCCATTCGAGCAGATTTGTTACGTTAACTAGGTGATATCGGGCGGTAGCTACTGCTCTCCTACGTCAGACTGAAGGTCTGATTTGCCTGAAGTCTTGAGACTCTCAACCTCGGTGGTGAGATCGTCAGGTGGATCTGTGAGTACATTCCGTGGACTTATAATATTTATATTAATAAATATTTTCCCCGGGCGGGAATCGAACCCGCGACCGTTGGCTCCGTAATTAGGATCTTTAACCACTCGGCTATGCGGTTAAATCGGTATATTCCAAATTTTTCAATTGTTTTGAAATTTGAAAAAATAGGACCAAAGTGTTATCCATCAGGGTGTGACTAATATTGAAATTATTATTATATCTATCAAGAAAATATAAATGTAGACTTTATACGATAACTTATAAAGAAAATTATTCCTATGAAATGTTAAGTCTGTCTCTTTCTTGCAACACTTGAAAAAACAAATAACTGAAGTGGCACTAAAGCACTTGGACGGTTTTTTTTTGAACTATATTTTATTCTTGTTTCAGAGACAAAATGCCTAATCAGGCCACAGCAGCTGTCGGATTCCAATGGGACAAACTGTCACCCGCAGAGTTTCAGCAATTGCAGGAACTAGCTTCGTGTGAGTAAACTATATATTGACTATTTATTAAAATTGTTTCATATGAAAGAATTTTCTAAATATATATTATAACAGTGAGGGAATTTAAAAAAAAAATCATTATTCATTTTCTTTGACATATTTGAGAATATTTACCATATATGATTACTTAATGCGCTTCAACATATCTGATGGCTATTCCATCCGATCCGATCCATCTGATGAGCGGATATTCCGGGCATGTACCAATGAGTTTTTCTAACTTAAGTACACAATATCACTGACACCGTGCTTCGGAGGGCACGTTAAGCAGTCGGTCCCGGACGCTGTCAATAGATGGCGGTCGTTACAGTTCCCAACCCGCAGTGGAGCAGCGTGGTGGACTTAAGCTCCAAGCCCCTCTCCTAACCCTGGGGGAGGCCTAAGCCCCTGCAGTGGGGTAAAAATGGGCTGATGATGATGATGAAATCATTATTAACCAAGTTATGAACGTTCAAAATGTCTTGTTAGACAGAGAGGGCAATACCACACGGCGTATCTATGGTATGACGTGAGGCCATTTAAAATAATGTTAAAATATCCTTTTGCAAGAAAGGGACAGAGATACAATTTTAATAGCTTATAATTTCCATATTCTTTAACCGAATATAATTTATATTATTAAATTTTGTTATTGTATAAAGTCTATTTTTATGTTTTCTGCGTAAATATAATATATTTAATAGCAGTCAAATAAAATTAGAACCGTTTTAGAAACATAAATTCTTTGGTTTATTATTAAAATAAAAACTAATTTAAACCTAAAATTCTACTTATAAAAATATACATTATAATCTTAACATTAAAAGTACTATCTACTTATATTATTATTAAAATTTAATCTAATAACCCAATCTTGTCGCCCCCGGCGCAAAGGTGCCCAAGATGCTGCTCAAATAATCTATTACATATTTTTGATACATAACGTATTCTGCAAAATGACTATCATATCCATTTCACGGGAGACGCATTTTTGGCCATAACTCCGAGGTATCGTGAACTGTACTTACTTGCGCCGCCATCTCTGAGATAACTTGCTATCAAAAAACACCCTTTTAGCTACAGAGTCCGTTATTATATGGGACGCGCGTTCTTTGATATTAGTCATCATATCTCTCGCTTGTGACTTCCACTCGTACATAATTTTTACACTCACAGTTTTTGTGGCACGGGCGCGATGACGGCAGCTGTCATGCCGACTCTGAGACTAGGCCTCGCAAAATCGTAAAAACTGACGCAGCGCTCTTTATTGTAAAACGTACGTTACTGTCAATGCCGTTACTCTATGGTCAAGACTTGTAATTTTTTTTCCAGATTCGACGTCAAAACTCCAAGATGTGTTAAACCAGTTTTGTGAAGTTAAGAAACAAAGTCCAGATGGGGTGAGTTTTCATGAATTTATTTAATTTGTTATTGGGACATATCGTTTTCGAGGTAAAATATACGACTGTGAGAGTTCAGAAAATTTTCACAAAAATTAAATCTAATATAAATATACAGGATAACTTTTTAGCTGCTATGGTTGCTACCGATATATTCGTATATCCGATATATATAGTATATTTATGGTTATATCTCGAATAAAATATTAAAAGTGAAAATAAATTATATTTTTGTATTGTCATTGGAAATGACTTTCATTTCGTTGGAGTATAGGTCATTTGGGAGTTTTGTGAGACAATCAGATTGCACGAAGAGTTTTCAAGATATCGGGATAAACGTGGTGTCAAAAGACGCAACTCGGCGAGCTCTACAAGATGGCAAAAGACAATTTGGAAAAAAATCAAAAACAAAAAAAATATCGGCAAAAAACGAAAAAAATCGCAATTTTTTCCCCTGATTTTCATTTTGGGAGTCCGATATCTCGAGAACTAGGTCCGAATAAGAAAAAAATAAAAAACGGCTCGGAATAATTAAACGGGAGATCGATTGAGACTTAAATTGTTAGAATCGGACAACCGTAAATAGTGGTTAAGGGTGCCCTTAGTTTGAAGTCGGATATGCGTCGGTGTTACATTTCGTACTAATTCGGTTTATTCGATCGAAATGTCGTACAGAATGTTATATTTCGAAGTTTTAAGCTTATTCAAATACAGTTGTAGGTATTATTTTAAATTTATTTCGAAAAATATTATCCAAAATATGCGTGTTTACTTTATTCCGTTAGGTTCATTTCCAATGTCGTAAGAAGTTCGTGCGAAAGCAGGAGATCCGTTGATTTTTATTAAATATTGAGTATATTTAAAAAAAAATGTCTTTTTTTAATTAAAAAATATTAATTATTTAAAAGCATTTTAATCTTTTTATCTTATCTTTTCTTATGGACACAAGAAAGCCCTTAATACAATTCGTCGTGATGGTACACGTATAGTTCATATAAAAAAAGGACCAAAAATTATCGTGGCAATGTTTTGTTAGGAATAAATAAGTCGAGAGTCAGTCTCCGCTGTCGGCGGAGGAACGCGCGAGGGTCCATTTACATGAGACGGTAGATGCTAAAATTTTAGATACCTATTAAGAAGCATTTAAAATGAAAATATACCTTTCTTGGCCTCAGGCGTATTTTGTATGTATGCGAGATTAAATACCACTTATGTGGATGTAAATATGTTTACAATATTACAACACACAATATGTTACTCCCCCACGTCTAAAATTTTTATTGGTACTAATTTTTATAATATATGATAGATTATAAATTAAAAAAAAACAGCTACACTAAAAAAGTACAATAGTGAATTAAGATTTTATTATGATGATTCCTTTATCAGTAGAGCAATTGATCATCGATATCATAAATGCGAGGAAACTGAGGAAGAAAAACTACGCGTCATCATAATTTTACGTTACAGGAACCATAATTTCCGCTGATGCATATTTTTTTCCTCACCATATTCCTCGGTTTTTATTATAAGGGTCATCAATTGCTCGATTGGTGATGAAATTTTTTCTCAGGGTACGAACTAATTAAGGAACTACTACAAAATGTAAGAAATAAATTTTATAGTATGCTTAAGCGTGAAATGTGCGACAGAAAGATGGCATGAGTATTAAAGTTAATGTCTTACTAAAACTAGACAAGCGGCTAGTGCGTTATTCACGCTGTAATAAAATTCCTTAAGCTGTTCATCATCATCAGCCCATTTTTACCCCACTGCAGGGGCTTAGGCCTCCCCCAGGGTGAGGAGGGGGGCTTGGAGCTTAAGTCCACCACGCTACTCCACTGCGGGTTGGGAACTGTAACGACCGCCATCTATTGACAGCGTCCGGGACCGACTGCTTAACGTGCCCTCCGAAGCACGATGTCAGTGATATTGTGTACTTAAGTCAGAAAAACTCATTGGTACACGCCCGGATTCGAACCATGGCCCTATAAATTTGAGACAGGTTCGTTGCGCTCTGGGCTATCACGACACGACTTAAGCTGTTAATAATAAGATATTCAGTTTCTCAAAAAAAAAAAAAAAAACAACTATAGGCCTTGATCACTCTTGTGTTCGTCTGTCTTATGCCACTAAATATTTTAAATAAGAAACAATTCAAAATAAAGATTTTAAATTTGCGGTAATGTTAAAACCTGTTTACGCGCACATATTTCAACAATCTAGACATGTGAAATATTTTTACTTAAATTTGGAATGGGACTTCGAAAGAATTTGGAAAGATATCGCCTAGAAGAGCTTTGAATTACAAAAAATTCAAATTTATGGCACATTGATTTTAATTGTATACCTCAGTATGTGGGAAAAAAAATCATTTCTGTATTTATATTTTGAGTTTCTAAAGCTAAAATTTTTATATTTACTGAATTAGTAGATATTGGAAAACTGCAAATTTTTTATTAATTTATAATTTCTAAGTAACAAAAAAAAAATTGAATGTTTTTAAATGCCTAGAGTTTAAATCCATAGTAAATGTTCGTAAAGTAGTGACGGTACGGAATCTTAATTCTGCGAGTCCGACTCGCCCTTGACCGGTTTTTGCTTTTCCATACCATTCCACCAGTCCATTATGCCCCACTGCAGAGGCTTAGGCCTCCTTTCAGGGTGAGGAGCTTGGAGCTTAATCTCACCCTGCTCCAGTACGAGTGGTTTTTATTTAGTTTATGCCCATGTGGCCGTGGTGTGGACCGGCTGGGTCGCCACGGACTTTCGTGTCTCAAAAGCGCTGGTCGTATCTACCGCCACGGAGCCATTAATGACTTGATCCGCCGGGCTCTTGTGACAGCATCTATCCCCTCATCTTTGGAGCCGAAAGGTTTGTTCAGGGACGATGGCAAGAGACCCGACGGAGCAACGTTAGTGCCTTGGTGCCTGGGCCGTGCTTTGATTTGGGATGCCACATGTGTGGATACTCTGGCTCCGTCCCATGTCCGGGCCACGGCCCAGAGTGCTGGCGCGGCGGCCGACCAGGCCCAATTATGTAAACGTCGCAAATACTCGGGGTTGATTCCTCACTACGAGTTTGCGGCGTTTGCAGTAGAGACACTCGGTCCGTGGTCGTCTGATACGAAAAAATTCGTAAAAGATTTGTCCACCCGTCTGGTCAGCACTGCTGGCGATCCCAGAGCGGGTGCCTATTTCGCACAGCAACTGAGCATCGCTGTGCAGCGCGGAAACAGTGCAAGCGTAATGGGATCGATGCCACATGGGACCAACCTCGACGATATTTTTATGTTGTAAATATTGTAAATATTGTTAATTAGTTCTTAGATTTATTTGTATATATTGTTATTTAATTTTTCTTAAGTAGGAATACAAAAATTCTCTTTAGTTTAATACAAAACATACAAAGTAAATAATATTTCTATCATATAATCAAATGGTATTCGAACCTGTGACTTTCCCTCGTTGCAGACAGGGTCGTTAAGATAAAATTCGTGTAAATTTCATAGTTCGTCCCATATGCGACAAGGTATTTTATAAAAAATGGACAATTTTAGATCTATATTTAAGATTACAGATTTGAAGTCAAATAACAAGACCGACGCGACATCACCGCACGTCATAGACGAACGTGTCGTATGTCGTCGAGTGTAAAGGGCTCGCTAGAAAAGCAATAATGGCCCACTCTATCCCACATTCCCGTCAGTTATTGCGCTTTTCTACTAAAACGGTGTCTTATTATACTGCTTTATTTCATGTTGAGTATATGAATATTAGTATTATTTGGAGACTCATGCGAAAAGGAACGGTTTTTGTATAAAATTTGTTGCTAATAATAATAATAAAACCTCGGACATCCCACACAGCGCCATCTAGTTCCAAACTAAGCAACGCTTATTCTATGGATACCAGGTTTTTTAGTACCTAATTTGTCAAACGCCTATATACGATCGAAACAAACAAATAAAATATGAATAATTATGACAATGTCTTGATAGCTGTGTGGTGGCGAACTTGCCTCTTGTGTAGAAGGTCTTGGTTCAAATCCCAGAGTTTTTTCTGATTTAAGTACATAATTATCCCACTTCGTATTTTCGAGAGCACATTAAACCGTCGGTCTTGGTTGCCATCGTACATTACATCATACATTTGATGCGACCTGTACCTAGTACTTAATAGCTAATACTTAGTGCATATACCTAATAAATAATACCCAGTACCTATTATCAAGTATCTTAATAGTATTTAGTACCTAATTCCAATACTTAATATCTAGTACCTAGTATTGGAACTAGTTCCAAATATTTCATAGAAAGGCCTTTTCCAATTCCACCCGAACGAACTCCCAAGCGAATTCTCGTGTACCTTTAGTAGTTAAAAATTCAAACACATCTGAAGTGCGGTAAAAATTTTAATTAAGTGTGTGGCTTATCCGGAGTTCAAAGAGTTTAAGGCGGTTTGATAAATTAATTTGGGCTTCTTTTGTGCAAATAGTGCAAAATTTTTGTTATTTTATAACAAAAAATGTATATCGAGGATCGAGAGGTATGCTTCAAACATCTTGTCGTTTTAATTTGTGCTTTTTCTTTGATTTTGTTTTCATATAAATATTCTACATAATTATTTCTTTACACAATGTTCCAGATGTATAAGTAGGTATAAAATGTAATATTTAATTTTTATTAGACATATAACGTTCTTCTTTTTTCAGTATATTTTACCCACTACTTGTATCCATTTTTAGTGACTCTATGCCATTTGGCCAGAACCAAAGGACTTACTCGTAGAGCTCGCGGTGTTTGTTCGTAGCTTCCCATATACATATATCAAATCTATTGGACACCCTGCGACATTTTAATATCTTTTTTTAAATTGACTAAACCTTTTTATCCGCTCTCCCGAAGCTCGCGGTAGTAATCATCGGGAAGCGTCCTCTGCCCAACCGTACCGCTTCTTCCCACTCGTGTCGCCTATTTATCGCGAAGATGTTCTACTTATATAATCTTAACCTACTTTGCCAGAACTATGAATGCTGAGACCACAGACGTTATAAAAACTAGACTCTGGCACTGCACTACTACTGACTGAAGCACTGCAATGGCGGCCGCGCAAGTACGTGTGAGTACAACTTCGTAGCGTACGTACTGGCGGTCGGTAGACTTACTATGGTACGAGTGTGTTCAATTTCACGCGCGTACAAAATCAGCTGACTTACTAGGGGTGCATCGGTAGTTAATTCCTAGGTTCATAGTATTCAGTAAATTTTTGAACAACAAGGCAGGAAAAATATCCGGAACTCTCAAAGTTTCCTTTGGCTCTTAGTGAATAGGTACTTATGTGAGAGGGGTTATTACACTTTTTCACAATAAAGACAAAGTACAAAAATTGACTGTATTAGGACTGAACGATTGGTAGATCGTTAGAGACCATAGCTGCAGACTTGAAGGTCGAGAGTTCGATTCCCGCCCAGGACAAATATTTGTGTGCTTGAATATGTCTATTTGTTCTGTGTTCGAATGTAAAACGTATATTATATATATATATTTAAAATTAATTTGTATTTCCAAAATATAAAGTAAATTGTTAATTATTGTGTAGTGTAGTTTTGTAATGACATTTTTACCAACCATTGATTATGATTGAATGGTGGAAATGGTAAATATCGGTATGTGAAATATTCTATTTATATATGAGTGAATTTATATTCTACATTTTTCATTCGGTTTTGGTACAAATGAACCATAATTTTCTAGTTTTTAAGTATTATTTAATTAAAGTCAATGCTGCTGTGTTCACCTGCAATGGCTTTACATGTCAGTTCATAGTCTCTAAGGATATAATATGTGATAGATATAATATTTATCTATGTATATATTATAAAAAAAGTATTTAAGTATGTATATCAGTTGTCTAGTAACCCATAACACAAGCATATTACTTGCTTACTTTGAGACTAGATTAGAACAATTTCAGTATATGTATACTTTTGGAGATCTAATTTGAAATAAATAAATATTATAAAGAATATTTCAGTACGTATATCAGTAGTTTAGTACCCATAATACAAGTATAATACTTGTTTACTTTGGGGCTCTGTGTGAGATGTCCTATGTGTTATTATTATTATTATAGACCAGAATTAAGTTTGGAATTCCGCTAAAATTCCATATAAAACCTACTCAATGTTGTTCACCAACCCTATTTTCTCTTTTAAGCTGTTTTTCAGGAGTTCGCCATTATCTGGAAAATTTAATACGAATACGTGGAATTGGCAAACCTTCCCAATGCAGCACACAACCGGTCTTCAACCAATGCGTCCTACCTACAATGACGTACGGTGCCGAAGCGTGGACTCTCACGGCAGGACTGATCCATAAATTCAAAGTCGCTCAGCGTGCTATGGAGCGGGCTATGCTCGGTGTTTCTTTGATGGGTAAAATCAGAAACACTGAAATCCGTCAAAGAACTAAAGTTGTCGACATAGCCGAAGCGATCAGAAGGCTGAAGTGGCAATGGGCCGGTCATATTTGCCGTAGAACTAATAACCGATGGGGTAGACGAGTTCTCGAATGGAGGCCACGTACGGGAAAGCCTTGGACGCTCCCTGGCCAGGTGGACAGATGACCTGAAGCACCATACCGGGGGTAGTTGGATGCGAAAGGCGGAGGACCGTGTGTGCTGGCGAGCCTTGGGAGAGGCCTATATCCTGCAGTGGAGAGACACGGGCTGATGATGATGATGACGTGGAATCATACCTTTGAGGAAGCCTGATCCTCGACACAATAATATCTAAAACAGCCTGACATTTGCACAGGCACAGCTAAATAGATAAGCATCGGTGTTGCCACACGCGAATATCATTACGGTCATACGATATTGAATAAATAAGCTGTGCGACGATAAAATTGATATAAACGCCACTCAAATTGATTGCCACACTCGAATCGTGACGTAACAATGAACTACGTTCTCATATTGCAAGTGTGCGACTGGCTATTTATATGTATAAAACTAGTTTTTGTTTATGGCTTCGACTGCGTGGAAATGCCATATCATAGCCTAAGCCCATTAATGCCCCACCGCAGGAGCTTAAGCCTCCTTTCGGGATGAGGGGGCTTGGAGCTTAATCCACCCGCTGCTCCAGTGCGGATTATTGGATTTTAACGACTGCCATCTGTTGAAGGCAACCGGGATCGATGGCGTAACTTGCTCTCCGAGGCACAGAGTCACTGATAGTTATATACATAAGTAAGAAAAAAAATTTACGGATCTCCTGCTTTCGCACGAACTTCTTACGACATTAGAAATGAACCTAACGGAATAAAGTAAACACATATTTAGGATAATATTTTTCGAAATAAATTTTTTCGCACAAAAAAATAACACAACTGTATCTGAATAAGCTTAAAACTTCGAAATATAACATTCTATACGACATTTCAATCGAACGAACCGAATTAGTACGAAATGTAACACCGACGCATATCCGACTTCCAACTAAGGGCACGCTTAACCACTATTTACGGTTGTCCGATTCTAATAGTTTTAGTCTCAATCTATCCCCCGTCTATTTACCTCGAGCCGTTTTTTTATTTTTTTCTTATTCGGACCTAGTTCTCGAGATGTCGGGCTCCTAAAATCAAAATCGGGGTAAAAAATAGTGATTTTTTTTCGTTCTTTGTCGATAATTTTTTTGCTTTTGAACTTTTTCCAAATTGTCTTTTGCCATCTTGTAGAGCTAACTGAGCTGCTTCTTTTGACACCACGTTCATCTCGATATCTCGAAAACTCTTCATGCAATCTGCCTGTCTCACAAAACTCCCAAATGACCCCCTATACTCCAACGAAATGAAAGTCATTTCCAATGACAAAATCATTGGTACATGCCCTGGGATTCGAACCAGAGAAGAAGCTTGCTCGATACCACTCGGTTATCACGACACCTTTTGCCCGAACCGAGTTCACCGTAAACTACCATATTCGTCGACGTAATGGTTCCGCCAATCGAATAAAATACGGTCGCGATCGTATTTCAGCGACCGTACACTGTACTTTAACACGCGGACCTCTCATAGGTAAATTACTCTGAACTGGAGTGTACGTCATTTCTGTTATCACAACAAAGGAAGGCGATACGTCGTTCGTTCGGGAAATTTAATATGCTTGGACGCTTATCCCGGTAGCTGTGGAATCCGTTTTTCGGGACAAAGGGATTCGAAAAGCTAAAAGCGGGACAATCTATTTATATTAAAATCTTGTACTTTCCACGTCTAAACGTTATAACGATTTTCGCGAAAAAATAAATAAAAATACCCGAAAAATTATTAAAAATAATAATAATGCCGAGGCATGGACTCTCACGGCAGGACTGATCCACAAATTTAAAGTCGCTCAACGTGCTATGGAGCGGGCTATGCTCGGTGTTTCTTTGATGGATAAAATCAGAAACACTGAAATCCGTCAAAGAACTAAAGTTGTCGACATAGCCGAAGCGATCAGCAAGCTGAAGTGGCAATGGGCCGGTCACATTTGCCGTAGAACTAATAACCGATGGGGTAGACGAGTTCTCGAATGGAGGCCACGTACGGGAAAGCCTTGGACGCTCCCTGGCCAGGTGGACAGATGACCTGAAGCACCATACCGGGGGTAGTTGGATGCGAAAGGCGGAGGACCGTGTGTGCTGGCGAGCCTTGGGAGAGGCCTATATCCTGCAGTGGAGAGACACGGGCTGATGATGAAGGTGAATAATAATAACGTTAGATTAAATTTTTTTGTCTGTTATGCGTTTACTGTCTGACTATTCATATTATAGCTAGCTGGTGTAAAGTGGAGAATTTTAATTCGAGTTTCAGTGCGCAAGGTCCCCGCGCGCCGCTCTTCATCCCCCGGCAAATCCCTGCGCCCCGGTTTCAACCTCCGAAATTGGCGTTATGTCACTTCGATAATGTGAACTGACATTTATGACTCTATAATAATAATAATAATAATAATAATAATAATAATAATAATCCAATAACCAATCGCTGCTGTCTTGTATGCTCTTTGCTTCAATTCCATTTATAATGACTGCAAAATATGAAGTTTTATTTTTAGTAACATTTAGTGTTTATTTCATCAAAATCGATCCACACAATCGAAAGATATTTCATTTTTAAGTTTAGGTGCCTTAGCACCTAGTCACGCGTGCCCGGTGTGTCGCGTGGAAGCGTGTCTAATATAAGTAATTTTTATTTTTATTTATTAGAGACAAACTGTCTTTTTAATTTCTCATAGACCTAGAGCCTCATGTCTTACTACATAAAATAAGTTATTATTAAAAATAGAAATAAAAGTACATGCAACAAAAATCACACATATAAAGTAAATACAATAAAATGGTGTAATACAAATTAAACAGTTATTGCTGACTGCTATCCTTTTTCGACAAAACAGTAATCGAACATATGTACTTAGGTCATTATCGAATGATGTCTATAATCTGCCCAATGAACAAACACCAAAACAATCGTGTACGTTATTTAATCATAGTATACAAAGTGACTGACCGATTGGCCGAATGGTTGGAGACCCTAACTGCGGAGCCAAGGGTCACGGGTTCGATTCCCGCCCGGGATAAATATTTGTTTGCGTGGATTTTGTTTTGCGTCTGTTTGTTCCGTGTCTGGGTGTAAAATATCTATACATGTATATATTTAAAAAAATGAATATTTAAGTATGTATATCAATTGTCTGGTACCCATAATACAAGCATTGCTTAGTTTGAGACTAGATGGCGTTGTGCGGAATGTCCCAGGTATTATTATTGTTAAAGACACATTGCCTTTTAATAACCGGCTGATGTATATTTAAATCCACACAGGCGAAGTCGCGGAAACAGCTAGTATACGTAGTTATTAGTATTTCTAAATACATTATTTTAATCACCACATATTAAAAAACGAATTCCCTCGCCACGTCTGTCTGTCTTAACGCGATAAATTCAAAAACATTTTTAAAAGCATAACCAAAATTGGCTGATGGTTTTTCAATTTTTTTTTTCTGCTAAACCTTTTAAAGTGAACGCATCTTAACTTGCAGCTGAGACAATTTACCATCACGAAATTCAATTTCTACTGTAAACAGGGCAATATTATGGTTTGCTTTATGTCTTGAATTATTTTTTTCCCTCACCAATTTTCTTTGTCGAATCCCTCGAGTTTTTTATTTAAAGTGTGTCATAATATTCACGAAATAAAAACTGCGCCATTTTGCGGTCCTTCGTGCTATTTTAGAGGTACCGTTTAATTTCAAGGGGTCAGTCTCTTGAAACGAGGTCTCTCCCAAAATGCACTTTGTAAGAATTTTTTTAATAACTAAATTGATTACTTTTGTATCAGAAATTAAATTTTTTAAAAGTGTTTTTGCTCAGATTAAGTTTATTAACTTTATTTCATGTTACAACAATACATTATATTCTAACATAGAGTTAATAAATTTGACAGCAGCGTTTGGTTTTAATAAAGTCATAAATGTCACTTCGCTGTATCGAAGTGACATTACGCAATGTCGCGAGGTTGAAGGCTGGCGCGCGGGGATTTTGAGGGGGTAAAGACTGGCGTGCAGAGACTTCTCGCACTGAAACTCGAACTGAAATTCGCCATCTTGCACCAGCTAGTTGGAGTATGAGTGGTTAGACGGTAATCTCTGGAAAGGTCATTGAATAAGGTAGAGACAAAAATCAACAGATATTTTGTAATTAATTTAATTAATTAATTTGTAATTAACCCGGTCAATCCCGGGTGTAAGCAACGCAGCCGAAGGACCTCGCTTTGATACTTGTAAGGTCGCGCGTCTCTTTTAAAAGCCCTGAGCGACTTTTAATAGGCGTATTTTTTTTTGTTAATGAACGAATTAATTTAATTAGGTACTCAGCACCTTCGAAGAAATAATTAATAATACGGAAGCATATGGAAGCCTGAGATCAAAAGTATTCTAAAAGCATATTTTTAGGGTTCTGTACCTCAAAAGGGAAAAAAAACTCTTATATAATAACTTCGTTGTCCGCCTGTCTGTCTGTCTGTCAACACCTTATCAGATTATTTCTAGTATTTAAAAAATATAAAATTAAAAAATATTTATTTGTAATTGTTTTACAATTAGTAGGTACCTAAACTGCAGTATGAAATGTTATATTTAGTCTATATATTTAGGCATAAAAGTACGATTTGACTAGAAGCCCTCTTCTGCGTTTACCGTCTAACCGCTCATACTATAGCTAGCTGGTGTAAGAAGGGGAGTTTTAGTCTGAGCTTCAGTGCGCAAGGTCTCCGCGCGCCACTCTTCACCCTCGAGAAATCCCCGCGTGCCGGTTTCAATCCCCCGAAATTGCGAAATGTCACTTCGATACTGTGAACTGACATTTATGACTCTATTTCAACCAAACGCTGCTGTCAAATTAATTTACTCTATATTTAGGTCTACGGTCCCTTGGAGCTTTAAAGAAATAGAGCTTCGAAGTCAACGCAATAAAAAAATAGAAAAAGTTATAGAAAGAGATACATTAAAAGAATGAAAATTCTTTTTTTCACAAACTAGAGGGTAAACTCCAACCGTTATAATACGATGCTACAAAGTCATTAAAACAATACATCATTCTTACTCGAAAAGCTTATATTTGTTAGGGTTGTCACTTTAGATATGTAGATGATTTATCTTCGTATAATATGAATATTAATTTTTCATATTGCTCTTCAGTATTGATTTTGGCTTTTGTACCGAACGGCGAAGTGTTAGAATTATAGGGAGGTAGGAAATTTCCTCGTCGTGATAGCCTAAAGCGCAACGAACCTGTCTCAAATTTATAAGGCCCCATAGGGCCATGGTTCGAATCCGGGCGTGTACCAATGAGTTTTTCTGACTTAAGTACATAACTACCACTGACTCCGTGCCTCGGAGAGCACGTTAAACAGTCGGTCCCGGACGCTGTCAATAGATAGGCGGTCGTTACAATCCCCAACCCGCAGTGGAGCAGCGTGGTGGATTTAAGCTCCAAGCCCTCCTCCTCACCCTGGGGGAAGCCTAAGCCCCTGCAATGGGATAAAAATGGGCTGATGAAGTGAAGTGAAGTGAAGGTAGTTTCCTAAGATCTGATCGTTATCATATATCGGTGCGTCTCTATATAGTGTCGGAGCAAAGTAGCGATTTTGGGGGTTTGCAGAAGCGAACTTACCAACCATAGTTCGATTGTCAATCGCACACTTTAGCTGTATAATTCTAAGCCTTTGCCGGTTCACAGAGTGACCAAACGAAACAATATCACAGAGAACAATATTCGAAATTGATATTAGCAGAAAACGCCATATTTATGAAGAAAAGAAGACATTGAGACAAAAATTTTGGCTTTTACTTATTTATGGTTCTGCGGGTTATCTCTGTGGACCATAGACTGTGGATTTTTCTGTGGAGTGGACTCAGTATTTTGTGGGACTTATCTCAAAGAAGACGAAGATTGAAATACATCGTAAAACGGGATATCTTTGAAAATAAAAAAGTTAAGTTGGGTATTTAAAAAAAACATAATTTGAATAAGTACATTCATTTTAAAAAGTCATTTGCGAGTTATAGAATTATGGACTTTTAGATTATATATTTTTTAAACTTATATTTGCAATGGAACCCATGAATAGAACCCTAAAAAAAAAAACCGACTTCAAAAACATAAACTAAAAAGTTAAAAATAAAATTTTCATTTTAAAGAAAGTAGCATTAACAGGCGGCATATAGTTAATGAAGTCGGTGCCTACTCACTCAGACACTTTAAATTGTGTTCTATTTTTGTTATTGTTATAAATATATCATTGTTGTAATTGTTATTACCTGGTAAGTACCCATTTAAAATGTCTGAGTTGGCACCGACTTCATAAACTATATGCCGCCTGTTAATGCTCCTTTCTTTAAAGTGAAAATTTTATTTTAAACTTTTTAGTTTATGTTTTTGAAATCGGTTTTTTTTTTGAAAATTATTTTATTTTTCAATTTTTAGTTGAACGCATCTGCAACTTATTTGTATTTAGTATAAGTGGGGCTACTAAACGCGCTACTCTAATGAGACAGCACCGCGATTACGCAACGTAAATTCAGTGTCAAATTGACGCATCAGCATGCCTAGTAGGTAGTGGTATTCCTATGTAAAACTTAAATCTTAATTATTATTTTTGTGCGAACTGAACATTTTGGCATATTCAACCGTATGAAGGAAGCCCAACAAAAGGTAACTGCTGTAAATCGTTGAGGAATTCCCTCGACTGTTTATGGTCTTCATCATCAGACCTTTAATGGCACTTATAACCCATATGAGTGCAAAGTTCTCTTCAATAGAAATGAATTAAGTCCAAACACCAGGTAATTGCTGTAAATCGTTAAGGAGTTCCCTCGATTGTGTATGGTCTCCATCATCAGATCTGTAATGGTACTTATAACCCATATGGGTGCAAAGTTCTCATTAATATAAATGAATTAAGTCCATACACCAGGTAATCGCTGTAAATCGTTGAGGAGTTCCCTCGATTGTGTATGGTCTCCATCATCAGACCTGTAATGGCACTTATAACCCATATGGGTGCAAAGATCTCATCAATAGAAATGAATAAAGTCCAAACACCAGGTAATTGCTATAAATCGTTAAGGAGTTCCTTCGACTGTATATGGTCTCCATCATCAGATCTGTAATGGTACTTATAACCCATATGGGTGCAAAGTTCTCATTAATAGAAATGAATTAAGTCCAAACACCAGGTAATTGCTGTAAATCGTTGAGGAGTTCCCTCGATTGTGTATGGTCTCCATCATCAGACCTGTAATGGCACTTATAATCCATATGGGTGCAAAGATCTCATCAATAGAAATGAATCAAGTCCAAACACCAGGTAATTGCTGTAAGTCGTTGAAGAATTCCCTCGACTGGCTTTCAGCTCCATCATCAGATCGACTCCCGACCTTCATTAAATAGTACTAGTAGTAGTACTTTATCAAAATACTTAAAATACGATTCTTTAAAATACGATTTTCGAAGGTTGTCCTCGATTTCTCTGGGATGACATCATCAGATCTTGGTTTCCTTATCATGGTACCATTTCGGTGATATCTCCCTTTCACAAAAAAAAAAATCATCCAATTCGGTTCATAAACAACGAAGTTATCCCTGAACACACATAAAAAAAATAAAAAAAAAAAAAAAAAAAAAAACATATATACGGTCGAATTGAGTAACCTCCTTCTTTTTTGAAGTCGCTTAAAAAATAAATAATGTCAATTCAAAAGAACATGAAAATGATATTCCTAGCGAAATTGAAATTCCGCTCGCGTTACACCCTCACGCTTCCATAAATAATTATTTATTAAAAATTATGTTTCGATCACATTGCGTTGGTACTTAGAAAAATTATTCAAGCGATAAGTAGGTTTTTAATTATATAATAATAATATATAATAAACACACACAATCACAACAACGTCTAGGTCCCAAACTAAGCATTAGCTTGTATTTTGGGTACCAAGCGAAGACACTACTAACCCGGCCTGGGATTTGAACCCGGGACCTCCAGCTTCGCAGGCAGGGTCGCTGCCCACTAGGCTAAGCGGTCGTCTTATTAATTAAATTATTTTATTATATTATATTAATAAATTAATTAAAAAATAAATTAAATTAATGTTACCAAAAACATAATTTTAATCAATTAAATCAAACGGCTAACGAATATATATTACGATATATTATTATACTTTTTTTTTAAATAAATACATGACATCATAGACGCTAGATCCATGCCATTGAATGAGCTTTTATTATATTTTATTAAAAAATTTTAATTTCTATTTTGACACATCCATATTTATTTTATAACTTACTAGCTTTCCGGCCGCGGCTCCGCTCGCATGGACTACACAGTTGTACCGGGACCCCTTTTAACGGGATAAAAAGTAGCCTATGTCACTCTGCGGCTTATAAACTATATATTTATGCAAAAATTATGGCGGCCCCGGTACAACTGTGGAGTCCATGCGGGCGGAGCCGCGGGCGGAAAGCTGGTTTTGAAATAAAATATAACCCATGTTACTCAGGGATAATGTAGCGTTCTAATGGTGAAAGAATTTTTCAAATTGGTTTAGTAGTTTTTGAGTTTATTCGTTACAAAAATAAAAAGATCTTTCTGTATATGGCATACTTGGCTTTTCTGTAGCCACATAGTAGCATAGTGAGTTTGCCATTCACTATTACACACTATACTTAATCACTACTCTTACATACTATTTTTTTAAATTTTTTTTTGTTTTTCAATTAGCTTTTAAAATGGTTTTCCCTTCTTTTTTTTAATAAAGAAAGTAATACCATGTTATTTATATCTGGTGTTCGGCTGAACGTAGTTCAAACTTATAGAACGTATAGTGTAATTTTCAAATTTCGCCATTTAAAAAAAATCGATACTCCAATACTAATTGTCACACCCCGTTTCCCTCTTAAATTGTGAAAATTTAAAAACCTTGAAACACCACATTATTAGTTATGCTCAGTAGCAGCAATTCATATTTTCATGTTTCTAACTTCAAAGAACAAATACTTTCATACAAAGTCATCTCCATTTCCCTCGAGTCTGATATCATTTGTGCGTTCACAGTTCTTACTATGTACCTACCAATTTTCAACAAGATCGGTCAAGCCGTTCTTGAATTATAAAAGGACATATATCATCATCAGCCCATTTTTACCCCACTGCAGGGGCTTAGGCCTCCCCCAGGGTGAGGAGGGGGGCTTGAAGCTTAAGTCCACCACGCTGCTCCACTGCGGGTTGGGAACTGTAAAAGGACATTATATGCAAATAGACAAAACTTAAAAAAATGGTAGAATTGAATTCAATCTACACTAATATTATAAAGATCTTTGTATTTTTGTAACGAATAAATTAAATCAAAAACTACTAAATCGATTTCAAAAATTCTTTCACCATTAGAATGCTACCTTATCCCTGAGTGACAG
This sequence comes from Luffia ferchaultella, assembly GCA_949709985.1. Lineage (NCBI taxonomy): Eukaryota > Metazoa > Arthropoda > Insecta > Lepidoptera > Psychidae > Luffia > Luffia ferchaultella. The sequence continues at coordinate 5,136,743 of OX453269.1, forward strand.
GGCTATATTTTATTTCCAAAATTGTTTTCCGCCCGCGGCTCCGCCCGCATAGACTACACAGTTGGACCGCCATGGTTTTTTGCATAGATATATCGTTTATAAGCCGAAGAGAGTGACATGTGCTACTTTTTATCCGGATCAAAGGGGTCCCGGTACCGGTACAACTGTGTAGTCCATGTGAACGGACGGAAAGCTAGTAAGTCATAAAATGAATACTTATCACAAAATTTATCAAATAAATTATATGTACTGACATAGTACAGACAGAGCCAACATATTTATGGAATAGTCTAGATATGTTTTGTAAGATTCTTTGCAATTATGGCGCTCTAGGCGAAGGTGCTCTCTTTACACATTGTGACATTTATATGTATAATAAACTATCATAAAATGTGAATATATGAGTATTATGTTTATAAAATTTCCAACTTTTATATGAAGCTGACAGTCGATTGAGTACAGACGCTCAGGCGCCACCTGTCGAGAGAAAACGGCAGTGATACACGTCATTCGATAAAGTTAGTATGTTTGTTGAAAATTATAAAAATTTCCATACCGTACAAAATAAACGAAAACGCGTTTTAGAAACAGCCAACAGCGGACAAAAAAATCTGAGCGTAGATTACTAAATGCACACAATCATTGAAGCAATATTTTAAGGAATATCATCACCTAAAAACAGTCATTTCAAGCTTCACTCGCTCTAGAGTTAAAAATAAAAATAAAATAACCCGACCCTTATCCAGTTTATGCCAGATTACACCAAGATTTCTTTTTGCATTGAAACAAAGCACGCGCGGGGAGGAACATTTAAGAGGAAGAGTAAAATTAAACGGCGTCTGTTTTATATTTTTAGTAATACTAAAAGACTTATCGTAATTATTTGTAAATATGGGAATTTTGAATATTTATTAATAGCAACATTACAAATTTGGTTGAAATCATAATTTGGTGGTTAGCAACAGTTGTCAAGAATTTTTATGGCCTATTATTAATTGTTAATTACCTTTATTTGGTAGTGATAAGCTCGATTTATTATCGAGCACCTAAATTGTGAGTATGTGATTGGGATTTATAGGTAACAAAATGGTAAGGCACGATAATAATAATAATAATAATAATATTTATTAGCAAGAAATTTGCAACAAAAATAGTACATAAATGTTTACAAAGCAGAAGTATACACCAATATTAAACACTGACAATTTTCTATAATTACGAGTAGGTATATAATGCTACAAAATAAAATATAAATTTGGGATCCCTGTCTCCTAAACTAGGTAAGAACCTGTGCTATAGGAGACAGTTCCTCCTCAAATACGTGACTAAATTACTGATTTACTCGCATCACAACATAACCAGTGCAAGCTCAATATAGAATATTCAGTTACAATTTTACATTAAAACTAAAAACAATTGTTTTATATATTATAAATACATACAAAAACGTTATACCTATAAGGGATTCAAACAGAAAAAAACAAGCTAACGCAGATGGAAAATTTACAGTCAACTTCAATACTAATTCCCGTGTACACTCCTGACAATTTTTGAGGGTATGTTGAATTTAAACATTGAAAATAATATATATACCTGTACTCCACGCTTATTGGGATATCCACGATATCCAATATATAATTGGATATCGTTGGATATCGATATAATTGCCTTTAAAATATTGTCGATATCTACCTATGCGTAAAACAGATTTGAATAATATTATAGATTCAGTGATTTGCATGTACGCTGACTTAGGCATAAAAGCTGACTCGTGTTATAACCTAAGAGGGCGGAAGACAATTCAAGTGGTCGATGCTACAGCCTACAGTATATGTTGTAGATTCTTATTGACCAATCTGGTCTGTCTAAGACAAATCTGGCTAAGATAGGTTGGTGGTCCATCATTTCAAAAAAATAGGTTAGGTTATGGTTTGCTTGTGATAAATGCGAGAAGCGAAGCGGAGCGGAGCGACGAGCCACTAATAAGCTTTATAATTTTTTTTTATTTCCTTAAAAAAATATTTACTGCATATGGTTCCTACACCCCTCCCCCATAAGCCTGATTAAATATTTTGTAACTTTTCAGTAGGCTACATTGGAAAGCGCTGCCATGAGTATCGTTGACCCTTGATCAGTTGAAATATAACTATATCGCGAAGTCTTAGAAGCTACACTTCACAATACATGATGACTTAACAATAGAGAGATCGCAACAATTGCAATTTCTGTAAATATTAACTTCATTTCATTTATGGGTTTGATTTTATTTATTTGGCACAAGGTATATTTTATGATGAGAAAGCATGACCTGAATCATATGGGATTAGAATTCACATAACTTAGTTTTATTATAGACCATAAGTTATCACATAATTTTATAATTTACTAGGGACCAGCCCCGGCTTCGCACAGGTAACAGAGCATTTAAGCCCACTTCTTTTTTGTCGTAGTATCGTATCAGCTTGTTTCGTTTAGCATGTGGATTAGATTTAAATGTAACGTAAGTTCATCCTACTTAGAGTATTTTAAAAGTATTTCATTTCCGAGTCTGCTAATATTTGAAAAGTAGTAACTTAACTTAGTTTTATTATAGACCATAAGTTATCACATAATTTTATAATTTACTAGGGACCAGCCCCGGCTTCGCACGGGTAACAGAGCATTTAAGCCCACTTCTTTTTTGTCAAAGTATCGTATCAGCTTGTTTCGTTTAGCATGTGGATTAGATTTAAATGTAACGTAAGTTCATCCTACTTAGAGTATTTTAAAAGTATTTCATTTCCGAGTCTGCTAATATTTGAAAAGTAAAGAATACATACACAAAAACAAACTAAAATATTTTTTTGTGTACAGCATTGGTAACTCTTGTACAATTACATCACTCGTGTCGCGTCGATGTAGGACCACTTGAATTAATTTTGTCGCGCAATAGTTTTAATTTCTCGATAACTTCTAAGATATTAATTTATATTGTATGGTGTAAAAGGCCACAGTGACAGCACTGTGTAGGGCATGTGGTGTTGCGGAGGAAACAATGCTACGCATTCTCTGTGATATTGATGCACTAGGGGCATCACGTATGAAGCATCTAGGGGTATGCTATCCCAAACCGAATGAGTTCTGCGACCTGCAAATCGGTCAAATCATACAATACATGAAATGCGTATTTGAGAATGACAATTAGTAGGGTCGAAGGGTAGGGACACAATAGATCTAAATAGGTCGCAGTGTAGGGTATGCCCACCCCAAACAAATATGATAAGATAAGATGGTGTAAAGGGCAATCAAATGTGGATGAAAGGCTTAAGGTAAACAAGGTATTTAAGTTGACAAGGATTAATGCCGCGTAATAACAAAGGAATCACTACATATTATAAAATAAAGTCCCCCGCCGCGTCTGTCTGTCTGTCTGAACGCGATAAACTCAAAAACTACCGAACGGGTTGGCATATTACTGGCACTAATTGACGGAGTGATTTAAGAGGAAAGTTTACGTGTATAATTTATTAATGTTTTGTGCAAATTTGTTGAAATATGACGATTATTGTTGAAGAAGTCGGAAAAAAATCAAGCCAGCTGGAAGCTTTCATCGAAAACGCTGCCTAATCCTTCTGAGATATAACAAAATAATGTATGGAGGAATTGTTTATCTTATATAGGACTAATGAAAAGTCCGCGATGGCATATGTCTATCTTTCATGGATAGCTTACTATACCTATTTTTATGTTTAAAAAAAATGGTGTCATATGATGAGGTAATTTGAAAGCAATTTATTCGGATACAGTATTAATCCTTATCAAATTAAATACGTTATTTATCTTCAGCATTTTATGCACATTATGATTGCCCTTTACACTAAAAACTTTAAATTAATATCTTAGAAGCTATCGCGAAATATATATATCGCGCGACCAGCCGGGCGGCCATACGGGACGACGCGACACGCTTTTTTAGGGTAGGTTAGGTTAGGTTATATGTAATTATTTTTTACTTTTTCATATATTAATAGAATTGGAAATAAAATACTTAAAAAATACTCCAAGTAAGATGAACTTACGTCATATTTAAAGGTAATTAAATCCAATTCACATGTTCGACGCAACAAGCTGACATGACACTACGACAGAAAAAAACATTACGGCTTATATGCTCTGCTACCCGTGCGAAGCTGGGGCGGGTCGCTAGTAATAAATAAAAAATATGTGACCATTTTTTAAATATTAATCTAGGAATAGTATGCTATCCTTAAAATATAGATATACGACATCTGAGACTTTTCTTTAGACCTATAAAAGCGGAACAATCCCTCTATACATTATTTTGTTATATCTCAAAGGAATTAGATAGTGTTTTTGATGAAAGCTCCCAGTCAACTTGATTTGTTCCGACATCTTCAACAATCATCGTCATATTTCAATCAGTTTACGCAAAACATAAATGAATTATACACATAAACCTTTCTTATGAATCACTCCGTTCATTGGTGGCAATCGTATGAAAATCCTTTTGGTGGTTTTTTGAATTGAGCTTTGTTAGTTTTATTTTTAGGCTTAAATTTACTCATGTCGGATTATAAAATAAAATTTTAATTAACATCATGATGTCTTTTGTCTTGTTTCTGATAGTATTATTTTCAGTTTGTCATTTTCAACCGACCATTCAGTCACTTCACGCTTAAAATGTTCTATTTTAATAAAAAATGTTTAAACGAGTTTTAGATTGCGGTACCTAAGTTTTCTTCTATCTTCCCCTTAACGAACAAAGGCAGCGCATTAGAGGATAAAGCGAGCAAACTTTCCTCTCGGGAATTTTAAAATCTTGATTGCGTACAGAGAAGTGTGTAATAAGCATAATGACTGAAAGTTGAAAACGTAGCTAATGCGTTAGAATGAGTAATTTCAGGAGGGTGCCACTGCGACTAACATGGATAATCTCTGTTAGGATTTCAGGATTTCGTGTCTGAAAAGGGGTAGGCATGTTAAATTGTAATTTGACACAATCTAATAATATTAATAATAATACTACTTGGGACATCCCACACAGCGCCATCTAGTCCCAAAGTAAGCAAATACTATGCTTGTGTTACTAGATAACTGATGTAGATAATTAAATATTCCTTAAAATATATATCCACACCCAGACAAGGAACAAATAGACATGTTCATGCACACAAATAATTGTCCCGGGCGGGAATCGAACCCGCGACCCTTGGCTCTGCAGCTAGAGTCTCTAACCACTCGATCAACCGGTCAATATTGGAAATGTGAAAGTTTGTATGTTTGGCTATCAATCAGGCTGCAACGGAGCTACGGGTTGATGCACTGTGCTTTTTACCATAGATACAGTTTATGACCTGGATATTGATGTATATTACTTTTTAACCTAAAAAGGCACGGATCCTGTAGGATTAATTTTTTTTTAATGCTAAAACGGCTCAACGGATTTTAATGAAATTTAGTACGAAGGTGTCCCAAGGCTTGGAAGAACACACAGAATAAATTTCATCCCTGAAAAATACACGATTACTGTGGACTAGCTATTCTTAATGCTAAAATTGCTGAACAGATTTGGATGAATTTTTATATACACTTTTTTTAATGTAGTTAAGTTTCAGAATGTTCTAGAAAGTCTTACATTTCTTGGAGCGTCCATCCCTTCAGCGGTCAGACGGCCGAAGCGGCGGGCGTAAAGCTAGTTGTAAATATGCAAATTATGAAATAAATAGTTGCCAAATAATTTTTAGTAGGGTTCTGTTATAATTTATTTGGTAAACGAATGTTAGCCACACATTTTGCTGAGCACATACGTCATAGCTGGCCAGCGGTTTTTTTCCATTACATCTAGGCCGCTGAATTTGCGGAAAGCATCGGTCGACGACATTCTCACGCTGGCCTACCATCCAGGTGGAGTAGTAGACCCCTACCTAACATATTTCACAATTCCTTTCGTCACTCTACTAGAATCGAAATCAAAGACAGACGTATATACTAGCGATAAATGTTGTTCTATTTAATTATAAAGTATTATTTGTAAAAGTTTAAAGTTAATTAAATATTAATAAATATTAAAAATTGTTTTTTAAAAAGACCGACCCCCGTCCCGGCGTAACAGTTCCGTACCCTAGGGGTAAAAACAAAGCTTTATGACCATTGATATACCAATAATATCTGCTGGATGTGCTGTCCGCGTTCTAAAGTGTCCGCGCACGAAGTCATCCAAAACGCAATAAGTCTTCCAACCGGCTTTTAGTCGATGTAATGGCTTAGCGCCGAATAAACGTGCGCGATGCCAACTTGTGTCGTAAAAATTTGTGAAACTACTCGTCAAAGATGCAAAAAAGAGCTGAATGTCGTATTTGCGGTAAGTAAACATTATAATTTAACATTAGTTTATGCGTACAGACGGCTATTCACACGTCCTAACCGTATCAAGTTTTTGCATGCACTGACGCCCAGAACGTAGCCGGGCCGCGGCGCCCGCGGCCATATCAGCCCACGCTCGTTGCGGACACTTTTAATTCGCTTTTGGTTAGCGACTACAAATCCATATTATTAAATTGTTATATCAATGTTTATTACTGAGCCTTCAATGTCTGTTTGTCCGTCCGTCACGCAGGCCTATAACTCGATGACAGTAAGAGTTGTCTAGCTGAAATTTTTCAATGAAATTGAAATTTTTTAAGTCAGAGTGAACTCATTGGTATACGCCCGGATTCGAACCACGGCCGTACGGCCTTCAAAACCAGAAATAGGTTTGCTGCGCTCGGGCTATCACATTTTTTTCTTCACTTCACTTCATCAGCCCATTTTTACCCCACTGCAAGGGCTTAGGCCCCCCAGGGTGAGGAGGAGGCTTGAAGCTTAAATCTACCACGCCGCTCCACTGCGGGTTGGGGATTGTAACCACCGTCATCTATTGACAGCGCCCGGGACCGACTGCTTAACGTGCTCTCCGAGCCACGGAGTCAATGATAGTAATGTACTTAAGTCAGAAAAACTCATTGATATACGACCGGATTCGAACCATGGCCCTATTGGCCTTATAAATTTGAGACAGGTTCGTTGCGCTTTGGGTTATCACGACATTTTTTTTTTACATTTCACCTTATTCATTTTCTTTTTCTAATTATGTCGGAGAACGGATCATCGCTGGGTTGTAAACCTAGAAACGTTGGCATGGTAACAGTGAATCGGTTGTTTATTAAATTTCCAGATTCAATACGGAAGAAATTAAGTAAATAATGCGAATGTCCGACTCCATAAAGCTCGGAATTTCATGTCTATGCCGTTAAGCGATTATGACCTTTATCGTTAACGAATAAAGTATACGTTCCTATGTTTCGTTTTGAATAGGATTGAACACGGACGCCTTCTCCTTTGTCCCTTTGACGGCGTAATTATAAGATAAATAATTTTTATTTTCGTTGTGCTCTTTCAAACCCGTTTCACGAAGATAAGTTGAGTATATTTATTAGGTAGCAGCACAGAATTATAAAGTGGTAGCTGGTGCTAGCGTTTCTTGTGTAAGGGATGACTTAATGAGGTTGGTCTTCAACCAGTGGCCCTTCTAGAGTAATGTTGCGGCCCTAAACTAGTTCTAAATTTAGACTTTTATAATAATAATAATAATAATAACACATACAATCACAACAACGTCTAGGTCCCAAACTAAGCATTAGCTTGTATTTTGGGTACCAAGCGAAGACACCACATACATGTAACAACCACGACCCGGTGCCAATATTAATAATCATCATATAAATACTGACCCGACCTGGGATTCGAACCCGGGACCTCCAGCTTCGTAGGCAGGTCGCTGCCCATTAAGCTAAGCGGAATATAGATAACTACTCGTTTATGTATAAAGCTTTCGTGGAAAAAAGGGTCAACAAAGAATATATAGAATTCTGGAAAATGGTTCCAGATAATTTGAAAACTGTTATAGACTGTGCTTTTTTATTTTGAGTCTTTTTGGTGCAACATATAACTGAGAAGCTTCTTCACACATAACAAAGATAAAATGCATCTAGTTTCCGCTTATTGGCTAAACGTTATCTTTCATTTTCGATGGAATTTTTACAAAAGTACAATGTATAAGTTTATATATTACTCGTTAAATAATACAGTCTAGTTAGCTGTGATAGTTTTCTTTTTAACTACGTTATATATACTGCTGTCATAAATTTTTTCCACATATCCAAAAACAAGGGGGGGGGGACACATGACTCTAACAAAAATTAGGACTTTAGGAGTGCATATCTCAACAACTGTTGACTTAAATAAATAAAACCTTTCGTTTGACTAGCTCTCGCGTTAATATACGATGAATATTTTTTTTCGTACTTCAGTTACATGTATGGCGGCCTATCCCATTAAAATTGTTTTTTTTTTATTTCACTACGTCGTTGCGTAGCGGTTCATAGATTACACATACCTTCCAAATTTTATCTATATATTGCCAATAGTTTCCGAGAAAAACCACAGACAGACAGACAGACGGACGGACGGACATGGCGAAACTATAAGGGTTCTTTTTTAGCTATTTGGCTACGGAACCCTAAAAATTGCTTGTTCAAGAAGAGAGGTGAATATTAGTGAAAACCTGGCAACATCAAAAATCATATCATCATCCAACACACGTCATCAATATCATAATTTCATCATAATATCTGACGACCGCTTAGCCTAGTGGGTAGCGACCCTGCCTACGAAGCTAGAGGTCCCGGGTTCGAATCTCAGGTTGTGTCAGTGTTTATATGATGAATATTGATACTGGTACCGGGTCTTGGTTGTTATATGTATGTGGTGTCTTCGCTTGTTACCCAAAATACAAGCTAATGCTTAGTTTGGAGCCTAGACGTTGTTGTGATGTACGTATGTATGTATGATATATATATGTATGTATGATATAATCGTTACTTGTTGCCAAAATCAATATCTTTGTTTGACTATCAATGAATATATCTTTTTTGTATCATAAATTTTTTACTCAGTTTTCCGCACTTTCAGCCCTCTGAAAAATTAAAGATTTTTCATTGGGCACTTATAAATAAATAAAAGGTTGAAGATCGCTGCTCTATGATCTGTGGAGATGACGATGGGTGACGCCGCGTTGAGGTCAATTGTCTCAGATGCTTTAATTATAGATTGACCCTCGTAATACAATGTGAAAAAAAATGACAGGCTACAATTTTACAACTTTTACATACATGTGACTCAACAGACTACATACTCACGTTACGCTATACTAACCATGTGCAAACCGTCTGTGTGTGCGTGAATTGTAACCGAACTGTTAGGTGATATTTTATTTACATTTTTTGACGCCAATTATCTGTCCACACATTATATAATCAAAGCTCTTGTGTTAAATAATAAAGATATGTATAGGACGACATGATGATTGGACAATTTTTGAAGTGTCTTCTTTAGCATCGTTGTGGTTTGAAAGTCGATGAAACTAAAAAGCGACAGTAAAAAGAGACAAACACATAAATTCATAAGATTTAACGTGGGAGAAAATGAGATAAGAAGCATTACACGGTGTTTCTTATGTTCGTAGTTCTCTTTATGATCTGCTTCGTACCCCTTCCACTCGTGTTTACCAAGGCATAGTGGGAGTTTGCTTGGGCTTCAACGTTGTACGTGTATTGCAGTTCATTTGACAGTTGTCAAAGTGTACGCATTGTTTTTATTCACGTCCCTTATATTTATTACAAAAGTTATAAAAAGTGCATGTAATCAGGGAAAGAGAGTTACCTCAAAAAAAAGCAAGTACCTAATTGCCTTTAATCACTTTTAGTTAAATAAGAAATTTATAGACACGCAGATAATAAGCAAAAATAACTTCGACACGAAAATTAAATTTAAAATAAATAAATTAAAACTACCCCCAAAATATTTTTAGAGGCATAGTACCTCAGTGTTGCATCAAATTGGTACTGATTGATATTTTGACAAGTATCAATCATCAAAGCAATAAAATTTCGAAAAAGCGTTACCACGCTAGTGAGTAGGCGCTACCAAAACCAAACTTACTCCATATTTACTTCATTTCGTGTCACTATGGTTCTGTGTGGAAGATGCGGTGAAGGCGTTCAGGATTTCATCCAATGCAGCGTCTGCAAAAAGAACTATGACTATCCATGTTCGGGTATCACGGAGCAGGGTTACCGTAAGCTCGGTGCGGAACGCCAAGCAGCATGGAAATGTCCTGACTGTAAGTGCGTAACGCCCAAGCCGAATGAATCGACCAAGACCACCGAAATCATAAAGACCACCACAGAGAGCAGATGTGAATCGCCGAAACCCATTACACTTGAACTCATAATGCAGGAGCTAAATAACATTAAATTAACCCTCGTTCCACTTTTAGACGTTAAAGCTGGTATTCAAGAATTGAAAAGTGAATTGATCGAAGTGAGATCCTCAATTAGTGACTTTACATCGAAACTGAAAAATCTTGATGAAAGGCTTCAGAAAGTTGAGCGCGTCGGTGATGATATTAACAGGTTAGAAGCTCGTATCTCCCACCTGGAAACTGAACTCAACGAGAAGAACCAATGGGCACGGCTAAATAATCTCGAAATCAAGGGAGTTCCTGTGAGGGACAGAGAGAACCTATTGGAGATTGTTTGCAAGATTGGCTCCAAAATAATGTACCCTATCGCTAAGCAAGGTATTAACTTTGTGGCTAGTTCCATCACGAGATAACAAATCTAAGCCGATAATAGTTTCGTTCATCAATAGGTACGTTAAAGAAGATTTCATCGCTGCAGCACGCCAAATTAAGAAACTATACCCTACTGATATTGGACTCGAAGGCACGAATTTGATCTATGTCAACGATCATCTTACGGTGCAAAACAAGATGCTACTAACTGAAGCGAAAAAGCTTAAGAAGAAATACGAATTCGAATACTTGTGGGTAAAAAACGTCAAAATTTTTGCGCGGAAAAATCCCCAATCGAAAATCATATTTATAAAAAATATAGGGGATTTGGAAAAAATCTGCTAAATATCCCATTGGCTTTTCTTACTGTAAACTTATCAAATTTTTGCATGAATAATTTGAGCATCAGTATTCATCATTATGCACTCTTTTGTTTGCAACATTGTGACATGTCCACTGTTTGTTTTGCTCTGCGTTTTGATTTTGGCTTTGAATGGTCTCTTTTTGTTTTTCTGCACTCCCTGCTACTGTTTTTAATATGGCTTTATTATGTACGAATATTTATCCTTAATGGTTTGTTGATTGTTTTGAGTGTTTCTTGTATAAGCGTTATGATGTATGCTACGAAATTAATTACATTTATTACTACTAATGGTGCAATTGCGGAGGGACACGATTCCGTAAAGTGTTTAAATATGTACCCAGACGTTTGTGTTTTTGTTATTAATGTATGATTTATTAATTTATTACCAAAATTGCAGAGGATTACGGACTAAAACTGATATATTCTCACGAAACTTATTGTTATCTAATTATGATATTATTGCGCTGACCGAAACATGGCTGGTGGGGAGCATTTCTGACGCTGAGTTATTTGATAATAGATACGTAGTTTATCGACGCGATCGTAATTATTTGCTCACGCAACAAGGTAAAGGAGGTGGAGTGGCTGTTGCGGTTCGCCGTGACATAGCTGCTACCCATAATTTAGATTGGAACTCTAGTGCAGAGGACATATGGATCACTATTACACTCTGTAACTCACGAAATAAGTCAGTTATTAATTTACACATTTGTACAATTTATTTAATTGAACAAAACTTAGGCAATTCTTTTGCTATCCAGTTACAAAATTTTCTAGAAAATCTCAAAATTGTTACTGATATACACAAATCTGATGAATTTTTGATCCTTGGTGACTTTAATATGCGTGAAATCACCTGGGTACCATCTAACATTGGCCTTCAACCGTCTAATATAAATAAAGATGTACTCATTCGATTTGTAGATGGTTTATATGAGTGTGATTTGAAGCAATTTAACAATGTTAGAAATGACTATGGTGTCATCTTGGATTTAGTTTTATGCTCAAATACTGTTACTGTTACTAAATGTCTTGATCCGCTCATCAAGGAGGACCCTCATCACAAAACACTAATAATTCGTCCATCTTTCATCGAACTTGATCCTCTGATACCTTCCAAACGTACTGCGTTTTTGTATCGTAAAGGTGACTACGAAAAAATTTGCGGTCATTTATCCGATGTTGAATGGTCATCTTTGCTCTCTCAAGGATCTTTGGAAAATGCTGTTGCCAAATTTTATGAAATTACATATTTACTACGTGAAAAGTTTATCCCAAGTAGATCCACAAGACGTCGTGCTTACCCTCCTTGGTATAATTCATCACTTATAAAAATAATAAAAGAAAAATTTAGATATTTTACGAAATATAAAGTTTACTGTTATAAGTCCGATGAAAACACATTTCAATTGCTTCGTGACAGAGTTAAAATAATTGAAGAAAAGCTTTACAAGGAGTATATGCACACACTAGAGACTACTATTGTAAAAAACCCTAAACTATTTTGGTCATTTGTTAAGAGTAAACGCAATTGTAGTTCGTACCCTGCTAAGATGACTTATTCCTCTCTAACTAGTGATTCGGGTGCGGGTATAAGTGAACTATTTTCCGTCTATTTTAAGTCAACCTTTCTGCAAACTAATACTTCTGCTAACCTATGCACTATGCCATCTGACCCTGCCAGGGCGTGCTTCCCCATCGACATGTGCTCTATAGAAATTCGTCAACAGCAGGTATTTAACCTACTTAAAAGTTTGGACCTTGGAAAAGCTGCGGGTCCGGATTCTTTGCCTGCTCTCTTTTTGGCGAACTGTGCAAAAGAATTATCTGTACCGGTATCCATATTGTTTCAGCGGTCCATAAAAGAAGGCATAATGCCCACTGTATGGAAGTCTGCCTTTTTAACGCCAATCCATAAAAAAGGAGCTAAAACAATGGTGGAAAACTATCGACCTATCTCCAAATTGTGCTTGCTGGCTAAAGTTTTTGAACGTATTGTGTATGATCAATTATATGATTGTATTAAACATGTATTTATATCACAACAGCACGGTTTCCTGAGGGGTAGGTCGACGGTTTCCAATCTGGTCGTGTTCAATGAATTTTTAACAGCGAATATGGAAAAAGGTAACCAAACTGACGCAATATACACCGATTACAGCAAAGCGTTCGATCGCATTGACCATGATATCTTGCTATACAAACTTAGCAACTTAGGTATAAGAGGAGATTTGTTTAGATGGTTTACTTCCTATGTTCAGAACAGATCACAAGCCGTTGTACTGAATGGTTATTCATCTATGTGGGTGGATGTAACATCCGGGGTACCGCAGGGTTCCTTGTTAGGTCCTTTGCTATTCGTAATTTTTATAAATGATATTGATTTCTGTTTTCGAAATTCTAATTTTTTGCTATTTGCAGATGATATGAAAGTTTTTAGAGTAGTTAATAATCGCGACGATGCTTACCTTTTACAACAAGATTTAGATAGGCTTGATAAGTATTGTGACGATAATAAACTTGAACTCAATGTCTCTAAATGCTTTTCCATCAATTTTACCAGAAAGAAAAATGTTTATACCTATAAATATAGGATTAAAAACCAACATTTAAACTCTACTCAATCTATTAAAGACTTGGGCGTCATTGTAGACAGCAAATTGCAATTTAACCAACACATTGAACATTGCGTGGACAAAGCCTACAAAGCTCTTGGCTTCATAAAACGTCTATCAAAATGCTTCAACAGGATGAAAACCATTAAAGTAATTTATTGTGCATATGTGCGGAGTCATCTTGAATACGCTTTTCAAATTTGGAACCCCTGCTACGAAAATCATAAAAATAGTATAGAAAAGATCCAAATGAAATTCGTAAAATTCCTATGTCACAAATTTAAATACCCTTATTCTGAACTTGATTACGAAATTTTTTGTAATAAATTTCATTTACTTCCTTTGTGCTTGCGTAGAACGATTGCTGACACATGTTTTTTAATTAACGTAGCTCAAGGTAAAATTGATAGTCCAGAGATCCTCAGCAATTTAAAACTTCAAATACCGTCTTGCAACTTAAGACACAAAAAGCTGCTTCATGTCCCTTTCGGCCATACTAACTATAGAAAAAACAGTTTCATGCCTAGAGCACTGAAGATAATCAATGGATTGCACCGTGATGATCGTTTCGATCTATTTTGCAGTAGCAGTCAGAGTGTTAAAGCCCTTATCAGCAAAGAGCCTTCGCTTATTAAGAGTATTATGTAACATTTATAACTGACTTCTGTCTAGTATATTTAAATTGTTTTTCGCATATATGTGGTAGCTTATAATTGGCATGTCTTTAACTAGAATGTAATAATATTTTGTAAATTAGGCTGTTAGCTTCCCAAACACAATAAAATAAAATAAAATAAAATAAAATAAAATAAAATAAAATAAAATAAAATAAAATAAAATAAAATAAAATAAAATAAAATAAAATAAAATAAAATAAAATAAAATAAAATAAAATAAAATAAAATAAAATAAAATAAAATAAAATAAAATAAAATAAAATGTGTTTGTGCGCGCATGCGTAGTACAAAGCTTGAGAAAAGGCATCACTACAACCGTGGTGTTTTGTATACGTGTACGTACTCTTGTATCATTTATCGAAAATTTAAGCTCCGAGTCTGAATAAATCTATGTAATACATACGAATAAAATGTAAATAAATTATCTAACTTTGTATCACTATAATCATTACTAAAACCTACAATTATCCTCTTCCCGAAATTTTACATTCGTCTCATTATCTGAAACCAAAATTTTTGAAGGTTTCACTTCTATCACGTGTGAATTGCACACATGTTTTATAAAACACAAACCTCTACTTACCTGTGAGTAGTGTTTTTTTTTGTCTCGGATCTTTTTATTGGGGTAGGGACTATATAGGGAATATTTACACAAAATATGTGAACTACTGCGGCAGTTACTCTGCATGTTAAACTGACCAGTTGGCTCCATATGGTTAGAGACCCTAGCTGCCGAAATAAAAGTCACGGGTTCTAGCGTCCCGTCTTTTCGAAATTTTTTAACGGGACCCTAAAAAACAACTACATTCAAAAATTGTTTTCAGATAAAAAAAAATCACCATTGTAGGTATTATCGTCATAATGTGGCCACAAAAGTGTAATATTAAATTAAGTTATTAACCCCCGACGCAAAACGTGGGGTGTTATAAGTTTGACCTGTGTGTGTGTCTGTGTATCTGTCCATGTCATCGTAGCATCCAAACGAATGAACCGATTTGGATGCGGATTTTTTTATATGAAAGGTGAATTAGTCGGAAATGTTCTCAGCTGTTTCTGATAAAAATCAGTCCAAGATGGCCGCCACCACAAAATGGCGGATATCATATTTTTTCACTACTCCAGCAATATGTGTATCAAATGAAAAATTTTGACTAGTAGAATACTGTACACTATGGCAAATTTGGAATCCAAGATGGCCGCCACCACAAAATGGTGAATTACATTTTTTTCACCAATCCTTCAATATGGGTAGCAAATGAAAGGGCTTAACTAGTAGAATAATATACACTATATTACAAGGGAATGAGAAATATTAAGTAATGAAATGAAAACTAAAAACTTGAAAATTATTTCTTTGTCTGATCATGTATGAATTAGTTTAACTAAATAAGTTTAAAAATTTACAAATAAAAATTTAATTTAAAATTAAAAAAAAAACTAACTTTTAAAAGGTGTGAAATAATATATGTTTGTTCATTGTCTAATAATTTTTGATCCTTAATGGCGTCTGGGACCCCTAAGTAAACTTGAAATACCTAATAATTAGAGGTCCCAGACGCCTTTAAGGATCAAAAATCATTAGACAATGAACAAACTTGTATTATTTCTCATTTTTTAAAGGTTAGTTTCTTTGTGTCGCGGGTTTTTTGTCATAAAAGTACTAATTGACTAGAAGCCCTCTTCTGCGTTTACCGCCTAACCACTCATACTCTAGCTAGCTCTGCAAACTGGCGAGTTTCAGTTCGCGAGGTTCCCGCGCGTCGGTCTTCACCCCCGCGAAATTGCGTTTGACATTTTCGATACTGCGAAGTGACATTTATGATTCTAATTAAAACCAAACGCTGCTGTCGAATTTATTTACTCTATGTTTATTGTATTAAAAGTGCCTGTGATGAAAGTCGGTTGGTTAGCGCCATAGTTTCACCAATCCTAAAAATATCGGCATAATTAAATAGCGTTAAGGGTACCGTACACGTTTAAACTATGCCATTCAAGCGTGAACCTCGTAAGTGTATGCATCAGTTCAGTTCATCAATCACAGTGAGTTTAGGTGAATACTCCATTTAAGGGGCTGCTTTGCCGAAGCAAACGCTTCCAAAACGCTTATAAAAATTAGACTAATATTAGTGAAAGAAATATCGTTGTATTGACATTCTCGATATTTCTCCATAACTAGTTTAGTTTTATTGCAGAGACCGATTACATTTGATTCGATTTTTAGGGTCCCGTATCTCATAAGGAAAAAAGGAACTCTTCTATAGGATCACTTCATTGTCCGTCTATCTGTCTCTCTGTAAAGAATTTTTTTCTCTAACGTGTATAGGTATAAAATTAAAGTTTATATCAAAGTTCCACGGTTCGTTACAGCTGTAAAAAATCAAGTTTCAAAGTCAATGCAATCGAAAAATACGGTTATTTAAGGTGGGACGACGGCTGTCTAGTAAGGCTATTTAATAATAGATGGAGTCACCGTACGAATAAATTATTTAAATTTTTCATATTCACATTTCTAGGCTTCAGTTGATAAAACATAATATGCGACTGTAAAAAATCATCAAAAACAAACATCAAAATTAAATTTTAACTAAATCTAAAACACTTTATATTAATCAGGTACTTACCACAAAAATTAGAAATCCTAATGTTGTCCTAATGATAGTTTAGTTGACTAAACAATAACGCGTGTTTCGACGACGAATACAACGCTATAAGCGTTCTTGCGCAGGTATAGTCATATACCCCTCGCTCAACTGCGTCCCGCCACACCTAAAACTGGTTACTGCGACGCGACTTGTGCCTATGTTCGGATCCGCCATAAAGCTTGATTAGAACTATATCTACCAAACGCACCAAGGTCATGCCGGCAGACCGACACCATTGTGTTCACATATGTGACCTACACGTGATTGGTACAAAATCTCTATCCTAACTATAGATTAGTCAATCCGTTGCCACCTCTTAGTATATTTATAATAATAATAATACATGGGACTTCCCACACAGCGTCATCTAGTCCCAAAGTAAGCAAGTATTATGCTTGTGTTGTGGGTAACTATATATACATACTAAAATATTTTTTATAATATATACATATATAAATATTTTTACGAAGACATCACACACATGTAACAACCAAGACCCGGTACCAGTATCAATATTCATCATATTAATACTGACCCGACCTGGAATTCGAACCCGGGACCTTCAGCTTCGTAGGCAGGGTCGGTACCCACTAGGCTAAGCGGTCATCATTTGAACGGCTACATCTACTAAACGCACCAACAAATAATGTCAGTTTTTGTACTGTGCGTATAGCTAGTGTGCATAGTATCATCATCATTATCATCAGCCCGTGTCTCTCCACTGCAGGATATAGGCCCAAGCCTCGCCACCACACACGGTCCTTCGCCTTCCGCATCCAATTACCCCCGGTATGGTGCTTCAGGTCATCAGTTCACCTGGCCGGGGGCGTCCAACGCTTCGCTTCACAATACATGGCCTCCACTCGAGAACCCGTCTACTGCATACATCATACATACATATATACATAGTATCATATTATCTTTAAATTAGCCATCCTAACGATAGTTTAGTCGATCCGTTGCCACCTCTTATACTAACGGAACAATTAGATATGTTTATGAACACAAATATTTGTCCCGGGCGGGATTCGAACCTGCGACCCTTGGCTCCGCAGTTAGGGCATGTGGTTATAAGATATCTAACTACTCGGCCAATATCGGTCAGTTAATGTACTACCCTCTGATTTATTTACTCTATACACAGACCAGTCAACCTATAGACCACGCTTTAATAAACGTCAGTACGAAAACGAAATCGCCAAAAAGTGGCGGGGTGCGGCTAGTTTTCATTGGCTCGTTCAAAATTGACAATTTAATGGCTTCCGACGTGCTTCCAACTGACGGCTCACTAGTGACGTAGTTATGTAGTGTCACTACATAGCCTTGGCGAATGCTACGCCCTGTCAAAGCGTGGTCTATAAGGTTGACTTGTCTGTGACTCTATATCAGAGATAGAGATAGTCATGCCATATAAAAGGTCTGCTATGGGAATAGTTCTTTGTTAGTTTTATTTATTTAAAAAAATATTATTAAAAAAGACTCCCTGATTGGCTGAGTGATTAGAGACCATAACTGCGGAGCTAAAGGTCGCGGATTCGATTCCCGCCCGAAACAAATGTTTGTGTGCATGAACATGTCTATTTGTTCCGTGTCTGGGTGTTAAAATATCTATATATTAGAAAGAATCTTCGACGACCGCTTAGCCTAGTGGGTAGCGACCCTGCCTACGAAGCTGGAGGTCCCGGGTTCGAATCCCAGGTCGGGTCAGTATTTATATGATGAATATCGATACTGGTGCCGGGTCTTGGTTGTTATATGTATATGGTGTCTTCGCTTGGTACCCAAAACACAAGCTAATGTTTAGTTTGGGGTCTAAACGTTGTTGTCATGTATACGTTATTATAAAAAAAATATATTCAAGTATGTATATCAGTTGTCTAGTACCCATAATACAAGCATTAGCTTGCTTACTTTGGGACTAGATGGCACTGTGTATCATGTCCTATAGATTATTATTATTAATTTTTTATTTACTGACATCAGTTAATTTTTGCATTAATCGTGTTAAATGTGTTTGTGTGAATGAAACGAACGCGAAGACATTATCTTGAGTTTAATTGTAACAAATGGAACCCAACCGTGAAAGTCGATACCGAGCCTTAAGGGTGACCTTTTTTTTTTCTTTTCAATATTCCTAATTTGTAATTTTATTTTTTTCCGTACGGAAACAACGAATACGAAACATAAAATATGGTGGAATGCCGGTGCCACATAAAATAAAAAATATTTATAAAATTAAAATTTATACACGATTTTTCTTGGAAATAACGACTATTTACATATATAAGGAATAATATAAATTAAAAAAAATATTATATATTGTTTATGAATAGATAAAAGTATAAATTAACATAGGTAGGTCTCGTATAAAGTGTGGTTATAGCAGGAATTAAAAAATTTTGATGTTCCTTATATTTTTAGTAGATTTAAGGCAGGATGCCTTAAATCTTTTATCCATTTTTTTTTGTTTGCTGTGCCCACAGACCAGTCAACCTATAGACCACGCTTTAATAAACGTCAGTACGAAAACGAAATCGCCAAAAAGTGGCGGGGTGCGGGGAGAGGTCGGCTAGTTTTCATTGGCTCATTCAAAATTGACAATTTAATGGCTTCCGACGTGCTTCCAACTGACAGCTCACTAGTGACGTAGTTATGTAGTGTCACTACATAGCCTTGGCGAATGCTACTCCCTGTTAAAGCGTGGTCTATATGGTTGACTTGTCTGTGGCTGTGCCCTATATGACAGAGCCCACAATAATGATATAGCATGTGTATTTTCTATGTAAGGTAAATGTATGCTAAAAACTGTGGAACGCAATAAAATTGAATTGAATATTTATAGTATACATTGACACTACGGGAGTGGGTGGAGCCGCTGTCGCGGCGGTGATTAGCACCATGATCTAGGTCAAATGAGGTCTGTGACGACACTGACCATCTTTATTTTTCTAGCTGCCGCGCTGCCCTGACGTTATGGAGTAAATAAAGACAGCAGCGTTTGGTTTTAGTAGTCATAAATGTCACTCACAGTATCGAAAATGTCTAACGCGATTTTACGGGGGTGAAGACCGGCGCGCGGGAACCTCGCGGACTGTAACTCGTCATCTTGCACCAGCTAGTTAGAGTATGAGTGGTTATACGGTAAACGTAGAAAACGGCTTCTTGTCAATTTGTACTTTTCAACACCCGTCGTACATAGACAATGGATGTTTCAATTTTTTTTTAACTTTAATATTTTTTTTTTATTCTGTTAACGTTTTTATCTGAATGTCACATAAAAGATACGCAATTTAAAGTAGAAAATGAATGTTCAGTTTTCAGGAGCGAATTAATTCGTGTTAAATTCAACACTGAATTTGATTAAAGCCTTTAATAATATACAGCCTATTAAAGCTATCGAAGTTCAATCAATGTCCCAAGAGAAAATCTATATTACATATTGAACTACTACGGTATGTCATTATTGGCTCCATTCGATTTACATAAAGAGACAGCCGGTATACGGCTGCATGGGCTGTGACACCGACCGGGACAGTTCGTTAAATAAGCTGAAAAACTGAAGATATTCGACATGTAAAGTGAAAAATAGATTACACCGATATCAAAATCGTTTCAAGACAAATTGTTTCTTAGCAATACTATATATGACGACTGCGTAGTCTAGGGGGCAGCGACCCTGCCTACGAAGCTGGAGGTCCCGGTTCGAATCCCAGGTCGTGTCAGTATTTATATGATGAATATTGATACTGGTACCGGGTCTTGGTTGTTATATGTATGTGGTGTCTTCGCTTGGTACCCAAAACACGAGCTAATGCTTAGTGTGGGACCTAGACGTTGTTGTATTTTACTATTGAGAGCTCTTAAAACAGTAAGATGGTATTAATTTCAAGAAAGATAAATTTTACTCTCTGACCTCGGTTTGACCTCTAATTCCCATTTATACTATGACAGTTTGTTAGAATTAAAAAAAAATACTTTGTCAAAGGAAGGGCAATTCTTCTCCTAATACGTAAAGTACTGTATTCTACATTCCACCAGCCCATTATGCCCCTCTGCATGGGGCTTAAGCCTCCCCTCAGGGTGAGGGGGATTTGGAGCTTAATCCAACACGTTGCTTCAGTGCGGGTTGGCGGATTATAACGACCGCCATCTATTGACAGCGACCGGGACCGACTGTTTAACGTGCTCTCCGAGTCACGGGTAATAGTTACTTAAGTCAGAAAAACCTATTGGTACTCGTCCGGATTCGAACCACGGCCGCACAGCCTTGTAAACTCGAAACATTATTATGTATGCTTATGAAAACATATATAGGTAATAATCAGGATTAATTCCAATATTATTTTATAGACAGCTTGGATTGTTGGACGTTATTGGGATATTTCAAGGATTGTCCTTTACTAACAGGCCTAGATTATATTATTTACATATATGCTAATTAATTTTGTAGTAAAATTTGTGCAAAACCAATATAAAACTACAAAATATATTCTATTTATTTATTTTACTATCTTAAAAACAAGTAATACATCAAACAAAACTGTGTTACCTACTTGGTGGCAAACAAAATCGCGTTAAGCTATAACAAAGTAAAATATATGTAATACAATTTGTACTCTATCATTCTAAATATAAAGTTCAAAGTTCTATAAAATTTATTAGTGACGTCATATCATGCAATCTTATTTCCTCGATTCTCAAACAAACTTATTATGAATTCTAGCGTTCACAACTTAGAGACGAAAATCGTTCGTACGGAGACTCCGATCGATTGCAATGATGATGTAACACACGTCGAAACGAGATAAGAGATATGACGTCACATAATTCTATCTCTTTCGCACGTCAAAGTTTCAGGGCGAGACCCACAGAATTTTTTATATAGGCCATAAAGCAATCGCTCCGGTGCGGTCGAGTGGAGCAAGCTTGTGTTATTATGCAAATATCTGACGATTTCACACGTTGCTTCGATAACACACAACCTGTTATCTACGTACACTTTTACGTCGCCTATAACCTTCTAAATAAAGTAACCGTACCATACTTACCGGACCTACGTTCCTAAGTTAATCCTAGATACAGTCACGCTACACTATGACGATAATATTCGAAACATACCGCGTGGTCGGTATAACGTAGACCAAACTTATTGACCGTTTAAAGTTTACCGAAGTAAACAAAAATTTTCAAATGAGCAGATGGGGCGAACTAACGGGTACCGAGAAAAAAATGTTTAATTAAAGTTTCATTTTTTTAACACGCATCTTATTTCATTTTTTTATCAATTTTTTTTATTAGTTCGGGAAGCTCTACACGCTTTATAAGCTTGAACTAAGTTCAGCCGAACATGCCATATACACCTTGTGTTCAGTTGAACATAGTCTAAATTTATAGACCGTATAAAGCTTACCGAACTCAACAAAAAGTTTCAAGTGAGCAGATGGCGCAAACTAACGGTTATCAAGAAAAACACGTTTAAAGTTTCATTTTCCGTCACTCATTTTGTTTTTTTTATTTTATTTTTGTTTAGTTCGGTAAGGCTCTACGCGTTCTATAAGTTTATACTACGTTCAGCCGAACGCACCGTATAGTACGTTACAGTATTGAAACAAAGAACTTAAAAGCTCAAAGGTATCTGCGCAGCGCAGATATCTATTTTCGCGGCTGTTTGAGGATAAAGAGCGGAAGGTCAAAGGTTAAAGTTTTTCGATTGGCCATTAGACACGCTTGCGTTCACCGATTGGCCAGTTTACATTGGCCGAAAGTGTATTCATGCACATTTTATCCCTGCCACTGTCGCCCTGACCCAAAGATCCGTGTCTCGGGCTGTAATCATTTTAGCGATCCACCGTCAACTTATCCCACATTCATTTTAAAAGGAGATGGGAGGGGTGGGGACCAAAAGGATAAAATAAATAAAGAAGGTGTACGGGAAAGGTAGAGAAGGAGAAAAGATATTATAAACTCTATTAATGATAATAAACTTGCTTTAAGTGTAATTGGTTTACGTTATATAAATAAAAATATGTAACTGCTGTGGGGACACGCTGCCAATGTGAATACAATATTCGTGTTGCAGAAGCGAGCTTTTCGAGCAATTTATAAACTACGACCTCAAGTATCACTTAGTTAATAACTTTGCAGTCTCAATATATATGTGAAAACATAATAGAGATACACTGACCGATTGGCCGAGTGGCTAGAAACCCTAACTGCGGAGCCAAGTGTAGCGTGTTCGATGCCCGCCCGGGACAAAAATTTGTGTTCATGAACAAGTTTATTTGCTCCGTGTCTGGGTGTAAACGTATCTATATATGTGTATATTATAAAGAATATTTAAGTATGTATATCAGTTGTCTAGTACCCCACAAAACAAGCATTAATACTTGCTTACTTTGAGACTAGATGGCGCTGTGTGAAATGTCCCCGATACTATATTATTATATATTATATTATTAATATTATAAAATGTGCGTAAAATATTTTTTATTATTTAAAAAAATTTGTGATCGGCATAATGTTAATACAAGAAACAAAGATAAACTTGCTAACCATGTCAGCCGCCTCAATAAAATCATAATATCGTTTAAAAGGAAATGTGTACGCTTTTTCAATAAGATCCCAGTTGACATTCAAGATCCAACCCTTAACAAGTTTAAAACTACAATAAAACGAAAGCTTTATGCAAAAGCTTATAAAGTATCGGACTACTTAGATGATAAAAATCCATGGCTGTACGCCGCTCGCCTAATGGTTTGTTTCAATAATATTAATCTTTAAGCACTTATTGGTAATTTTTTTTATAATTTTGTTTAAAAGAACGTCCCTCAGTTTCTTGTGTATTCCTCTGAGAGGAACCAGCACTTTTTGAATACGCCTTTGTGGTGACGTTCTTCCACAAAGTAATAAAATTCACTCTTGTTACGTATTTCAAGATTATGTTACATAACTACGAAATAACTATTGACTATAACTCATTCTGTTTACGAACTAAAAACCCGTGACATACGGATGGACGGGCGAACGAACGGACGGACAACTAGACAGACAGCAGAGTGACAGCAGTAGAGCTTATAATGGGCTGGAACGCTAAATATATACATTTTAGGCCAAAAATTTGTTTCTGTTTAATTTTTACAATAATTTGTAAAATAATAATAATAACGTATACATCACAACAACGTCTTTTTTTATATATAATTTATTCAGGAAACAAAAACAGTCGTATACATGGATTTCACATAAAAAATAATAATAAAGTTTAGAACATTGTCAAGACCAACAAAATGCTTCCAAATATTTATACTCTTTTACCGCTACATTCACACAAGAAAACATACGAGACACACGAGAAAAGAGAAAATTAAACAAAAAATAAATGAACAAAATCACTTAATATAACTAAAACTAATAAAAATAACAAACGAAAACAGTGTTAGCAACAACAATATTAATAAAATTTATATAGAATTTTTGATAGCTTTTTTGAAGGAATTGAAAGAGTGATGGTGTAAGTCGATGTGCGCAAAATTATTATTATAATTTTGACTAATTCTGTGCAGAGGTGCACGCTTTCCTGAGTTTGTCCGAGAAAGTCCTTCATGAAAACAATACGGTTGTCGACGAGTCCGAACTGGAACTTTAAAGTTTTGGCCTCAAACTAAGCATTAGCTTGTGTTTTGGGTGCCAAGCGAAGACACCACATGCATATGACAACCAAGACCCGGTACCAGTATCAATATTCATCATATAAATACTGACTTGACCTGGGATTCGAACCCAGGACCTTCAGCTTCGTAGGCAGGGTCGCTTCCCACTAGGCTAGCGGTCGTCAACAAACAAAACGGTACGTACAACAAAAAAAATTTCTTGGTTACACTCAGATGGATTTTGGGTTTTCGTGATCGATCGAAGCTATTTTTCTTACGGAGAATTCAAGAGCGCTTATCGAGCGCGGGCAAGATCACGTCAGGTGCTCACTGTCATAGCAGCATGGCAGTCGGGATTGTAGCGCGACACCTTAAATACCAGAATCTTCAAGTTGAAGGGTGTCGTACTTCGAAACGATCGTAAGCCCAAGCTAATTGACGGATTCATAGATTAGATAGATTATATACGTCGTTATCTTTATATGTATTGACTTTTTGTAAAATTACACAATTAGATGTAGTTTCAGAATTTTATTTCTTTTTTCAGCACGATTTTTATTTTTACATGTGTCACACTGAATTCAATTTCCCAGTTCTCGTTCAACACTATGTGGCGTACTTCCTTTTGCTGACATTGATGTGGTACCATTGAGGTATCTCGATTTACATTCTGATACTTAATTTTCTATAAGAACACGCAGCCAGGTTGTTACTATCGCAAGACGCAATCCCTTCGCATCCTCAACTATAGCAGATTCGAATCGCTCTGGTTTCTTATATACATTTGGTTACAACAGATACTGCTCTCTCTATTATACCATATTGTTATACCACAGTCTATACACTTCTTCCACTTCAAGAATAATAATAATACCTAGGACATCCCACACAGCGCCATCTAGTCCCAAAGTAAGCAAGTATTCTTGTATTATGGGGTACCTACTAGACGACTGGTATACATACTTCAATATTCTTTTTTATAATATAAACACATATGACATTTTTTGCATCCAGACACGGAACAAATAGACATGTTCATGCACACAAATATTTGTCCCGGGTGGGAATCGAACCGGCTACCCTTGGCCTGCTGTTAGGGTCTCTAACCACTAGACCAATCGGTCAGTCTCTGCTATTTACAATTTAAAATTTATATTTCCTCTAAATGTACTTATTTATTAATTCTTAATACGATAAATAAATAACCGTGTTATGTTATTAGCGCTAAGCCCTATACGTGTGAATCAGTTTTCACACCCCCGCACCCGTCGTTGGCACATTATAGGCGCCAGTCTTCTAGGGTGACCATACTGTGATAATAATATATAATATATCTAGGACAACCCACACAGCGCCATCTAGTCATAATACATATATAGATACTTCTACACCCAGACTCGGTACACCTTTAGCTACATATAAGTCGATGCTCGGAACAAATAGACATGTTCATGCACACTAATATTTCTGATGCTTAGACAACTATTAATCAATCAAATATTTAGAGGTCAACTATTGACATGAAAGACGACAAGTTATGACACAAATACTGAGTACATTATATTTATCAAGAAAATATTAAAATAGATTTTGTACGTTAAAATAAATCATAAACAAAATTATATTCGATTGAAGAATATGAAACTTATAAGTTATCAAAATTTTATCTCTGTCTTTTTCTTGCAAAACGAAATTTAGCATTATTTTAAATGGCCTGACGTTACACATAGATTCGCCCATAAAGTTGTTATTAATATTTTTAAAAATTATTTCACTGTTATAATACGAGTATATTTAGAAAACTCTTAAAAAATAATAAATTGTAATAAATAATAAAAATGAAATAAGTAGACATGTTCATGTTAATAAATTATCTGTGATACGCTTAAAGATCAATATATTTTTTTTTAAAGATATAAGTATAGTTACCTATTTCATACCTGAGACTTTGCTTTTGGTGACAGACACATGAAAAACATAGATTTTTGGAGAAAAGTCTGGCGCTTTGTTATTGCTTACCCAAAAGATTCTTAAAAAATTAACTAGCTACATACATACATAGTTTAATTAATGTCTGTTTTTCAGTAAGACAACCAGGTAAAAGAATCTTTAAAAAAATTGGCTCAAATAAATAAATATTTTGAAAGGCTTTCAAATCCACAACATGGTCACTCTAGTCTCGCAGTTTCCGGTCTATTTTTAGATGCGGATATGAAGCGCTATATCTCCCCGTACGTAAGGCAGAAGTGACGTGTCACTATTGCTAGGGACATTTATGTCACAGTTAAAAAATACAAGTTCTAATAACTCGTTTCACTCGGGTATTTTAAAGGAAAGCTTAGACACCATATATGTAACGTTAATATTGAAGCCATAATTACTGCTTCTAAGTAAAAAAAAAATGTTATTATGTCGTACTTAGTACATATAGTTACAGAAGTAACTTTTTTTTTAGGAAATAAGGTTAAGTAACATGCAAAGGCGCAAAATAAGTCTATTATACCAATGGATAAAGTTAGTAAAGGTTCGCGCTATAGGTGTACAAACATTGATGTAATATAGCCATACAGCGTTGTGACAACAAAAAAATATACGCCGCAAACCAAATATACACCACTTGATGTGTATGAAATATTCAGCGTGAAAAAAATTTGATGCGACCACATGTAAAATAAAAATGTCAATTGCGTCATATACAATTGACCCAAGTCATTATTACGTGGCTGTTTGTTGTCTCAAATTGAAACATGTGTCATTGAAAAGATCGTATTATTTGAAAATTATAATCACAAAATGATAGTTGCAAGAAAGTGGCTTTTTGAAATAACATTAATAACATTCATACACGTGGCGCCATCTTTATATGTTACACAGTTGCATTCTTATGTTTTTATTTCAAACAAACCGTATTTTTCCCAAAATACTTTATGCGACGTGTTTGAAATTTTATAACTTATGTTCAAAATTGCATAAATCTGGTTTATTCAAGACAGCTCTAGTGGTAGCGCCATTTGTTGTAAACGATAATAACTGGTTAGCGCCATCCGTGGTAAAGTATAGCAACTAATTCTATTTCAGTTTATTTCGATAACGGCGTCCCGACCTGCGTTAGCCGACACAGGTTACCTAGGTCCCTCGCAATCGAACGTAACCGATCTTCCTCCAGATCCGGTCTTCACTCAACTCACCTTACGAAAAGTCTTCATAGGATTAAGCTTAATTTATGAGGAAAAAAGCCCCCCTCCTCACCCTGGGGGAGGCCTAAGCCCCTGCAGTGGGGTAAAAAATGGGCTGATGATGATGAGGAAAAAAACTGCATTTTCAAATTTTTTTAATAATGTATACATGACAACAACGTCTAGGCCCCAAACTAAGCATTAGCTTGTGTTTTGGGTACCAAGCGAAGACACCACATACATATAACAACCATGACCCGGTACCAGTATCCATATTCATCATATAAATACTGACCCGACCTAGGACTTAAACCCGGGACCTCCAGCTTCGCAGGCAGGGTCGGTACCCACTAGGCTAAGCGGTCGTCAAATTAAATTTAAATTTAAATTTGTTAATTTAACAAGGAATCATATTACTTAATGTGATTATGTGTATATTTATACGTGTACGGAGGAGCGTGAGATTTGACATATTAAGTAAAGTAACGTTTATATGGAAAAGGAGTGGCAAAAGCTAAAATCTATATATATATATATATAATATTTTAAAACCTAAAAATAGGTATAGTAAGCTATTCATAAAGGATAGACATATGCCATCGCGGACTTTTCTTTAGTCCTATATAAGATACACAATTCCTCCATATATTATTTTGTTATATCTCAAAAGGATTAGGCAGCGTTTTCGATGAAAGCTCCCAGCCGGCTTGATTTTTCCGACTTCTTCAACAATAATCGTCATATTTCAACAAGTTAGCACAAAACATTAATAAATCATACACGTAAACTTTCCTCTTGAATCACTCTGTCCATTGGTGTCAACAACATGCCAATACGTTTGGTAGGTACTTTTTGAGTTTATCGCGTTCAGACAGACAGACAGACAAACAAACAGACGCGGCGTGAGACTTTATTTTATAATATGTAGTGATTCCTTTGTTATTATGCGGCAACAACATGCCAATACACTTGGTACTTTTTAAGTTTATCGCGTTCAGACAGACAGACAGACAGACAAACAGACGCGGCGGGAGACTTTATTTTATAATATGTAGTGATATCTGATATGCGTTACAATTTATTGTCAATCATACGAATTTGTTTATCTGTCGTTTGATGCAATTTAAATTGACTCACTTTCGCCTATTTACGAGCATTATTGGTTGTTACAAACGACCGCTGGGCGACCACTACATACTATTTATAAATTTGCGTGATATTGATTATTTTAGTTTCCTAATAGACTTGTTTTGTACGAGTAAATTATAATGGAATAGTACCTTAATAATTTTGTTTTGTTTACTTTTCTTTGTAAAGGTTATATGTTTGTTTTAGCGGCCTATCCCCCCCCACACACACACCTAAATTAAATATTCAAGATGCAATATTACTAAAGAATTGTATAGATAGTGCGTGCTTTGTTTGGTATACAATTCGAAATTTTATGTAGTGCTCCGCATAATGGAATTAAGTTTGTTCTGACATATTCAATGTGCTGTATCCAAATTAGTTTGTCATCTATGCACAGTCCCAGATACTTTTCTCGTTTTGAAAGTTGTATTGTAGTATTGTTAGTATTAAGAGGTGTAAACTCCGGTACATGTTAATTTTTCTCAGAAAAAATAATGTATGATAACAAATTGACTGCCAATAAATTATACTTAAACCATTAACTGAGCATATCTTAGAAAAAGCTTCTACCGCTTTTGACGACCACTTAGCCTAGTGGGTAGCGACCCTGTCTACGAAGCTGGTGGTCCGGGTTCGAATCCCAGGTCGGGTTAGTATTTATATGATGAATATTGATACTTGTGCCGGGCCTTGGTTGTTATATGTATGTGGTGTCTTCGCTTGTTAATCAAAACATAAGCTAACGCTTAGTTTGGGGCCTAGGCGTTGTTGTGGTGTATGCGTTATTATTATTATTCTATAGTAATAATAATAAACATACATATAACAAGAAAGACCCGGTATCAGTATCGATATTCATCATATAAATACTGACCCGACCTGGGATTCGAACCCGGGACCTCTAGCTTCGTAGGCAGAGTCGCTACCCACTAGGCTAAGCGGTCGTCATTTTATGTTTTTATGTACATACATAATACATTAAAACATAAGTTTTTCAACTAATTTTCTAATTAACAAACCGTAATATTACTTGCAAACATTTTCAATTCAGAACCGAAACCGCCTACATTCCATTCAATTTCGTCAGCATTTCGAGGTTATTCAAAGTTAATTGGTACTGTTAGTAACAGGTATTTTGACAAATATTGAAAATTAATATAACTTCACAAACCAAATTATATGCGGTTGAAGAGTGTGGAACTTATATAATACCTGGGTCATCCCACACAGCGCCATCTAGTCCCAATCTAAGCAAATCTTATATTATAGGTACCAGACAACTGATATATATACTTAAATATCTTTTTTTTTAAATAATATATACATGTATAGTTATTTTACACCTAACATGTTAATGCACAGAAATGTTTGTCCCGGGCGGGAATCGAATCTACCTATTAAAAGTTTAACTCTGTCTGTTTCTTAAAAAAATAAATTTTACATTATTTTAAACGGCTTTCACACCGTCAGTACCCTTTTCTATCCAACAGAAAATTTTAGACATTCATAACTTTACCTTTTTTTTTAAATTATTTCACTGCTATTATATATTAAGAATACTTTAACATAAAATAATAATAATAATAATAATAATAATATATATATATTCTGACGACCGCTTAGCCTAGTGGGTAGCGACCCTACCTGCAAAGCTGGAGGTCCCGGGTTCGAATCCCAGGTCGGGTCAGTATTTATATGATGAATATTAATACTGGCACCGGGTCTTGGTTTTATAAATTTGGTACCATACAATGCGCCGCGAACTCCTGCATCTTTTGACACTACTGCCTTTCGTCTACCTTTATAACGTTCTGAAACATAGCCGAATCTCATTCTTCGGGGTAACTGATCTGATAATCATTCAATGAAAAGGGCACCTGCTCAGCCCACAGCTTTCGACCGATTCAAAAATTTCTTATTTTAAACGGTAGAAAATGTATCTGCCTCGGCAGCTTTTTTTCTTCATTTTTTCGATATAGACTTTCGTTTTTAATATAATCAAATTTTGGTTCAAGAAATCGGGAAATTTCGTCATTTTTTACCATTTTCGATTTTTCAAAAAAGTTACGAACCGATTTTAGAAAATTTGGTGTTATACGATGCTCCACAAGCCCCTACATCTTTTGCCGCTACTGCCTTTCGTCTACCATCATAAATTTCGGAAATAAAGCCGAATTAGTAGGTACACTCCCCACGAAAACGATCTGATAAACATTTTCAATGCTAAAAATAGTCAACTATCGTATTGTACAGTCGGCTCTAATTAAAGTAAGCCCAGGCAAACTTCCTACAGTACTTATATGAAGATTTTATTCACCAAACCAAGAGGCTAGAAACGATGTTTTCAATTTTCAACGATTTGGCTAATCCTCCATTAACCATTCAATTAATAATTGAGATAACCTGAGATATTTTTATATATATATATATACAACGTGTTCCTTTTGATATCCCATAACTCCGGGGTTTCAATGGGACCACGAATATGAATCAAATAGCATACACATTATTTTTTGATTAATTACATATTTAAATTTTTCATACAAACTAATTCGATAAAAAGGTGAGTTTCCATGTAAAACGCCTTTACGTTAGATTTGACAACGTCGCATTATTGAACGTGGTCATGAATGAAAGTTAGTACTTACCCTGTCACGCATTACACGCACTGCAAACGTAAGTTGGGCAACATCGCATAAATTTGGACGCATCATCAGAAAAATTTAGAACTATTTTTATTGTGATTGATGATTTCTCTAAAACTACGCATTTTTGAATAGAAGTTCCTTAGACTTTTTATATTATTTTTAGTCATAGAATATAACCTTAGAGTTATGGGATATCAAAGGAACACGTTGTATATATATAGGTACTTTCTTCTGAATCCTAATTAAGAAATAATTCTAATATGAATAAATACGCAGGCATCCGCACATGACGTAGGGGCTTTCACATCGCCCGCTGTGTCTTATTTCAAGAATGCCGAGTATATGTTGTACATAAAATATATAGCTTAATTTTCCACCATGACGCGTTAATTTCATGCGATCCGAGAATAGTGTTGTTCCTAGAGTTTATTTATCGATACAGTTACATAAACGTCCTGTTTATATGTCGACGCCAAATGGTTGAATCGGTCTGTTGATTGGACGGCTAGGCTGTTCATTAGTGGTTAGAGACCCTAACTGCGAAGCCAAGGGTTGCAGATTCGATTCTCATCCGGGACAAATATTTGTTTGTTTGAGCATGTCCATTTGTTCCGTACCTGCGTGTGAAATATCTATATATGTATATGTTATAAAGAATATTTAAGTATGTATTAGTTGTCTGGTACCCATAATACAAGCTTTGCTTAGTTTGGGACTGAACTATCCAAATGGTCCTTATAATAACAAAATTATATGAACTCGTATATATATATATATACGGTTCATATAATTTTGTTATATATATATATATATAACAAAATTATATGAACCGTATATATATATATATACGAGTTCATATAATTTTGTTATTATAAGGACCATTTGGATAGTTCAGTTCATTGGCTCAGGTATTTGTATTTAATCAGTGATTAATGTATTGGTCTAGATATAGCATAAAAGTACGAATTGACTAGAAGCCCTTTTCTGCGCTTACCGTCTAACCACTCATACTTTTAGGCAGCGATGTGAAAATCAGCTATATTTTAAAAACGCGGTTCGGACTATAAACTATATTATTTTAGCATGTTATTTTATATGCTATAGCATAACGAGCGAGGCAGCGCGCGGTGCGTTTTGCGCAAAAAACGAAACACGTCCTACAATGAGGCGTGATCGCGCGTGACTGACTAGTCTGGTCTGTCTGCTTCGCGTTCGCGTCTCGTTGTCTCGTTGAGTCGTTACGTTGTACAACGGTCAACGTATTTCGTTGGCGGCGTTAGCGCTAAAGTCAGTCAGCGCGCGATAGTGCGTAGGACGTGTTTCGTTGTGCTGGACTGCGGGTCTATGGCGCGGCGGGACTGCGGGATCGCGTGGCGCTATTTAATAGCACCAAGAGACAACCAATATAATATGCTAAATCCGTTGGGCTTAAATAACGCGTTTAAAATAATGCTATATGTTATATTATCCACCACTGCTTTTAGGGTGCTGGTTATAATAATTAATATGATTACATAAAAATATATGATATATGATTATCACATAAATATTTTCCAAAAGAACAAGCAAGGTCAAATATCTCGGTTACCATGAAGTCGCATTCAATCATTGTCATAATTTAATTTAAAAAAAAAGAAGATTGATTGATGAGGAGATGACACAACAAAAAACAAATAATAGTAATAAAGGAATATATTTTAAGAAAAGATTGTAATAGACGATACCTACATGCGATGTAAAACGGTTAGAATCTACGTTATACTTAATGGTTATGAAAAGTAAAAGTGTTTTATTAATATAATTTAGTAGAACAATACTCTAGCTAGCTGGTGCAAGATGGCCAGCTTCCATTCGCAAAATACCCGTGCGCCGGTCTTCACCCCCGCGGAATTGCGTTTGACATTTTCGATATTGTGAAGTGATATTTATGATTCTATTAAAACCAAACGCTGCTGTCAAATTTATTTATTCTATGGGATATAGGCTAAAAAATATTAAGAGCCGGTAAGACTTTCTACGATATTAGCAATATCTTAAGGGGAGTGTGTAGCGCCAAATTTTCATACAAAGGGCGTTAACGGTTTGGTACACCCCATTAAACCTTAACATATTGACGCA
Source organism: Luffia ferchaultella (assembly GCA_949709985.1). Lineage (NCBI taxonomy): Eukaryota > Metazoa > Arthropoda > Insecta > Lepidoptera > Psychidae > Luffia > Luffia ferchaultella. The sequence goes on from OX453269.1 coordinate 5,170,435, forward strand.
AAAAAAAATGTCAGCATAAATTAGGTTTATACGTTTTTAACTTTTTAAATATTTTCATACATTATATAAGAAATGGATTTAATAATAATAATAACGTATACATGACAACAACGTCTAAGCTCCAAATCAAGCATTAGCTTGTGTTTTGGGTACCAAGCGAAGATACCACATACATATAACAACCAAGACCTAGTACCAGTATCAATATTCATCATATAAATACTGACCCGACCTGGGATTCGAACCCGGGACCTCCAGCTTCGTAAGCAGGGTCGCTACCCACTAAGCTAAGCGGTCGTCCGATGATTAATTAGTGAATTATGATAAGATACCCCGCAATATAATTCATGCCTACGGACATCACGCCGAGGTTTACAATCAATGCCCGGATATTGTATTACTAAATAGATGTATCAATTAATTGGGATGTAACAGACGAGAAATGAAAGTCCTGAAATAGCTTTCAAAGGGAAACTCGATCTCCTAATTTCAATTAATTAAGGGGATAGTCTTTCCGCGGCTTCGAATTGGCATCGCTATCTCCGTTTCTTTACTTTATGACTTTAGGACGGTACGTTTTTTTTTGTTTTTTAAATTGCTTTAATATCGAATTTATGGCTCATTATTTTGAAAAACTAAGAATCGACAGAAATATTTTTTTTCAGGAATTTGTTCTAAAATAACTAAACAAGATTAAAAAAAACAAAAACACACCGCCCTGTGACAGTAGGTGTTTCTCCAATTACATATATTTTTTCTGTAAATATTAATACAGAAATACAGCTAGGATTAGACACGGGTCGAACCTTCTATTTGGTATGAAAAGCCTACCCCCTTAAAGCAACCACGTTTTTAATTCACTTTCTCAGCAATCACATTCTACACGAGAATTCTGAAAATAAGTTACCTTCACAGTATTTTAAAAGCTTTCGGTCGACGAAAGCTTATTTTAAGTAACTTTATCGGATCGAATTATTTTTCGAACACATGGGGGGTTTAGGATTTAAAACCAATTTCACACCAAACCTAATAATCATTTATAATAAAAAATAATTTTCTGAAAAGCTCAAATACCTCATCGTATAATTCAAACCATTCGTTTGTCGTATAGAATACGACTTAATAGGTAGATTTTTCAATGAGCGCGTTTAGTCGACCACACATAACACATAATTATGAAAACTACTAGTTTTCTGCCCGCGCCTCCGCTCGCTTGGGCTACACAGTTGTACGGGGACACCTTTTTCCAGAATAAAAAGTGGTCTATGTCACACTTCACCTTATAAACTACACGTATCTATGGGAAAAATTATAGCGGTCCCGGTACAACTGTGCAGTTCACGGGAGTGGAACCGCGGGCGGAAAGCTAGTTCAAAAATAAAATATCTTACTCGCTAATAATGTACCTTTCTATAAGTGAAAGAATTTTTAAAATCAGTTAAGTAATTATTGAGTTTAACAAACTAAAAATTTAATATTTTCTTTTTATTAGTATAGATGGAAGCCGTTTTACTTCTTGAGGTTCTTCTATTACCTATTCCATTTCTCACCTATAGTAGAACAAGACAGACAGCAGCTATTTTACTCTCCATCCCTTCAACTATTATCATGAACAAAAACACGTAGTTTTGTTGCTAAATTGTATTCGTTTGTTTGTCCTTTTTCACGTCGTAGCGGCGCGCAACGAAACATAATTTTTTGGGTTAAAAAAATAGACCTTTATAGGATCAGTTAGTTGTCCGTCTGTCTGTCTGTCAATACCCTTTTTCTCGAGGACGGATGGCCATACTTACTTTAAATATTTGATTTCAATTTCAACTCGATACCTCCAGAGTTGAAATTAATAACAAATATTTAAAGGTCCCGGTCATAGCCATAGCTGTATCGTTTGAACTGTAATAGTTATAAACACTTGAAAATTTCATAGAATGTGAATCATTATGGCTGCTATAATGAGAAATAATAAAAATGAAATAAAGTTAAAAATTAAAGGCGGTCTCCATACAAGTAATGTTTTTTTTTTTCGACTTTTTTGGTGATATTGAGATCATCCCTCACATTTGAAATTTTCTTGAAATATGTATTACTATAACCGCTATAACAAAAAATAATATAAATAAAATAAAGTTAAAAATTAAAGGGGGTCTCCATACAAGAAAAGAGTTTTTTTTTTTTTAAATATTGCACTGTGGTACGGAACCCTTCTTATGCACCTCTGAATCGCACTTACCCGGTTTCTTGCAAAAAGATAGATGAGATGTATGTATATTATAATAACTTATTTACCATCAGCCCATTAATGGCCCACTGCTGGGGCTTAGGCCTCCTCGAGAAGTAAAGCGGCTTAGAGCTTAATCCACCACGCTACTCCAGTGCGGGTTAGTTGATTTTAACAACTGTCATCTATTGATGGCAACTAGGATCGATGGCTTAATATAGTACATAATACTCATTGGTACATGCCCTGGGATTCGAATACGGCCTTCTAAACATGAAGCGGACTCGTTACCACTCACCTATATGACATACCATTCGCATAGATCAACAAAATAATGGACAAGTTCAAATAAAACGTCTCTCATTTAGTTTTTATACCATAGTAGAATCCCTTCGTTATACCTTGATAAGGATCTGATCGAGGTTATTTGAAATCAAAACGTTTGCGACCTTAACGTCTATAGTAATAAGTGTCATTTTCCTTCGTGGTACGTTCGTCCCAGTGATATTTAACTGACCTATTTTAGCGGACCCGTGTCGTGTGTACCAAACAAATAGGACGTTATAGGTATTATATCATTCCTTGCTTAAAACTGCTCTCGATATAGTTCGTTAGTTTCTAAAGTTAAACAGGGGTTAGTGCATGTCGATATTAACTCACGACACAGTCCTCGCTCGTTTGTAATGCTAAAAATACATGACAGCGAAATAAGACCAATATTTATTTTAGTTTCACTAAAGTGACTACCTACTGATTTCGATCGACTGGACGATTGGTGTAGTGGTCGGAGACTCCGACTACAATACCCCTAAAGTCGCGGATTCGAGGAACTTATTACCATATACGTATTCTGTTTTTATAGCAAAGAAATGGAATGAATTAATCTATACTTAATATTATAAAGCTGAAGAGTTTGTTTGTTTGTTTGTTTAAACGCGCAAATCTCAGGAACTACTGGTTCGAATTGAAAAATTCTTTTTGTGTTGGATAGTTTATTTATTAAGGAAGGCTATATGCTATATGTATAAAATAATACTATCTGTCTGTCTGTCTATTCGAGCAAATCTCCAAAACGGCTAAACCGATTTTAAGGAAACTTCACAGATGTGGAAAGGAAATGGTCAAATATGACATACACTACTTTTTGTATGTCTGTATGTACGTCCATCTATCTATTCGAACTAATCTCTAAAACGGCTCAACCGATTTTAATGAAATTTTACGGGTATGAAAAGGAGATGGTCAAAAGTGACATACACTACTTTTTGTCCGTCTGTCTGTCTGTACGTCTATGTGTCTATTCGAGCTAATCTCCAAAATGGCTGAACAGATTTTAATGAAACTTTGCAGACGTGAAAGAAAGTTGTCAAGAGTGACATCAGCTACTTTTTGTAGCTGTCTGTCGCTTGTCCTCACTGATCTATCAGCGTAGATAAAGCCGAAACTACTAAGTCTAGGAAGCCGAAATTTGGTACAGTGGTTTATTTTATAGCGTGAGTATTAATTTTTTAAGAAAGGAATATTTGGAAATTTCAAATTTAAAGAGGGGGGGATGGAGGTGCTTTGTATGAGAATCTTTGTTCTTTAAAGTTAGAAACATAAAAATTTTAAAATAAATAAATAATGACGTGTTTCAGGATTTTAGGATTTTCACATTTTAAGGGTGGGAAATGGGAGGTGAAAAGTATGGGAGTATTGGTTTTCTTAAAGGAGTGGGGAGAATGAAGTTTGAAAGTTTGAATGGGTGTACCCAATATTGGTTTCAGCAAAAAGTACCTACGTATAAACCATTTCGAATGTTAATACTACCTAAAACAGGAATGTGTAGTCTACGCAAGCGACGCTGCGGGCGGTCGCTAGTATTAAAATAAAAACTAAAATTAACTACTTATAAAAATATACATTATAATTTACAAATATAAAGTCTATGTATACAATCTAAAAAGGTTAAAAAATAACCAGTCCCTGGCGAACCAGACGAAAAGGTTCCTATAACGCTCGCGGCATTACCGCGTTGGATCGCTATGGCGAGCCTCTGCATTAGAAACGACCCCGAGCGGGGGCACACCCCCTCTTCTTAAGTTGGCGACCGAGGCTCCTAATTAAATTAATTAATTAAAATTTTATAGATTTAGAAAAATGGGACAGTCAGTAATTAAATAGTTGATATGAATCCTTAGGGGTTGTCCATTAATCATATGAGGTCCAAATAGGGAAGGGGGCTTCGGATAACATCACTGTTGATCATAATTGAGAGAGGGGTGGGGGGAAGGAGTTGTTGTTACACATCTCGTGTTTATTTACGTGGTATTATATGCGTAATAGAAAAGACACCATTTATTTATATCTGCGAATTGGTCTGGCTGCTGAGGCACGTAGTGGCAGAGGGAAACGAGAGAGCAGCAAGGCAAGAATTTTCGGATCATATATAGTCAACAATCCAGAATGATCACCGATCTTAGAAGTAATATATGGATATAGATATTGTTTACCGAATGGCACGGAAATACCTGGTACTATACGGCTACTACTAATATCAGCCCATTAATGCCCCACTGTAAGAGCTTTGACCACCCCTCGGGATGAGGAGGCTTGGAGCTTAATCCACCACGCTGCTCCAATGCGGCTTGGTGAATGTACTTCGGCTAATTACAGCTAAAGTACTGCTTCAACCGGTCTTTTTGTGAATCCATAATTACCTTTAGCCCGTAACAATATTCTACTTCAACTTCGTAACTATAGTAGCGTGATAGCTCAAGCGCAGTTAACCCTTTCGAAGTTTAGAAGGCCTTGCGGCCGTGGTTTGAATCCGAACGTGTACCAATGATTTTTTCTGACTGAACATACAATGTAAATCACTGACTGCGGTCCCAAGTGCCATCTACAGATGGCAACAGATAAAACCCAGCAACCCGCACTGGAGCAGTCTGGTAGATTGAGCTCCAAACCTCCTCACCCTGGCGGGAGGCCTTATCCCTTGCCGTGGGGCATAATGGGCTAGTGGAATGGAATATAATATTGTACTTATTGAAAAGAGTGAAACTAATGAAAAAAATCTACAGCTTCTGGCGCTTCTCGCAACTATTGGCGGTCATTGAAAATCAACATCAAAAATAAAAACTTATTACACATTTTTCTCAAATTTTTTTTATAACTTTCTGAAACATAGCCGAATCTCACTCTCCGGGGTAACTGATATGATAATCATTCAATGAAAAGGCCACCTGCCCAGCCTACAGTTGTCGACCGATTCCAAAATGTCGTTTTCCAAACGATAGGTGGATCGGAAGTTTGTTTTAATTTTTCGATATTGGCTTACGTTTTCGAAATAATTAACTTTTTGTCCGAAAACTCGGAAAACTTCGTCTTTTTCTTCGCCATTTTCGATTTTCCGAAAAAAGCTAAGAACCGATTTAAAAAAAATAATTGTGTCATAAGATGCCCCACAAGCCCTTGCATCTTTTGACACCACTGCCTTTCGTCTATCATCATAAATTTCGGAAATATAGCCCAATTACACTCCCCCACGAAAATGACATTTTCAATGTTAAAATCATTCATATGAGCAAACATGATACCTGTCGCTCTGTTTAACTAAAGTTTTGTAACCGCAACCGTTATTTGTACGCGGAACTGTACGAATGGGATAAAGAAAACCTTTTAACAAAGAAAAGGCTCCATTATGCCCAAATGGAGATTTGTATCACTTAGTAAAGTTAACGCAGTGCGAACAGAGACAGTAGTCTAACCTTCGTAATGTAATCTTCAAAATCTGTCTGATTGCGGTAGTGGAACTTAATATTTGTTTGTTTAGGCATTCTTTAATATAAATATGAATGCATATTATGATATTGTTACGAACACACAGAGTAACGATCGCCATCTAGCGTCAACCAGTAAAACCACTTTGTAGAAGGGTTTTACAACAAGGACAACAAGAAACCCCTACTCAATACTAGATGGCGTTAGAGGAAAGAATGGTCTCGAACGCCGGGCACGTGCGCGGGGCTTTCTAGAGTCGTCCAGTCCGGCACGATCTAGAATGATCTGGCGCTTGTCCCGGCCCATATAAATAGCCGCAGGAAGGGGAGCGAGTTCAGTTCAGTTTTTGGGCTACTTTCGAGGCGACTTCGAAGTGAAAACTAGTGATAAAGAGTGATACCAGTGAAACCTACGACTTGGCTACGAGCTAGGAACATCGTTAGTGCTTAGTGTTTGGACTTAGTGCTTTGTGTTGGACCTAGTGTTAGTGAAAAAAGTCTTCAAAAGAGTCAGCAGGTCTTTCTCTCCAAATCCTTCGAACCCTAACACGTAACAATATATAAGGTAATAAAATAAAAAAGTGATATGACCATGATTTCACATGCTTAGTTTTAACGTTGCATTAATAGTATCAGTGCAAAAACACTCAAACAAAGAATCGTAGTTCGACTCCCAGAGTCAAACACATGTTGAAAAATTTATTTTCAATATGTACCGACATGGCAATCGAAACCGAGACCTTCCGTATATACTCATTACTCGATACTTTACTTATTTTTTGCACATTTGGAGCATTTAACCTTGTCATTATTTATAATATTATACATTGTCCACATTTATAACTTCAACAGCAACAACGATTCGTACTGGGCAAAAATAACTATATTACAGTAGCATATTAATGTAACAAACATTATTAGGAAAACTACGAATCGAATATCAACAATAAAAGATTAACCTAAACTTTAATATCAAATACTTTATAATTAAGTGTCAAGCACGTAATGTAGCTGTAACGAGATTTTGTAAGAATTAGTACTAAATCAAGATTTTTGAAGCAATGTCAAAATGATTCACCGTAAAGGAGCTTTGGCAACTTATAAACTATTGCAGTAACATATTTTTATTGCTTATGTTTAGAGCTGATGTACATACATTTTGTATGGTAATATCAGCAACAACAAATTATCTAGGGGCATCTTTTAGATAAGAGTATAGTAAATCTCGTTCATCAGATGTGCCCAATACAAAGTTTATGAATTCGATCCTCCATGTGGTTGGTATACGGAAGAGTTTCATAAAATTTACAATGTGATTCTATTGATAGATTAGCTATTGTTATTTTTTAGAGTTCCAGACCTCAAAAAGGTAAAAAAAAACCCTTATAGGAATACTTCGTTGTCCATCTGTCTGTCTGTTTGTCAAGATCCTGTTCTTCAGAAAAAGTTTTTGGTCAGCAATTTTAGTTTAAATATTTCGTATTACTTTGGCGCTCGATTATGCTCCTTCTAGGAGTAAGCAGCATTTCTTTATTCTATGGCGCACCTAAATGTACTACGGAAACAGTCTGTGTCGCGTAAAGTCAAGTTCGTCGGTTAACTGTTCATTTCTACGCTGTGGCGTTTGGTGAGTGTTGGAAATAAACTCTTAAATGTGACTTTATTCTGTACAGTACACGAGTCTATCGTTCGATCCGATTGCTTTGGAGCTTTCAGAATAAAGCCGCTTAAATACTTCGTAAAATACTTTAATGTATTGGATTTGCCTCGAAAATTTGCAATAAATATAAGGTGTCTGAAGGCATGTTCCGGAAGTTGGTCTCGTTTATTAGCGGTTTTATTTGAAAACGGCTCTTAGATCTGGGAAATGTTCGGGATCGGTTTGACTATTTTAAAATATGTATACATCATTTTGCGTTGGGTAGAATTTTGTACATGGTGGCTATGAAAAAACCAACTTGACCCTGCGTACCATTAACATACTCTTTTCGGGAATCTTTATCCACAACATTAAAACATTATTTTTTGTCAGGTTTCTATACTAATATAAACAGGAAAGAATTGGGTTTTTTTTTTGTTACGGATAAACTCAAAAACTACTAAACTGATCAAAAAAATTATTTCACCTATAAAAAGCTACATTATCAGCAAAAAAAACATTGGTTATACTTTATTTTAAAACTAGCTTTCCGCCTGCGGCTCCGATCGCGTGGACTACACAGTTGTACTGGGATCGCTATAATTTTTTGCATATATAAGCTGAAGAGTGACATAGGCTACTTTTTCTTCTTGAAAAAGGGGTACCGGTACAACTGTGTAGTCCACGCGAGCGGGGCCGCGGGCAGAAGTGTTATAATTAAATTTAAAATGCTTACAACTATTACAATGATGTACGTACGCACTTATCGTTTAAATATTCAGTAATACAATAGTAAGCTTTCAAACAATTCTTTTAGAACTTTATTATAAAAAAGCATACAATTATTATTATTATTGTGACCTCGTTTCTGAGAATGGATATTTTCTACCACACGATATAGTTACAGGGAAGCGTCCCGGTTGTATCGATTTTATCCTATTTTCAAAAGGTCCAACTTTAATATCCGATAAAATCCTGGAGTATCGACATCCTTGTCAAATGAAGCCACCTTAATATAATATTAGGTCTTAACCTATGAAATTGCCGTTTTGTATGAAATACGTTAAAGTATTTTTTTTTCAAACATCTTTATTTTCTGTTATTCAAAGTAATCACCCGTGCAATCGATGCATCTTTGCCAACGCAGTGGCAGTTTGTTGATGCCCTTCTTGTGAAAATCAACTGGACGGGAGGCAACAATTGACCAAAGCTGGTCGCAGACGTGCGAGCTTCTCCATCATTGTCTTCAGTTCTTCATTTGTATTCAATATTACATCCTTGTCGTAGATTATTTCCCCCCTAGCCCAACAGGCTGCTACTTTTTGTCTTTTCTTAGCACCACTGCTGGAGTACAACCCTTCTTCAGCATAGATTCAAGGAGTTTGGACGATAAACCCACCATGCTGATCCGGTGCCGGCGCAGCTTTGATATTAAATTGACTTAATAATAATAATAACTTTTACATCACAACAACGTTAGGCCCCAAACTAAGCGTTAGCTTGTGTTTTGGGTACCAAGCGAAGACACCACATACATCTAACAACCAAGACCCGGTACAATATTCAACATATAAATACTGACCCGACCTGGGATTCAAACCCGGGACCTCCAGTTTCGTAGGCAGGGTCGCTACTTACTAGGCTAAGCGGTCGTCCTTTTTTAAGTTAACTCTTCTCAACTTAAGTTTTCTAAGTTACACTCACGTACGACTTAAATATTTGTACAAAAAAGTGTTATTATCCTGTAGAGCGGGAGCGAAATATGTTATTGTTCTCTAGGATGGATTTATGATTTGAATTTGGAATCAGAAATAAAATTATGAAACACAAGGTAAGACCATAGAGTTTGTATGCGATTAGTCCAAAACGTAGTTTCTGTTTATTAAATTCGAAAAATTATATACATTTATTATATACATTTGTTAAATACAGTTCTCCTTTTTTTTCTTCTGATAACTTATTTCATCCAAAATCCCTGAAAATTTCCTCTAGGGTGCCAAATTCGAAACATTCTGAGCCGGGGGGATTTAGTGGAAAGCGAATAATTTCTAACATCCATTTTTTCCCCTTAATTAGGTTGTACACTCGCCGTGATTTATGTTAAGATAAAATTCGTTAGCTATAGTTTTTATGGCGAATGATGAAACTGGCCGAGTGGTTAGAGACTAACTGCGGAACCAAGGGTCGCGGGTTCAATTCCCGCCCAGGAGAAATATATGTATATATTTGTATATGTTTTAATGACCAGCAAAATTTTAATATAATGATCTTTGGTAGAAAACCGATAGCCGTCTTGTTTCCTTTTAGTATCGTTCTATAGAAAAATATTGAGATATGACTACACAAACCTTTCCTGAAAACACCAATAACTCTAGTCACCATTCATGCCCGTCGCCCCATTCCGTTTCCAGGCCTCGGGCGCGTACGTTTACTATAGCGTTAAGAAGCCAACCAAACGTTATAAAATAACACTGTTGATGAAATACTTTTTTATGAAAATGTAACCCATGTTTTTTATTTACGCAATGAGGTCTATTGGTGATACCTAACAGAAAAATTTTGGCCGGTTACTAAAATCGCACCTTGTATATATATCAAACATATCTATTTGTTCCGTGTCTGGGTGTACAATATCTATATATGTGTAATGATATTATATATAATATTTAAGTACCTATGTGTATAAGTTGACTAGTACCTATTATACAAGCTTTGCTCAGTTTGGCACTAGATGGCGCTATGTGCGTATATTATTATTTCTCATTACATGTTTTTGAAGGAGTAGGATTTTTTTTCACGACTTTTCTATTAACATAATACGTTAGGTACGACGTTCCTTCGTAATTGTGTTGCGTTGAGGATATTTGACAGCATACGTGACTTACGTACGTACGTGACGTGACTGGTGACTTAAGCGTCACCTATGACACATCTCGAATTATTATCTATTTACTTAGTTGTTGTAAAGTTGACTAGTACCTATTATACAAGCTTTGCTCAGTTTGGCACTAGATGGCGCTATGTGCGTATATTATTATTTCTCATTACATATTTTTGAAGGAGTAGGATTTTTTTCACGACTTTTCTATTAACATAATACGTTAGGTACGACATTCCTTCGTAATTATGTTGCGTTGAGGATATTTGACAGCATACGTGACTTACGTACGTACGTGACGTGACTGGTGACTTAAGCGTCACCTATGACACATCTCGAATTATTATCTATTTACTTAGTTGTTGTAAAGTTGACTAGTACCTATTATACAAGCTTTGCTCAGTTTGGCACTAGATGGCGCTATGTGCGTATATTATTATTTCTCATTACATATTTTTGAAGGAGTAGGATTTTTTTTCACGACTTTTCTATTAACATAATACGTTAGGTACGACATTCCTTCGTAATTGTGTTGCGTTGAGGATATTTGACAGCATACGTGACTTACGTACGTACGTGACGTGACTGGTGACTTAAGCGTCACCTATGACACATCTCGAATTATTATCTATTTACTTAGTTGTTGTAAAGTTGACTAGTACCTATTATACAAGCTTTGCTCAGTTTGGCACTAGATGGCGCTATGTGCGTATATTATTATTTCTCATTACATATTTTTGAAGGAGTAGGATTTTTTTCACGACTTTTCTATTAACATAATACGTTAGGTACGACATTCCTTCGTAATTGTGTTGCGTTGAGGATATTTGACAGCATACGTGACTTACGTACGTACGTGACGTGACTGGTGACTTAAGCGTCACCTATGACACATCTCGAATTATTATCTATTTACTTAGTTGTTGTAAAGTTGACTAGTACCTATTATACAAGCTTTGCTCAGTTTGGCACTAGATGGCGCTATGTGCGTATATTATTATTTCTCATTACATATTTTTGAAGGAGTAGGATTTTTTTCACGACTTTTCTATTAACATAATACGTTAGGTACGACATTCCTTCGTAATTGTGTTGCGTTGAGGATATTTGACAGCATACGTGACTTACGTACGTACGTGACGTGACTGGTGACTTAAGCGTCACCTATGACACATCTCGAATTATTATCTATTTACTTAGTTGTTGTAAAGTTGACTAGTACCTATTATACAAGCTTTGCTCAGTTTGGCACTAGATGGCGCTATGTGTATATTATTATTTCTCATTACATATTTTTGAAGGAGTAGGATTTTTTTCACGACTTTTCTATTAACATAATACGTTAGGTACGACATTCCTTCGTAATTGTGTTGCGTTGAGGATATTTGACAGCATACGTGACTTACGTACGTACGTGACGTGACTGGTGACTTAAGCGTCACCTATGACACATCTCGAATTATTATCTATTTACTTAGTTGTTGTAAAGTTGACTAGTACCTATTATACAAGCTTTGCTCAGTTTGGCACTAGATGGCGCTATGTGCGTATATTATTATTTCTCATTACATATTTTTGAAGGAGTAGGATTTTTTTCACGACTTTTCTATTAACATAATACGTTAGGTACGACATTCCTTCGTAATTGTGTTGCGTTGAGGATATTTGACAGCATACGTGACTTACGTACGTACGTGACGTGACTGGTGACTTAAGCGTCACCTATGACACATCTCGAATTATTATCTATTTACTTAGATCGCTGTCCCAACAACACGAAAGACGCCCACGATGGAAGATTCTGCGAAATTTCAATATTAAGAACGAGATACTCACACCCACATTTCTGTTATATTTACGATGTAGCCACTTCAAACGCGTCGGTGTTGAATAAGGAGGCAATGATTGCGTCGATAGAGCCTGCGTTGCCATGGAGAAGCGTCGCTTGGTTACCACCTCCTGAAGAACTCTCTGTAATACCATGGAATACCTTTTCCGATAGCCCTGTTTTTATATAGCCCTGTGTAAATAAGTCCTGAAAAAATCTGCTTGTAAAAGAAAACCATGATCTGTCTGGCATGTCATGTTTTGGCTGTTTTTTTTTAAATTATTTTCATCTCACTCACGAACACACCCGTTAGAATTTCATAATAATATTTTATCAAAATAAAACACGTAATTACTTGTAACATAAAAAAAAATATTTTTAAAGTGAATAATATAATAATAATAATAATAATAATAATAATAATAATAATAATAATAATAATAATAATAATAATAATAATAACACACACAATCACAACAACGTCTAGGTCCCAAACTAAGCATTAGCTTGTATTTTGGGTACCAAGCGAAGACACCACATACATATACAACCAAGACTCGGTGCCAGTATTAATATTCATCATATAAATACTGACCCGACCTGGGATTCGAACCCCGGACCCCCAGCTTCGCAGGCAGGGTTGCTACCCACTAGGCTAAGCGGTCGTCAATATAACTTAATATTCTGTGAATATTTCAAGTGTCTACCTGTTGCCGTTATCAATATCGAGCAAAAACGAGCAAAAAAATCATGTTTGTTGTATAAGAGCCCCCTTAAATATTTATTTTATTTTGTTTTTTTTTAGTATTTGTTGTTATAGCGGCAACAGAAATACATCATCTGTGGGAATTTTAACTTTCTAACTATCACGGTTCATGAGATACAGTTTGGTGACAGACGGACAGAGACAGACGGACAGCGGAGTCTTAGTAATAGGGTCCGGTTTTTTTACCCTTCGGATACGGAACCTTTAAAACAAGGGAATAGGTACGAGCGTTAGATATTATTCAAAATTTTAATGTTATCACTACATATTATAACATAAAGTCCCCCGCCGCGCCTGTCCGTCTGTCTGTCTGTCTGAACGCGATAAACTCAAAAACTAGCAAACGGATTGGCATATAGTTGACACCAATAGATGGGGTGATTTAAGAAGATATAGTTGAAATATTGACGATTATTGTTGAAAACGGCAGAAAAAATTTACCCGACCAGGAGATATCATCGAAAACCCTGCATAACCATCGAAAACGCCCCTTTGAGATATAACGAAATAATGTATGGAAGAATTGTGTATCTTATATAGGACTAAAGAAAAGTCCGCGATGGCATATGTCTATCTTTCATGGATAGCTTACTATACCTATTTTTATGTTTAAAAGAAAATTGTATTGGAAAGCAATTTATACGAATTTGGTGTTAATGCTTATCAAATTAAATACGTTATTTACCTTCATTATTTTATGCACATTATAATTGTCCTGTACACCATACAATTTAAATTAATATCTTCGGAGTTATCGAGAATTAAAAACTATAGCGCGACAAGTTTATTTTATGTATTTATTCTTTACATTTTCAATTATTTATGGAATTGGAATTAAAATACATTAAAAATACTCCAAGTAAATTAATTTGCCAATGTAATTTGCGTTACATTGAAATCTAATTAAATCCAATCCAAACGTTCGATACAACAAGCGGATTGGACATTACGACAGAAAAAAACACTACGGCTTATATGCTCTGCTATCTGCTACCCGTGCGAAGTCGGGGCGGGTCGCTAGTTTATGTATATATTATTAATTTTAGAGTAAATAGATTAACAAAACGATATTTAGTAAACTTTTTTATATATACGAAGTGTATAGGACGATTTTTGTGAACTTAAGTACATAAGTATCACTGACTACGTGCTTCGGAGAACACGTTAAGCTGTCGGTCCTGGGAGCCATCAACAGATGGCCGTCGCTAAAATCCACTAACCCGCACTGGAGCAGCGTGGTGAATTAAGTTCCAAGCCCCCTCACCCTGAGGGGAGGCCTAAGCCCTTGCAGTGGGCCATAATGGGCTGGTGGAATGGAAAAATATGTTCGAAAAAAAGAAAGATTTTTTAGCATTTTAAGTGAATGTGACTCCCGAGGAACTAAAACGACTTAAGTCACAGACCATATTTTTGCTTGTAATTTGAATTCTAATTACGTAGTTAGAAAATTATTTCCAAAATATTAATTATTCTAACATTTTTTAAATATATAAATCAAAATAATGCACCAAATAACAAAAGGATATAATTTTTTTTAAATTATTTTTTTATAATTTAAATTTATTATAATAAGATATTATTGTCTATTTCCAAGCAGTTTTTTTTTAATATAATTGTATATGTGGTAGTTTTCGAATTTAAACGTATTTAATTTTTGGATGCTTTTGTATATTTCGCTCTGAACTTATATCAGTAGGCATGGATATAATTTTATCCAAAAAGCAAATCCAGCAAACACGGCGTTAATTATACGAGACGATATCTTCAAACCTTTTGATCTCGAGATATTTAAATGTATTTGAAATCGAGTAACAGCTTTATTGACGGAGGATTCCGTTTTGGAAGTTTCTGTCTTTCAACACCGATCCAAATAAATATAAACTTGGTCGAAATACCTTTCTTTATTAGATTAAGTGGAGCTTCAATTTTAAAATCTATTACTCTACTAATTCAGTTTTAACGAAAGGTTTCAGTTCTCGTAGTAATTTGTATGACTGACCGGTTGGCCGAGTGGTTAAAGACCCTAACTACGGTGCTAAGGGTCGCGGGTTCGATTCCCGCCCGGACAAATATTTATGTGCATGAACATGTCTATTTGTTCCTTGTCTGGGTGTGAAATATCTATATATGTATATATTATAAAAAATATTTGAGTATGTATATCAGTAGTCCGATACCCATAATACAAGCTTTGCTTAGTTTGGGGCTAGATGGCGCTGTGTGGGCTGTCTCAGGTATTAATTATTATTATTATTAAATTATATACAGGTTATAAATTAATAATAATAATAATAATAATTAATACCTGAGACAGCCCACACAGCGCCATCTAGTCCCAAAGTAAGCAAGTATTATGCTTGTGTTATGGGTTACTAGATAACTGATATACATACTTAAATATTCTTTATAATATATACATATATAAATATTTTTGCGAAGACACCACATGTTTCACACTTCACGAATACATCGATGTTAACGGTTTAAAATTTTTTTTTTTAATATTTTACTTCAGAGTAAATCAGCATTTAACGTACCATGAAGTTACTTTCTGACGAGAGATTATTTTTATTGTTAAGATTATTTTTATCAAGGTCCCCACGCGCCTTTCTTCAACCCTGCCAAATTGTATTTGACTTTTTCGATACTGTGAAGTGAGTTTTTAATATTATTATTGTTTTTAAAAATATTCAAAATTGTCTTCTAATACAATTTGAACAGAATATTCAACGATTACTTATTCCTATAATTATATTTTTATTTTATTTTATTATAATCATTTTTAAATTATAATACATATATTTATATAGGTATTAAATATTATTAAAATATTATTTTTATCGATTATTATTACTATCGTTATTTTGTGTGCTTCTAAGGTGTTATTTATTCAAACCATTATTCACAATATTTGAAGTTG
Source organism: Luffia ferchaultella (assembly GCA_949709985.1). Classification (NCBI taxonomy): domain Eukaryota; kingdom Metazoa; phylum Arthropoda; class Insecta; order Lepidoptera; family Psychidae; genus Luffia; species Luffia ferchaultella. Next base: position 5,186,445 of record OX453269.1, read on the forward strand.
TTTATCGATAGTTTCACACCAAACAAATATAACTTCAAACGTGCGCACAAAATTGGTATTCACACGATTTTTGATGTGAAACGTCTATTGGCGAGGGTATAAAACTGATTGTTGGCGTGGCGACGCATGCCGTGGCGTCGCGTCGCCATGCTACATATTTAGAAGAAAAGGAATCTTATATCTTTAGTGTACGGTATCAATTCCTAAGTTCCTTTTATTAATATTTTTTATTTATTTAAGTATTTTTTATTAAGTAAATTATTAAACATTACGTTTTCTTTTTAAATTCGCATTAATATCGAATCAATTGACTGACTGCCGGCCAGTAACTAAATATTAGCATATGCCCCTCTTACCCCGCGTACCTTACGCGGAGCTATAGTGGACGCGCCGTCGTGAAATAGACTAAAACTATTACTGAAGTCACAGATTAAAAGAATTGAGTCCTCACAACTTCAAACAAATTTTTGAACAAGTATATGTTCATTATATAAATAGTCATCATTTTGTATAAGAAAATCGTAAGAATTAATTTTTACTTATGCCATATTTAATTCCTGTCGTAATCTTGTCTTTTATGCATATTACTTGTACAAACTCGACGTTTCACATCTGCCAGGCGCCCCATGATGGCCCCCAATTTTTTTTTAAATTTTTTGAAAACATCGCGTAAATTTAGCACAAAAATATACACAAATATTTCAACGAATTTTTTCGCCAAAAACACAGTACAGTTTACGAAATCACAGTCACTGCCACGAAACTTAGAAGTAATGTCATCCGTGGATAAAATTCTAAAAGGAAAAAACCGGGAACCACTCGATAATACAATGAAATTATGTTCGAAGCGGTGCGACACGCGCCGGAATATTTTCAATTTTTCCTAAAGAAGACATATTTTCCGCGATAAAAGCTGCCGATGTCCTATTTCGTGTATTTCAACTATTCCTTTATACAAAATATGGAATCTTTCTGCTGCTTCTTGGTATGAATGGTGATTGTAACAATCATATATACATGCAAGCCCATTATGTCCCACTGCAGGGGCTTAGGTCTCCCTTCAGGATGAGGGTGCTTGGTTAATCCACCACGCTGTTTGTGACTTTACCGTCGACCGTGATATATTCTGTTGCCTCGTAATAATGAGACATTTTCTAATTTGATTCAAACAAGAACTAAAAAAAGACTACTAGACTATATATCTTTTGACGAATTGGCACTCCCACTGCAGAGGCTCAGACCTCGGGGTGAGAGTGTTTAGAGCTTAATCCACCACTCTGCTTGTAACCATCGACCGCGGTATATTCTATTTCCCCGTAGTAATGAGACATTTTCTAATTTGATTCAAACAAGAACTAAAAGAAGACTACTAGACTATATATTTTTTTGACGAATTGGCACTCCCACTGCAGAGGCTTAGGCCTCGGGGTGAGTGTGTTTAGAGCTTAATCCACCACTCTGCTTGTAACCATCGACCGCGATATATTCTATTTCCCCGTAGTAATGAGACATTTTCTAATTTGATTCAAACAAGAACTAAAAAAAAACTATTAAAAAGACTATTAAAAAGACTATTAGACTAACTATCTTTTGATTGACGATCCAGCACAAGCATTAATGGACCTTATGCAACTACATTCATATCTTATCCATTTTTTAATACAAAGTGGAGACAATAAAATTAGTTTCTCAAAATAGTTTAATCTATCAGAAAAAAAAATAAAAATCAATTGCTTTACATACCGAATTAGCCAAAAATTATACAAACACAAAAAAAAAAGAATTGAACAAATAGAAATAACAATAATGTACTAATAAAATAAAATAAATATCAATAAAACCCTTTCTTTGTTGCAGGATATTGATTACGAAGGCTTCCGTTGGTTTCTCGACACCTTCCTGGAAGTATCAACGCCAGATGAGTTGTCAAGGTAAGAGCTGTTAATTTCAGTTTCATCCGTCTCTCTGTGTCTAGTAATAAACCTCATATTTTAAGTTCAAGGTATTAAGTTTTGTCCACACATTTTTTCTGAGATGGCGGGGCAGAAAATAACGTGCCCATGTCATTGTGTTTCTGCCTACCTGTCTAGACACCTGTTCCTGTCGTTCGTGCGCCGCGACCGACGGCCGGCATTACGCGAGATGGCTGCCGCAAGTTCCGCTGCCGCGTGCGCCGCTGTCACAGCCCATGGTGATCACCAGGTCAGTATGGCATTCTTAGAAGTATCAGAAGGGATTGTTCCTTTTGACTTCTGTGGCGCAGTTGGCAAGCACTTTGCCTTATATACGGAAAATGAGCATTCGATTCCCGCGTCGATACATTTTGAATTTTAATAAACAAATAAACATTTATAATTATAATTTTACGCTCAAAAAAATTAAAATGGCGATTTACGGTATTTCGTAAAAGTTAGTTTTAGTTAGTTAGTTTAAATAAAATGTTAATAAATAAAAAGTTATTCACATTAGAATATTTTTTTTTAAAGAATCCTCGATACAGCGTATAGTTACTACGTCAAACAGAAATAGAAAAGTGCAACCACAGGTGTAACGGGGAGAGGTATCCCGCTGGCGGTCGCTGACTGACGCACGACCGACGGACTGGCCAAGTAGTTATAGATTCTAACTACCGCACAGGTCGCTGACTCGATTCTTTCCCCGGACAAATATTTGTGTACACATAACATGTCTATTTGTTCCGTGTCCGGGTTTACAATATCTATTTATGTGTATATTATTTAAGAAAAAAAGTATTTAAATAATATTTATTAACTTGGCAACCCCACACACATATACAAAGACGCTTAGAATTGAGACGGGAGTGGTAGGAGATAAGAGTCACACACACAGGTATATAAAAGCTAGCCTGTCATTTTTGTTGGCAATGTACTGCGTGGCTCAATCTAGACATATAAATAAAATGAAAGGTAATAATAATAATAATACATGGGACTTCCCACACAGCGTCATCTAGTCTCAAATTAAGCAAGTATTATGCTTGTGTTATGGGTTACTAGACAACTGATATACATACTTAAATATTCTTTATAATATATACATATATAAATATTTTTGCGAAGACACCACACACATTTAACAACCAAGACCCGGTACCAGTATCAATATTCATCATATTAATACTGACCCGACCTGGGATTCGAACCCGGGACCTCCAGCTTCGTAGGCAGGGTCGCTACCGATTAGGCTAAGCGGTCGTCAAAGGTATTATTGAACAATAGTTTATGTTACTCTCTCTCCTTTCAAATATCTCCGTACAAAAACATTACGTCGTTTCGTTGCCCGTTACGTGTTATAACGTGAACAAAAAACAGACAGAATAACACTTTTGCATTATAACGTAAACTTAAATGTGTGTTGTGTGTTCCGTTTATCGATGTTTTATTTTGTTATACAGTTGTATAGAGGACCAAAATAAAACATCGATAACGGAAACATCTATTTGTTCATAGAGATACCGCGTAGTGACAACAAAAATATGAGCGAAAAAAATAAAAATAATAATATCTGGGACATCCCACACAACGTCATTTAGTCCCAATGTAAGCAAGTATTATGCTTGTATTATGGGGTACTAGACAACTGGAATACATACTTAAATACTTGGAGTATTTTTAATGTATTTTATTTTTAGTTCTGAAAATATTTAAATAAGTAAAGAAAAGATACATAAAACAAACTAAAATATTTTTCTATATGTACAACATTGATAGAATCTCCCTAATTACAACACGGGCGTCGCGTCGATGTAAAACTGATTGAATTTATTTTGTCGCGTGATAGTTTTAATTTTGCGGTAACGCTTTTTAGTATCTACAAAAAAGTGCTTAAAAATTAATTTTATTGAAACAAACTGATAGGCGAGCGGCTTAGACCCATGGATTTTTATCATCTAAGTAGTCCGATACTTTATAATAAGCTTTTGCATAAATCATTATGATATCATATTTCAACTAATTAACACAAAACATTATCTAATGAATTATGCACACAACCCTTCTTCTTAAATCACTCTGTCTGTCTGTCTGTCCATTAGTGACAAACGTATCGCGTTCAGACAGACAGACAGACGCGGCGAAAGACTTTATTTTATAATATGTAGTGATTGTTTAACTTCTCTTAGGGTTATAATATATTAATAGTTATAGATTAACCAAATGGTTGTTTAAAACAATGAAAATAACGCATGGTCCGTCTAATCACTGAGTCTGATATTTTGTTCACGTTTTCGATAGTTTCAATGTCGACTGACCGATCGGCCGAGTGGTTAGAGACCCTAACTGCGGAACCGAGAGACACTGGTTCGATTTCCGCCTGGGATAAATATTTGTGTTCATGGACATATCTATTTGTTACATTATCCCTGTGTGGATGTAAGAAGTATCTATATAATATATAAATAAATTATAATATTTAAGTATGTATACCAGTTGTCTAGTACCCCATGATACAAGCATAATACTTGCTTACTTTGGGACTAGATAACATTGTGTGGTATGTCGCAGATTAATATGCTAAGGCATAAACATGATTTAGGTTTAATATTTACCCAATTTATTTATGTTCGAAAAAAATATAACAATAACGTATATACCACAATTCCAACCGATTGTTTTGTTATTTTATTTGTTATACCATTTCAATCGGATATTTCGCGCGAAATTCTCGTATTGTTTTGCTTACGAATGTACTTAGTATTTATGTTTTTGTTATCTTAAAGCTTTGGTGTAAATAATTTCCCTCGAAGGCTACTTACTCTTGGAATTGTTTTCGTTTTCTCTGTGGAGTTGGACATAATTTGACCTCTGATTCTTTTAACCGGTTTCGAAAAAGTGGAGGTTTCTTAATCGACTATAATTTTTAATGTGTGTGATATGCGATATCTTCGCCGAATGTGTACCGATTTAATTCATTCTGTTTTAGGTCGAGGGTTTTTCTATTCCATTCCATCAGCCCTTTTATACCCCACTATAGGCGCTTAGGCCTCTCTCCAAGATGAAGGCGGCTTGGAGCTTAAATTCACCGCCCTGCTCCAATGCGGGTTGGCGGATTGTAACGATCGCCATCTATTGACTGCAACCGACTGCTTAACGTGCTCTCCGAGGCACGGAGTCAGTGATAGTTAATGTACTTAAGTCAGAAAAAACATAAGTCATCGTTTCATCGAGGTTGGTTACGTTTAAAAGAAAATATTTCATCTCGACGTCCGCTTAGCCTAGTGGGTAGCGATTCTGCCTACGAAGCTGGAGGTCCCGAGTTCGAATCCCAGGGCGGGTCAGTATTTATATGATGAATATTGATACTGGTACCGGGTCTTGGTTGTTATATGTATGTGATGTCTTCGCTCGGTACCCAAAACACAAGCTAATGCTTAGTTTGGGGCCTAGACGTTGTTGTCATTTCATGTATCTCTAAGGGTAGAGAGTTACGTACCTAATGAATCTCGACTATTTGAGTTACACCAACTTTCTGTCAACTGATTTAAATAAAACTTGGCATGTAGGTGCAGTTCTAATGAAAATATTATGGTTACTTGGAGCTGATCTGATGATGGAAAAAGTAGGTAGTCTTTGGGAACTCCTTAACGGTATACCGCAACTGCTTCGTGTTTGGACTCTTACGATTCGTTTTGATGAGGAGTTTTGACTGTTTTTCATCCTAAAAGTTTCATAGATACCTACGTACTTCTGCAAATAGTATTCTACTATTGTAAAATGGTTATTTTACTTTATTGGCGTATTGTTGCTGTTGATTTTGTAAATGTAGATAATTTATGTTGTAAGTAATGACAATGTTAAGTGCTCCAAGTGTGCCAAAAAGTGCCAAAAACAAATAAGTACTGAGTATTGAGTAAGTACAGGCATCGAAAAACCGCGGCCACAAACTTAACGGCAGTAAGCAGTAGGAAACATTCTATCATCATCATCATCAGCCCGTGTCTCTCCACTGCACGATATAGGCCTCTCCTAAGGCTCGCCACCACACACGGCCCTCCGCCTTCCGCATCCAATTACCCCCGGTATGGTACTTCAAGTCATCAGTCCACCTGGCCGGGGGGCGTCCAACGCTTCGCTTCCCAATACGTGGCCTCCACTCGAGAACCCGTCTACCCCATCGGTTGTCGGTTCTACGGCAAATGTGACCGGCCGGTTGAAACATAGGAGATTGTATGGATTGTATGTTTTTTGCCTCCGCTACTGCTCCTCCTCCACTGTATTCATGGCTGCAACCAAGCCGCCAATCCGCAAATTTATGTATTTCTTTCCTTAATCTTTAGGGTTTGGAACCCAAAGTGTACCTACTAATGAAAACCCTGTTACATAAGGCTCCTCTGTCCGTCCGTCTGTCACAAGAGTTTATCGTCTGAACCTTAATAGGTAGACACTTGTCACACTGTGTATTATGGCTCCTATAACAACAAATAATAAAAATAAAATAAAATTTAAAGGGGGTCCCATACAAGAAACTTTTTTTAAAAATATTATACATAACCCATATGGGTGCAAAGTTCTCATTAATAGAAATGAATTAAGCCCAAACACCAGGTAATTGCTGTAAATCGTTGAGCAGTTCCCTCGATTGTGTATGGTCTCCATCATCAGAACTGTAATGGCACTTATAACCCATATGAGTGCAAAGTTCTCTTCAATAGAAATGAATTAAGTCCAAACACCAGGTAATTGCTGTAAATCGTTAAGGAATTGAATAGACTCGCACTTGGCCGGTTTTTTTTATAGTCGCGTGTTGTGTTTTATAAACTGGAACCTAGAAATAAGATCATAAAGAAATTAAAATAATTTGTTTACCTATACGGTAGCTCCATCTATTATTAAATAGCCGTACTAGTATTTACGCTCTCCTCTACGTCTAAAAAAGAAATTATAATAATGTCCATACGAATGTGTTAAATATAATATTTCATAGCCTACTCTAAATTCATTAAACGAGCCTTCTTGAAGAGCGAACTCAGCTTTGTCTTTGTTATACGTGGATCACTATATAAGTTTTGGGACATGCGAAAATAAACAATATATTTTTTCACATTATATTTTATCGAAGTATTCTCTATTGTTCAATATGCAAATTTCCATCCGCCTAAACCAGCTCTGGAATGATTCATTCTAGTCTTACTCCGGCAGGTCAGGAATGGCTGTTGAGCAGCTTCAACTTCATCGACACTTGGAAAAAATTTTCCTTTCATTTTATCCTCGACAATTGGGAATAAGAAGGTAGGTATAGGGAGCTAAATCAGGGCTATAAGGTGGTCAAGGCAAGGTTTCAATCGAAAAAAACTGGTGTTTATTAAAAAATAAAATTAAAATATCTTTGTTTTGTGAAAAATGTGAAAAAACGCGTTGTTATAATGCAACATGATTTCCCTAAGTCATTGAGCATTGATGATGCAAGATATCCACGTCTTAAAAAAAAAAACATTATTGAAAACATTTTTTTGTCAATATTCCAAGGCCATTGCAATTTTCTTGGCCGCTGGCCATCTAAAAACATTCTGATAAACGCTTCTTGCGTTCTAGATCATACTGATATAATCATGCTTCGTTGGTATTATTTAAGAAACATACCTTGACGTCCCATTTTCGAAATGTAATCACATTTGTAGGCACTAATCCACATGGGCTTCTTTTTCCGTTTCAGAGATCACTCGTGGTACCCAAAAACGACAAAGTTTACTCACGCCAAGACGTGCATGTAGGATGGTGTAAACACTAACCGAAATTATATAAAAAAATTCTCTATGTCCTTATATGTCATCATGACCCTTTTCGCACCAACATTTCAAAAGTTCACACATTTTTTGCAGTGAATGCCGTTGGCGGGCGTTCACTTTTGTCGTCTTCTTCAAAGCTAGTCTGCCCCTTACGAATTCGTTAAACTTTTTAAAAGTCGTTGCCCGAGCTATAGCTAATTCCCTTGAAATTGATTTTAAACGTTCAAAACTTAAAATAAACCAAACTTCAGATAAAATAAATTTTAAATCATATTAATAATAACATCCATAATGTTTTGCTTGAGCTCCATCGTAGGAGATGACAATAAATAGCAAAAAATATTGTTTTTTTTTTAAATTGTTGTAAATGGCATAACACGTTCGATAGTTGTATAAACAATGATGGTCAAAATGGACCAAAAGTTTTTTTTAAATGTATACGAATTACTCATATATAGAAAAATAGCTTAAAATCACTTCGTTTAATTAACTTATTACTATAAAAAATAGAAGCAAAAAAATTTAAAAAAATTCATGTAAGCGGTTTGTGATGGCAATAATTCTGTAACGAAACGCAACGTGGGTATATTGGGTGTTGAATAACTGCAGTGTGACCACTGTAGTACACATAGACCCAAAAAAAGGATCTGAGTTTTATTTGCTTTGAAAAGGTCACCGCCTTGAGTATCATTTACACAGGCAAAAGAAACTGACTCACTTAATATAAAAATTTTACTGCTCCGTTTGCTTGTATAGTAATGCAATCAAAAGGAACAATAAGAAATTACAGTTTCATTTCATCCGTGTTTATCTTGCATAAGTAAAACCTCAAAATATGATAAATGAAAAAATAAGTTCAGTAAGTATATAACCTCAAAACTTCAAAAGAATTTTATTTTATTTTTGTTGTTATTGAGTGCTGCCGGTCGCCAAACAACGTGCACTCATCTCGTTCCTTATGTAATAAAATCTCGAAAGAGTGAAATACTCGCAAAAGTTATTTACTGTTTTAATGTACTGTGAAAAGCGAAAAGGGTTTTTGAAATAATGTGGAGTAGATTACAAAAAATTAGTCTATTTATTTAATCATAAACATCACAACAATTAAGTACCTATTTAAGACTAGTCCAGAAACATCTCTAACTCTAAAAAAATTATGTATCTACATACAAGCAGCGACCCTGCCTGCGAAGCTGGAGGTCCCGGGTTCAAATCCCAGGTCGGGTCAGTATTTATATGATGAATATTAATACTGGCACCGGGTCTTGGTTGTTATATGTATGTGGTGTCTTCGCTTGGTACCCAAAATACAAGCTAATGCTTAGTTTGGGACCTAGACGTTGTTGTGATTGTGTGTGTTGTTATTATTATTATTATACGTCAATGACCCATAAAGGATAGTGCAATCATGTTCTCCCATTGATAAGAAGGCAAAAAAACTATGCCCATACAACCATATCTGAAGTATTTTTATAAGATATCTATTAATTCTGGCTTCGTATCGAAAATATTATAATATTATCATTTTATTACACCTGTACTTATAAAATCCACCATTTAATATATTTATACAAATACCCTGAAAATGAGATCCAAGTTAGTATTGGACGTGACCGATGTTCTTTCCCGTTTAAAAATATACGAAATAGATGCGTTCCATTTTTAAATTTTGATTTAAAATTAATTCTCAAAACTTACATAGTGACCTCTAACTAAAATTCCTACATGCGCGTCAGCGATGCGTGACGTCATAACGATCGCTCTGGGTTCTAAATGACGTCATCATTTGCCTTATCCTAGCGTTACCTTTAGTACTTCAAAATATATAAACGAAACAGCGCAGCGGTAACTAGCACAATAAAGTAGACAGAATAGACACTGTACGTACCGTGTCCACATTAACTATAAAGATCGTTATTTTGATATATCACTTAATGCTAAATTCTTCGGCGAATTCTCGTCAGCTCATACTCGTGACGAACCGAGTTTAAAGGGTAGGTAGATGGAACGCCGAATGTGGGTTACACGCACGACATCGAAAATTCTTAGTTTTCATTATAATATAATATATCTGTGTTATCTACTAGCTTTCCGCCCGCGGCTTCGCCCGCGTGGACTACACAGTTGTACCGGGACAATTAATGAGACGCGACGCTCAAGGACATTGTGAGACTTTCTTGAACATTCTGAAACTTAACTAGGTACCTAAGAAAACTCTATACCAAATATCATCAAAATCTATTTAGCCATTTTACCATGAAGAATAACTATTCGGTCGGACCCAAAATCAGTCAACCGTTTTGAAAATTAACCGGAACAGACAGACAGACTAACGGACACTACGATTTTTTTCATATACTTAAAAAAAATTGCTTGTCTCTCCTGGCAACGCTCTCTTTATGTTTGCAAAATTTCAGTAAAATCGAATCAGCCGTTTCGGCGTCTAGCCCGAGCAAACAGACAGACAAACACACAGACAAAAATCAACTTATGTCACTCCAGATAACCTCCTTTTTATGTTGGCGAGGATTCATTGCAATGGTGTGGTCATTTTGGAGATTAGCCGGGACAAACAGATAGACAGACAAACACATGGAGAAAAAGAAACTTATATCACTCCTGACAACCTATTTCTATATGTGCAAAGTTTCATTAAAATCGGTTTAACTTTTTTCGAAATTAGCTCGAACAGACAGATAGAAAGACAGACATACAAACAAAAAGTAGCGAATGTCTCTCCTCACACCCTTATTTTCACATCTGCGAAGTTTCATTAAAATAAGTTCAGCCGTTTCGGAGATTTGTTCGAACAGACAGACGGACAGACAGACAAAAACTAACATATATCACTCCTCACATCGTTTCTTCAAAGCTGCAAATTGTCATTAAAATTAGTTCAGCCGTTTCGGAGATTAGTTCAAACAGACAAACAGACGGACACACAGACAGACAAAAAGTAGCCTACGTCACACCCGACAATGCAGTCTGCATGTCTGCAAAGTTTCATTGAAATCGGTTCAACCATTTCGGAGATTAGCCAGAACAGACAGACCGACGGACAAGCAGACACACAGACAGACACTACGATTTTATTTATATAGAAGATATTAGTAAGGATTATAGAGTAAATTTTGTGTTCATATAACAACCGATTAATTTAACTCATTCAGTTGATCTACGTAAAAACACTTTTTTTAAATCTAATTTTAAATCCTCAATAATCCATTTGTTTGAAAAATGTTTGATATAATAAAGTAAATGACATTTTTATTACTCATACTCGGAAAGCACGCTTGAAGTTCCCTGATCAGAGGGATGAAAGTAGTACTTTTCGTCCCTGGGAAACTATTTTCCCTGCTGTCAAACAAATTAAAAAAAAAAACTATGCAAGCCACGTCCCGACCTTTATACAACAAATCAGCTGAATCGCGGCGTGAAATAGTAAGAAAAGAATATTATCAACAATTTTGTAATACGACTTTATACTTATAATTTACTTTGAAATTAATTAGTATTTAATTTACATAGATTTGAGCTAAATATTAACCACCATCAATGATAAAAAATACTGGCTGGTAGAATGCCACAGTAAAAAAACATAAAAAAGGTGAGAAAACGGCAATTCGATCTTCAGTTGTTTTGTCTAGTGCTAATTACGTATACAGTTATTTATATAAAACGAGTTCGTCAGATTCAGGTATGGATTTAAAGCGTTTTTTTACTATCCTCTTATTCGTAATGAAAAGCCATATGTTTACCTCGGGTGAAAGACCTATTTAGGCACTCGAACTATTACCATCTCGTGCCAAAATAGGTCCCTTTCACCCCTTGTGTAACAATCTACTATTTCGACGACTGAAAGAATTAGTCAAAGAACTGAATAGGATAATATTTATTTAAATTAAAATTTTTATATGAAATTTATTTTCTGAAGGTGTCTGGAAGACTGACATATTTGAATTATTCTTTTAAAAAAAAGAAAAGGACCTCGGGTTCCAACTTAGATAACAAAATAATCAGAATGAAACGTCTTCTACGTCGAAACCATAAAATAACGAATTGAACGACAGCAGCGTTTGGTTTTAATAGACTCATAAATGTCACTTCACAGACCAAGTTGAAGACCAGCGCACGGGGACCTCGCGAACTGAAACTTGCCATCTTGCACCAGCTAGCTAGAGTATGAGTTATTAAACTGTTAACGCAGTAGAGGGCTTCTAGTCAATTCGACCGAACGTTGCTGTCAAATTAATTTACTCTATGATCGAAACGACCGAAAAATGGTGCAAAGGTCAGGCTCAGTGATCAGACAGACCGTTTGTCATTATTATTATTTTGAACAAACATTTTGTTAAACCTACACATGAAATGTAGTTTCCATAGAGTAATTTAATTTGACAGCAGCGTTTGGTTTTAATTGTCATAAATAATAATAATAATAATACATGGGACTTCCCACACAGCGTCATCTAGTCCCAAAGTAAGCAAGTATTATGCTTGTGTTATGGGTTACTAGACAACTGATATACATAATTAAATATTCTTTATAATATATACATATATATAACAACCAAGACCCGGTACCAGTATCAATATTCATCATATTAATACTGACCCGACCTGGGATTCGAACCCGGGACCCCCAGCTTCACAGGCAGGGTCGCTACCCACTAGGCTAAGCGGTCGTCAACCGATAATAAATGTCAATCCGCAGTATCGAAGTGACATTACGTCATTTTCCGAGGTTGAAGACCGGCGCGCGGGGTTTTCATGGGGTGCAGACCGGCGCGCAGGAATGTTGCGCACTGAAACTCGTACTATAACTCGTCATCTTGCACCAGCTAGCAATAGTGTGAGTGGTTAGACGGTAAACGCAGAAAAGGGCTTCTAGTCAATTCGTACTTTTATCGTAATTTCAGATTCTTTATTATTGTTTTATTACGAATTTCGCATGTGGGTCACATAAAATTCTACTTCTTATACTTAATATTTCAAAACATCAACTGGTGTATTTTTTGTTCACATTTTTGTTGTAACAACGCGGTATCTATATGAACATCCATGGGTTCCAACAATTTTCATGAGCGGTTTATCAACTTTCGCGAATCGTATTAGAAGAACTACGCACAAATACTACGAACGTGTGTTCAACCTTTGAGACGTGATCGGATTTCATGGCCAGTCAGCTCTCTTCCAGTAAACCCCTGGCTATGCTATGAGCGATGGCGATGCAGCCAAATACGAAGATAAGAAAATGATCGATATAAAGATCACATTTTAATGATGGTTTCATGTCAATGCAAACACACTATAATTTTCAAATATTTGGAATTTATCTTTCTGTTTTTCGTGTAACTATATACTAATAATATTACTATACCTGGAACATCCCACACATTGCCATCTAATTCCAAACTAACCTAACCTTGTATTGTGCGTACGTACTAGACAACTAATATACGTACTTAAATATTTTTTTATAATTACATATGTAGATATTTTACACCCAGACACGGTACAAATAGATATAGTTCATTTGCACAAATATTTGTTCCGTTCGGGAATCGAACCCACGACCTTTGGTTCTACAGTTATATAGGGTCTCTAACCACTAGGCCATTACACTATTGGTATAATTCGCCTCAAACTTTATGGCGGATCTGAATACAACTCTAAATTCGGGCTTGCGCAGGTATTAGATGGGATAGGCAGCCGCGGTATTTGTGGGAGAACTGCGTCCCACTTCGTCCCACTGCGTCCCACTGCGTCCCACTGGCAACTTTGACTGGTCTTTGCGACGCGACTTGTACCTACTTTCGGATCTGCCATAAAGTTTGACGCCACCTATAAGTATTGTTGAAATAGAATCCAAACTACAAAACGAGTACACGTTTTCGTAAAATCCGTGACTCAGAAATTTATGTATTATTATTATCATGTATTATTAAGAAATTTAATTAGTTATTTAGTCGTAATAGCCCAGAGCGCAATGAACCTGTCTTAAATTTATAAGGCCCCACAGGGCCATGGTTCGAATCCGGGCGTGTACCAACGAGTTTTTCTGACTTAAGTACACAATGTCACTGACACCGTGCTTCGGAGGGCACGCCAAGCAGTCGGTCCCGGACGCTGTCAATAGATGGCGGTCGTTACAGTTCCCAACCCGCAGTGGAGCAGCGTGGTGGACTTAAGTTCCAAGCCCCCTCCTCACCATGGGGGAGGCCTAAGCCCCTGCAGTGGGGTAAAAATGGGCTGATGATGATGATGAAGAAATGTAAGACTTAATGTGTTGAGTAGATACACATTTTTCGGATTACCCCTTTGATGAAACTGCATACCCAGTTTCTTACTTCCCTCTTACTACACCCGCTACCGTTATAACAGCACCCAAAACCTATTACTACAAAGGTATTGCTGGCCGTTACGTAACATACTATCGAAGAGTGATCAGATTTTGTGATGTCAAGTGTCCAACGTACAACTCGGTTACGTTGCTATTAATAACGACGGCCGCTTAGCCTAGTGGGTAGCGATCCTGCCTACGAAGCTGGAGGTCCCGGGTTCGAATCCAGGTCGGGTCAGTATTTATATGATGAATATTAATACTGGTACCGGGTCTTGGTTGTTATATGTATGTGGTGTGTTCGCTTGGTACCCAAAACACAAGCTAATGCTTAGTTTGGGGCCTATGCGTTGCTGTGATGTGTCACGTCATTATTATTATTATTATTAATATTGGACGTTTGGCAGTTGAGCTGCATCGCACCACAGTGTGACCATTTTCGGTAAATTAATTTTATTTAGTTGTTTTTAAGATTACAAATAAAAATTGTATGTGGTAACAGTTTTCAATACAATTTCAAATACAATTTTGTAAATTATATCCCAACATTATTTTTAATACGCCATACCATCAGCCCATTTAACTCACCACTACAGGGTAGGCCTCCCTTCGGGATGAGGGAATTTGAAGCTTAATCCACCGCGCTGCTCCAGTGCACGTTGGTGGATTTTAACGACTGTCATCTACTGATGGCAACCGGGACCGACGACGGCTTAGCGTCTCCGAAGCACAGTCATAGTTATGTACACAGTTAATAAAACTCATTGGTGCATGCTCTGGAATTCGAACCCGGCCTTCAAAACAAAAAGCGGACTCGTTACCACTCGGCTATTACGATATAATTTTCGTATTCATCTTATTTATTTGCCATCTTTGTCTTTTATAATTTCTAACAACGTGTATTCGTATTTTTCAATGGCAACGACAACTCTCTATTCACTCTACCGTTGTTATCCACAAAATAATTGTTTTTCCATTCCAATCCACCAGCCCATTTATGCCCCACTGCAGGGGCTTAGGCCTCCCCCAGGGTGAGGGGGCTTGGAGCTTAATCCACCAATACACCACCCACCACCACCAACCAACAAAATAATAATTAGAACTACGCAATTTCAGGTTTTTTTTTCTCATATAGAAAATGTAGTTTTAATTCTATTGTATAATTCTACAATGGCAACACTGCCAGCTCTTTCATTAGTGCTCAGATCCGAAACGTCCCATATTAATAGCAACATCTATATATAGATTTTAGATAGACAAGTTATACGCCCTCTCGACATGGCAAGCTCAGTGTAAGTTAAGCTTTACTTGCCTCAGTGATATCATGCTGTCGGTGTCGTGATAGCCCGAGCGCAGGGAACTTATTTCGAATTTACAAGGCCGTGCGGCCGTGGTTCGAATCCAGGCGTGTACCAATGACTTTTTCTGATTTAAGTACATAACTATCACTGACTCCGTGCAGAGTACGTTAAGCTGTCGGTCCTAGGTGCCATCAACAGATGGCAGTCGTTAAAAATACACTAACCCGCACTGGAACAGCGTAGTGGATTAAGCTCCAAGCCCCATCATCCTGAGGGGAGGCCTAAGCCCGTGCAGTGGGGCATGATGGGTTTTTGAAACTGAATGGATGCTCTCAGTCTAAACTCTAGCCTACGCAGTAGATCTGTAACGTAGCTGCAATGTTTTTCCTGTAAGTGGGAATGTGTAAGTGGGAAAATAATTCTAGTACTAAAAAAAAAAAAAAATAACGTTTCATTCGGAAGTATCCATAGAATATAGAATTTCCACCAATTTTTTTTTTTTTAACTTCATTTAACACTTTAAACCCAATATGCCTATATGTACTTTCATACGAAATTTTGCTAGAGCCATATTCTAGGTTTCTTCTGTATTGAAGTACCAAGTTTACCTCAAACTACATGTAACGTCTTTGTGTGTAGGTACGAATATTGCCCATCTGTCTAGATAATGAGCGCTCATGAGAATCTTTCACAACAAAAAGAGTGCACGCACTGTTTTTGTATGAGCTATTTTTTTTACGATTTCACTCCAAACAAACGCATATGGTGACCATTTATTTATAATTATAGTAATATTACTTGGGATATCTTACACAGCGTCATCTAGTCCCAAAGTAAGCAAGTATTATGCTTGTATTATGGGGTACTAGATAACTAGTATACAAACTTGAATATTTATTTTTTGAGAATATATACATATATAGATACTTTTTAAACCCGAACACGGAACAAAGAAACATGTTCATGTCGTTGGTTCGTGTACACAAATATTTGTACCGGGCGGAAATCGAAGGCAAACCTTGGATCCACAATTAGGGTCTCTACAAGCCAAACCAACCAAACTAGTCTATGCAAGTCTATTTAGAAAATTAGATTTGATTGGTGGTGGCCTGTTTTTGACCGTACTTTCTGGAAGAAAACTAGTACTTAATAAATATTGGTCGATGGTCGCCATCGAGGATGTGCAAAGAACAATACTTAATTTTTTTTCTCAATTATTATTTCCAGAGTACAAAGATGTCATTGGCATCCAAGATCCACGGATTGGCAGAAAGGCTACAGCAGCTCGGTAGAGGCAGCGGCGAGTCTACTGACGGTAGCGACAAAGGCTCCAGAAGTAGAACTGGTGAGAAATATACCAAACAAATCATCAGTCGAGCAATGGATGACCCCATTATAGAAAACGAAAAACCCGAGTAGGAAAAAAATAAGCGTCAGCGGAAATTATGATTCCTGTAACGTAAATATGATGACGAGTAGTTTTTTTTCTTCGGTTTCCTCGTATTTACGATGACACCAATCATCAAATGTTCTACTGATGGTGAACCATCATACTTTTTGAATAATATGTTTCTTAGTTTAGAAAAGTTCGGGTCGAATAAATAGTAGCCTATATTACTCTTCAGTTACTCCTAAGTCGTGATAGTTCAGTGGTAGCGACCCCGCTTTTTGTTTAAAGGCAGCAGTTCGAACCCTAGGTCCTAGGGCATGAAGCAATGAGTTTTTCTAACTTATGCATGTCTCACTAATTTTGCAAACTATTTATAGCTGTAAGTTTACTTTATAACAATAAATAAATAAATGTCGTAGGATGATTTGATGATTCGAATTTTTGCGATAACACGGATAATTAGACAATGGTGATTATATTTTTAAATCTTACTGAAAAAAGGGAGGGTTTTTTTGCGAAAACGCGAGTCGCTTTAGTAAGATTGCGAAAAGAATCGTTAGTTATTATGAAAAAAGAAAACTGATCAGTTTTCCTTTATTATTATATATATTATTATTAAGTATTAAGAGCGCCCCGCAAAAACATCTTCTCTGATTGGTTGACGACTTAAATGTCAATTAATTACGTTGTTTTATTTGCGATTATGTTTTTGTAAGCGAGCGAGCAGTTTTTTGATATTAAATGCATTTAAGTTTGTAGTTGGACTTGAAAAATAGTCCGAAAAGTTATGTAGAGATAACGTACTCGTAGTTGCATTTATATTATTACTAAGATAGTGTACCTAGTAAATTTTCTATGATTGATATTTATTAAATTAAAATTAAAGTTACCCTTTATAACTCTGATATAATACCTTAAAGCTACATAGGAAAAGATAGGAACCAATCAGAGTAAGTGTTGGCCAGCCAGCAAAAATCAAGCCAATCAGAGCGTTAAGAATGTTCAATGTTACTGAAGCGACTCGCGTTTTCGCAAAAATTCTAACTTTTTTCAGTAAGATTGAAAAATATAATCACCATTGTCTAATTATCCGTGCTTTCGCAAAATCCCTAGATTTTCCGCAAAAATACAAATTATCAAATCATCCTACGACATGTACATAACCATCACTAACCGACGGTTCCGGTTAAAATCCACCAACCAGCACTGGAGCAGCGTGGTGGATTAAGCTCCATTCCCCCTTATCCCGAGGAGAGGCCTAAGTCCCTGCAGTGAGGTATAATAGGCTGATATGGATATTTAATATCGCCTTCGGTGTTCGAAAGATTGATAACTTGTTTAGATATTAGTTGCCTGTTTTAAAAAATTGAAGTGGTATAAGTGTTTATCAGGGAATATTATGTCCAGTCCAAATAATTAAAAAAAAATCTGTTACCCTATTAACTATTATGGCATAGCTAAATATGTTCTAACATGGACAGGTAGCGTTCACCCTATGTTCAGCGTGGCGACGCATCCAAGCCATTCGGCTCACGAGCTCTGCGTGGACCGACGGACCGAGACGAGCCCCAGTCACAGCCAGATTTCAAGGAATTCAAGTCGGAAGAGCAGCAACTCTCTGAAGGTCAACCAGGGAAAAATAGAAGGTATATTTCTAAAATGTATGTAGTTATTGTTTTGGTAGTCACTTGAATCACCAATGGTTGAGGCATGGTGGCGGAAGGCAATTGGCTTCCATGGTACTCCATACTGGATAACCAACGAGGCCCTGGCGACCGATTGAGTGGCGATATAACCACTCACTTACCTATAGGAGATGAGGCTACAACAGCGTTGAGGTCCAAAAAACACCTGAAAGTACTGGAGCAGAAGGCAACGACAAACCACTGCTACTGTTTCCTATGGGAGTCATAATACATGGGACTTCCCACACAGCGCCATCTAGTCCCAAAGTAAGCAAGTATTATGCTTGTGTTATGGGTTCCTAGACAACTGTTATACATACTTAAATATTCTTTATAATATATACATACATATATAAATATTTTTGCGAAGACACCACACACATATAACAACCAAGACCCGCTACTAGTATCAATATTCATCATGTAAATACTGACCCGACCTGGGATTCGAACCCGGGACCTCCAGCTTCGTAGGCAGGGTCGCTACCCACTAGGCTAAGCGGTCGTCGAAAGTCATGGAAAGGTCTCTTATCAGACGATCCATGACCACGACCACTCCGCCAAGAGTATACGACTAAGAAGAAGAAGAATGGTTGGGCTTCCAATAATAATTTGTTTATACGTTTATTAATAAGTACACAAACTTCATTGCTTTCAACGCAACCAAAAATTATCAGTTATGAAGGTGTGGAACACGTGAACGCCCATACAAACGCTTTTAATTTTTTTTTTTTTTTAAACTGTCTCACTTGAGTTAGAACTAGGTAAGTATACAGCCATAACTTCGAAATGTGTATAAACATCCTTATTACAGAAATAACAACGGCGAGTCCCCATACATGTGGTGTACCTGAATTTATTTTAAGTTGTGAAATTATAACAAAAATTTCTTTGTGTTAAAGACACTAGTTAAAGAACATATAGCTTACTAATTTACCTGTACAACTTGACCCTGATTAGATAATTACTAAAATGTTCGAGGAGAAGTTCTTTATCCGCAACACTGTAAACTTCATATTATCTGTCAAATACCACACTAGATTCTACTGTTGTTGTGTTAATGCAGTAAAAAACTTAAGCACGATTTAATATTTTTCAATGCCACATCTAGGAATTTTCAAAATCAAACAATCAAACGTCTAACTTTTGGTAAAGGTTTCATAATTTCACAATCCAAGGTACGAACTTGCCATCCATCTTTCCTATATTTATTTAACTATTAAGAAATGTCTGTATAACCAGAAAGTTTATGGATATTTCGAAGTTTTGGCTCCATAAAGTAAATTAATTTGACAGCTGCGTTTCGTTTTAATAGAGTCACAAATGTCATTTCACAGTATCGAAGTGAGATCACGCAATTTCGCGGGGTGAATACTGGCGCGCGGGGACCTCGCGGACTGAAACTCGCCATCTTAAACCA
Organism: Luffia ferchaultella; assembly: GCA_949709985.1. Classification (NCBI taxonomy): domain Eukaryota; kingdom Metazoa; phylum Arthropoda; class Insecta; order Lepidoptera; family Psychidae; genus Luffia; species Luffia ferchaultella. Next base: position 5,206,328 of record OX453269.1, read on the forward strand.
AATAGCTAGAGTGTGAGCGGTTAGACGGTAAACGCGGAAGAGGGCTTCTAGTCAATTCTTCGTGCTCTATACAAACCTAGTTTTAACTCAAATGAACGTCCTGCCCGTTCTTAACACGACATAGTACGTGTCCACAGAGTAACATTCTATGCCTCGTATCTATTCACAAAAAGGGCTGTGTCATCGTCACAGATTATGACGTAGCACATACATCTCTCGTTTTGTGTTGCCAACCTACGCTGCGACACCAAAAGCGTTCGGTGTGAGCAAAGTAAATAGATAAGTGGTTGGTACGCGACTATGTACACAATACTTTATATAATATACTGGAATATAATCTTATATATTATAAAGGGCACAGGTACTAGGGAACGCACGAATAGGCGCCCCACCACTTAATTTATCGTATTAGAACAACCACTGTGAGGTCATTTCCCGTTACGAAGAAAAAACAAACAAGTACAATTTAGTATTTATATTGTTAGCAAGAATCGATATTAGAGCAAATGATAAATTTCATTACATTTCTTCACTTCATTAGCTCATTTTTACCCCACTGCAGGGTTTTAGGCCTCCTCCAGGGTGAGGGCGGGATTGGAGCTTAAATCCACCACGCTGCTCCACTGCGGGTTGGGGATTGTAACGACCGTCATGTATTGACAGCACCCGGGACCGACTGCTCAACGTGCTCTTCTAGGCATGGAGTTAGTGATAGTTAATGTACTTAAGTCAGAAAAACTCATTGGTACACGCCCGGATTCGAACCATGGCACTATAGCCTTATGAATTTGAGACAGGTTCGTTTCGCTTTGGACTATCACGACACGAATGATAAATTAGCCTTATAGAAATACTAGCTTTCCGCCCGCGGCTTTGATCGCGTGGACTACACAGTTGTACCGAGACCTTTTTTCCCGGGATAAAAGTAACCTATGGCACTTTTTGGCTTATAAACTATATCTATGCAAAAAATTATAGCGGTCCCGGTACAACTGTGTAGTCCACGCGAATGGAGTCGCAGGCGGAAAGCTAGTATCTTTATAAATTATAACATATGTGTTATTCTGATGTATAAGCTATATTATGTAAAGTTTCATTAAAACCCATTCAGTAGTCCATCCTTACTTGCAAATTTACGCGTTTATAATATTAGTAAGGATTTCTATTGGTAATAATTAATGGTTGAATTCATCTAATTAATTCGGTTGTCGCTGAACATAAATAGAAGTCGTAAAAACAAAGTTATTTACCTTATAATAAAAACTTTTAGACTTCTAATCAACTGATAGAAGTACAAAACTTGGATTCGGTCTGTCTTGTTACAGTGCTTCATTACTTCCACTGTTTAAGGGGATAGTCTTTCCCTCCGTGGCTTCAAATTGGCATCGCTAGCTCCGTTTCAGTCCATCTTCCTTGAATTGTTCCTAACTGACAGAGATAATAAGTGCAAATTCCTAAAAATGTCTATAAAATACTTATCGAGACAGTTTGCGGGCCGTGACGATTCGACTCCTGAAATGTGTATGGATTGCAACCAAAATTTACAGGTTCATTAAGAAAGGATGTCTCTAGGGCAGTACGCTATGTTTTTTTTCTTTAAATTCACGTTAATATCGAATTTACGGGTCATTATTTTCAAGAAGAATGAATCGACGGAAATCATGATTTTAAAATTTATGAAAAACATGATTTCCGTCGGTTGATAGAGAAATACAGCGATGATAGACAGGGGCCGAATCCTCTTTTTTGTATGAAAAACCTACTCCCTTAAGGATAAAAACCTTGACTTGCCCGTAGTGCCACCAGGGTTTTACTACCAGTTGGTCCACGTAGGATTTTTTGCCCGTGGACCTATCTACAACTAGTTGCACAACTATCTACAACTATATATACTATACAATATACATACTATCTATACAACTATACAACTATATATACTATCTACAACTAGTTGCACAACTATCTACAGCTATATATACTATACAATATATATACTATCTATACAACTATATATACTATCTACAACTAGTTGCACAACTATCTACAACTATATATACTATACAATATGTATACTATTTATACAACTATATATACTATCTACAACTAGTTGCACAACTATCTACAACTATATATACTATACAATATATATACTATCTATACAACTATATATACTATCTACAACTAGTTGCACAACTGGAAATTTTTTACTTGTCCGTGGTACCACCATGTCCTGAGTTAGTTGAAAATTTTAACAATTATCATCTAATCAGGGTACGTTAGGTTCATGACCATAATATAAAATTGCATGTATAATAGGTCTATCGACCAAAGGATCAGGTTCATGTTAAAAATGTCAACTAACTCAAGACTTGCATGAATGACAGTAATACAGGCAAGTCATGGATAAAATATAGTTTAAAAATCCGTCTTTAAAACATATTTCGGATGCAATAGTTTGCTATTACGCTTGTACAGGATTGATTTTCTTAGTTGCTTTATATTGCAACTACTTTGAATAAATACGTTCATGTTATAACATCTATGGGTTAAACACACACAAAAGGCTTCGAAGGCCCTGGAAGTCCAATATAACAATGCGTTCAGGGTGATGGTGGGGTTGCAGCGCTTCTGTAGTACATCAGGAATGTTAGCTGATGCAAGAGTATTTATCGGCGAAACTGCGTATATGAATAGCGTCTCTGATGCACAGAGTTCGTGCCAGCACTAACATCTACCAGCAGTTACTTGGTTATAGAATGGACCATGATTCACAGATCATGCAATATTGGACAAAAACACATTTAAACGTGCTTGCAAAAAAAAACCTTGTAAATCCTAAATAATTGTAATCCTAATTATGTATATAGTGTATATAATATTGTGTATTTCCTATATGGACTGTAGTCTGAAATAAACAATTATTATTATTATTAAACTTAAAATCTATATTCTTTATATCTATCGGTCTGCATGCATGCATATATTTGATGACCGTTTAGCTGAGTGGTTAGAGACCCTAACTACGGAGCCAATGGTCGCCGGTTCGATTCCCGTCCGGGACAATTATTTGTGTGCATGAATTTATATTTGTTCCGTGTCTAAGTGTAAAATATCTATATAATAATAATAATAATAACGTATACATCACAACAACGTTTTGGCCCCAAACTATATCTTGTGTTTTGGGTACCAAGCGAAGACACCACATACATATAACAACCAAGACCCGGTACCAGTAATAATATTCATCATATTGATCCGACCTGGAATTCGAACCCGGGACCTCCAGCTACGTAGGCCGTTTACTTACAATTATATATGTTAATTGATCTAGTGGTCAGAGACGCCGACTACAGCATCCAAACGTCGCAGTTTCAATTCCCGAGCGGGACAAATATTTGTATGCGTGAAAATGTTTATTTGTTCCGTGTCTGGATGTCTGTCTGTCCGTGTCTCATATTTATATATGCATGTATCAATTTGAACTAGATGGCTTGTGTGAGATGTTTCAGATATTACTATTATCATAAAAGTACAAATTGACTAGAAGGCGTCTTCTGCGTTTACCGTCTAACCACTCAAACTCTAGCTTTCTAGTGCAAGATGGCTAGTTTCAGTTCGAGTTTTAGTCCACGAAGTCCCCTGTGCCGGTCTTCACCCCCACGAAATTGCGTATGACATTTTCGATACTGTAAACTGACATTTCTGACTCAATTAAAACCAAACGCTGCTGTCGAATTTATTTAGTCTATGATTATTATCCATAAGTATATTAATACAAACATACACACATACACAGACCACAAACATATACACAATAAATACATACATTTGACATTGACGACCGCTTAGTCTAGTGGGTAGCGACCCTGCCTACGGAGCTGGAGGTCCCGGGTTCGAATCCCAGGTGGGATCAGTATTAATATGATGAATATTGATACGGGTACCGGGTCTTGGTTGTTATAAGTGTGTGGTGTCTTCGCAATAATATTTATATATGTATATATCATAAAGAATATTTAAGTATGTATAGCAGTTGTCTAGTAACCCATAACACAAGCATAATACTTGCTTACTTTGGGACTAGATGACGCTGTGTGGGAAGTCCCATGTATTATTATTATTATTGATACCGGTTCCGGGTCTTGGTTGTTATATATATGTGGTGTCTTCGATTGGTACCCAAAATACAAGCTAATGCTTAGTTTGGGGCCTAGACGTTGTCGTGATGCATACGTTATTATTTTACAAAATTTCGATGGTTTCAGACTTCAGGAACTTAATACGGAGATCGTCAACTTTGGAGGTCCACACGGCCAGGGTATCCCTCAAGGACATCGTGTGCTACCTTTCGCTGCTAGAAGCTGGTAGACCAGAGGACAAACTAGAGTGTGGGTATTAATTCGCTTATACCAGCTTTCGCCTAAAGCTTCATGCAAACACCTGAATAACTACAAAATATAGCCAAACGCATTATCCGTGCCTGTAAGATTTGAGGATGTCCCTCGATTTCGCTTAGAATCCCTTCATCAGATTTTGACTTGGTGACAAGGAGCCTACCGCGGAAATATATTCACCCTTTTACATAAATTACCTAATAGTTTTTGAAATCGGTTCACAATTTTATTGACAAAGATATAGGTGCACGTACATAAAATAAAGTACATTCAGGCGAACATAGAACCTCTTTCTTTTTGAAGTTAGTTAAAAGTAAAGTACCAATGCTGCTGTTTTCATATCAGCCTATTATGCCCCACTGCAGGGGCTTAGGCCTCCCCTCGGGATGAGTATGCTTGAAGTTTAATCCACCACACTACTCCCGTGCTGGTTGGTGGATGAACGTCTGCCATTGTCAGACGGCAGTCATTAAATCGACCTGTCGAAGTTTTTAAATCGTAAGAACCGGGACCGACGGCGTAACGTGCTCTCCGAGGTACGCAGTCAGCGAAAGTTATGTACTTAAGTCACTAAAAATCCATTGATACGTGTCGGTTCGTGTCGTTCGGTTTCGTGATAGCCCGAGCGCAGCGAACCTGTTCGAAGTTTAGAAGGCCGTGCGACCGTGGTTTGAATCCAGGCGTGTACAATTCCAATGAACCTTTATGGCGGATGTGAACATAAGCACAAGTCGCGTCGCATTAACCAATTTCAGGTGTAGCGGGACGCAGTGGAGCGAGGGGCATATGACTGAACCTGCGCAAGCATGCATAAAGCGTTGTATTCCGATCCGCCATAAAATTTGATTGGAACTATACCAATGAGTTTTTTCTGACTTAAGCACATAACTATCACTGACTGTGTGCCTCGGTGAGCACGTTAAGCCGTCGTCGGTCCCGGGTGCCATGAACAGATGGCAGTAGTTAAAATCCACCAACCCACACTAGCGACGCGTAGTGGACTAAGCTCCAAGCTCCCTCACTCTGGGGGGAGGCTTAAGCCCTTGTAGTGTTCCATAATGGGTTGTTGAAATGGAATGGAACATGTCGGTTTTTTGGGATTCGCATCACGACCTTCTAAACAAGAAGCGGGCTCTCCACCACTTGGCTATGACGACACATTTTGATGAAAGTTTGATGAAAGTTTAATATTTAAATATACAAATTAGATTTGTAGCACTCCGGTGTAACTTTTTAAGAGCAAAGCAGTAAAAAAATATATGAGTATATATTTACCATAAAAACAATAGTAGCTGACAAAGACATGAAAATTTAATTTAAAAAAAAAAAAAAACATTTCCAATAATACCAAATTCAATTGACCCACTTTTAAAAATTGTCAATTATTACCCTGTAATCACAATTGTTTTTTGCACTCAGATATATATCCATCGACTGTAAAATTACTTCCTAAATACTAGAAATGTTCCTAGATTTAGAAACTATTATATATATATATATTTTGTAAAGTGACTATTCTATATTTAGACACATCCGCTAGGCAAATTCAAACACATGATCAAAAAAGGCATCTATCTACAACAAATTGCACAACATGCGGAAAGGATCAATTTTTTTTTTAAGAACATGCGAGAGAGCTGGTGTCTAAGTCACCAGGCTCCCGCCCTCAGAAAACTTAACAATAAATGTCTCAAGTGTTATATAGGTGTGAGGTACTTACAGAAATATTTACAACTTAAAATAATCCGAGCCTTTGATAAACTCTTCGTGATAGCCCAGAGCGCAACGAACCTGTCTCAAATTTATAAAACCCCATATGGCCATGGTTCGAATCCGGGCGTGTGCCAATGAGTTTTTCTGACTTAAGTACACAATATCACTGACACCGTGCTTCGGAGGGCACGCTAAGCAGTCGGTCCCGGAGGCTGTCAATAGATGGCGGTCGTTACAGTTCCCAACCCGCAGTGGAGCAGCGTGGTGGACTTAAGCTCCAAGCCTTCCTCCTCACCCTGGGGGAGGCCTAAGCCCCTGCAGTGTGGTAAAAATGGGCTGATGATGATGATAAACTCTTGTGAATGTGCTTTAGAATTGCGTGTGTGTGTGGGTTGTATGTTAGCGTGTAGGTGGGTGTATGTTAGCGTGTGTTTGTGTGTTGCGTATACGTATTCTGCTGCTGTCGTCTATCGTACGCCATTACGTTTTATTGTTGCAGTTATGTTCCGTTTGTACGACACCGACGGCAACGGAGTGTTGGACACGAACGAAATGGATTGCATCGTGAACCAGATGATGACAGTCGCCGAGTATCTAGGTTGGGAGACCTCAGAACTCAGGCCGGTGAGATTTTAACTGTACGATTCAGGAAAGTTTGTGTACACCGTGTAGGCTGAAATCTCCAAGGCGGAACTAGTGTAAACTTATAGAACGCACGGCTTACCGAATTAAACAAAAACAAACTAACTGTTACCGAGAAGAACATATGTCAAGCCTCATTTTTAGGGTTCCGTAGCCAAATGGCAAGAAAGGAACCCTTATAGTTTTGTCATGTCCGTCTGTCTGTCTGTCTGTCTGGGGTTTTTCTCTGAAACTATTGACAATAGATAGATGAAATTTGACAGGTAGGTGTAATCTATGAGCCGCTACACAACGACGTAGTGAAATTAAGAAAAAAATTTTTTTTTGGGATGCCATACATGTAACTGAAGTACGAAAAAAAATTCATCGTATATTAACGAGAGATGTACCAAACAATAGGTCTTAAAAAATGATATCAAGTTTTCAAACAATTTTGTTTATTTAAGTCAATAGTTCTAGAGATATGCACTCCTGAAATCCTAATTTTTGTTAGAGTCATGTGCCCCTCCCACTACCAGCTAAACCCTGTATTATTTAACGAGTAATGGATCAACTTATAAAATGTACTTTCATAAGTAAAAATTTTGTAAAAATTACACAGAAAATGACAAATAGCGTGTTATTTACGTTTCTTTGCAGAGCTTATTCTCTTTACAATCGATACTAAAAGGCAAAGGTTCACTGTAATAAAATAAGTAATAAAAATTTTCTGTAGCTATCAGTGCGCTCATGTTATTACCTTTCGGATTAGCCAGAAAGGATCGAGCGCCTTCTAAATAACTAATGAAATAAAAATGAATTGTATTTACAGAATAATTCTTAAATTACATATAATAATAATGACGATTAGTGGTTAAGTTAAATTAACGTCACGCTAGTTTTTTTATATTGTATGGTGGTACGGGACCCTTCGTGAGCGAGTCCGATTCACACTTGTCTCATTTTTTTATCATTTATTAACATTAATAGGTAATGTTCATCTAATCGTTTTCGTATTGGAGTGTAATTCGGCTATATTTTCGAAATTTATGATGGTAGACGAAAGGCAGTGATGTCAAAAGATGCAGGAGCTTTTAGAGCATCGTATAATACCAAAGTTTCTAACATCGGTTCGTAACTTTTTTTCGGGAAATTGAAAATGGTAAAAAAAAAAGACGAAATTTCCCGATTTTTCGGACAAAAAATTGATTATTTCTAAAACGAAAGCTAAAATAGAAAGAAAAAAAAATTAAAAAAGCTTCCGAGGCAGATAGATTGTCTATCGTTTGTAAATAGAAATTTTGGAATCGGTCGAAAACTGTGGGCTGAGCAGGTGCCAATTTTACTGAATGATTATCAGATCAATTACCCTGGAGACTGGAGAGTGAGATTCGGTTATATTTCATAAAGTTGTAATGGTATACACACGAAAGACAGTAGTGTCGAAAGATGTAGGAGCTTGCGATGCATCATATGATGCCAAATTTTCGAAAATCGGTCCGTAATGTTTTGGAGAAATGTAATAAAAACGTTTGGCTAAAATGTGTTATAGTTTTCTTTTTTCGTTTTTAGTGTCCTCGGATAGTTGCGAAAAGCGCGAAATCTGTCGATTCTTTTTTATAGCAACTAATAAAATCACTATACAGAATTACAAAATTATGAATGTACTATTATTTAATCGGGTTTACTTGCAAACTTAATAATCCAAGCATTTGGAATGTCCGTCTTGCGATTTTTTTCTCGGTAACCGTTAGTTTGTGCCGCCTGCTTACTTGAAACTTTTCGTTTAGTTCGTTAAGCTGTGCGCTTTCTTTAAGTTTTGACTACGATCAGCTAAACACGGTGTAGACCCAGTTGTTGAGTATGTTAGATGTCTGAAATGTTTTGTTTGTCGTAGATTTTACAAGATATGATGGTGGAGATAGATTACGACGCGGACGGCACCGTGTCGTTGGACGAATGGAAAAGAGGAGGGTAATCTGATTTTTTTTGTATAGTCACAATCAAATAACAAATACTACAACTCTTTTTCCATGTAAACTAAGCGTGCTAAAAAATTATAATAATAACACGTGGAATATCATTATGCTTGTGTTATGTGTACAAGAGTATAAGGGGCCGTCCATTAATCGCGTGATCTTTTTTAAAGCATTTTTAACCCCCCTCCCCCTTAGTGATTCATGGTGAGGTTTAAGACTACTCCCTCTCCCCCACCCAACATCACGTGCATTTTTAGTATCTACAAAAATCTTAATTTTTTTAGAATATTTTAGAATATTATCTTAAATACAGGTGTAAAATATAATCTTATTTTATTCTGAAATTAAGGACCATGATAAAAACGCTTTACACTATATTTACACTACACGCCGCTATTCGACTTAAACATCGCGCGTTTGAAAAAATAATGAAAAATAAATACACGTGATATCTTACCACACCCCCGTCCCCCTTTGTGACATTTCGTGATTTTTGTCAAACCCCTCCCCCCCCCCCCTTTCAAGCCTCACGTGATTAATGGACGGCCCCTAAATACTTAAATACATACATACAAACATACATATATTATATATTTATTCTCTAGTCATATCTGTATCTAAATACAGGATGAGATTTTAGTAACCGGCCAAAATTTTTCTAGGTGTTAGGCATCACCAATAGACCTCATTACGTAAATAAAAAATATGGGTTACATTTTCATAATAAATTATTTTATCTACAGTGTTATTTTATAACGTTTGGTTGCCTTCTTAACGCTATAGTAAACGTACGCGCCCGAGGCCTTGAAATAGAAGGGGGCGGCTGGCTTGAACGGTGACTAGAATTATTGGTTTTTTTAGGAAAGGTTTATATAGTAATATCTCTATATTTTTCTATAGAACGATACTAAAAGGAAACAAGATGGCTATCGGTTTTTTACTAAAGATCATTATATTAAAATTTGGCTGGTCATTAAAACCTCACTCTGTATACATATATACCTAGATACTTTTACACCCAGGCATGGAACAAATAGACATATTTATGTACACAGATATTTATTCCGGGCGGGACCCGAAACCGCTAGCCTTAGCTCCGCAGTCAGAGTCTCTAACCACTCGGCCAATCGACAAGTCAATTATATTGTTACGGACTATAGGATGCAGGAAAATACCGATTTAGTTGTACTTTACTTTATTACAAAACAAAATCACAAACAGCTTTGATTTCAATTCACACAAATCACAAATTTCACATTTATTGCATTTGCAGTTGATCGCACTTGACTTATCAAGAAAACTAACTAACGCACGGCGGCGCCGCACCGGCCTTGTATATCACTGGAAATCCTCTCCTCATAGAATCTCAAAACTTGTGTCATCGAACATTACATATTCAAAATTCTAATAAAATAGGATTTTTGAGCGCATAATTTTCTTTGAGTGAAAACTGCCTCTCGATTTAAGTTTAATTTGCAATTTGTTTTTATTTCGGATTTTTTTAGATATTTCTGTATTCCGTCGATGTGTTTTTGAAGCCGCGTGATTATTCGAATACTTTCTATAACACATCGACATGCTCCTATACATACACGTCACAATATTATAATAATAATATAATAGTAATATCTGTGACATCCTACACAGCGTCATCTAGTCCCATAGTAAGCAAGTATTATGCTTGTATTATTGGGTACTAGCTGACAGATATACATACTTAAATATTCTTTTTTTTTTAATAATATTGACATATATAGATACTTTTACATCCAGACACGGAACAAATAGACATGTTCATGCACACAAATATTTGTCCCGGGCGGGAATCGAACTCGCTACCCTTAGCTCCGCATTTAGGGTCTCTAATCACTCGGCCAACTGGACGGTCGATTATTATTATCATATAAATATTATTATATGACGATAGATATAAATATAAATATGACAACCGCTTGGCCTAGTGGGTAGCGGCCCTGCCTGCGAAGCTAGAGGTCCCGGGTTCGAATCCCAGGTCGGGTCAGTATTTATATGATGAAAATTGATACTGGTACCGGGTCTTGGTTGTTATATGTATGTGGCGTCTTCACTTGGTATCCAAAACACAAGCTAATGCTTATTTTGGGGCTTAGTATGTATGTGTGATGTGTACGTAATTATTATTATATTAATTTCAGAATGACGACGATTCCTCTACTAGTCCTTCTGGGATTAGACACTAACGTGAAGGAGGATGGCGAGCACGCCTGGAGGTTGAAGCATTTCAGCAGACCAGCCTACTGCAACTTATGTTTGAATATGCTCGTCGGATTGGGGAAGAAAGGGTTGTGTTGTATATGTGAGTATGATTTTGTTACTACCGTATAGATGATGAATAATAAGCACCTAGCAACCACGAAACCATAACTATCACTGACTCTGTGCTCGGAGAGCACGTTAAGCCGTCGGTCCGGTTGCCATTAATAGAAGGCAATCGTTAAATTACACCAACTCGTACTGGAGCAGCGTGTGGATTAAGCTCCAAGCCCCCTCATTCTGAGGGGAGGCTTAAGTTCGTGCTTACTTAAACTTACGGTAAGTGGTTTCTTCGTTTACTTCGCTGTCCGACCCTCAGTGAAGTAATGCATCAGCTCGTACTTTTCCTTTTCATATTCCAAGTGTGGGTTTCCCCTTCTCCCAGATTTTATAAGTTAGTTAATGAATAACGAATTCTGAAACTGAAAAAAAGGTATTTCTTTAAATAATCTATTATCAAAACTTTGGCAAGTTAAATATTATGCTTTTATAATATTAACACATTTTTACTGTTATTAGTGTGCGAGCGTTAGCTATAGTGTGATCGGAGCTTACCGGACCAAACAGTTTAAAAAAAAATAAACTTTCAAAATGTTTTTCTCGGTAACTCTTAGTTTGCGCCATCTGATCACTTGAATCATTTTGTTTAGTTCGGTACGCTCTACACGCTCTATGAGTTTGGACTACATTCAGCCGAACACGCTGTATACGTATAGTGTCTAAAGCATATTACAATTTAAAAGAATATATAAATTATAAAAATGCTTGGGATTAAATTGCTCTAATCGTTAGTACCGCTGTCAGAAAAAAAAGTTACTTTAATTTGTTTTCAGTGTTCTTCTTCTTAAGCCCCCCTCCTCACCCTGGGGGAGGCCTAAGCCCCTGCAGTGGGGTAAAAATGGGCTGATGATGATGATGATGTTCTTCTTAGAATGCTAAGATGTTCAAAAGTAACAGCAGAGTGTCCCACTTGAAAATAAATGAATTTTTATTTTATTTTCCATCGCGTAGTGTCGATATGACACGGGCGCATATGATCAAATGGAAAATTTCCACAATTCAATCAATCAATAATAAAATTCTTTCATCTGAATGAATTTGGAATGCTGTTAAACGTGTGGTCCCCTTCTAAACTTATTCCGTTCCACCAGCCCATATGCCTCACTGCAGTGGCTAAGGTCTCCCCCAGGGTGAAGAGGCTTGAAGCTTAATCCACCACGGTACTCCAGTGCGGGTGGGTGGATCTGAATCTGAATTTATTATAAGCATTAATTTATAAGTACGGAAGTATTAAAATAATTTTTCGTATCCATTTCAGTTTGCAAGTTCACAGTGCACGAGCGTTGCGTGCAACGAGCGCCCGCCTCGTGTATAGCCACATATTCTAAATCCAGAAGGGCGTCGAACGCTCTAGCCCACCATTGGGTTGAAGGTATGTCAACTATTTAATAATGTACTCTGCTGGCGCCTTCTCCTGAAACTGTGCTAAAACGTGGTACATGTGTAACTATTCGGCAATTTTTTTAATTAATTTCTTTATTTACTTTATTAATAATAATAATATTTGGTACATTCCAGTGGCACTGTCGCCATCTAGTCCCAAAGTAAGCCAGTATTATGCTTGTATTATGGGGTACTGGACAACTTTGGGAACCTTAAAAAATGCATATATTGTATAACTTGACGACCGCTTAGCCTAGTGGGTGGCGACCCTGCCTGCGAAGCTGGAGGTCCCGGGTTCGAATCCCAGGTCGGGTCAGTATTTATATGATGAATATTGATACTGGTACCGGGTCTTGGTTGTTATATGTATGTGGTGTCTTCGCTTGGTACCCAAAACACAAACTAACGCTTAGTTTGGGGCCTAGACGTTGTTGTCATGTATACGTTATTATTATTATATAACGGGCGTCTAGGTGTCATTAGGCATCCCACTCTCCTTTTACTCGGTCATTCCCAGAAGTAAGTGAACGTGGCACGACCAAGAAACCTTGTCATAACATTTCTTTCTTGTTGCAGGCAACTGTCATGGCAAGTGCGCGCGGTGTCGGAAGAAGATAAAAGGCTACAACGGAATCACCGGTCTGCATTGTCGATGGTGTCATGTTACGGTAAATAAATAAATCTACCAGGCCACCATGAGTTTGAATTGGGTAAGATGTCTACACCGCTAACGGCGCTCACCAGATTTGTATTGAAAGCGCCTCTAGCGGCAACGAGAAGAACTGAAATTCACATACAAATCTCTTACAAGTCGGTAGCGATATGCGGAGTATAGGTTCAGGTAACACCTCCTGTGTTGTCTTCCCAACCCGGCCCTATCTGCACGGTAGGTCAGATACGCAGGTGTCTGTATGCAGATTCGGCCCTCAATAAATAAATAAAAAAGTGTCGACTGACCGGTTGGCCAAGTGTTTAAAGACCCTACCTGCGGAGCTGAGGATTGCGGGTTCGATTCCCGCCCGAGACTAACATTTGTGTGTATGTGCTATTTGTTCCGTATCTGGGTGTAAAAGTATCTATATGAGTATATATATATATATATATTATTAAAAAAAAGAATATTTAAGTATGTATATCAGTTGTCTAGTATCCCATAATACAAGCATAATACTTGCTTATTTTGGGACTAGATGGCTTATGTGGAATGTCCCAAGTATTAATATTATTATTACTACCAAACTCATGGCAACCGTCTTTCCGTCCACAGCTACCAACGCGTAGTCGCGTTTATACATACATATGGCGCGAGACCATTCAAACCGTATTGAATGTTGGCCCAAGCCCGTTTTTAGGGTCCCGTTCCCAAAAGGTATCAATAGGGTCCTTAATACTAAGCCTCCTTTATTCATCCGTCCGTCTGTGACAGGGCTGTATTGTCTGAACCGAATGTGTATTTCTGTGGCCGCTGTAACAACAAATAATGAAAATAAAATAATGTTAAAAATCAATTCCTCGTACAAGAAACGTGTTTTCTAGACTTTTCTGGTGATGGCTTGTTGTGAGATTATTTGCTTACAATTGAGTTTTTCATGAAATATGTACTGCTGTAGCCGCTATAACAGAAAAAAATCGGTTGTCTGTAAAGTCGGTTTACTGACAGTAGTTGAACGTGACAACGTCATAAGAAAATACTGATGGAATGGTTGCATTTTTCCACAGACAAGTCAACCTTGTAGACCACGCTTTGACAGGGAGTAGCATTCGCCAAGGCTATGTAGTGACACTACATAACTACGTCACTAGTGAGCCGTCAGTTGGAAGCACGTTGGAAGCTATTAAATTGTCAATTTTGAACGAGCCAATGAAAACTAGCCGACCTCTCCCCGCACCCCGCCACTTTTTGGCGATTTCGTTTTCATACTGACGTTTATTAAAGCGTGGTCTATAGGTTGACTGGTCTGTGCATTTTTCAAAAGAAAATTTTAATTTTATTTGTTTGATAGATATTTTGTAAGGATATAGAGAAGGAGGTAAATGGAAATCACAATTGAATTGATCAAGTTAAATTTATTTGTACGTATAAATACAATTATGTCAATTTTTTTTTTACAATGTACATAGTTTTTACAAGTATGAATGTGCGTTGAGCAATTGTTTTACAACTTTTATTTACAACTTTTGAACATGTGTGATATTTAACTTTCGTTGCTATAAACAATTGACACCACATTCACTTTTCACTGCACTTCATACTTGACGAAAACATGTAAATGTATTATCGTATAATAGCTGTCCACGCGGACGCATCGCTCACTCAAGTAGGAGAGAGACAGATGTCGAACGCTGCCGAACGCGGAGGCCGATTGTGCCTCTTTGTCGCTCGTTCCGTGCTCTCGCTTGCACTTCAAGCCTTAAATGGAACGCCTCAGAGCGAGGTAACGCCGCATGAGTCATGTTTTTTCGTGCGTACATCGAATTATAAGACGTTGTCACGTCAAAAAATGAAATAAAATAAAATTAAAGGGCGTCTCTTGTACGAGGTTGAGGAACCCTTCGTGTGCGAGTCCAACTCGCACTTGGCCGATTTTTTCTTATTAGTACATTAAACTTATTTTGCCGCCTCGCTATCTTCGAGATAATTTATGTATAGAAAACACCCCTTGACCTTTAGGTACGTATAGGACATGTAAAGTGTACATAAAATGTAAACAGAAATTTTTTGAATGGCTGTTGAACGTTTTACGAAAATGGATAATATTATGTTATGGGGATAAAACTGATCAATATCTCATGTTACGAGAGGCAAATCCTAGCGAAAAAAGAAGACTTATTAGGTTTGAATTTGTTACGGTTGCACCCCATTAAACCTTAACCGATCGGCGCAAAATATTATATGGTATTCAGATCAGCATAAATAAATTTTTAATTTTTTAAACATTTTGATATTGCATCATAAAAAAAATTTTAATGTGCGGGGTTATTTTTTTATTTTTTCCCATTTTTCACATGTAAAAATACAATAAATTTCATGTTGAACACGTTGTGAAAAAGGAAACTATTCCTAAAAGAAATCTGCGCATTTAAGTTTCTTTTTCTCATATGATGTATCAAAATATTTTAAAACGTTTAAACCTAATTTTTATTTAATTGAATATTATATAATTTTATTGGGGCAATCGGTTAAGGTTTATTGGGGTGCAACCGTTCACGCCGTTTGTATAGAAATTCGCCAGTACACATTCCTCTTATTCCACAACTTGCAGCTACACAACCGATGCGTGGGTAGCGCGGGAGGTGGATGCACACTTGGTCGACACGCGAAGCACATCTTACCGCCCACTGCTATAAGGCCCTTGGTGTTGGACAGGCAACGCTCGTTACCGCACCGGACTCAACATGACCAAGTAAGTACATAACTATCACTGACTCCGTGCCTCGGAGAGCACGTTAAGCAGTCGGTCCCGGGTGTTGTCAATAGATGGCGGTCGTTACAATCCCCAACCCGCAGTAGAGCAACGTGGTGGATTTAAGCTTCAAGCCCCTCTCACCCTGGGGGAGGCCTAAGCCCCTGCAGTGGGGTAAAAATGGGCTGATGATGAAGAGCATGAAATTAAGTACTGCGTGACAACGTTTTCGTGGTCCCAGGTATAATTCAAGAGGAACACTTGATAGCTTTTTTCTGCTCAACTTACTTTTTTTAAAGCATCTCAATATCTACACGACGACGCACAAATATCTTATGTCTAACTCATTTCTGGAGTTATGGCCGATTCTTTGGTCGCATGTAGTGTATTTCGAGGTCCTTCTTCGACCCCCTCTCCCGCTCGATGACGTAAGTGTATATAGCGTAAGTGCACTAACAGATGTAAGACACTGTCCACTTTCAATATATAAACACCACATAGCGGTGCCCATCCTGACTCACGAGATATGTTAACGTGTATGGTGATAAGAAAAGCGTTTGATCGCTAATTCTGGCAGCACTTTACTATGGATGCATTTTTATGTTAAAATATTTATTTTCTGCCAACGGGGACATAAACAGATAAAAAACATACACACCACCAGCCCATTATGTCCCACTGAAGGGGCTTAAGCCTCCCCCGAAGGAAGTATTATATTATATTTTGTTTGCAGTCTCCAATCCCGACCTCGATATCGCTGCCTACGTCGATGACGGCGACGGAAGATGACGGAGATCGAGCTTTAGAGGAGAGGAGAGAGCCCCGAGCGCCTCCCATTTCGTTCCAAATTTCGCCACCAGAGGGCACTTGTCCTTTATTAGTATTCATAAACCCTAAATCCGGAGGTAGGCAAGGGTCCAGAGTGTTAAGGAAGCTGCAATACATTCTTAATCCTAGACAAGTTCACGATATCGCGAAAGGAGGACCTATGCAGGGTAAGTGATAGGGTCTTGCACCAGTATTCAATTCTGTAAACGGTTAATTATTTTAGTTCGGTGATTGCCACATATCAAAGGAACCTCACAATAAAATAGGCAAGCCAAGCCGAAATGAGGGCATTAACTGAAAGAAACAGAAAGCAATTCTACTAAGTCTATCTCTTTCTGTTCTATCTAGATATATGACGCTATTACTTTTGACAGTTTTGTGACTGACATTGTTTTTATAAATATGCCATGGCAATGGCTAAAATTATAATTCTACCCGGTGACGTCAGACCATTAGAATTTTCGATACAATGTATCTCCGTAAATACCGATCCAAAAAGAAAATTAAAATTAGTTTCTTAATATTGCTTATTCTTTCGAAATATAATATAACGGACTTTAGTTCAAAAATTTGGAAATGGTCAATTGAAAGCTTTTTGATTGATAGAGCTGTGTCCGTCAAATGAGTGTGAGCGCATGCGCCATAAAAGTAAAACAAAGATAGAACTAGGCACAGGTATTTTCCATCCAAGGCTTTATGGAGCTTACCTACTCTAGTTAGTTTATCTCTATGGTCGCAAGTAACGTAATGTTAACGTAATTATCGCAAGTCGCATTTCAGACTTCAGACTCGCACATATACACCGTGTTCGTCTGAAAGTAGTCAAAACTTATAGAGCGTGTAAAGCTTACCGAACTAAACAAAAAGTTTCAAGTGATCAGATGGTGCAAACTAACGATTACCGAGAAAAAGTTAATGTTTAATTTTTTAACACTTATCTGTTTTTTTGTAACTTTTTGTTTATTTCGTTAAGCTCTACACGCTTTATAAGTTTGGACTACGTTCAGCCGAACACGCTGTATATGGCAAGTTGGCAAGTACTGTAGTTGTCAACTTGCCATGTAGTTAACAAACAAGTAGTTATTGAAAGAATAAAACACCTTTAATGCAGATGCAGGTGTACGTACTGTCCATAGTATTTAAGTATCAGGTACAGCTCCAATCAAACTTTATGGCGGATCCGAACATAGGCACAAGTCGCGTCGCAGTAACCAGTTTTAGGTATAGCGGGACGCAGTAGAGCGAGGAGTATATGACTGTACCTGCGCAAGCACGCTTATAGCATTGTATTCCGATCCGCCATAAAGTTCGATGCGAAGTTTATTAGTATGAAACCTAATTTAGTACGCATTAGTTTAGCTACAATATTTAAATTCAGATATTAACTAAAAGAGCGCGTCTTGTGAATTTAGTTTTTTATAGAAATATGATAGACTTATTTAAAAAAAATAATTGTAATATACAAAAATGTTAGTTTCTATTTTTTTAATAAATCGTGCTATGACGTCATTCGGTTACTTAACTAAGGGCTAACTAGGGCCATTTCTACGTAGCGCGTACCGAGTGACCTCACAAGCGAGTCGTAAATACATGAACTTTGATTTGTGGCATCTCCTGTAATAATTGGTATTTTTTTTTAATTCAAAAATTATAGTAAGTAGTTTGTTATACTCACAGACAAGTCAACCTTATAGACCACGCTTTGACAGGGAGTAGCATTCGCCAAGGCTACGTAGTGACCCTACATAACTACGTCACTAGTGAGCTGGCAGTTGGAAGCACGTCGGAAGCCATTAAATTGTCAATTTTGAACGAGCCAATGAAAACTAGCCGACCTCTCCCCGCACCCCGCCACTTTTTGGCGATTTCGTTTTCGTACTGACGTTTATTAAAGCGTGGTCTATAGGTTGACTGGTCTGTGGTTATACTCTAACATGTGAACTAGCGTATGACACATAATTTTGTTTAAATAGACGCGTTCATTCCAACAGTAATCTCACTGTTTTGGACTAATAAATCTTTAAAAATTTATCCTAAAACAGGTAATTTTTTCATTAAGTAAATAGTTATTAATATGTAATATCTAATATCTAAAAATACATTTCAGGGCTTCAAATGTTCAAAGACGTGAAAAACTACAGGGTCATATGTTGCGGTGGCGACGGGACCGTGGGATGGGTTTTAGAAACGATGGGTAAGTTAGATTTTCATCTTTGACCTTCTATTGTGAACGAGTTTTGCATAGGAAAAGACTATATGATATCTGGCAACTTACAAAGACGACGTTTAAGTGCAGTCGTGTTTTATGTAATAAATAAAATGGCTTAAACATTTTTTTTATACATAACTATCACTGACTCCGGGCCTCGGAGAGGACGCTAAGCAGTCGGTCCTGGACGCTGTAAATAAATGGCGGTCGTTACATTCCCCAACCCGCAGTGGAGCAGCGTGGTGGATTTAAGCTCCAAGCCCCTTCTCACCCTGGGGGAGGCCTAAGCCCCTGCAGTGGGGTAAATATGGGCTGATGAAGTGAAGAAGTGAAGAAACATTTATTTTAAACGGTGGTCTGGGCGCAGAGCTTTTAAATGCTCTCTATTTCAGAGTTTGCAAACATTGTTTGCTTGATAAGCGACTGTTTACCCTACCAATATAGTCCAATAGATAGGTTTTGAAGTCCTTATAATGCCTTGACCGATAAATTCAATATATATCACCAAAGTTACGCCTCATATAAAAGAGAGTTTGGTTTTAATAGAGTCATAAATGTCAGTTCACAGTATCGAAGTAATATTACGTAATTTAGCGGGTTTGAAACCGACGCGCGGGGATTTCTCGGAGGTAAAGAGCGGCGCGCGGGGACCTTGCGCACTGAAATTCAGACCAAAACTCGCCATCTTACACGAGCTAGCTATAGTATTCGTACTCATACTGTTTATTGGTTATAGGTACACTTGATACACTATGATATGTAAACTAATTCGTGGACGGCGTGGTTGACTGTACAATTGTTATAAACTGTATACTTATAGTTAGATATTTAAGTTTCATAGTACAAGTTGTTTGTTGTCTTAAATAAATAAAAATACGCTAAATTTTGTAATTTTTTGTACATATACGTTTCCATTACATCTATTGTTACTTACAATCATTACATATACTTCATCAGCCCATTTTTACCCCACTGCAGAGGCTTAACGACCGCCATCTATTGACAACGTCCGGGACCGACTGCTTAACGTGCTCTCCGAAGCACGGAGTCAGTGATAGTTATGTACTTAAGTCAGAAAAACTCATTGGTACACGCCCGGATTCGAACCATGGCCCTATGGGGCCTTATAAATTTGAGACAGGTTCGTTGCGCTTTGGGCAATCACGACACTCATTACATTACATATACACTAAATAGTTATTACTAGACCCAACAATAATAGTCAATTGTATCCTATGAGATGGCACAATCAATCCAAATCATCTATAAATATGAAAAGATAATGGAAACAGGCCAGACACAACAAAACCTTTTACCAAACCATTAACCCATCAGCTAAAAGATAATTAAAAACGTAAAATAAAAAAAAAAATAGGTCAGCTCCAACATGTATGTCCCGTGGTATGTCCTGAAAAATGTTGCTGTAAAGGGGCATTGTCAACAATCAATATTATTTAAATAATAAATATTTTTATGTCATATTTCTATTAAAATGTCAAGAGTGATGCAGCTGTAAAAAGGCTTTGTTCAATATAATACTTATTATAAAAAAAAATATAATATATATCAGCTGTAAAAAGGCTTTGTCTGATTATGAACTATTTTAAGTCCCCCGTCTAAACAAAAAGAGGACAACCAGTGTGGTTAGACGTTAAACGCAGAAGAGGGCATTTAGTTTTTGTGTTTGTTACTCGCTTATTACTGTGTACTATTTTACAATGCCATGTATAGCTATTAAGGTCAACGACTCGCCTCTATTGTATTTTGTACATTTTGTAAATTTACCTATTTCCTGTTTCTGTCGCTGTACAGTTCCAATCAACCTTTATGGCGGATGTGAACATAGGCACAAGTCGCGTCGCAGTAACCAGTTTTAGGTGTAGCGGGACGCAGTGGAGCGAGGGGCATATGACTGAACCTGCGCAAGCATGCATATAGCGTGGTATTCCGATCCGCCATGAAGTTTGATTGGAACTATATCGATGTAATAAATAAATGATTTATAATGCATTCACGCAAGATTGTACGAATCATGCTAGAGTACCGATTTCGACACAGCCTAACGATGCAGTAGAGGTAATGATATGTATGTGGACTTATCAAAAGCTGTACATTAGTAGGGACGTCCCTGATCCACGACGTATATACAATAGTAATACTAGACTTCAACGTGACATTAGACAAACTAGATGGCGATGAGCTGAGCCTGGAGCGATTTGAATTTCGTCAGCGAAACCTAAGGGGGCAGCAACTTGCAGATGTTATGTAAAGGAAAGGACTGTTGTACATGATAAATTCCTTCTCGATGGAACAGCCTGCCAGTACTTGTGTACCTACAGTTTCATGAAAAATGAGATCGACTTCATTATGACTACAACGAGGCAAATATACAACGATATGACAGAGACCGACAAGGGAAAATAGGCAGCACCGTATCGCGAGAGAAACGTAGATCCTTAACGCAACGCTGAAGAAGTCCCGTCCGATTAAGTCATTTTATTTCACTAATGTCCTTGAGTTGCCTTGAAAATAACAAAGCGCCAGCTGGGGACAAAATTACGACAGACCTGAAGAGAGTTGAAAATCTGTACCCAAAGTCCTTCATAAGCTTTTAAATTTTGTCATTTACGACCCATAACACATGACGAATACCAGCATCTTCGGTTTACCGACGACATTTTCATGATGGCAGAATCGATTGAGGTCCACGGCGCCATGCTCACCAGCTCAGTAGAGTTTTCTAACAAGTGGGTTAGAAAATCAACATAAACAAGAAGAAAATCTGTCACTTTCTCCTGCTGCAGAGGTCATTAAGCGATTTGTCCGATTAGGTGAGTCGAACTTTAATAGAAAGGTCACCCAAAGAATTCAACTCCATTGGGCAGTGTCGTGATAGCCCAGAGCGCAACGAGCCCGTCTCAAATTTGGCCCCATCGGGCCATGGTTCAAATCCGGGCGTGTACCAATGAGTTTTTCTGACTTAAGTACACAATATCACTGACACCGTGCTTCGGAGGGCACGTTAAGCAGTCGGTCCCGGACGCTGTCGATGGCGGTCGTTACAGTTCCCAACCCGCAGTGGAGCAGCGTGGTGGACTTAAGCTCCAAGCCCCCCTCCTCACCCTGGGGGAGGCCTAAGCCCCTGCAGTGGGGTAAAAATGGGCTGATGATGATGATGATGGGCAGCGTTCGGAAACCTACGCACACTCTGAGTCTGATATACTTCAGTGCCTAAAGACCAGTCTATGAACAATACGTGTTACAATGATGAGCGTCTTACCAGAGATGACTCAAGGAAATGAGACGTGACCCTTATTGTTGGCCTCAATAGCAAGCTCATAAGTTCAGAGTCGCTCTATGTGCTGTGAAAAGAGCACGTAGACCGAATAATTCGTAACTTGAAGTGTTGATGGGCAGGTCAGATCGCTCGCATCAACGGTAACCATTGAGGATAAACAGTTTTCGAGTAAGAACTACAAACCGAACGTCAAAGCATGGGACGGCCTCCCAATAGGTGGACTGGTGACCTGATAAAAGCGGCAAGTTGCCGTTGCTTATGGTAGCGCATGAACGTGTGTTGTGAAGATCTAGGGTGAGGCTTGTGTCCATTAGCTGCCATCTAGAGGTTGAAAAGATAATGATTATTGACGTCATCTTACACGGAAACGGATGTGACAAGTTACATAAAAGGATTGTTTCAATTGTGGGACAATTATAGCAGGTTAACTTGCGTTTGCTGTCAACTCCAATTCAATCAAGCCAATTTTTAACATTCGTATATAATATTTAGATGTAATGTTTGTTTTCAGACAAAGCACAACTGGAAACCCACCCGGCAGTCGGCGTGATACCACTTGGTACCGGAAACGACTTAGCTAGATGTCTGAGATGGGGAGGCGGGTAAGTGACTATAACGCGACTATTCGAAGAGTTTATTTAATCAGGCTTTCATACTTTTATTGCTGGAATACAACCTTCTTTAACATCGAATAAAGAATTTGGACAATCAGCCCCACGCAGCACGCTGCTGATCCAGTGTGGGTTATGGGCTATCATTATAGTCAAAAAAGAAATTAATGTCTGCAGCGCGTGTAATATTTATTTTACTTACATTGTAATCAATTAAAAAGTCATTGATGAAGACGTCTATGGTAGGGATCGAACCCACGACCTTTGAATCGAAGGCTGCGTAGTCACTTGGCCACCACAGCTCTATTTGTTTGCACGATATCGGTATCAAAATGTCGAAAATAGTAAAGTTGCGTTGTGTTCGGTCCCACCAAAATTTTGGCCAAATAACTAAAATGTATGGCAGGGGTGGTTAGTTTTGTTTAAATTAAACAAAAAAATTTGGGCTCTAGAATCTTGCGAAAGTAGGTCATTATCACAAAAAGAAAATTTTACAATAGTTGTTACACTAAAATCAATAATTTTTTTTTGTATAGTCAACGCCGTTGGACAACCTTCGATTAATCCATACAAAATGCTGAGCCTCTATTATCATTTTTATATTACATTTCAACAAATTATTTCAAACATATAAGCCACAATCGGTCGACGTGCAAACATTTTAGTTCGTAATAAAATTCAACATTAAGTAAATAAATTTAAATCCATTCCAGTTACGAAGGCGAGTCGATACACAAGATATTGGACAAGATAGCGCGCGCCAGTACGGTCATGATGGACAGATGGCAGATCCACGTCGAGAATACGCCGATTGCCGTGAGTTTTATTACCCGACTAGTGATAATATAATATTTGATACATTTCACACACGAGTATCCAGTCCCAAACAACAGCCTACATGTATTGTGAGTACTTGACAACTGATTTACATGATTAGATGTTTTCGTTTATTCCTCGCGATCCCTCTATTACGAGTAGTCCCTCATATATAACCGTACTGAATTAAGAAGTTCTCATGTACCGTTCCATCAGTCCTTTTTACACCGCACTGCAGTGGCTTAGGCTTCCCCTCAACATGAGGAGGTTTGGAGCTTGAACCCACCACGCTGCTCCAATGCGGGTTGGCGAAATGTAACGACATTGACAGCAACCGGGGCCGACTGCTTAACGCGTTCTCCGAGCCACAGAGTCAGTGATAGTTAATGTACTGAAGTCAGAAAAAACTCATTGGTACACGTGCGGATTTGAATCATGGCCACATAGCCTTATAGATTTGAAACAGGTTCGCTGCGTTCGGGCTATTACGACACGTACCGTGCATGTACCGTAATGATGTTGAAAAGAATGAGATAACAAGAAAAGACATGTTTTAAGTTTAAGTTTTTGCCACTAAATAATTGTTAACACATACTTCGTTATGGTATATGACGACCGCTTAGCCTAGTGGGCAGCGACCCTGCCTGCGAAGCTGGAGGTCCCGGGTTCGAATCCCAGGTCGGGTCAGTATTTATATGATGAATATTAATACTGGCACCGGGTCTTGGTTGTTATATGTATGTGGTGTCTTCGCTTAGTACCCAAAATACAAGCTATTGCTTAGTTTGGGACTTAGGCGTTGTTGTGATTGTGTGCGTTATTATTATTATTATAAATGTAATTTTTTTATATGTACTGAATAAATACTGTTGATTTTATCACTTCAACCGTACTGCCTGTTTTGGCACATTTCACTCTACACAGAGTGGCGTGGTGGATTAAGCTCCGAATCCCTCTCACCGTGAAGGGAGTCCTAAGCCCCTGCAGTGGGGCATAATGGGCTGGCGGAATGGAATGGAACTTAATAACACAAGTTGTACACAATACACAACGCACCAGTGCTGAAAACATGAATCATTTTGGAAAGGCTTGTAAATAAAACAAATTTTGCTTTTTTATTTTTTTTCCTTTTCAGTATCATAAATTTTACGGTACACGAAAACTTTTTTATCTGTTACGGTTATATTTGATAAAAGAAATACTGGCATGGCAGCACAAGTTATTATTATTATTATCATCAGCATTTTTTTGAGCAATAATTGGTTGAACTAGATGTCTGCAATTAGTTTCATAATTATGTAGTTTATTCTAGTTCGATCGGAAATTTAAGTAGTTCCTAAGTGTAAAAATTTATATACAGGGTGAGATTTTAATGACCAGCCAAATTTTAATATAATGACCTTTGATAAAAATCCGTTGACCGTCTTGTTCTTTTTTAGTATCGTTCAATAGGAAAATATTCAGTTAAGACTACGTAAACCTTTCCCAAAACTACCAATATACTAGTCACCATTCACGAGGGCGCCAGTGCACGTGCACGCGCCCCGCCCACGTGCCCCATACCCCGCTCTTTCGTATGTAAGTAGAAGGTAGCCAAATTTTGTTAAAAATATTTAGGATATAATTATTGATTATGAATTTTGACCTATATATTTAATTACGTAATGAGGTGTATTGGTGATACCTAACATCTAGAAAAATTTTGGCTGGTTACTAAAATCTCATCCTATATATAAGTGGAAAGCTGTAAATAAATTTTGATTTTACTTTCAATTAATATTGTATTTTACAGCTGTTGGATTTCCTAAAATAAATAAATAAATTTTATTACCCGTGGTCCCTTCAAAAGACTACGAGAGAACATGGAAAATAAACGAAAGAATACTAAGTAGTTAAAATTTTTTTTTTCAGTGCGAGCAACCCCAACTGCCTGGATCAGGACCGCATCCCACGACCGTTCCCTACAATATCATAAACAATTACTTTTCTATTGGCGTTGTAAGTATATGTTTTGTGTATTGTTTATTCTGTTAAACTCAAGGGGATTACAGATTCGAACGGGCAGAGGTTTTTACATTTTTTTTTACTTTTACATTTGACTGTGGAGATAATTTTATGAATAGCTTTATTGACAACCAGCACCTCATCCCTGTGTCGAGACATGAGAGAGACTGATCTCTAAGAAATTTCAACCTGCTCTAGTCGGCATTAGAATGCAACTGGGAATTGTTCCTTGAAAATAGTTCCACAATTCAAAACTACGGTAAAACGAAAGCTTTATGCAAAAGCTTATTATAAAGTATCGGACTACTTATATGATAAAAATCCATGGGTATAAATCGCTCGCCTATCGGTTTGTTTCAATAATTTTAATTTTAAGCACTTATTGTTCAAAAACTGTTTATAATGTTGTTAAAAAAAAAGCGTCCCTCAGTTTCTTGCTTGCTTATTCTTCTGAGAGGAATCAGCACTTTTTGAATGTGTCTTTGTGATGCCGTTTTTCCACAAAGTAATAAATTGTATAAAATTCACTCTTATGAAGTATTTCAAGATTATGTTACATAATTACGAAATAAAGATATTTAATTTCATTTGATTTGATTTGAGTTGTGATAGCCCAGAGTGCAACGAACCTGTCTCAAATTTATAAGGCCATAAGGCCATGGTTCGAATCCGGGCGTGTACCAATGAGTTTTTCTGACTTAAGTACATTAACTATCACTGACTCCGTGCCTCGGAGAGCACGTTAAGCAGTCGGTCCCGGACGCTGTCAATAGATGGCGGTCGTTACAATCTCCAACCCGCAGTGGAGTAGCGTGGTGGATTTAAGCTCCAAACCCCCCTCACCCTGGGGGAGGCCTAAGCCCCTGCAGTGGGGTAAAATGGGCTGATGATGATGATGATGATGATGAATTTGATTTGAAACACATGGTGCTCATATAGTGGATCGATAGGACGCAACGTTTACAGGTTCAGCAACGCACAAGACGGCATCCATTCCAAAACCAGGCCAAGAACCCCTCGCATAGTATTTGAAACTGTTTGAAGTTGTTTGCGTTAACAATTTGAACAAAGAATTGGTTTGGCGGTGATAAACTGCCAAAAGAACTTCCAACCAAGCTGCAAACTTAGCCACCTAAGCTGAAGTCACTAAGCAGGCAAAACACTTTCGAAGTAACATTGCGTAATGTTGCGGTATAGAAACTGGCGCGCGGGGATTTCTCGGGGGAGAAGAGCGGCGCGCGGGAACCTTGCGCACTGAAACTCGGGCTAAAACTCACCATCTTACACCAGCTAGCTATAGTATGAGTGGTTAGACGGTAAACGCAGAAGTGGGCTTCCAGTCAATTCGTACTTTTATACACTTTTCAGATTCTTTTCTCTCGATGTTTTTTTTTATGTAAGCAAACATATTTTTGACGTATTTTGACGCGTTGGACGCCATGTCGGACATTGGGACACCAAAATCGGACACGATATTGTTCGACGTGGCGTCCAACTTCTAACATTGCACATAATAATGGAGATTTACGTAATTCCTTGTGAAAGGACGCAGCGATTTGCGTGAAATTCCACACGGAGCGGGAACGAAATCCGGACAAGTTCTCGTCCCGGATGAAGAACAAACTGTGGTACTTCGAGTTCGCAACTTCTGAACAATTCGCCGCTTCCTGCAAGAACCTTCACGAAAACATCGATATTGTGGTGAGTTTGATTAGTCGTTTGCGATGTAATAATAATGGTAATAATACCTGGGACATCCCACACAACGTCATCTAGTCCCACACTATGCAAAGCTTGTATTATAGGTACCAGACAACTGATATACATAAATATACTTTTTTTAAATAATATATACATATATAAATATTTTTGCGAAGACACCACATACATATAACAACCAAGACCCGGTACCAGTATCAATATTCATCATATTAATACTGACCCGACCTGGGATTCGAACCCGGGACCTCCAGCTTCGCAGGCAGGGTCGCTGCCCACTAGGCTAAGCGGTCGTCAGATGTGACACCTGTCTATACTCTAACATAATACTATAAAGGAAAAAATTGATTTTTGGTCTGTTACGGATAAACTCAAAAACTACTTAACTGATTTTAAAAATTCTATCATCCATAGAAAGCAAAATAAAATTATTATTTAACTAATTTCTACAAAAAATTACTGAATCATACACATAAACCTTCCCCTTGAATCACTCCGTCCATAAGTGATAACCATATGAAGATCAATATATAAAATCAAGATAGCCAGAACGCAGCGAACCTATTTCAAATTTGTAAGGCCATGTGGCCGTGGTTCGAATCCGGGCGTGTACCAATGAGTTCATTCTGACTTAAGTACATTAACTGTCACTGACTCCGTGCCTAAGAAAGCACGTTAAGCAGTCGGTCCCGGTTGCTGTCAATACATGGCGGTCGTTGTAATCCGCAAATCAACATTAGAACAGCGTGGTGGATTTAAGCTCCAAGCTCCCTCATCTTGAGGGGAGGTCTAAGCCCCTGCAGTGGTGTATAAAAAGGGCTGATAGAATGGGAATATGAAAATCTGTTCAGCTTTTGGGTTTATCGCGTTCAGACAGACAGACAGACGCGGGGGACTTTGATCTATAATATGTGTTAATCTTTTATTTATATATATGAGCTGATAATGAATATTGAATTTCCATTTTTCAGTGCGACGGTTCTTCGCTAGAGCTCAGCAAAGGTCCTGCACTTCAAGGCGTTGCATTATTGAACATACCTTATGCCCACGGAGGTTCCAATTTGTGGGGATCGAGTGGGGGGACAAGGAGATTTCCTACAGCCCAGCAAGGTAAAATACTTTTTAGTTATCGATGTATGTTGGTTTTGTAAATTTTTTTTAGGAAGCAAGTAATTCTTTAAAAGTGTGGTCACTGAAAATAATTTTGATTAAACATTCTAATAAGACCTGTAAGATATTTGTAAATAATTTCATTTAGAAATACCAGGAAGGATCACAGGAAAAGCTACTTGGGATTTGAATATTTAAAATGAGGTACCTATTCTAAAAATAATTTTCAATAAAATTAATAAAAACCGACTTCAAAAACATAAACTAAAAAATTTAAAAATAAAACTTTTACTTTAAAGAAAGGAGCATTAACAGGCGGCATATAGTTAATGAAGTCGGTGCCAACTCAGACACTTTAAATGGGTATTTACCAGGTAATAACAATTACAACAATTATATACTTATAACTATAATAAATATAGAACACAATTTAAAGTGTCTGAGTGAGTAGGCACCGACTTCATTAACTATATGCCGCCTGTTAATGCTCCTTTCTTTAAAGTAAAAGTTTTATTTTTAACTTTTTAGTTTATGTTTTTGAAGTCGGTTTTTTTGAAAATTATTTTATTTACCAATTTTTAGTTGAACGCATCTGTAACTTATTTGTATTTAGTATAAATGGGGCTACTAAAGGCGCTACTCAAATGAGACAGCCCCACGATTACGCAACTTAAATTCAGTGTCAAATTGACGTATCAGCATGCCTAGTAGGTAGTGGTATTCCTATGTGAAACTTTTTAAGTATTATTTTTGTGCGAACTGAACATTTTGGCATATTGAACCATATGAAGTAAGCCTAACAAAAGGTAACTGCTGTAAATAGTTGAGGAATTCCCTCGACTATTTATGGTCTTCATCATCAGATCTGTAATGGCACTGATAACCCATATGAGTGCAAAGTTCACATCAATAGAAGTGAATTAAGTCCAAACACTAGGCAATTGTTATAAATCGTTGAGGAGTTCCTTCGACTCTGTATGATCTCCATCATCAGACCTGTAATGGTAATTATAACCCATATGGGTGCAAAGTTCTCATCAATAGAAATGAATTAAGTCCAAACACCAGGTAATTGCTGTAAATCGTTGAGGAGTTCCCTCGATTGTGTATGGTCTCCATCATCAGAACTGTAATGGCATTTATAATCCATATGGGTGCAAAGATCTCATCAAAAGAAATGAATGAAGTCCAAACACCAGGTAATTGCTGTAAATCGTTGAGGAGTTCCCTCGATTGTCTTTCAGCTCCATCATCAGATCGACTCCCGACCTTCATTATATAGTAGTAGTAATAGTACTTCATAAAAATACTTAAGATACGATACTTTTAATTACGATTTTCGAAGTTACCCTCGATTTCTCTGGGATGCCATCAGCAGATCCTGGTTTCTTTGTCATGGTACCACTCCTGAGATATCTCCTTTTCACAAAAAAAAATCATCCAATTCGGTGTTATCCTTGAGCACACATAAAAAAACGTATATACGGTCGAATTGAGAAACCTCCTTCTTGAAGTCGTTTAAAAATAAGGAAAATGGTCTATAGAACCTTCATTTTAAAAGACCTTTTTAATGATACCCACATGATCAGAAGGAAAATTATCTTTACTTCGTTATAGAAGGCGATAAGTACGTTTTAAAATATTAAAAATTCTTTATTGACAACTAACGAATTAACAAATCTGCCTGTTCAATAAATATACAAAATTCATTCATCTATATCTGTAAATTGAGGAACTAAAAAGATAATTGAGTTCCTGTTGAGAATAGGTATAGGGAATAGGGAACCCTAAAATGACATCTAAACACTTTTAACTCGACCACTGGCTGTTAAAATACGCCGCCCAGGCAGGTCTGTGTCATCCAGGCATTCTAAAAACTGTATGGTGAATACCTACAGGAATAAAAAAAAAACAGAGGCACTGCCACGTGGCCTAAATTAATTCTAGAAGTTAGCTGAGAGCTCTCGTATTTCATTGAACTCCGCGTGTTCTGAGGACAAATAAAATATTGTTACCAGGTATTCAGATATTAACGATGTAGGAAAACACTGATTGAAGGTTTTTTGAAACTTTATTTCAAAACGAAATAACAAATTCTCACAAATTACTTTTATTGCTCTCCCAATTATTCGCACTTGACTTTCCAATAAACTGACTGACTACGCAGTGCCGGCCTCCTAATATAGGTGCCTAAATCCTAACCCCGCAGCATCTCAAAATTCCTCAATATTAGATTTTTGAAATTTTAATTACAACACATCATAGTAATATTTCAAAGCGCCAGACGCCACTTTGACTGGGTCGCGATGCCGTCTCAAAAATATGATTTCTGAGCGGCGATAATTCCTTTGACCGAAACTGGCTCTAAAATTGAATTTCATTTACAATATACTTCGATCTCAAATTTCTAGTAATTTATGTGTTAGGTCGATGTGTTTCTGTAGCTGTGTGATCATTCGAGTACTTTCTATAACACATCGACGTGCTTTTGCGCATAGACGTTACGATATTCTAAAATTCTAAAAACTTTGATTACCAGATATCGGTGACAAGCTAATAGAAGTGATCGGTCTTGAAAACTGTCTTCACATGGGGCAAGTCAGGACTGGTGAGTTTATATTTATACTTTTAAATTGATTGTGGAGTCTAATGAGAATGATTTTAGGTAGATTTCGCAACGTATCACTAAGACGCATTGTCCAAAATACTGCAACATATTTGAAAAAAAAAATTGTATTTAAAGGAATATGTGTCCTTGTTGTACAGAAAATAATAAAAAAAAATTTAAGGCGTGAAGATAGGTATGAAAAGAAAATGTGAAGCAATAATGTGACGTCACTAATGCATAATAATAATAATAATAATATAATAATATCTAGGACATTCACATTTAACTTAGTAACTACGCTGTATCGATAATTCTTTAGGGAAAAATATTTTTAATGTGAAAAAATTCACCTACTTTTTTTCCCATAAATGGAGTCTTTAGATCCTACTTAAAGGCTAGGAAAAATTTAGGTGGTGCCAAAAAAACCACTTGTATAGTATAGGTCTGTCCTGAAAAGGTCCATTCTAAATATTTGTGGAAGGATTCTTGAAATAGGATGAGTAGTTTCAAAAATTATCTTTTACAATTAAACCACCAATATGAGTGTCGTGATAGACTGAGCGCAGCGAAGCTGTTTCAAATTTACATGGATGTGTGGCTGTGGTTCGAATACGGGAGTGTACCAATGAGTTTTTCTGTCTTAGGTACATAACTATCACTGTCTCCGTGGCTCGGAGAGCACGTTAAGCAGTCGGTTCCGGGTACTGTCGATAGATGGCAGTCGTTACAATCCGCCAACCCGCATCGGAGCAGTGTGGTGGATTTAGGTTCCCAGCACCATCATATTGAGTGGAGGCCTAAGCCCCTGCAGTGGGGTATAGTGGGCCGCTCGCAATCAAATCACCTTAAAATTTCACTATTTGTAATATTAGTATAAATAAATATAGTTTCTTACCATGTTCCTAACATTGTCGTTGTACATGTTACAGGTCTCCGTGCTTCTGGCCGTCGACTCGCGCAATGCAGTTCTGTCATCATGACAACGAAGCGCACTTTTCCCATGCAGATAGACGGCGAACCGTGGATGCAACCTCCTAGCAAGGTAATTTGTCAAAAGTTATGTCATAAGTGTCGTGATAGTTAAATGGTAGCGAACTCGCGACTTGTTTAGAAGGCCGTGGTTCGAACCCCAGGGCATGTACCACTAAGTTTTTTCTAACTTTTGCACATAACTATCACCCGCTGTACCTAGAAGATCACGTTAAGTCGGCCTCGTTTGCCACCAATAAACGACAGCCGTTAGAATCCACCAACCTGCACTGGAGCAGGCTGGTGGATTAAGCTCCAAGCCTCCTTATTCCAAGAGGAAGCCTAAGCCCCGCAGTGGAGAATTAATGGACTGATGGTATGGTATAGAAATCGCAATTCGAGAGCGCCAGCTTCTTAACAAGGATGTTCATACAGATACCGCGTTGTAACAACGAAAATGTGAACAAAAAATTTACAGAAATAGCAAAGATAGAACAAAATTTTGAAATAATCGGTTTTATAGCAAATATATCAAAACATCATAATCATCATCAGCCCGTGTCTCTCCACTGCAGGATATCGGCCTCTCCCAAGGCTCGCCACCACACACGGTCTTCCGCCTTCCGCATCCAATTACCCCCGGTATGATGCTTCAGGTTATCAGTCCACCTGGCCGGGGGGCGTCCAACACTTCGCTTCCCAATACGTGGCCTCCACTCGAGAACCCGTCTACCCCATCGGTTGTCGGTTCTACGGCAAATGTGACCGGCCCATTGCCACTTCAGCTTGCTAATCGCTTCGGCTATGTCGACAGCTTTAGTTCTTCGACGGATTTCAGTATTCCTGATTTTGTCCATCAAGGAAATGCCGAGCATAGCCCGCTCCATAGCGCGCTGAGCGACTTTAAATTTGTGACGTTAAATTTGTAAAATTGTAAAAACATCAACTGTTGTATATTTGGTGTATTTTTTTTTTGGTCACATTTTTGTTGTCGCAAAACGGTATCTCTTTGACATCTATTAACATCCATGATTAATAAATAGCAAACTTTTTTTTGTTGCAGATTACCATCACCCACAAGAACCAAGTTCCGATGTTGATGGGCCCAGAGCCAGAAAAAGGTCGTGGTTTCTTCAAACTGTTCACCCACTGCTAGTTCACTTCCACACGTGTGAAGTTGTGTATTTAAGAAAGCTATAGATATAAGATTCAACTGGTCATTTAAAAAAATGATTATTTGTTGAATAGAAAAATTGCTTCGAAACGGAGCTCGAAATAAAAACATGTATGTCTTCTAGTGAGATGAAAAATATTTCTAAGTAATTTGAATGTACGTATATATCACACAATGATTTTTTATTTTTGTAGATACGTTACACTCTTATAACACGCTAGTAAAAGATGATATGTTCAACCACCGATATTTAAATTAGTTCAATAGAGGAAGTATTGCTGGCCGTTTAGTTCGGGAACCAAAGTTATCATATTTAGGCATAGGATGAAGACGGGAGACCAGCATGACAGATGGCCCATACGATCGCTTACCAAGATGTTGTTTTGTGCCTGTTTCTTTGTTTATTAATCGTCACAACTAGTTACATACTGTTGGATGAACGCAAATCGAGTTAAAAAGTATTAAAATAATAATATCTGGGACATCCCACGCAGCGCCATCTAGTCCCAAAGTAAGCAAGTATTATGCTTGTGTTATGGGATACTAGTCTACTTACATATTTAAATATTTTTTTTATAATATTGTAGAGAGTATATTTTTATATCTCTCTTTGTATGTATTTTACTCTTTTATTAATTATGTTTTGTTTGGGATCGTAGCTTAATAGAATTGAAATGAAAGATATGAATGCTGAAAGGAAAAGACTTTGTATTTCGTAAACGCGATTACAATAACACAATAAATATTCACACATAAAATACACGTATAACACTTCGCGATGCTTCGTAAACACCCTCCGAAATATCTCTGTTCAAAAAAAGGCCGAGCCATCCCGGGCTCGTGTTCCTAACACATACACATTTGAACAAATTCAAATTATGTATCTTAATCGAACGTCTGGCTTGTAACTAGCCAGCGCTACATATATACATATAAAGATACTTTTACACCCAGACAAATATCACGTGATTAATGGACGACCCTCCAAGTGCTATACGAATGCACGATTGCGTAAGTTGCTGCACCGCTTTTTTGAGATGTTACTGCGACTTTTTTGTGACTAGCTTCAGAGCTGGAGATATCGGTTCTACTTACTGTATAAGTTATAAGAGCAAGTTTTTCTGCTACCTCATTGATTATATAATTTCACGCGTTACAATACAATGAAGTTAAAGTATCATATATGTATATTTTATAAAAATAATACTTAACAGGTTCACTGTCCATAGACCATATAAGGTATGTAGACAGAAAGCTCTACATGTTCACAGTCCACATACATATGGTCTGCTTGCTGGTACAACTTCTAGGCTTTTTAACCTGTGGACGTACAGGGATAGTTGCGTATACTGCGCGGACTTGACAGGACAGGACAAACTTTTTTTGGTAGTGAGGTGAAATGAAAGAGATTGTGTAAAAATTTCTTCAGAGATTTCTCATTAAAAGTGGAAGTTTTATTGAGCATTTCGAACTATCCAAACATTTTTTTCTAACGTATATATATAACATATTTTTTCATAAAAACGCAACTGGACATAAGAGGTATTTCCACTTTCATGTTTAGACAGTAAACCTGTTAAATATGTTTATCAGTTTCTAGTAGGTACCCATAATACAAACATAATACTCGCTTACTTTGGGACTAGATGGCGCTGTGTGGGATGCGCCAAAACACACCGAGGAAAACATCCTGCTTGAGACGTCATAAAAAAGTTAATTTCTTGTACGTTTCTTTGTATCTAAAAAAATAAACTTTCATTATGTTATTTACAAATTTTATTCGTAGCTGTTTTAGTTTTTTTATTAATAAATAGTAATTTATGATATTTTATTGTAACTAAAATGTAAAAATTATTTTATTTACTTATAAAAATAATAGTTATAGTTAAAATGTAAAAGTGAAACTTTAGCAAAAAACATTTTTTTTTGATAATTTGACGAGCGAAAAACTGCCATTACCTATTCAAATCGTGGTTTCAAAGATTTTATACGAACAAATCTCTTTAAAATTGTGATGGTGACCACATGTACATTTTTTTTTATTTATAGAACATAGTCCAAACTTAAAGATCGCGTACAGCTTAACGAACTAAACAAAAAGTTTTAAGTACTTAAGCATATCGCGCAAACTAACGGTTACCGAGGAAAACAAATTCACAACACAGAAAACCCAAATGCTCGGTCACCCTACTATTATAATATCCATACCAGCCCATTACGTCCTACTGCATGGACTTAGACCTCCGTTTGGGATGAGTTGTTTGAAGTTTAGTCTACCACGCTGCTTCTGTGCGGGTTGGTGGATTTTAACAATCTGATATTGGCGACCGGGACCAACGGCTTAACATGCTCTCCGAGATACGGATTCGGTGATAGTTATGTAAATAAGTCAGATAAAACATAATAGAAAATTGCACTAACATTTCAATTCAAAGAATAGTGATAAGAATACAGACCTGTCGTGATAGCCCGAACGCAGAGAATCTGTCTCAAATTTACAAGGCATGTGGCCGTGGTTCGAATCCGGGCGTGTACCAATGAGTTTTTCTGACTTTTAAGTACATACGTATAACTACTAACTAGCACTGACTCCGTGCCTCGAAGAGCACGTTAAGCAGTCGGTATCGACTGCTGTAAATAGATGGCGATCGTTACAATCCGCTAACCCGCATTGGAGCAGCGTAGTAGATTTTAGCTCCAAGCTCCCTCACCCTGGGTGGAGGCCTAAGCCGCTGCAGTGGAGTATATACTAACTCTAAAATGCGACATCAAATCATACCACAGATGTAAGTGAAAGAGATGGACGACTTAACCGCTTTCTAAAATTATACAAATCTAACATATGCCTAATTTTTTTTTTCTATATTGGTTGTGTAATTATTTTTAGGACACGTGTCTCTAAACAATTACCGTCACATGGCATCTCTAACCTACTCGATTCTCTATGGTTACACCAGCTATCTAGAGTATGAGTGGTTAGACGGTAAACGCAGGAGAGGTCTTCTAGTCACTTCATATCTCTATGGGCTGAACGTTTGCTTATCTCAACCTACGTTTGAAAGTCTAATCATGGTTTGTAAGTCTAAAAAGGCTGAACATGAAACTATTTCACGTTTCTGTAATTTTCATAAACGCATAAAGGACTGACTACATGGCGATTTGTATTGGACCCAAATTTTAACGAAAATATCAAAAAATCTTTTTTAAATTAAATTATCTGATAGTGTATTATAAATGATAAGATATTGTCCAATCATTATGTACCTTAGAAGTGAAATTAAGTAAAGAAATATTTAGAAAAATAGGTATATATGTTAGGTATTGTCAAATATTTTAAATCTATGCAAAGGGGGCTTTTACTAAATGTAGTTAACCTATTCGCTACTCATTAACCTTATTTGGTCAGATTGAAAGTCACGACCCATTTAATTAACAGAAACGATTGATGAGTAGTTAAAAGGTTAATAACGTATTTGTAGACTTCATGAATTGTTGGTAACAATACCCTTC
Organism: Luffia ferchaultella; assembly: GCA_949709985.1. Taxonomy (NCBI): domain Eukaryota; kingdom Metazoa; phylum Arthropoda; class Insecta; order Lepidoptera; family Psychidae; genus Luffia; species Luffia ferchaultella. The sequence goes on from OX453269.1 coordinate 5,243,033, forward strand.
AAAGTCGCGCGACCTTGACAGTCTGCTATCGCCAACTTATACGACCTCCGGTAGAAGGCCGCGTCTATTGAGATAGCAAGAGTTTGAGATGAAATTTCGTTTTTGCAGATAGGTCGCTGTTTTAGACGAAAAAAATAATATACCACTTACAACATGTAGTGAGGTGGTGCCACAGACCAGTCAATCTATAGATCACGCTTTAATAAACGTCAGTACGAAAACGAAATCGCCAAAAAGTGGCGGGGTGCGGGGAGAGGTCGGCTAGTTTTCATTGGCTCGTTCAAAATTGACAATTTAATGGCTTCCGACGTGCTTCCAACTGACCGCTCGCAAGAGACGTAGTTATGTAGTGTCACTACATAGCCTTGGCGAATGCTACTCCCAATCAAAGCGTGGTCTATAAGGTTGACTTCTCTGTGGGTGGTGCCCACAGAAAAAAATCAAGATTTTAATACACAACTAAAAAATATTACGTGAACAATTTGTCGTATACTTTAATCATTTTAATTTAATTCCGTATATAATATTTACATTGATGACATCAACGACCGCTTAGACTAGTGGGTGGCGACCCTGCCTACGAAGCTGGAGGTCCCGGGTTCGAATCCTAGGTCGGGTCAGTATTTATATGATGAATATTAATACTGGTACCGGGTCTTGGTTGTTATATGTATGTGGTGTCTTCGCTTGGTACCCAAAACACAAGCTAATGCTTAGTTTGGGGCCTAGACGTTGTTGTGATGTATACGTAATTATTATTATTACATATTTAAAGAAAAAAATATTGTTTCACCCAAGGCAGTTCGGTGTAGATGTAACTAGTTTTTGCTTTTGACTTTGCCCGCATGTTTGAAGTAAGTAATTAATTTGTAGTATTCATTTGTAATGTCTTGTCCGTCTGACTGTCTGTCATTTATTTCAGATTTCCGTATTTAGTCATTTACTTCAGAAACAGTTCAACGTAGAGATACCGATCTTTAAATTAGTTCAATAGAGGAGTATTGCTGGCCGTTGAGTTCGAAAACCAAAGTTATTACATTTGATGAGCCGTCATAGGATGAGAAAGGGAGACGGGCGTGACGCATGTATATTTTAGATCATATCGACGCTACACATTACCTAAACGTGCATATGAAGTTAGTGATTGCAAAATGCATTTGATAACACTCGTTTAGCGATGAAAATGGGTTAATTTTGCAAATTGAAAAATAAATTTACTTTGCATGGATTATAAATTTTTTTTTATTGTCCTTGAGCTTAGAAGCTGATACTTATACCATATCACGCTGACAGGAGGTCTAAATGACACCCGATACAGAATTTCATTCTTTTTCGTCCTGTAGATTCGGAGACAATAGGCTGTTACAGATGGATAGATATCGGAGTATTGCTATAAATGTTACGTTTTTTTGTGTTGAATTCTAAATATTGAGTGCTTTAGTATTGATTCATTGGTTTAATATTTTTAATAATAATAATAACGCATGCGACTTCTCACACAGCGCCATCTAGTCCCAAAGTAAGCAAGTATTCTACTTGTATTAAGGGTTACTAGACAACTGATATACACACTTAAATATTCTTTATAATAAATATTTTACACCCAGCCACGGACCGAAATAAACATGTTCATGCACACAAATATTTGTCTTGGGCGGTAATCGAACCCGCAACCTTTGGCTCCGCAGGTAGGGTGTCTATCCACTCGGCATTCACTCAGATAATAACTTCCCCTCCCGCTGCCCCCTAAAACATAATGGTAATACAATTTCAATTATTTTCTTTTAAGTTCGAGTCGATGAAATTTCACAATTAACTACATTTAGTGTAAGCCTCCCTTATTTGTTATATTATTATAATATTATTGCAACGAAAATGGCGTCCAAAGCTTTCACGTATTTTTTGCCTAAATTAGGCATTTTTTAGTATACAGTATGAATGTTATCATGCGTCTTATTGCAAATATTTGTAATCTCCTGTTTTTTTTAGACTAATTTTTCGAAATAAAGCATAGGCTTTGAGTTAAGAGCCCCCTATAAGTTGTCCGTCGTCAACAAGCCCTCGAGCACGATTGAACGCAGCGAGCTTGTACCTAAGTTCATGGGTGATTACCGAAATATTAATATAAACAAATTTGCATATAAAAATTTTATAATAATAGTATTTGGGAGATAACACAATAAATTTAAATTTTTATAGGTTATATTCTCATTGAATTGTAAGGCGTAGACGATGATTGTGAGAACGACTTTTTTTGCGTTTTTTTTTTCACAGTAAAGATTTCTGTGATTGGCATTCGCTACCAGTTTGCTAAATTAAAACATTGAAAAATCTGATGTTTCGTGTTTACCCAAAAACGTACGTTTGAATTTATTTTTCACTTATTTATATTACGTTGTTATCTAAATGAAATTTCGCAGACTTACTAGATGAATAGGTGATGTATGATTATGCATTTAAAAAATATCGAATATCTTAAGTAATGGTTATTTAGGAAAATGACCAGAAAAAAACAGTGTTTTTCGGTTTTCAGATCGCAAAATCAGCAAGGGGCCTTAATAATTTCCAAAAAAAAAACTACCATGAAACATTCTCTTAAAAATTATAACTACATAATAACATAACTATAACTTACAACCCTATCCTTGACCGCGGCAAGCGGGATTGGACTGATGAGCGTTGGGTCGCGTTCGGCGGCAAACAGCATCGCGCGCATGGTTGTCACAGCGAGATTGAAATTTATTTATTTCAATTTTTTTTTCTCATCAAATTACACCGTCACTAAATCTACTTGTCTAAAGCTAGTTAAAGTCCAACTCATGAAAAAAGCTTACTATTGTATTACCGAGTATTTAAATAAGTGCGCATGGACATCATTGTAACAATTGTATTTTAAATTTAAAAATTTTTTTTTAAAAAAACGCATATTTAAATAAAATAAACAGGGAAGAGTTTCTTGCCGGTTCTACTCCTTCTAGTTCTTGAACTGGTCCTAATCAATTAATTCATTTTGACTTTCAATAAGTGTGTGTAAACATCTTACATTGAATAAAAACTTTTTGAATATGAATTCATGATTAATATTTGCGAAAAGATGCAAGGTTGTATAGATCGCCTCAAACTTTATGGCGGATCGGAATACAACGCTTTAAGCGTTCTCGCGCAGGTACAGTCATATACCCCTCGCTCCAATGCGTCCCGCTACACCTAAAACTGGTTACTGCGACGCGACTTGTGCCTATGTTCGGATCCGCCATAAATTTTGATTGGAACTATATCAATACAGTTTACAAACTTTCACCTTTTTTTCGTTACAACTATTTAACATTTGAGACTGAAATTTCTTTTATTTTTATTATTTTATTTCATTTCGAATTATCGTTAAGTGCAAAGCACATTTGTTTCGCTATATACATAAAATTAAGCTTATAAAATGTTTTTTACCGTTTAAAATAATAATAATATTAATATTGTAGTAAAGTACCAAAAACCGCTACGTCCATTTTTGCCATATTACGTAGAACAAAATATAGTAAATTTTTAATATATTATACGCGTTTATTTATTAAAATTAGGTTGTTGTAACCGATTTTTTTGAAAGTTAGACTTTTTTATAATCACTTAAAGTGTTTATAATTACAATAGAACACTATTTTACTGTTAGATAAAATAATCTATTTTAAAGTTATTCCTTGTGAAATGTACCTATTATATATTGTATTTATTAATTAATTAATAAAGAAAATTTTAATTGTCTTCTTAGAGTATGGTTAAAATTGTCGTTCGAAGAAAAAAACGTAATTGTTATTATACTGGTATAACTTTAGATAGATATCTCCGAATAAGGGTGTCTACATACTCACGCGTGGAACAAATGCTAGTGATAAAGTCTATTATCTATTCCTCTATTGGCTTTGATGGATGCAACCCATCGAGTCACAAAAAAATCTCATCAAAGCAAGAACACACCTATAGTAAATAAAAAGCACATCCCGTTAAGTTAAATACATAAAAAAGTGAAGTGCCTAGTTTTTAAAAATTAGGTATTCATATTTAATTTTATTCGTTTATATACTATATTTTAAAGTTATTGAGTATAGTAGGCCATTGCAACTAATTGCTAACAAATTACGGTTGTTATACGATCTATAATTTGCACGCAAAAGGTATGAATATCCAAACTCTCTAAAATTAAACAACGCAAACATTGCAACTTTTAACTCGATGGTAGAGCTTAACGCATGGGTGTTGGCACCCTACGTTTGTTTAAAAAAATGTGATCAGGAGGTCGCTTTTTTTGATTTGGTTCAGTATATGTATTTATCTTATTATATAGTATCTGGATAGAGACTCGACATCAAAACTTGTAGAAAAAAAACATCACCGAACTGTTCGGTTATAATTCAAGAACACATACATACGGTTTGTAAATGATTAGTGTGGTGTAGCGTAAGTATGTGGTCTGTTGAGTCACACACACAATTAAGTAAAAGTTGGCTTATAAAAGTCCATCCAGACATTATATAATCAAATATCTCTATACAGGCTGAGGTTTTAATGACCAGCCAAATTTTAATATAACGACCTTTGATGAAAATCCATTGGCCGTCTTGTTCCTTTTTAGTATCGTTCAATAGGAAAATATTCAGTTAAGACTACGTAAACCTTTCCCAAAACTACCAATATACTAGTCACCGTTCACGAGGGCGCCAGTGCACGTGCACGCGCCCCGCCCACTTGCCCCATACCCCGCTCTTTCGTATGTAAGTAGAAGGTAGCCAAATTTTGTTAAAAAATATTTAGGATATAATTATTGATTATGAATGTTTATATATTTTTGTTTACGTAATGAGGTCTATTGGTGATACCTAACATCTTGAAAAATTTTGGCTGGTGACTTAAATCTCACCCTGTATACTACCTACTTATTACGACAAAAACATAAAAATACATGATTTGGTTCGGAAAAAGGTTCGTGATTTAACTTAGATATATAATTTGAGAAGCCATTTTGTAACCAAGTTTTTTTTCAATACACTCCACTCAGATTACTAGTTCAGTGCTAATATAAATTCAAAATTACTTTTTATAGTTACAAAAAGATACCACGAAAGCTGTGGTGGCGCGTGGTACAGCCAACTTGAGTTCCGTGGTAATACGCTTGTTGACAAATTTTTTTTTTTTGAATTATTTAATATGGAAGAGTTATTTAATTACATCATAATAGTGAAAGATTTTTTTTTAAATAAATCATTATTAACAAAGTTATGATTTAAAATGTCCTGTTAGACAGAGAAGGCAATACCGCACGGCGTACCTATGTGTGACGTCAGGCTATTTAAAATAATGTTAAATCGCGTTTTGCAAGAAAGAGACAGAGATAAAATTTTAATAGATTATAATATCCATATTCTTCAACTGAATATAATTTTGTTCATAAATTTTGTTGACGTATAAAGTCTATTCTTATATTTTCTTAATGAATGTAATATATTATTAAATTAAAAAAAGTTATTTAAATATATATATCAAATGTCTGGTACCCATAATACAAGCTTTGCTTAGTTTGGGACTAATAACAATAATATAATACCTGGGACATCCCACACAGTGCCACCTAGTCCCAAAGTAAGCAAGTAATATGCTTGTGTTATGGGTTATTAGACAACTGGTATACATACTTAAATATTATTTTTTTATATAATATATAGATACTTTTTACATCCAGACACGGATCAAATAGACATGTTCATGAACACAAATATTTGTCCCGGGCGGGAATCGAACCCGCGACCTTTGGCTCCGCAGTTAGGGTCTCTAACCACTCGGCTATGCATTATTGTTTAATATTTAGTAGTAAAGTACCGTATTGCGACTAAGTTTACAAATGGATATTCCACAATAAACGTATTGAATTTAATAAAAATTGAACTCCCTAATCAACGTCTGCCTGAAGATTATTTAAAGATTTTTAAATGCTAACATTATACAAACCCTTCTCCACTAGAATAGCAAAATTTTCTAAAAATATACATAAAACAAAAAATCCTACGTCTCAGAGGGCGTCGGTAAAGTTCCTTCGATTATATACGTCTCTAGATATAGATCCGGCGTCAAAAAACGTCGATAAAAATATCACCTAACTGTTCGGTTATTTTTGGTTAGTATGGCTTCAGAATATTTGGTTTGTTAGGTCACACCCACACACACAAGCATTTTTTTGTTTTTGTATGTGTTGCTCTATCTAGACTATAAATAATTAAAGATAAATACTTACGTAATATTTTGACGAATTAACGGAATAATAACAAATATGCTAAATATTTAATTTTTTTATTAATATTTTTTATGTTAAATAAAAAATTGAGAATCAGATATGAAATGTCTATTAAAGTAAATTTAATAATTATTAACTTCAATTTAAATGTTAACTATAAGTTCGCGTCAAACTTTATGGCGGATCGGAATACAACGCTATAAGCGCGCTTGCGCAGGTACAGTCACATACCCCTCGCTCCGCTGCGTCCCGCTACACCTAAAACTGGTTACTACGACGCGACTTGTGCCTATGTTCGGATCCGCCATAAAGTTTGATTAGAACTGTACCTATATGTGTTAGTTAATGTCATTGTGTGAATATCATTTTTTTTTATTTAAATATTAAATTATAACAATAAAAGATATCAGGTCAAGTGCCAACAATATCAAAATATTAAAAGTAGGTACTTTTTGAAAAATATATTTTTTTGGAATATTTAAACTGTAATTTAGGAACGGTTTTGTAAATTATTAATCGAATGAATGTCAGACGTCTGTAAGGTATTACCAATTTATATTATTTTTTTTTTACAAAATAGAAGCACAAGCTTTTCCATAGGTTCTATAAGGATGCTATTAAAATTAACTTTGATTATATACATTTCTAGGTAAAGATTCGACGTCAAATAATATCACTTAACTGTTCGGTTATAAAGCACACAGACACGGTTAGTACATAGCTAATGAAAATAGCGTAGCGTGTTGTCTGTTTAGACACACAAGCATATAAAAGTTGGCGCCTTTTTTGTTGTAATTGTATTGCTTGGATCTGTCTAGACACATAAATAATCAAAGTTAACTAAGTTAAATAAGTGAAAGTTCGTATAGATTATTAATTACCAACGTACTTGTAATTGATAATTTTGTGTCAATGGGGTGTGTCACGCAAAACTTTTGTAGATAGCGCTCTCGGCGAAGGTACCTTCTTACTTATTGTGACGTTTATATTTTGTAAATATATTTACATGTATATGTTTATAAAAATTCCAACTTTTTATGAAACTGACAGTCGATTGAGTACCTTCGCTCATGCGCCACCTGGCGAGAAAAAAAGGGCAGTGATACACTCCACTCACACGAGATTCCCGAAGACTCACCGAGCGCGACCGAAGCCGAATATCGTGCCCGAAAGATTCTATAATATAATATAAATATAGCTATATTTCTTTCTGAACTATTACTTCGTATTTTGTCGTTATATTATTTGGTTGATATTAATTATTGTTAATCTGAGTTTCGAAATTATTAGAGAAAACAAAAACACTTTGACAAACAAACAAACAAACAAACAAACAAAAGGTTGTGTGGTTTTTAATATTGCCCAAGACTTCAGTAATAACTTTTATATCTATGTACATATATCGCTTGAAGAATTTCCAGCCAAGTCCCTGACGGTTGTTCTTGATTGGACCCTGAGTCATAATAAATAGTTTGTACAAAAAATAATTTATATAACACTTTTTGTTTTTTTTAAATACCTGGTGTTCAGCTGAACGTAGTCCAAACTTATAGGACGTGTAGAGGTTAGCGAACTAACGAAAAGTTAAAAAAATAAAACTTTGAACATGTCTTTCTCAGTAACCGTTAGTTTGTGCCATCTGCTCATATGAAACTTTTTATTTAGTTCGGTAAGCTCTACACGCTCTATAAGTTTGATTTACGTTAAGCCGAACATCCGGGATATATCTTGGGAGATTTGTATTAATTTTTTTGGAAATTTTTACTGTTGGAAAGTTTCGTAAAAAACCACTAAATAAATAAAATGACCGCGTTTTCATTGCACTCATTAAATAAAAATTGGACCTAATTTCACGAAATATGTTAGTTGGCAATTTTTTTTTTTAATTGTCTAACTAAAAGAGTTTTTTAAATATATGACGACAGTGAAATAATTTCGAAAAAATTTAAAACAAAGTTATTAATGTTTAAAATGTCCTGTTAGATACAGAGGACAACACCACACGGTGTCCTTAGCTGTGACGTTAGGCAATTTAAAATAATGTTGCAGCGCGCCCCACTCTTTTTTATTAAATTATACCAAATTAATGGGTATCGCGAGTTTATTAATTGAACACATCAAGTGACTTATTTTGAAATGTGTCACATGTGGCCCAATTCGCTCGACTGGCGGGAAGTCGGTAAAATGGTAAATAGAATGGAAATGATTGCTACTTTTAATTCATTTTCGTTTGATGAAATGACTAATTTTTCCACAGTGATTTCACCTGTGAAATTTCACAGACAGTGATTTTTAAACTCCATGAGCTTCTAACGCTCGTAACATACTATCAATCACTCAATCAAATTGTGATCACAAATCACAATGAAACTGTAAAAAAGTGAAATTTCATCCAAAACGATGAAATGCGCATGATTGGCAATTTCGTTGAGTATTATTTGTAGCTGAAGTAGCAGGTAGCTGACCATGTGAAATAAAGTAGCAGTTGCGACGTATGATTACGCAGTTCATGTGATTTTTCACATGCTACTTGTGAAATGTTCCAAGCTTAGTAAGTAGTTAGGCATCGCGGGGTTCAAAAAAAGAGTGGGGCGCGCTACTATGTTAAATTTCGTTTTGCAAGAAAGAGACAAAGATAGACTTTTATTACATTATAAATTACAAACTTTTCAGCCAAATATAATTGTGCTAATAATTTTTGTTATCGTATAAATTATATTTTTTTAAATATTTGCTTCATGTTTATAATTATAATCTTGTGCACAAATCAGTCCTGAGTGTGAAAAGTTAAAGTTAAATATCCAGCTATTACTGCTCAGGTACTTGGTGGAAGACCTTCTAATGTGTGTGCTTGAATTTATATTTAATTGTAGATAGGTAAACCTATAATTGTTACTGCGCCACGATGATTAGACAATTGCGAGTAATGTTCGTGTACCTCACTAGAACTGTTACCGCTATTATATATATATATATATATATATTACATACCGCTGTAATATTCTTGTAGTAACAAATTTCCCATTGTAGAAACATTGTCCTATTTCCCTGAATCGGGCAACCTTGGCTGTTGACACGATGATGTGACGTTACATTTTGGGCAATATCAAGTGACTGTAACCCCCCCCCCCCCTTTCCCCTAAAAATGTGTGAAAATGTGTTACGTATTTTATGAACGATTCCTCGCCACATGTCGACCCCGCTACAGTGCCATTGACGTCGTAAGAGGTGGAACCCACATGTAATAGACATACAGTTGGATCTAATTTATGCGGACTGTGGTATGCTTTCATTATAAAAAACGAAGGCTATGAAAAAAATCTAGCCGATAGACACACCCAGTCTTTTATATCTATGGTCTGTTCTAGTGCTTAGGGCCCGTCAGTATATACATTAGACTGAACCTTTGAAATATAAACGACAAGGTCTCTATCGCTTAGATTGTCGCTGTTGGCTTACCTTTTATAGTCCACCGCACGTCACTGCACGTCAGCAAAATGCAAAGAAAAATCTGATACCAATAATAACTGCACATTTCTATCGCATTGTATTGTACAGTGACGTCACTTGTCTAATTAACGTGGTCAAGTATTAAACCATAGAGTTTGGATTTAATTGATCTAATCAAAACTTTAAACTCTAGGAAATACATAAAAATGTATAATAATTTGTCGTCTTCGTATAACTGTTTAACTGTGTTTAATTTAGTCATAGACTTAAAAAGCTATACATAATTATTTTTATCACGTGATATAATATCTAAAAAATAGCATTCCTAAGTATTTTTTTTTTATATTTAAACAATATATTTTGATCAGAGAAAAACCTGTAAAATCTATATTGCTTTTTGAATGTGACAGTTTAGTGAATATTCTATTTAGTAAAAAACGTATTTTAACTAAAGGTTGGATAACACTTGCCTAGTACGGCTATTTATTAATAGATGGAGCCACCATATAAGGACATGATTTTTATTTTTTCTTAATCACATATCTAGGTTTCAGTTGATAAAACATAACATGCGACTATAAAAAATATTTCTCTTTAAAGTTTTTAACTAACATTATTGATTGTTTCAGCATTTTGGAAATATTTGTACAAAAACTTAAAATTTGGCTCCATCTATTATTAAACAACCGTACTATAAAGGCGTCGTCTCACCTTAACGATGAAAATGCATTGAAATATTTTGTTATAGTGTATAAGATATAGATGTTTTAACTCTTATCGCCAAACCGAGCCAATTGTATGGAAAAGAAAATGTTAGGCCGCGACCATTTTAGGCGAAAGAAAAGGAGGGCGGGTTATCAAAAATTATTTAAAAAAAAATAGCGTCTATATAAATGAAATATTAATAATTCATTATTTAAATTAAAGAAATGTTTATCGATTGTAATATAACAACGATCCCGAATTTCGCATTCGATATACAGCATTTTTCAAAATTATGCATAGGATGTTTTTTGGCTATTCAATAGTATTGTATTTGGATATCTAACAAAACCTAAAACTACACCCTAAAGAAGTATCTTAAATGAGATGCCTATTTAGTACGGCTATTCTATAATAGATGAAGCTACATCATCATCATCAGCCCATTTTTACCCCACTGCAGGGGCTTAGGCCTCTCCCAGGATGAGGAGAAGGGCTTGGAGCTTAAGTCCACCACGCTGCTACACTGCGGGTTGGGAACTGTAACGACCGCCATCTATTGACAGCGTCCGGGACCGACTGCTTAACGTGCCCTCCGAAGCACGGTGTCAGTGATAATGTGTACTTAAGTCAGAAAAACTCATTGGTACACGCCCGGATTCGAACCATGGCCCTGTGGGGCCTTATAAATTTAAGACAGGTTCGTTGTGCTCTGGGCTATCACGACACGATGAAGCTATAAATACAGTGAAATAATTTATATTCTTTATGGTCTCCTTTCTACGCTTCAGTTAAAAAAGTAAAACACGCCACTATAAAAATTGCCCTATGCTCATAATATTAGTTATAGGTATTTTTTATTTTATATTTTTAATTTGTTCAATAGTTTCGAAGCACTCGACTAACCGAATGATCTCGGTCAATCGGTAAGAGACCTTAACTGCAGAACCAAAGATCGCAGGTTCGATTCCCGCCTGGGACAAATATTTATGGGCACGAACATGTCTATTAGTTCCATGACTGGGTGTAAAATAATCATATATGTGTATATATGTTATAAAGAATATTTAAGAATGTGTTTCAGTTGTATAGTACGCATACATAAGCATAATACTTGCTTACTTTGGGACTAGATGGCGCTGTGCGGAACGTCCCAGGTATTATTGTAAAACACAAGATTTTTCAACTGACTGACATTATAAATAATTTTAAAAGTTTCGAAGCGTTTGTCAAAAAACCTTGTTTTCCACTTTTAGGTTTTCCTGTAAATGTCTTGAATTTGTTTAAATAAGCAATAATATTATATGAAAATAATAAATAGTCGCCATTAACATTTTATCAAAAAAATAAATCTTTTCTTTGTATGGTAGCTTCACCTATCAATATATATCTGTACTTGACAGATAGCGCACCCCCTTAAAGTGGGACGCTAGCTGCCTGTTTAAGCCGCACTAGACAGGCAGTTTCTAGTAGGTATCAATTGAATTAATGAGTAAATTAATATATACATCTTTTCATATAACCTTGTGATACAAACTGAATGCGAACTACATCGAATGTCAAATTATAACGAAATGCGAAAAAAAAACACTTCCCGCCTTCCATTTTTGTCTGAGAAAATCTGTGTCAGCTTTAATAGAATAAGTGATAAATAAATTATATTACATTATTATTGTATCGAATATATGTGCATTTTAAAAATATCAAAGTGTTTTATTTCTAGCTAGCTTCAACTCGCAACTTTGTCCACGTGGTGTTGTATTGATGTCGGTATAAAGATTATGAATACAATAGTCATGTTAGATTATGTAAGTCAATTTCAATCAAGCTTTATGGCGGATCCGAACACAGGCACAAATCGCGTCGCAGTAACCAGTTTTAGGTGTAACGGGACGCAGTGGAGCGAGGGGTATATGACTATACCTGCGCAAGCACGCTTAATCAAAATCAATCATCAGTTTGCTCTGAGCGTCCGACCCGCGCGGACGTCTCACATTGCGCCCGAAATCGTTCGCGAGTTCTTGTGCAGTGCTTTCAAAAAGCTTTTTTCAAAGCTAATTCCATTCACATACAGCCATATAAATCCACGACATTATTACTGTGGTCGAATCGGGGGAAACGTATAACGGTGCCAACAAGCCGATTCGGAGCGGTGACCGGTCCGCTCGCCTTTCCCTAACGGGAACGGCAAGTTTACCGACGGGTCAGGTACCACCGACCTTGGGGGCTACCCTCGTCGACGCCTGGTGTCACCCGCCCACCTCTTCTATCCTTTTACCCATTCTTCGGCCGTAGTTTGATCGCCAATCGAGTATCTCTTGGCGGTCTCTCGGTCGAGGCAGCTAGGGCCGTTAGGTACGCACCCCTTGTTTTGCTCACGCGAAACTAGGGGACGCACCGTAGGTGTAGGTGTAGGTACCCACCTCACTCACCACACACACGTACAGTCATTCACCACACACCTTCAATTAAAAAAAATAAAATATGTCAGCCACGAATACCCCCCCCCCCCCCCCCTTCAGGCAAATATTCTGAGGGAATTGATGTCCGTCCTCGCTGCTTTCGCCGCCGCGCACGACCTGCATGTCCCAGCAAACTTAAATCTGGCCAGCATTTTTGCGCCTAATACCCCGAGCCCGACCGCCGTTGTTGTAACGGAAAATTCCACGCGCGCCGCCGCCATTATCCCCGACTCGCCGGCCTCTCCGGCCACGAGTGTGAGCGAGACGGAGAGTGACGCCACGCCCTCTCGCTCGCACTCGAGCATGTCTGACACTATGTCAGATAACGGCTCAACTACGGGCAGTAAACGCCCCCGCCCCGCCTCAGGATCTGAATTGGATTCTTCCGATTCAGATTCGACAATAATTGAATCTCCCAACGCATTAATCGCGGATGACGGCTTTGAGCTAGTCAAAGCCGGACGCAAAAAGAAGCGAGCGTGCGACCGTCGCCAACTCGCTACCTCCGCCGAGTCGATGGTAGTCGACCCTCCCCCTCCCCCCGCGGCCGTCGCACACCAACCTACCGCCCGCGCCCCCCTCGCTCCCGCGCCCTCAGCGCTCACTCGTGACGCCGTAGCGGCGCACAATAAAGTCACGGCGCATAAGCCAACCCCCCCGCCCGCTGGAAAATCACCCCCGCCCGTCGTCCTTCGGGACAAATCCAAATGGACGGTGGTCGCAGCCGTGTGCGGCCAACGCCACATCATTTATAATAAAGCGGTGAATACCTCCGAAGGTATTCGCATCTCGGTTAGCGATACCGACTCCTTCCGCGCCCTAACGCGTTACTTAACGGACGCGAAAATACAATTTCACACGTTCGCGCTCGCCGAAGAGCGCAAACTCAAAGTCATCCTTCGCGGTATTCCCGACGAAGTCGATGATAAGATCATAATTGAGGACCTTCAGTCCCAAAATTATCCCGTCATTTCGGTCCACCGCCTACATAGGCGCGATGGATCATCGCTAGGCCTCGTCCTAGCAATCTTAGAGAAAAATGAGCTCGGCAAGTTCATTCTTCATAATAATATTAAAATAGCCGGTCTTTCGGGCATCCGCTCAGAAGTTCCGCGGCGCCGCGGCGGCCCAATGCAATGTCATCGTTGCCAGCTATACGGCCACGCTTCTATTAACTGCAACGCGAATCCGCGTTGCGTTAAATGCCTCACGCCCACTTCACCTCGGAGTGCCCGCGTGATAAGGCAAAGGACGGACCACCAGCGTGCGTCCTCTGCCAACAAACCGGCCATACGGCCAATTATAGAGGCTGCCCTAAAGCGCCTAAATTCTCTCCACCGCCAGTGCGTCCCGCACAAAGGCAATGTGCCCCGGCGGTCCACAACACGAACCATTTCCCGGCGCTTATTCAACGGCGCCCGCACTTTAACAGCCCTCTCGCTCCCACGACCACTCGCCCCGCCGCGCCCGCGATGGCGTGGGGACCGCGTCCCATCCCAAAAGCGGCTGCACCGGCCGCTCGTACTACCGGCCCGTGCCCAGCAAACCGCTTAAAGATGCAAGCTCATTCCTCGCAAATTTAAGACTAATAAAAGCGGCCATAGCTGAGGTCTCCGAGGACGAGGTCGCCGCGTTGGCCTCGGAAATCTCAAATAGTAAATGTACTAAGGACAGAATGGCTGCCCTTAGTCGTTACCCCAAAGTGATCGAATCACTCTATTAAATTCATTTAATTATAAACTTTAATTTTTTAATTTTTAATTTTAAATTTTTAAATTTTTAACTTTCAACACTAAATTGCAATGAGTGCACCCGCGTGCACACTGGGCACTCGCGCTGGGCGACATAAACCGAGTTCGGTCTCGATTATGTCGTTCAACGCGCGTGGCCTTAACACAAATTTTATAGAGTTAGGTGAATGTGCGTCTGAGTACAGCGTAGATATTATATTAGTCCAGGAAACCTTTTTATCAAACAAAAGGCCCAGGGCCTGCAAAATTAAAAATTATAATTTACTTAGAACGGACCGCGAACGCGGAAGGGGCGGGGGTACCGCGGTGTACTTTAAACGCACGCTGTACTGTTGCCCTATCGACGCGCCCTCTCTTATTAACGTAGAGGCGACAGTGTGCAGATTGGCTATGACCGGTCACGGGACCCTTATCATAGCCTCTGTGTACCTGCCGCCGACTAGTGAGTTGCTCCGGAGCGACATAGAAGCTCTTCTCGCCCTTGGAGATTCCGTTCTCTTATTCGGCGATCTTAATAGTAAACACACAGATTGGAACTGTGTGGCCACCAATATGAACGGCCGCAGGCTATCGGTCCTAGCCGAGGCCCTTAATTTAGACATAATCGCGCCACTTACACCGACGCGATTTCCCGATAATAATACTCATCATCCAGAAATTCTGGACTTCGCAGTTCTTAAAAACGTGGCGCTGAAACTGAGTTCTATCGAGACGCTTCACGCCCTGAGCTCAGATCACCGGCCCGTTCTCATGAAATTGGGTTCACCGGAAAATCCGCCGGAGGACCCCAAATTCATCACCGACTGGGATAAAGTCCAAGCCGCGCTCCAAAAAATCGATACCCCCGATCTTAATAAAATCCCATCGGAAATTAATTCCAATAATGACGTAGATTTAGCTATAGGGGCTCTTACTGAGCACTTTCAAAAAGTGATCGCGGACTGCTCGCGGAAGGCGCCGGCGGCTAAACCCCGCCTGAACCTGCCGCCTGACGTGCGCGAACTCATAAGAGTCAAAAACGTTGCTCTGCGCCGCGCGAGCGCATATCCCACGCCCGAATATAGGTCACGAGCGCGCGCCCTCCAACGCCGTGTGAGAGCGCGCATAAGTGAGTTACGTAACGAACAGTGGAACGACCTTATGGAAGGCATTAAGCCAACCCATAAGGCCTACTGGAGTGTCGCCAAAGCGCTCCGTTTAGACGGACACGCCGCGTCCCCCCCACTTAAGAAACCAGATAGCTCCCTCGCGTTCGACGATAACGAAAAAGCTGACTGTCTTGCAGATAGTCTTGACGCCCAATGTTCAATCAGCACACTTCCGTGCGACCCCTCTCACGTAGCCTACGTCGAAAACGACGTACGCAACCACGCGGCCCGTCCGCCCTCAGCGGACCTTCCCCCAGTCACTTGTGAGGAAATTAGTAAACATATTAAGGAGCTTAAAAACAAAAAAGCTCCGGGTCTCGATGGCATCAATAACAAAGCACTCAAATGCTTTTCCTTTCCATTAGTCGCCCTTCTGGCAACCATTTTCAACACTTGCTTCAAAAACTGCTACTTTCCACCGATCTGGAAGGAAGCCGTCGTAATCGGCATTCCTAAGCCAGGCAAACCTCGAGATCTTCCCACCAGTTACAGACCCATAAGCCTCCTCAAGGTTATGGGCAAACTCTACGAAAAAGTTTTAAAGACTCGTCTCTGCGATCATTTATTTGGAAAGGGACTAATTATAGACGAGCAATTTGGCTTTCGTCCCCGACACTCTTGCCCTCAACAAGCTCTCCGCTTAGTTGAATACATATCTTCCGGTTTCAAACGGAAAGATAAAACCGTAGCAGTATTTTTCGACGTAGCCAAAGCTTTTGACAAAGTTTGGCATGCAGGCTTAATATACAAGCTGCATAAACTTGAAGTCCCAGATAGATTAGTTTTTATAATCCAAGACTATCTCACCGACCGACAATTCGTCTATAAACACGAGAAATCACTCTCAACGCGGAAAACGTTAAAAGCTGGAGTCCCGCAAGGCTCCACTCTCAGCCCGATACTGTACTCAGCGTATACCAACGATATTCCGTTGCCGCGCAACGGAGTCCAATTAGCACTGTTCGCCGACGACACAGTGCTCTATTTTCGCGCGCGCGTTAATAGTCATATCGCTCCTCGACTTCAGTCCTCTATAGACGAACTCACGCAGTGGTTTCGCCTATGGAGGATTGAACTAAATCCGGACAAATCCGCGGCCATCTGTTTTCGCCATTCCAAAGCGAAAGACCCCTCACTCCTCCCAAAAAACATAGATTCACTCAAAATGTCCGGTGTCAACATTCCGTGGCAACATAGTTATAAATATCTAGGTATTACGCTTGACAAGCATCTGCACTTTCGCGATCATGTCAAACGTGTTAGCAAACTTGCCAAATTTTATATGGCCCGCCTGTTCTGTATGATAGGTAGCCGTAGTAAGATGTCGATGCGCAACAAGCGCACACTCTATGTGATGGCTATCAGACCGGTCATGACTTATGCATGCCCGGTCTTCGCTTACGCCAAAGAATCGATACTTAAACCGCTACAGGTCATACAGAACAGATTCTGTAGAAGAGCAGTAAATTCTCCTTGGTACGTTCGAAATAGTATGCTTCACAGCGATTTCGACTTACCAACTCTTTCCAAGTACATGAAGGACGCGTCAGAGCGCTTCTTCGCCGCCGCGGTCGCGCACCCCAACCCGCTACTTTCGGCAGCGGCCTCTTACGAGCCCCCGCCCGCCACCCACTTTCTCAGACGTCCACGGAATGCACTAACAGATCCTCCTGACGATCTCACCATCGAGGTTGAGAGTCTCAGGAATGCAGGCAGATCAGACCTTCAGTCTGACATAGGCGAACAGTACCTAGCGCCCGATATTACCTAGTTAACGTAGCAAATCTGTTCGAATGGCATCTGAGCCTTGTTTGTTCACAGTCGGGCCGTCCAGCTCGAACTGCCCTCCATTGCCGAATTTTTAATTCTTAATTTTAATTTTAATCATAAGCCTACGAGACGGGGCCCTTAAGGCGCCGCCCGCCAATAGGCACTAACGCACCGAAGCATCCTCAATGCGTCCGGTCGTCGTTCATGTCAAATCCTATACGCTCTCCGGAGTATAGGTTGAGGAGTCGTTTAGCCGGTCGGGCTGCACCTTCTGTGTAGAAATCCCAACCCGGCACTATCTGCGCGGTAGGTCGGGCGCGCAGATGTCTGTAAGCAGATTCGGCCCTCACTAAACAAAAAAAAAAAAAAAAGCACGCTTAAAGCGTTGTATTCTGATCCGCCATACAGTTTGAGGCGAACTATACAAGACGTTGGTAAGTATATACGACATAAAACGCTGAATGTTATCAAATTCAAATTCAAAAAGTTTTTATTCAATATAAGATGTTTGCACACACTTATTGAAAGTCGTAAAAATTGATTAGGTACCGGTTCAAAAACTAGGAGGAGAAGAACCGGCAAGAAACTCCTCTCTGTTTATTTTATTTAAATATATGTTTTTCTTAATTGTTTTTTCTTTTTTAATTTAAAAGTCTTACAACTATTACAATGATGTCCATGCGCACTTATTTAAATACTCGCTAATACAATAGTAAACTTTTTTCATGAGTTGGACTTTAACTCACTTTATAAATTGAATAGAATTGAAGTCTAACATTTCTTTTGGAATTTTATTATAAAAACGGATACAATTTCCCATGAAAGAATTATTAACCTTTGAGAGCCTGAACCTGGGAATTGATAACAAATGCTTATGTCTTGTATTTAAGTTGTGGCCATCACCCACCCTAGAGAAAGCATTTATGTTTTTATGTACATAAATTATATTTTCATAAATATACTGACAAGGGACTGTCAAAATATTACCTTCTCTAAAATGAGCCTTTACACTATCTCTAGATTTTAATTTATATATAGTAATCTGATTGGCCTAGTTCGAAGTTTAACTCTTTCTTATACGTGTAATATCTAAAATATGTGCAATTCTCGTACTTAACAAGATATATATTTCACGTATCTCGGATAATCAGATTTGGATTGAAATTTTGTATTTAGATAGGTATCCTATTAAAACAGGTTTCTAAATCAGTTTTATAACTATATTAACCTCCAGGGGACGCTGCAGTAAATTTGTATGTTTGGAACGACTGGGCTGATTTTAATACGGTTTTTTGCATTACATAGGTATCACGAGTAGATATAATGAAATAAGTTGAGCATGGTTGCGTTATTTAGATATATCCTAAGAGCAGGTTTTTAGACAAGGTATGTGGTTATGGGCCACCAGGAGGCTCTGCAATAGAATTGTATCTCTAAAACGGCTGGAAGGATCTTGAAGTCATTTTTTGCATTATATAGATACCACTTAAAAGCATGTTCTTAGATAAGGTTTGCACTCATGGGCCACCAGAGGGTGCTGCAATAGAACGGCTTAAAACGGCTGAGGGGACCTTGGAGTGGTTTTTTGCATTACATAAGTACATATCGTGTCTAGACGTCGTGATAGCCCAAAGCGCAACGAACCTGTCTCAAATTTATAAGGCCATAGGGCCATGGTTCGAATCCGGGCGTGTACCAATGAGTTTTTCTGACTTAAGTACATAACTATCACTGACTCCGTGCCTCGGAAAGCACGTTAAGCAGTTGGTCACGGACGCTCTCAATAGATGGCGGTCGTTCGTTACAGTCCCCAACCCGCAGTGGAGCAGCGTGGTGGATTTACGCTCCAAGCCCCCCTCCTCACCCTGGGGGAGGCCTAAGCTCCTGCAGTGGGGTAAAAAAGGGCTGATGATGATGATGAAGTACCTATCACCAAAAAGTAAGAGCAAGTACAAATGCAAACACGGTACATTTAAAAAAAAAATACCGAGCGGCTATTGTCTTCGTTTTTCTGTTTACTAAAATCACAGATGGGTATATACGCATCCATTAAAACAGAGGAAAAATACTATTAATGGTTTATTTATGAGTTTATTAATTGGTTTTAATAATCATTAACTAATTGTTTCATTTAAAATCAGTCAGTATTATCCGTTACACTGAGTTGAAAACATGAAAATGTATCAGCGTTTGCTAAAGAACACTCACCGTATTTGATAATTCATAAATAGGGAACTATTGATTATAATGATTATATCAATAGTTATAATACATTTGACTGACCGGTTAGCCGAGTGGTTAGAGACCCAACTGCGGGGCCAATTTAAGGGTCGCGGGTTTGATTCCCGCCCGGAACAAATATTTGTGTGCATAAACTTGTCTATTCGTTCCGTTGTTGGGTATAAAAGTATCTATATAGTTTAAAGAATGTTTAAGTATGTATACCAGTTGTCTAGTACCCATAATACAAGCATAATACTTGCTTACTTTGGGACTAGATAGCACTGTGTGAGATATCCCAGATGTTATCTTTAATATTATAAAGCTGAGGAGTTTGTTTGTTTGTTTGTTTGTTTGAACGCGCAAATCTCAAAAACTACTGGTTTGATTTGAAAAATTCTTTTTGTGTTGGATAGTCCATTCACTGAGGACGGCTATAGGTTATATATATAAAATCATACTATCTGTCTGTCTATGTATTCGAGCAAATCTCCAAAATGGCTAAACTGATTTTGATGAACTTCACAGATATGGAAAGGAAGTGGTCAAAAAAGACATACATTACGTTTTGTATGTCTGTATGTACGTTCATCTGTCTATTCGAGCTAATTTCCTAAACGGCTAAACCGATTTTAATGAAATTTCACATATATGAAAAGTAGGTTGTCAAAAGTGGCATACGCTACTTTTTGTCTGTCTGTATTTCTGTACTTCTATGAGTCCATTCGAGCTAATCTCCAAAACGTCTTAACAGATTTTAATTAAACTTTGCAGACGTGAAAGTAGGTTGTCAAGAGTGAAATGAGCTACTTTTTGTGACGTGACGTTGTCATGAGTGGCGTAAGCTGCTTTTTGTCTGTCGGTTTGTCTAGGTACGTCTACATGTCTATTCTAGCTAATTTCCAACGGCTGAACAGATTTTAATGAAACTTTGCAAACGTGAAAGAAGGTTGTCAAGAGTGACATAAGCAACTTTTGCCCGTCTGTCTGTACGTCTATGTGTCTATTCTAGCTTATTTCTATGACGATTAAAGAGATTTTAACGAAACTTTGCAGATATGAACGAAGGCTGTTGAGAGTGACATGAGCTACTTTTTGTGTCTGTCTGTCGTTTGTACTCACTTATCTATCAAGGTAGATAAAGCCGAAACTACTAAGTCTAGGAAGCTGAAATTTAAAACAGAGGTTTTTTTATTACGTGAGTATTAATTTTTAAGAAAGTATTATTTAGAAATTCCAAATTTAAGGGGAGAAGGATGAAGGGACTTTGTATGGGTCTTTGTTCTTTTAGAAACATTAAAATTTTAGCATAAATGAATAATTATGTGTTTCAGGGTTTTTGGATTTCTGCTACATTTTAAGAGTGGGAAACGGGAGGTGAAAACTATGGGAGTGTCGGTTTTCTTAAAAGAGTGGAGGGAATGAAGATTGAAAGTTTGTATGGGTGTAACCAATATTAGTTTCAGCAAAAAGTACCTACGTATAAACCATATCGAACGTTAATAGTACCTACCTAGAACAGCAATGTGTCGTCTGCGCAAGCGAAGCTGCGGGCGGTCGCTAGTTATTAATACTTGAGATGATCTACTTGAAAAATATTTTGGTTGATTGATTGATCTCCGTACCTTCGCTCATAGTAAATGCAGACAGACCAAATGGTCTAGTGGTCGGAGACTCCGGCTGCAGAATCCGGTTTTACCGCGTATCTAATAATTCAATATTTATTAGTAACTTCCACAAATGTTCATCTTCGTTACTATAACAACGGGCTGGCCGTACTACGGGAATACAGGAGTGGCGCCGTCACTGTGTCCTGATTACCCCAACAGTGGGTATCCTTCGACGGCATATCCTAGACCTTGTTATTAATAGAATTTAAATGCTTTGTGAAATCTTTGAATAAACAATTAAAACATTATTATGGGTACGTAGATATGTAGATTCGATGCCTTCGTATAGCTCGCCTCGAACTTTATGGTGGATCGGAATATAACGCTATAAGAGTGTTTGCGCAGGTACAGTCCTATTCCCCTCGCTCCACTGCGTCCCGTTACACCCAAAACTGGTTACTGCCACGCGACTTGTGCCTATGTTCACGTTCGCCATAAAGTGTAGTATTCTACTACACTTAAAAAAAAAGGTCACTTCACAAATTATTATTACATTATTAAGGACTTTGTTTGGACGATTAGAATTAAATTGTTTTGACGATTCTTGCATTTGTACGAATATTTGTAGGTACTTTCAATTTATTTATCAACTTGAAAAACCACGTCAAAATAAGTATTCACCGATAGTTTTTTGTAAATTATTTTTGTGTGTGCATAAGTATACTCAAAATGTAAATTTTTGACTATGATGATTGTCGAGTAGTCGGTCGAGTAGTCGTTCAAGTAGTCGTTCAAGTAGTCGGTCGAGTAGTCGTTCAAGTAGTCGTTCAAGTAGTCGTTCAAGTAGTCGTTCAAGTAGTCGGTCGAATAGTCGTTCAAGTAGTCGTTCAAGTAGTCGGTCGAGTAGTCGTTCAAGTAGTCGTTCAAGTAGTCGTTCAAGTACTCGTTCAAGTAGTCGGTCGAGTAGTCGTTCAAGTAGTCGTTCGAGTAGTCGGTCGAGTAGTCGTTCAAGTAGTCGTTCAAGTAGTCGTTCAAGTAGTCGGTCGAGTAGTCGTTCAAGTAGTCGTTCAAGTAGTCGTTCAAGTACTCGTTCAAGTAGTCGGTCGAGTAGTCGTTCAAGTAGTCGTTCAAGTAGTCGGTCGAGTAGTCGTTCAAGTAGTCGTTCAAGTAGTCGGTCGAGTAGTCGTTCAAGTAGTCGTTCAAGTAGTCGTTCAAGTAGTCGTTCGAGTAGTCGGTCGAGTAGTCGTTCAAGTAGTCGTTCAAGTAGTCGTTCAAGTAGTCGTTCAAGTAGTCGGTCGAGTAGTCGTTCAAGTAGTCGGTCGAGTAGTCGTTCAAGTAGTCGTTCAAGTAGTCGGTCGAGTAGTCGTTCAAGTAGTTGTTCAAGTAGTCGTTCAAGTAGTCGGTCGAGTGGTCGTTCAAGTAGTCGGTCGAGTAGTCGTTCAAGTAGTCGTTCAAGTAGTCGTTCAAGTAGTCGTTCAAGTAGTCGGTCGAGTAGTCGTTCAAGTAGTCGTTCAAGTAGTCGTTCAAGTAGTCGGTCGAGTAGTCGTTCAAGTAGTCGTTCAAGTAGTCGTTCAAGTAGTCAGTCGAGTAGTCGTTCAAGTAGTCGTTCAAGTAATCGTTCAAGTAGTCGGTCGAGTAGTCGTTCAAGTAGTCGTTCAAGTAGTCGTTCAAGTAGTCGTTCAAGTAGTCGTTCAAGTAGTCGTTAAAGTAGTCGTTCAAGTAGTCGTTCAAGTAGTCGGTCGAGTAGTCGTTCAAGTAGTCGTTCAATTGTCGTTCAAGTAGTCGTTCAAGTAGTCGGTTAAGTAGTCGGTCGAGTAGTCGTTCAAGTAGTCGTTCAAGTAGTCGGTCGAGTAGTCGTTCAAGTAGTCGGTCGAGTAGTCGTTCAAGTAGTCGGTCGAGTAGTCGTTCAAGTAGTCGTTCAAGTAGTCGGTCAAATAGTCGTTCAAGTAGTCGTTCAAGTAGTCGGTCAAGTAGTCGTTCAAGTAGTCGGTCGAGTAGTCGTTCAAGTAGTCGGTCGAGTATTCGTTCAAGTAGTCGTTCCAGTAGTCGTTCAAGTAGTCGTTCAAGTAGTCGTTCAAGTAGTCGTTCAAGTAGTCGTTCAAGTAGTCGGTCGAGTAGTCGTTCAAGTAGTCGTTCAAGTAGTCGGTCGAGTAGTCGTTCAAGTAGTCGTTCAAGTAGTCGTACAAGTAGTCATTCAAGTAGTCGGTCGAGTAGTCGTTCAAGTAGTCGGTCGAGTAGTCGTTCAAGTAGTCGTTCAAGTAGTCGGTCGAGTAGTCGTTCAAGTAGTCGTTCAAGTAGTCGTTCAAGTAGTCGTTCAAGTAGTCGTTCAAGTAGTCGTTCAAGTAGTCGGTCGAGTAGTCGTTCAAGTAGTCGTTCAAGTAGTTGGTCAAGTAGTCGTTCAATTAGTCGTTCAAGTAGTCGTTCAAGTAGTCTGTCAAGTAGTCGTTCAAGTAGTCGGTCGAGTAGTCGTTCAAGTAGTCGTTCAAGTAGTCAGTCGAATAGTCGTTCAAGTAGTCGTTCAAGTAGTCGGTCGAGTAGTCGTTCAAGTAGTCGGTCGAGTAGTCGTTCAAGTAGTCGTTCAAGTAGTCGGTCGAGTAGTCGTTCAAGTAGTCGTTCAAGTAGTCGGTCAAATAGTCGTTCAAGTAGTCGTTCAAGTAGTCGGTCGAGTAGTCGTTCAAGTAGTCGGTCGAGTAGTCGTTCAAGTAGTCGTTCAAGTAGTCGGTAGAGTAGTCGTTCAAGTAGTCGGTCGAGTAGTCGTTCAAGTAGTCGGTCGAGTAGTCGTTCAAGTAGTCGTTCAAGTAGTCGGTAGAGTAGTCGTTCAAGTAGTCGGTCGAGTAGTCGTTCAAGTAGTCGTTCAAGTAGTCGTTCAAGTAGTCGTTCAAGTAGTCGGTCAAGTAGTCGTTCAAGTAGTCGGTCGAGTAGTCGTTCAAGTAGTCGTTCAAGTAGTCGGTCGAATAGTCGTTCAAGTAGTCGGTCGAGTAGTCGTTCAAGTAGTCGGTCGAGTAGTCGTTTAAGTAGTCGGTCGAGTAGTCGTTCAAGTAGTCGTTCAAGTAGTCGGTCGAGTAGTCGTTCAAGTAGTCGGTCGAATAGTCGTTCAAGTAGTCGTTCAAGTAGTCGGTCGAGTAGTCGTTCAAGTAGTCGTTCAAGTAGTCGGTCGAGTAGTCGTTCAAGTAGTCGTTCAAGTAGTCGATCGAGTAGTCGTTCAAGTAGTCGGTCGAGTAGTCGTTCAAGTATTCGTTCAAGTAGTCGGTCGAGTAGTCGTTCAAGTAGTCGTTCAAGTAGTCGTTCAAGTAGTCGTTCAAGTAGTCGGTCGAGTAGTCGTTCAAGTAGTCGGTCGAGTAGTCGTTCAAGTATTCGTTCAAGTAGTCGGTCGAGTAGTCGTTCAAGTAGTCGTTCAAGTAGTCGTTCAAGTAGTCGTTCAAGTAGTCGGTCGAGTAGTCGTTCAAGTAGTCGTTCAAGTAGTCGATCGAGTAGTCGTTCAAGTAGTCGGTCGAGTAGTCGTTCAAGTATTCGTTCAAGTAGTCGGTCGAGTAGTCGTTCAAGTAGTCGTTCAAGTAGTCGTTCAAGTAGTCGTTCAAGTAGTCGGTCGAGTAGTCGTTCAAGTAGTCGTTCAAGTAGTCGGTCGAGTAGTCGTTCAAGTAGTCGGTCGGATAGTCGTTCAAGTAGTCGTTCAAGTAGTCATTCGAGTAGTCGTTCAAGTAGTCGGTCGAGTAGTCGTTAAAGTAGTCGTTCCAGTAGTCGTTCAAGTAGTCGTTCAAGTAGTCGTTCAAGTAGTCGTTCAAGTAGTCGGTCAAGTAGTCGTTCAAGTAGTCGGTCGAGTAGTCGTTCAAGTAGTCGGTCGAGTATTCGTTCAAGTAGTCGTTCCAGTAGTCGTTCAAGTAGTCGTTCAAGTAGTCGGTCGAGTAGTCGTTCAAGTAGTCGTTCAAGTAGTCGGTCGAGTAGTCGTTTAAGTAGTCGGTCGAGTAGTCTATCAAGTAGTCGTTCATGTAGTCGGTCGAGTAGTCGTTCAAGTAGTCTTTCAAGTAGTCGGTCAAATAGTCGTTCAAGTAGTCGTTCAAGTAGTCGGTCGAGTAGTCGTTCAAGTAGTCGGTCGAGTAGTCGTTCAAGTAGTCGTTCAAGTAGTCGGTCGAGTAGTCGTTCAAGTAGTCGGTCGAGTAGTCGTTCAAGTAGTCGTTCAAGTAGTCATTCGAGTAGTCGTTCAAGTAGTCGTTTAAGTAGTCGGTCGAGTAGTCGTTCAAGTAGTCGTTCAAGTAGTCGGTCGAGTAGTCGTTCAAGTAGTCGGTCGAATAGTCGTTCAAGTAGTCGTTCAAGTAGTCGTTCAAGTAGTCGGTCGAGTAGTCGTTCAAGTAGTCGGTCGAGTAGTCGTTCAAGTAGTCGTTCAAGTAGTCGGTCGAGTAGTCGTTCAAGTAGTCGGTCGAGTAGTCGTTCAAGTAGTCGTTTAAGTAGTCGGTCGAGTAGTCGTTCAAGTAGTCGGTCGAGTAGTCGTTCAAGTAGTCGGTCGAGTAGTCGTTCAAGTAGTCGTTCAAGTAGTCGGTCGAGTAGTCGTTCAAGTAGTCGGTCGAGTAGTCGTTCAAGTAGTCGTTCAAGTAGTCGGTCGAGTAGTCGTTCAAGTAGTCGGTCGAGTAGTCGTTCAAGTAGTCGTTCAAGTAGTCAGTCGAGTAGTCGTTCAAGTAGTCGGTCGAGTAGTCGTTCAAGTAGTCGTTCAAGTAGTCGTTCAAGTAGTCGGTCGAGTAGTCGTTCAAGTAGTCGTTCAAGTAGTCGTTCAAGTAGTCGGTCGAGTAGTCGTTCAAGTAGTCGTTCAAGTAGTCGGTCGAATAGTCGTTCAAGTAGTCGTTCAAGTAGTCGGTCGAGTAGTCGTTTAAGTAGTCGGTCGAGTAGTCTATCAAGTAGTCGTTCATGTAGTCGGTCGAGTAGTCGTTCAAGTAGTCTTTCAAGTAGTCGGTCAAATAGTCGTTCAAGTAGTCGTTCAAGTAGTCGGTCGAGTAGTCGTTCAAGTAGTCGGTTGAGTAGTCGTTCAAGTAGTCGTTCAAGTAGTCGGTCGAGTAGTCGTTCAAGTAGTCGGTCGAGTAGTCGTTCAAGTAGTCGTTCAAGTAGTCGTTCAAGTAGTCATTCGAGTAGTCGTTCAAGTAGTCGTTTAAGTAGTCGGTCGAGTAGTCGTTCAAGTAGTCGGTCGAGTAGTCGTTCAAGTAGTCAGTCGAATAGTCGTTCAAGTAGTCGTTCAAGTAGTCGGTCGAGTAGTCGTTCAAGTAGTCGGTCGAGTAGTCGTTCAAGTAGTCGTTCAAGTAGTCGGTCGAGTAGTCGTTCAAGTAGTCGGTCGAGTAGTCGTTCAAGTAGTCGTTTAAGTAGTCGGTCGAGTAGTCGTTCAAGTAGTCGGTCGAGTAGTCGTTCAAGTAGTCGTTCAAGTAGTCGGTCGAGTAGTCGTTTAAGTAGTCGGTCGAGTAGTCGTTCAAGTAGTCGTTCAAGTAGTCGGTCGAATAGTCGTTCAAGTAGTCGTTCAAGTAGTCGGTCGAGTAGTCGTTCAAGTAGTCGTTCAAGTAGTCGGTCGAGTAGTCGTTCAAGTAGTCGGTCGAGTAGTCGTTCAAGTAGTCGTTCAAGTAGTCGGTCGAGTAGTCGTTCAAGTAGTCGTTCAAGTAGTCGGTCGAGTAGTCGTTCAAGTAGTCGGTCGAGTAGTCTATCAAGTAGTCGGTCGAGTAGTCGTTTAAGTAGTCGTTCGAGTAGTCGTTCAAGTAGTCGTTCAAGTAGTCGGTCGAGTAGTCGTTTAAGTAGTCGGTCGAGTAGTCGTTCAAGTAGTCCGTCGAATAGTCGTTCAAGTAGTCGTTCAAGTAGTCGGTCGAGTAGTCGTTCAAGTAGTCGGTCGAGTAGTCGTTCAAGTAGTCGGTCGAGTAGTCGTTCAAGTAGTCGTTCAAGTAGTCGTTCAAGTAGTCGGTCGAATAGTCGTTCAAGTAGTCGTTCAAGTAGTCGGTCGAGTAGTCGTTCAAGTAGTCGTTCAAGTAGTCGGTCGAGTAGTCGTTCAAGTAGTCGGTCGAGTAGTCGTTCAAGTAGTCGTTCAAGTAATCGGTCGAATAGTCGTTCAAGTAGTCGGTCGAATAGTCGTTCAAGTAGTCGTTTAAGCAGTCGGTCGAGTAGTCGTTCAAGTAGTCGGTCAAATAGTCTTTCAAGTAGTCGTTCAAGTAGTCGGTCGAGTAGTCGTTCAAGTAGTCGGTCGAGTAGTCGTTCAAGTAGTCGTTCAAGTAGTCGGTCGAGTAGTCGTTCAAGTAGTCGGTCGAGTAGTCGTTCAAGTAGTCGTTCAAGTAGTCATTCGAGTAGTCGTTTAAGTAGTCGTTCAAGTAGTCGGTCGAGTAGTCGGTCGAATAGTCGTTCAAGTAGTCGGTCGAATAGTCGTTCAAGTAGTCTTTCGAGTAGTCGTTCAAGTAGTCGTTCAAGTAGTCGGTCGAGTAGTCGTTCAAGTAGTCGTTCAAGTAGTCGGTCGAGTTGTCGTTCAAGTAGTCGGTCGAGTAGTCTATCAAGTAGTCGGTCGAGTAGTCGTTTAAGTAGTCGTTCGAGTAGTCGTTCAAGTAGTCGTTCAAGTAGTCGGTCGAGTAGTCGTTTAAGTAGTCGGTCGAGTAGTCGTTCAAGTAGTCGTTCAAGTAGTCGGTCGAGTAGTCGTTTAAGGAGTCGGTCGAGTAGTCGTTCAAGTAGTCGTTCAAGTAGTCGGTCGAATAGTCGTTCAAGTAGTCGTTCAAGTAGTCGATCGAGTAGTCGTTCAAGTAGTCGTTCAAGTAGTCGGTCGAGTAGTCGTTCAAGTAGTCGGTCGAGTAGTCGTTCAAGTAGTCGTTCAAGTAGTCATTCGAGTAGTCGTTCAAGTAGTCGTTTAAGTAGTCGGTCGAGTAGTCGTTCAAGTAGTCGTTCAAGTAGTCGGTCGAATAGTCGTTCAAGTAGTCGTTCAAGTAGTCGGTCGAGTAGTCGTTCAAGTAGTCGTTCAAGTAGTCGGTCGAGTAGTCGTTCAAGTAGTCGTTCAAGTAGTCGGTCGAGTAGTCGTTCAAGTAGTCGTTCAAGTAGTCGGTCGAGTAGTCGTTCAAGTAGTCGGTCGAGTAGTCGTTCAAGTAGTCGTTCAAGTAGTCGGTCGAGTAGTCGTTCAAGTAGTCGGTCGAATAGTCGTTCAAGTAGTCGTTCAAGTAGTCGGTCGAGTAGTCGTTCAAGCAGTCGGTCGAGTAGTCGTTTAAGTAGTCGTTCAAGTAGTCGGTCAAATAGTCGTTCAAGTAGTCGTTCAAGTAGTCGGTCGAGTAGTCGTTCAAGTAGTCGGTCGAGTAGTCGTTCAAGTAGTCGTTCAAGTAGTCGGTCGAGTAGTCGTTCAAGTAGTCGGTCGAGTAGTCGTTCAAGTAGTCGTTCAAGTAGTCATTCGAGTAGTCGTTCAAGTAGTCGTTCAAGTAGTCGGTCGAGTAGTCGTTCAAGTAGTCGTTCAAGTAGTCGGTCGAGTAGTCGTTCAAGTAGTCGGTCGAGTAGTCGTTCAAGTAGTCGTTCAAGTAGTCAGTCGAATAGTCGTTCAAGTAGTCGTTCAAGTAGTCGGTCGAGTAGTCGTTCAAGTAGTCGGTCGAGTAGTCGTTCAAGTAGTCGTTCAAGTAGTCGGTCGAGTAGTCGTTCAAGTATTCGTTCAAGTAGTCGGTCGAATAGTCGTTCAAGTAGTCGTTCAAGTAGTCGGTCGAGTAGTCGTTCAAGTAGTCGTTCAAGTAGTCGGTCGAGTAGTCGTTCAAGTAGTCGTTCAAGTAGTCGGTCGAGTAGTCGTTCAAGTAGTCGTTCAAGTAGTCGGTCAAATAGTCGTTCAAGTAGTCGTTCAAGTAGTCGGTCGAGTAGTCGTTCAAGTAGTCAGTCGAGTAGTCGTTCAAGTAGTCGTTCAAGTAGTCGGTCGAGTAGTCGTTCAAGTAGTCGGTCGAGTAGTCGTTCAAGTAGTCGTTCAAGTAGTCGTTCAAGTAGTCGGTCGAGTAGTCGTTCAAGTAGTCGTTCAAGTAGTCGTTCAAGTAGTCGTTCAAGTAGTCGTTCAAGTAGTCGTTCAAGTAGTCGTTCAAGTAGTCGTTCAAGTAGTCGGTCGAATAGTCGTTCAAGTAGTCGTTCAAGTAGTCGGTCGAGTAGTCGTTCAAGTAGTCGTTCAAGTAGTCGGTCGAGTAGTCGTTCAAGTAGTCGTTCAAGTAGTCGGTCGAATAGTCGTTCAAGTAGTCGTTCAAGTAGTCGGTCTTGTAGTCGTTCAAGTAGTCGGTCGAGTAGTCAGTCGAGTAGTCGTTCAAGTAGTCGTTTAAGTAGTCGGTCGAGTAGTCGTTCAAGTAGTTGGTCGAGTAGTCGTTCAAGTAGTCGTTCAAGTAGTCGGTCGAGTAGTCGTTTAAGTAGTCGGTCGAGTAGTCGTTCAAGTAGTCGTTCAAGTAGTCGGTCGAGTAGTCGTTCAAGTAGTCGTTCAAGTAGTCGGTCAAATAGTCGTTCAAGTAGTCGTTCAAGTAGTCGGTCGAGTAGTCGTTCAAGTAGTCGGTCGAGTAGTCGTTCAAGTAGTCGTTCAAGTAGTCGGTCGAGTAGTCGTTCAAGTAGTCGGTCGAGTAGTCGTTCAAGTAGTCGTTCAAGTAGTCATTCGAGTAGTCGTTCAAGTAGTCGTTTAAGTAGTCGGTCGAGTAGTCGTTCAAGTAGTCGTTCAAGTAGTCGGTCGAGTAGTCGTTCAAGTAGTCGGTCGAATAGTCGTTCAAGTAGTCGTTCAAGTAGTCGTTCAAATAGTCGGTCGAGTAGTCGTTCAAGTAGTCGGTCGAGTAGTCGTTCAAGTAGTCGTTCAAGTAGTCGGTCGAGTAGTCGTTCAAGTAGTCAGTCGAGTAGTCGTTCAAGTAGTCGTTCAAGTAGTCGGTCGAGTAGTCGTTCAAGTAGTCGGTCGAGTAGTCGTTCAAGTAGTCGTTCAAGTAGTCGGTCGAGTAGTCGGTCGAGTAGTCGTTCAAGTATTCGTTCAAGTAGTCGGTCGAATAGTCGTTCAAGTAGTCGTTCAAGTAGTCGGTCGAGTAGTCGTTCAAGTAGTCGGTCGAGTAGTCGTTCAAGTAGTCGTTCAAGTAGTCGGTCGAGTAGTCGTTCAAGTAGTCGTTCAAGTAGTCGGTCGAGTAGTCGTTCAAGTAGTCGTTCAAGTAGTCGGTCAAATAGTCGTTCAAGTAGTCGTTCAAGTAGTCGGTCGAGTAGTCGTTCAAGTAGTCAGTCGAGTAGTCGTTCGAGTAGTCGTTTAAGTAGTCGTTCAAGTAGTCGGTCGAGTAGTCGGTCGAATAGTCGTTCAAGTAGTCGGTCGAATAGTCGTTTAAGTAGTCTTTCGAGTAGTCGTTCAAGTAGTCGTTCAAGTAGTCGGTCGAGTAGTCGTTCAAGTAGTCGGTCGAGTAGTCGTTCAAGTAGTCGTTCAAGTAGTCGGTCGAGTAGTCGTTTAAGTAGTCGGTCGAGTAGTCGTTCAAGTAGTCGGTCAAGTAGTCGGTCGAATAGTCGTTCAAGTAGTCGTTCAAGTAGTCGATCGAGTAGTCGTTCAAGTAGTCGTTCAAGTAGTCGGTCGAGTAGTCGTTCAAGTAGTCGGTCGAGTAGTCGTTCAAGTAGTCGTTCAAGTAGTCGGTCGAGTAGTCGTTCAAGTAGTCGTTCAAGTAGTCGTTCAAGTAGTCGTTCAAGTAGTCGTTTAAGTAGTCGGTCGAGTAGTCAGTCGAGTAGTCGTTCAAGTAGTCGTTCAAGTAGTCGGTCGAGTAGTCGTTCAAGTAGTTGGTCGAGTAGTCGTTCAAGTAGTCGGTCGAGTAGTCGTTCAAGTAGTCGTTCAAGTAGTCGGTCGAGTAGTCGTTTAAGTAGTCGGTCGAGTAGTCGTTCAAGTAGTCGTTCAAGTAGTCGGTCGAATAGTCGTTCAAGTAGTCGTTCAAGTAGTCGATCGAGTAGTCGTTCAAGTAGTCGTTCAAGTAGTCGGTCGAGTAGTCGTTCAAGTAGTCGGTCGAGTAGTCGTTCAAGTAGTCGTTCAAGTAGTCGGTCGAGTAGTCGTTCAAGTAGTCGTTCAAGTAGTCGTTCAAGTAGTCGGTCGAGTAGTCGTTCAAGTAGTCGGTCGAGTAGTCGTTCAAGTAGTCGTTCAAGTAATCGGTCGAATAGTCGTTCAAGTAGTCGGTCGAATAGTCGTTCAAGTAGTCGTTTAAGCAGTCGGTCGAGTAGTCGTTCAAGTAGTCGGTCAAATAGTCGTTCAAGTAGTCGTTCAAGTAGTCGGTCGAGTAGTCGTTCAAGTAGTCGGTCGAGTAGTCGTTCAAGTAGTCGTTCAAGTAGTCGGTCGAGTAGTCGTTCAAGTAGTCGGTCGAGTAGTCGTTCAAGTAGTCGTTCAAGTAGTCATTCGAGTAGTCGTTTAAGTAGTCGTTCAAGTAGTCGGTCGAGTAGTCGGTCGAATAGTCGTTCAAGTAGTCGGTCGAATAGTCGTTCAAGTAGTCTTTCGAGTAGTCGTTCAAGTAGTCGTTCAAGTAGTCGGTCGAGTAGTCGTTCAAGTAGTCGTTCAAGTAGTCGGTCGAGTTGTCGTTCAAGTAGTCGGTCGAGTAGTCTATCAAGTAGTCGGTCGAGTAGTCGTTTAAGTAGTCGTTCGAGTAGTCGTTCAAGTAGTCGTTCAAGTAGTCGGTCGAGTAGTCGTTTAAGTAGTCGGTCGAGTAGTCGTTCAAGTAGTCGTTCAAGTAGTCGGTCGAGTAGTCGTTTAAGGAGTCGGTCGAGTAGTCGTTCAAGTAGTCGTTCAAGTAGTCGGTCGAATAGTCGTTCAAGTAGTCGTTCAAGTAGTCGATCGAGTAGTCGTTCAAGTAGTCGTTCAAGTAGTCGGTCGAGTAGTCGTTCAAGTAGTCGGTCGAGTAGTCGTTCAAGTAGTCGTTCAAGTAGTCATTCGAGTAGTCGTTCAAGTAGTCGTTTAAGTAGTCGGTCGAGTAGTCGTTCAAGTAGTCGTTCAAGTAGTCGGTCGAATAGTCGTTCAAGTAGTCGTTCAAGTAGTCGGTCGAGTAGTCGTTCAAGTAGTCGTTCAAGTAGTCGGTCGAGTAGTCGTTCAAGTAGTCGTTCAAGTAGTCGGTCGAGTAGTCGTTCAAGTAGTCGTTCAAGTAGTCGGTCGAGTAGTCGTTCAAGTAGTCGGTCGAGTAGTCGTTCAAGTAGTCGTTCAAGTAGTCGGTCGAGTAGTCGTTCAAGTAGTCGGTCGAATAGTCGTTCAAGTAGTCGTTCAAGTAGTCGGTCGAGTAGTCGTTCAAGTAGTCGGTCGAGTAGTCGTTCAAGTAGTCGTTCAAGCAGTCGGTCGAGTAGTCGTTTAAGTAGTCGTTCAAGTAGTCGGTCAAATAGTCGTTCAAGTAGTCGTTCAAGTAGTCGGTCGAGTAGTCGTTCAAGTAGTCGGTCGAGTAGTCGTTCAAATAGTCGTTCAAGTAGTCGGTCGAGTAGTCGTTCAAGTAGTCGGTCGAGTAGTCGTTCAAGTAGTCGTTCAAGTAGTCATTCGAGTAGTCGTTCAAGTAGTCGTTCAAGTAGTCGGTCGAGTAGTCGTTCAAGTAGTCGTTCAAGTAGTCGGTCGAGTAGTCGTTCAAGTAGTCGGTCGAGTAGTCGTTCAAGTAGTCGTTCAAGTAGTCAGTCGAATAGTCGTTCAAGTAGTCGTTCAAGTAGTCGGTCGAGTAGTCGTTCAAGTAGTCGGTCGAGTAGTCGTTCAAGTAGTCGTTCAAGTAGTCGGTCGAGTAGTCGTTCAAGTATTCGTTCAAGTAGTCGGTCGAATAGTCGTTCAAGTAGTCGTTCAAGTAGTCGGTCGAGTAGTCGTTCAAGTAGTCGGTCGAGTAGTCGTTCAAGTAGTCGTTCAAGTAGTCGGTCGAGTAGTCGTTCAAGTAGTCGTTCAAGTAGTCGGTCGAGTAGTCGTTCAAGTAGTCGTTCAAGTAGTCGGTCAAATAGTCGTTCAAGTAGTCGTTCAAGTAGTCGGTCGAGTAGTCGTTCAAGTAGTCAGTCGAGTAGTCGTTCAAGTAGTCGTTCAAGTAGTCGGTCGAGTAGTCGTTCAAGTAGTCGGTCGAGTAGTCGTTCAAGTAGTCGTTCAAGTAGTCGTTCAAGTAGTCGGTCGAGTAGTCGTTCAAGTAGTCGTTCAAGTAGTCGTTCAAGTAGTCGTTCAAGTAGTCGTTCAAGTAGTCGTTCAAGTAGTCGTTCAAGTAGTCGGTCGAATAGTCGTTCAAGTAGTCGTTCAAGTAGTCGGTCGAGTAGTCGTTCAAGTAGTCGTTCAAGTAGTCGGTCGAGTAGTCGTTCAAGTAGTCGTTCAAGTAGTCGGTCGAATAGTCGTTCAAGTAGTCGTTCAAGTAGTCGGTCTTGTAGTCGTTCAAGTAGTCGGTCGAGTAGTCAGTCGAGTAGTCGTTCAAGTAGTCGTTTAAGTAGTCGGTCGAGTAGTCGTTCAAGTAGTTGGTCGAGTAGTCGTTCAAGTAGTCGTTCAAGTAGTCGGTCGAGTAGTCGTTTAAGTAGTCGGTCGAGTAGTCGTTCAAGTAGTCGTTCAAGTAGTCGGTCGAGTAGTCGTTCAAGTAGTCGTTCAAGTAGTCGGTCAAATAGTCGTTCAAGTAGTCGTTCAAGTAGTCGGTCGAGTAGTCGTTCAAGTAGTCGGTCGAGTAGTCGTTCAAGTAGTCGTTCAAGTAGTCGGTCGAGTAGTCGTTCAAGTAGTCGGTCGAGTAGTCGTTCAAGTAGTCGTTCAAGTAGTCATTCGAGTAGTCGTTCAAGTAGTCGTTTAAGTAGTCGGTCGAGTAGTCGTTCAAGTAGTCGTTCAAGTAGTCGGTCGAGTAGTCGTTCAAGTAGTCGGTCGAATAGTCGTTCAAGTAGTCGTTCAAGTAGTCGTTCAAATAGTCGGTCGAGTAGTCGTTCAAGTAGTCGGTCGAGTAGTCGTTCAAGTAGTCGTTCAAGTAGTCGGTCGAGTAGTCGTTCAAGTAGTCAGTCGAGTAGTCGTTCAAGTAGTCGTTCAAGTAGTCGGTCGAGTAGTCGTTCAAGTAGTCGGTCGAGTAGTCGTTCAAGTAGTCGTTCAAGTAGTCGGTCGAGTAGTCGTTTAAGTAGTCGGTCGAGTATTCGTTCAAGTAGTCGTTCAAGTAGTCGGTCGAATAGTCGTTCAAGTAGTCGTTCAAGCAGTCGGTCGAGTAGTCGTTCAAGTAGTCGTTCAAGTAGTCGGTCAAATAGTCGTTCAAGTAGTCGTTCAAGTAGTCGGTCGAGTAGTCGTTCAAGTAGTCGGTCGAGTAGTCGTTCAAGTAGTCGTTCAAGTAGTCGGTCGAGTAGTCGTTCAAGTAGTCGGTCGAGTAGTCGTTCAAGTAGTCGTTCAAGTAGTCATTCGAGTAGTCGTTTAAGTAGTCGTTCAAGTAGTCGGTCGAGTAGTCGGTCGAATAGTCGTTCAAGTAGTCGGTCGAATAGTCGTTTAAGTAGTCTTTCGAGTAGTCGTTCAAGTAGTCGTTCAAGTAGTCGGTCGAGTAGTCGTTCAAGTAGTCGGTCGAGTAGTCGTTCAAGTAGTCGTTCAAGTAGTCGGTCGAGTAGTCGTTTAAGTAGTCGGTCGAGTAGTCGTTCAAGTAGTCGTTCAAGTAGTCGGTCGAATAGTCGTTCAAGTAGTCGTTCAAGTAGTCGATCGAGTAGTCGTTCAAGTAGTCGTTCAAGAAGTCGGTCGAGTAGTCGTTCAAGTAGTCGGTCGAGTAGTCGTTCAAGTAGTCGTTCAAGTAGTCGGTCGAGTAGTCGTTCAAGTAGTCGTTCAAGTAGTCGTTCAAGTAGTCGTTCAAGTAGTCGTTCAAGTAGTCGGTCGAGTAGTCAGTCGAGTAGTCGTTCAAGTAGTCGTTCAAGTAGTCGGTCGAGTAGTCGTTCAAGTAGTTGGTCGAGTAGTCGTTCAAGTAGTCGTTCTAGTAGTCGGTCGAGTAGTCGTTTAAGTAGTCGGTCGAGTAGTCGTTCAAGTAGTCGTTCAAGTAGTCGGTCGAGTAGTCGTTCAAGTAGTCGTTCAAGTAGTCGGTCAAATAGTCGTTCAAGTAGTCGTTCAAGTAGTCGGTCGAGTAGTCGTTCAAGTAGTCGGTCGAGTAGTCGTTCAAGTAGTCGTTCAAGTAGTCGGTCGAGTAGTCGTTCAAGTAGTCGTTCAAGTAGTCGGTCAAATAGTCGTTCAAGTAGTCGTTCAAGTAGTCGGTCGAGTAGTCGTTCAAGTAGTCGGTCGAGTAGTCGTTCAAGTAGTCGTTCAAGTAGTCGGTCGAGTAGTCGTTCAAGTAGTCGGTCGAGTAGTCGTTCAAGTAGTCGTTCAAGTAGTCGGTCGAGTAGTCGTTCAAGTAGTCGGTCGAATAGTCGTTCAAGTAGTCGTTCAAGTAGTCGTTCAAATAGTCGGTCGAGTAGTCGTTCAAGTAGTCGGTCGAGTAGTCGTTCAAGTAGTCGTTCAAGTAGTCGGTCGAGTAGTCGTTCAAGTAGTCAGTCGAGTAGTCGTTCAAGTAGTCGTTCAAGTAGTCGGTCGAGTAGTCGTTCAAGTAGTCGGTCGAGTAGTCGTTCAAGTAGTCGTTCAAGTAGTCGGTCGAGTAGTCGTTTAAGTAGTCGGTCGAGTATTCGTTCAAGTAGTCGTTCAAGTAGTCGGTCGAATAGTCGTTCAAGTAGTCGTTCAAGTAGTCATTCGAGTAGTCGTTTAAGTAGTCGTTCAAGTAGTCGGTCGAGTAGTCGGTCGAATAGTCGTTCAAGTAGTCGGTCGAATAGTCGTTTAAGTAGTCTTTCGAGTAGTCGTTCAAGTAGTCGTTCAAGTAGTCGGTCGAGTAGTCGTTCAAGTAGTCGGTCGAGTAGTCGTTCAAGTAGTCGTTCAAGTAGTCGGTCGAGTAGTCGTTTAAGTAGTCGGTCGAGTAGTCGTTCAAGTAGTCGTTCAAGTAGTCGGTCGAATAGTCGTTCAAGTAGTCGTTCAAGTAGTCGATCGAGTAGTCGTTCAAGTAGTCGTTCAAGTAGTCGGTCGAGTAGTCGTTCAAGTAGTCGGTCGAGTAGTCGTTCAAGTAGTCGTTCAAGTAGTCGGTCGAGTAGTCGTTCAAGTAGTCGTTCAAGTAGTCGTTCAAGTAGTCGTTCAAGTAGTCGTTCAAGTAGTCGTTCAAGTAGTCGTTCAAGTAGTCGGTCGAATAGTCGTTCAAGTAGTCGTTCAAGTAGTCGGTCGAGTAGTCGTTCAAGTAGTCGTTCAAGCAGTCGGTCGAGTAGTCGTTCAAGTAGTCGTTCAAGTAGTCGGTCGAGTAGTCGTTCAAGTAGTCCGTCGAATAGTCGTTCAAGTAGTCGTTGAAGTAGTCGGTCGAGTAGTCGTTCAAGTAGTCGGTCGAGTAGTCGTTCAAGTAGTCGTTCAAGTAGTCGTTCAAGTAGTCGTTCAAGTAGTCGGTCGAGTAGTCGTTCAAGTAGTCGGTCGAGTAGTCGTTCAAGTAGTCGGTCGAGTAGTCGTTCAAGTAGTCGTTCAAGTAGTCATTCGAGTAGTCGTTTAAGTAGTCGTTCAAGTAGTCGGTCGAGTAGTCGGTCGAATAGTCGTTCAAGTAGTCGGTCGAATAGTCGTTCAAGTAGTCTTTCGAGTAGTCGTTCAAGTAGTCGTTCAAGTAGTCGGTCGAGTAGTCGTTCAAGTAGTCGTTCAAGTAGTCGGTCGAGTAGTCGTTCAAGTAGTCAGTCGAGTAGTCGTTCAAGTAGTCGGTCGAGTAGTCGTTTAAGTAGTCGGTCGAGTAGTCGTTCAAGTAGTCGTTCAAGTAGTCGGTCGAGTAGTCGTTCAAGTACTCGGT
Organism: Luffia ferchaultella; assembly: GCA_949709985.1. Lineage (NCBI taxonomy): Eukaryota > Metazoa > Arthropoda > Insecta > Lepidoptera > Psychidae > Luffia > Luffia ferchaultella. The sequence continues at coordinate 5,280,118 of OX453269.1, forward strand.
CGAGTAGTCGTTCAAGTAGTCGTTCAAGTAGTCGGTCGAGTAGTCGTTCAAGTAGTCGTTCAAGTAGTCGATCGAGTAGTCGTTCAAGTAGTCGTTCAAGTAGTCGGTCGAGTAGTCGTTCAAGTAGTCGGTCGAGTAGTCGTTCAAGTAGTCGTTCAAGTAGTCATTCGAGTAGTCGTTCAAGTAGTCGTTTAAGTAGTCGGTCGAGTAGTCGTTCAAGTAGTCGTTCAAGTAGTCGGTCGAATAGTCGTTCAAGTAGTCGTTCAAGTAGTCGGTCGAGTAGTCGTTCAAGTAGTCGGTCGAGTAGTCGTTCAAGTAGTCGTTCAAGTAGTCGGTCGAGTAGTCGTTCAAGTAGTCGTTCAAGTAGTCGGTCGAGTAGTCGGTCAAGTAGTCGTTCAAGTAGTCGGTCATGTAGTCGTTCAAGTAGTCGGTCGAGTAGTCGTTCAAGTAGTCGTTCCAGTAGTCGTTCAAGTAGTCGTTCAAGTAGTCGGTCGAGTAGTCGTTCAAGTAGTCGTTCAAGTAGTCGATCGAGTAGTCGTTCAAGTAGTCGGTCGAGTAGTCGTTCAAGTATTCGTTCAAGTAGTCGGTCGAGTAGTCGTTCAAGTAGTCGTTCAAGTAGTCGTTCAAGTAGTCGTTCAAGTAGTCGGTCGAGTAGTCGTTCAAGTAGTCGGTCGAGTAGTCGTTCAAGTATTCGTTCAAGTAGTCGGTCGAGTAGTCGTTCAAGTAGTCGTTCAAGTAGTCGTTCAAGTAGTCGTTCAAGTAGTCGGTCGAGTAGTCGTTCAAGTAGTCGTTCAAGTAGTCGATCGAGTAGTCGTTCAAGTAGTCGGTCGAGTAGTCGTTCAAGTATTCGTTCAAGTAGTCGGTCGAGTAGTCGTTCAAGTAGTCGTTCAAGTAGTCGTTCAAGTAGTCGTTCAAGTAGTCGGTCGAGTAGTCGTTCAAGTAGTCGTTCAAGTAGTCGGTCGAGTAGTCGTTCAAGTAGTCGGTCGAGTAGTCGTTCAAGTAGTCGTTGAAGTAGTCGGTCGAGTAGTCGTTCAAGTAGTCGTTCAAGTAGTCGTTCAAGTAGTCGTTCAAGTAGTCGTTCAAGTAGTCAGTCGAATAGTCGTTCAAGTAGTCGTTCAAGTAGTCGGTTGAGTAGTCGTTCAAGTAGTCGTTCAAGTAGTCGGTCGAATAGTCGTTCAAGTAGTCGTTCAAGTAGTCGTTCAAGTAGTCGTTCAAGTAGTCGGTCGAGTAGTCGGTCGAGTAGTCGTTCAAGTAGTCGTTCAAGTAGTCGGTCGAATAGTCGTTCAAGTAGTCGGTCGAGTAGTCGTTCAAGTAGTCGGTCGAGTAGTCGTTCAAGTAGTCGTTCAAGTAGTCGGTCGAGTAGTCGTTCAAGTAGTCGTTCAAGTAGTCGGTCAAATAGTCGTTCAAGTAGTCGTTCAAGTAGTCGGTCGAGTAGTCGTTCAAGTAGTCGGTCGGGTAGTCGTTCAAGTAGTCGGTCGAGTAGTCGTTCAAGTAGTCGTTCAAGTAGTCGTTCAAGTAGTCGTTCAAGTAGTCGGTCGAGTAGTCGTTCAAGTAGTCGTTCAAGTATTTGGTCGAGTAGTCGTTCAAGTAGTCGTTCAAGTAGTCGTTCAAGAAGTCGGTCAAGTAGTCGTTCAAGTAGTCGGTCGAGTAGTCGTTCAAGTAGTCGGTCGAGTAGTCGTTCAAGTAGTCGTTCAAGTAGTCGGTCGAGTAGTCGTTCAAGTAGTCGTTCAAGTAGTCGGTCAAATAGTCGTTCAAGTAGTCGTTCAAGTAGTCGGTCGAGTAGTCGTTCAAGTAGTCGGTCGAGTAGTCGTTCAAGTAGTCGTTCAAGTAGTCGGTCGAGTAGTCGTTCAAGTAGTCGGTCGAGTAGTCGTTCAAGTAGTCGTTCAAGTAGTCATTCGAGTAGTCGTTCAAGTAGTCGTTTAAGTAGTCGGTCGAGTAGTCGTTCAAGTAGTCGTTCAAGTAGTCGGTCGAGTAGTCGTTCAAGTAGTCGGTCGAATAGTCGTTCAAGTAGTCGTTCAAGTAGTCGTTCAAATAGTCGGTCGAGTAGTCGTTCAAGTAGTCGGTCGAGTAGTCGTTCAAGTAGTCGTTCAAGTAGTCGGTCGAGTAGTCGTTCAAGTAGTCAGTCGAGTAGTCGTTCAAGTAGTCGTTCAAGTAGTCGGTCGAGTAGTCGTTCAAGTAGTCGGTCGAGTAGTCGTTCAAGTAGTCGTTCAAGTAGTCGGTCGAGTAGTCGTTTAAGTAGTCGGTCGAGTATTCGTTCAAGTAGTCGTTCAAGTAGTCGGTCGAATAGTCGTTCAAGTAGTCGTTCAAGCAGTCGGTCGAGTAGTCGTTCAAGTAGTCGTTCAAGTAGTCGGTCGAGTAGTCGTTCAAGTAGTCGGTCGAGTAGTCGTTCAAGTAGTCGTTCAAGTAGTCATTCGAGTAGTCGTTCAAGTAGTCGTTCAAGTAGTCGTTCAAGTAGTCATTCGAGTAGTCGTTCAAGTAGTCGTTTAAGTAGTCGGTCGAGTAGTCGTTCAAGTAGTCGTTCAAGTAGTCGGTCGAGTAGTCGTTCAAGTAGTCGGTCGAATAGTCGTTCAAGTAGTCGTTCAAGTAGTCGTTCAAATAGTCGGTCGAGTAGTCGTTCAAGTAGTCGGTCGAGTAGTCGTTCAAGTAGTCGTTCAAGTAGTCGGTCGAGTAGTCGTTCAAGTAGTCAGTCGAGTAGTCGTTCAAGTAGTCGTTCAAGTAGTCGGTCGAGTAGTCGTTCAAGTAGTCGGTCGAGTAGTCGTTCAAGTAGTCGTTCAAGTAGTCGGTCGAGTAGTCGTTTAAGTAGTCGGTCGAGTATTCGTTCAAGTAGTCGTTCAAGTAGTCGGTCGAATAGTCGTTCAAGTAGTCGTTCAAGCAGTCGGTCGAGTAGTCGTTCAAGTAGTCGTTCAAGTAGTCGGTCGAGTAGTCGTTCAAGTAGTCGGTCGAGTAGTCGTTCAAGTAGTCGTTCAAGTAGTCATTCGAGTAGTCGTTCAAGTAGTCGTTTAAGTAGTCGGTCGAGTAGTCGTTCAAGTAGTCGTTCAAGTAGTCGGTCGAATAGTCGTTCAAGTAGTCGTTCAAGTAGTCGGTCGAGTAGTCGTTCAAGTAGTCGTTCAAGTAGTCGGTCGAGTAGTCGTTCAAGTAGTCGTTCAAGTAGTCGGTCGAATAGTCGTTCAAGTAGTCGTTCAAGTAGTCGGTCGAGTAGTCGTTCAAGTAGTCGTTCAAGTAGTCGGTCGAGTAGTCGTTCAAGTAGTCGGTCGAGTAGTCGTTCAAGTAGTCGTTCAAGTAGTCGGTCGAGTAGTCGGTCAAGTAGTCGTTCAAGTAGTCGGTCATGTAGTCGTTCAAGTAGTCGGTCGAGTAGTCGTTCAAGTAGTCGTTCCAGTAGTCGTTCAAGTAGTCGTTCAAGTAGTCGTTCAAGTAGTCGTTCAAGTAGTCGGTCCAGTAGTCGTTCAAGTAGTCGTTTAAGTAGTCGGTCGAGTAGTCGTTCAAGTAGTCGTTCAAGTAGTCGTACAAGTAGTCGTTCAAGTAGTCGGTCGAGTAGTCGTTCAAGTAGTCGGTCGAGTAGTCGTTCAAGTAGTCGGTCGAGTAGTCGTTCAAGTAGTCGTTCAAGTAGTCGTTCAAGTAGTCGTCCAAGTAGTCGTTCAAGTAGTCGGTCGAGTAGTCGTTCAAGTAGTCGGTCGAGTAGTCGTTCAAGTAGTCGTTCAAGTATTTGGTCGAGTAGTCGTTCAAGTAGTCGTTCAAGTAGTCGTTCAAGTAGTCGGTCAAATAGTCGTTCAAGTAGTCGTTCAAGTAGTCGGTCGAGTAGTCGTTCAAGTAGTCGGTCGAGTAGTCGTTCAAGTAGTCGTTCAAGTAGTCGGTCGAGTAGTCGTTCAAGTAGTCGGTCGAGTAGTCGTTCAAGTAGTCGTTCAAGTAGTCGGTCGAGTAGTCGTTCAAGTAGTCGTTCAAGTAGTCGTTCAAGTAGTCGTTCATGTAGTCGTTCAAGTAGTCGGTCGAATAGTCGTTCAAGTAGTCGTTCAAGTAGTCGGTCGAGTAGTCGTTCAAGTAGTCGTTCAAGTAGTCGGTCGAATAGTCGTTCAAGTAGTCGTTCAAGTAGTCGTTCAAGTAGTCAGTCGAGTAGTCGTTCAAGTAGTCGTTCAAGTAGTCGGTCGAATAGTCGTTCAAGTAGTCGGTCGAGTAGTCGTTCAAGTAGTCGGTCGAGTAGTCGTTCAAGTAGTCGTTCAAGTAGTCGGTCGAGTAGTCGTTCAAGTAGTCGTTCAAGTAGTCGGTCAAATAGTCGTTCAAGTAGTCGTTCAAGTAGTCGGTCGAGTAGTCGTTCAAGTAGTCGGTCGGGTAGTCGTTCAAGTAGTCGGTCGAGTAGTCGTTCAAGTAGTCGTTCAAGTAGTCGTTCAAGTAGTCGTTCAAGTAGTCGGTCGAGTAGTCGTTCAAGTAGTCGTTCAAGTATTTGGTCGAGTAGTCGTTCAAGTAGTCGTTCAAGTAGTCGTTCAAGAAGTCGGTCAAGTAGTCGTTCAAGTAGTCGGTCGAGTAGTCGTTCAAGTAGTCGGTCGAGTAGTCGTTCAAGTAGTCGTTCAAGTAGTCGTTCGAGTAGTCGTTCAAGTAGTCCGTCGAATAGTCGTTCAAGTAGTCGTTCAAGTAGTCGGTCGAGTAGTCGTTCAAGTAGTCGTTCAAGTAGTCGGTCGAATAGTCGTTCAAGTAATCGTTCAAGTAGTCGGTCGAGTAGTCGTTCAAGTAGTCGTTCAAGTAGTCGGTCGAATAGTCGTTCAAGTAGTCGTTCAAGTAGTCGTTCAAGTAGTCTTTCGAGTAGTCGTTCAAGTAGTCGTTCAAGTAGTCGGTCGAATAGTCGTTCAAGTAGTCGGTCGAGTAGTCGTTCAAGTAGTCGGTCGAGTAGTCGTTCAAGTAGTCGTTCAAGTAGTCGGTCGAATAGTCGTTCAAGTAGTCGTTCAAGTAGTCGTTCAAGTAGTCTTTCGAGTAGTCGTTCAAGTAGTCGTTCAAGTAGTCGGTCGAATAGTCGTTCAAGTAGTCGGTCGAGTAGTCGTTCAAGTAGTCGGTCGAGTAGTCGTTCAAGTAGTCGTTCAAGTAGTCGGTCGAGTAGTCGTTCAAGTAGTCGGTCAAATAGTCGTTCAAGTAGTCGTTCAAGTAGTCGGTCGAGTAGTCGTTCAAGTAGTCGGTCGAGTAGTCGTTCAAGTAGTCGTTCAAGTAGTCGGTCGAGTAGTCGTTCAAGTAGTCGGTCGAGTAGTCGTTCAAGTAGTCGTTCAAGTAGTCATTCGAGTAGTCGTTCAAGTAGTCGTTCAAGTAGTCGGTCGAGTAGTCGTTCAAGTAGTCGTTCAAGTAGTCAGTCGAGTAGTCGTTCAAGTAGTCGTTCAAGTAGTCGTTCAAGTAGTCGTTCAAATAGTCGTTCAAGTAGTCGTTCAAGTAGTCGGTCGAGTAGTCGTTCAAGTAGTCGGTCGAGTAGTCATTCAAGTAGTCGTTCAAGTAGTCGGTCGAGTAGTCGTTCAAGTAGTCGGTCGAGTAGTCGTTCAAGTAGTCGTTCAAGTAGTCATTCGAGTAGTCGTTCAAGTAGTGGTTCAAGTAGTCGGTCGAGTAGTCGTTCAAGTAGTCGTTCAAGTAGTCGGTCGAGTAGTCGTTCAAGTAGTCGTTCAAGTAGTCGGTCGAATAGTCGTTCAAGTAGTCGTTCAAGTAGTCGGTCGAGTAGTCGTTCAAGTAGTCGGTCGAGTAGTCGTTCAAGTAGTCGTTCAAGTAGTAAGTCGAATAGTCGTTCAAGTAGTCGTTCAAGTAGTCGGTCGAGTAGTCGTTCAAGTAGTCGTTCAAGTAGTCGGTCGAGTAGTCGTTCAAGTAGTCGGTCGAGTAGTCGTTCAAGTAGTCGTTCAAGTAGTCGGTCGAGTAGTCGTTTAAGTAGTCGGTCGAGTAGTCGTTCAAATAGTCGTTCAAGTAGTCAGTCGAGTAGTCGTTCAAGTAGTCGTTCAAGTAGTCGGTGAAATAGTCGTTCAAGTAGTCGTTCAAGTAGTCGGTCGAGTAGTCGTTCAAGTAGTCGGTCGAGTAGTCATTCAAGTAGTCGTTCAAGTAGTCGGTCGAGTAGTCGTTCAAGTAGTCGGTCGAGTAGTCGTTCAAGTAGTCGTTCAAGTAGTCATTCGAGTAGTCGTTCAAGTAGTCGTTCAAGTAGTCGGTCGAGTAGTCGTTCAAGTAGTCGTTCAAGTAGTCGGTCGAGTAGTCGGTCGAGTAGTCGTTCAAGTAGTCGTTCAAGTAGTCGGTCGAATAGTCGTTCAAGTAGTCGGTCCAGTAGTCGTTCAAGTAGTTGGTCGAGTAGTCGTTCAAGTAGTCGTTCAAGTAGTCGGTCGAGTAGTCGTTTAAGTAGTCGGTCGAGTAGTCGTTCAAGTAGTCGTTCAAGTAGTCGGTCGAGTAGTCGTTCAAGTAGTCGTTCAAGTAGTCGGTCAAATAGTCGTTCAAGTAGTCGTTCAAGTAGTCGGTCGAGTAGTCGTTCAAGTAGTCGGTCGAGTAGTCGTTCAAGTAGTCGTTCAAGTAGTCGGTCGAGTAGTCGTTCAAGTAGTCGGTCGAGTAGTCGTTCAAGTAGTCGTTCAAGTAGTCATTCGAGTAGTCGTTCAAGTAGTCGTTTAAGTAGTCGGTCGAGTAGTCGTTCAAGTAGTCGTTCAAGTAGTCGGTCGAGTAGTCGTTCAAGTAGTCGGTCGAATAGTCGTTCAAGTAGTCGTTCAAGTAGTCGTTCAAATAGTCGGTCGAGTAGTCGTTCAAGTAGTCGGTCGAGTAGTCGTTCAAGTAGTCGTTCAAGTAGTCGGTCGAGTAGTCGTTCAAGTAGTCAGTCGAGTAGTCGTTCAAGTAGTCGTTCAAGTAGTCGGTCGAGTAGTCGTTCAAGTAGTCGGTCGAGTAGTCGTTCAAGTAGTCGTTCAAGTAGTCGGTCGAGTAGTCGTTTAAGTAGTCGGTCGAGTATTCGTTCAAGTAGTCGTTCAAGTAGTCGGTCGAATAGTCGTTCAAGTAGTCGTTCAAGCAGTCGGTCGAGTAGTCGTTCAAGTAGTCGTTCAAGTAGTCGGTCAAATAGTCGTTCAAGTAGTCGTTCAAGTAGTCGGTCGAGTAGTCGTTCAAGTAGTCGGTCGAGTAGTCGTTCAAGTAGTCGTTCAAGTAGTCGGTCGAGTAGTCGTTCAAGTAGTCGGTCGAGTAGTCGTTCAAGTAGTCGTTCAAGTAGTCATTCGAGTAGTCGTTTAAGTAGTCGTTCAAGTAGTCGGTCGAGTAGTCGGTCGAATAGTCGTTCAAGTAGTCGGTCGAATAGTCGTTTAAGTAGTCTTTCGAGTAGTCGTTCAAGTAGTCGTTCAAGTAGTCGGTCGAGTAGTCGTTCAAGTAGTCGGTCGAGTAGTCGTTCAAGTAGTCGTTCAAGTAGTCGGTCGAGTAGTCGTTTAAGTAGTCGGTCGAGTAGTCGTTCAAGTAGTCGTTCAAGTAGTCGGTCGAATAGTCGTTCAAGTAGTCGTTCAAGTAGTCGATCGAGTAGTCGTTCAAGTAGTCGTTCAAGTAGTCGGTCGAGTAGTCGTTCAAGTAGTCGGTCGAGTAGTCGTTCAAGTAGTCGTTCAAGTAGTCGGTCGAGTAGTCGTTCAAGTAGTCGTTCAAGTAGTCGTTCAAGTAGTCGTTCAAGTAGTCGTTCAAGTAGTCGTTCAAGTAGTCGTTCAAGTAGTCGGTCGAATAGTCGTTCAAGTAGTCGTTCAAGTAGTCGGTCGAGTAGTCGTTCAAGTAGTCGTTCAAGTAGTCGGTCGAGTAGTCGTTCAAGTAGTCGTTCAAGTAGTCGGTCGAGTAGTCGTTCAAGTAGTCCGTCGAATAGTCGTTCAAGTAGTCGTTCAAGTAGTCGGTCGAGTAGTCGTTCAAGTAGTCGGTCGAGTAGTCGTTCAAGTAGTCGTTCAAGTAGTCGTTCAAGTAGTCGTTCAAGTAGTCGGTCGAGTAGTCGTTCAAGTAGTCGGTCGAGTAGTCGTTCAAGTAGTCGTTCAAGTAGTCGGTCGAGTAGTCGTTCAAGTAGTCGGTCGAGTAGTCGTTCAAGTAGTCGTTCAAGTAGTCATTCGAGTAGTCGTTTAAGTAGTCGTTCAAGTAGTCGGTCGAGTAGTCGGTCGAATAGTCGTTCAAGTAGTCGGTCGAATAGTCGTTCAAGTAGTCTTTCGAGTAGTCGTTCAAGTAGTCGTTCAAGTGTCGGTCGAGTAGTCGTTCAAGTAGTCGTTCAAGTAGTCGGTCGAGTAGTCGTTCAAGTAGTCGGTCGAGTAGTCGTTCAAGTAGTCGGTCGAGTAGTCGTTTAAGTAGTCGGTCGAGTAGTCGTTCAAGTAGTCGTTCAAGTAGTCGGTCGAGTAGTCGTTCAAGTAGTCGGTCGAGTAGTCGTTCAAGTAGTCGTTCAAGTAGTCGGTCGAGTAGTCGTTTAAGTAGTCGGTCGAGTAGTCGTTCAAGTAGTCGTTCAAGTAGTCGGTCGAATAGTCGTTCAAGTAGTCGTTCAAGTAGTCGATCGAGTAGTCGTTCAAGTAGTCGTTCAAGTAGTCGGTCGAGTAGTCGTTCAAGTAGTCGGTCGAGTAGTCGTTCAAGTAGTCGTTCAAGTAGTCATTCGAGTAGTCGTTCAAGTAGTCGTTTAAGTAGTCGGTCGAGTAGTCGTTCAAGTAGTCGTTCAAGTAGTCGGTCGAATAGTCGTTTAAGTAGTCGTTCAAGTAGTCGGTCGAGTAGTCGTTCAAGTAGTCGTTCAAGTAGTCGGTCGAGTAGTCGTTCAAGTAGTCGTTCAAGTAGTCGGTCGAGTAGTCGTTCAAGTAGTCGTTCAAGTAGTCGGTCGAGTAGTCGGTCAAGTAGTCGTTCAAGTAGTCGGTCATGTAGTCGTTCAAGTAGTCGGTCGAGTAGTCGTTCAAGTAGTCGTTCCAGTAGTCGTTCAAGTAGTCGTTCAAGTAGTCGTTCAAGTAGTCGTTCAAGTAGTCGGTCCAGTAGTCGTTCAAGTAGTCGTTTAAGTAGTCGGTCGAGTAGTCGTTCAAGTAGTCGTTCAAGTAGTCGTACAAGTAGTCGTTCAAGTAGTCGGTCGAGTAGTCGTTCAAGTAGTCGGTCGAGTAGTCGTTCAAGTAGTCGTTCAAGTAGTCGGTCGAGTAGTCGTTCAAGTAGTCGTTCAAGTAGTCGTTCAAGTAGTCGTTCAAGTAGTCGTTCAAGTAGTCGGTCGAGTAGTCGTTCAAGTAGTCGGTCGAGTAGTCGTTCAAGTAGTCGTTCAAGTATTTGGTCGAGTAGTCGTTCAAGTAGTCGTTCAAGTAGTCGTTCAAGTAGTCGGTCAAATAGTCGTTCAAGTAGTCGTTCAAGTAGTCGGTCGAGTAGTCGTTCAAGTAGTCGGTCGAGTAGTCGTTCAAGTAGTCGTTCAAGTAGTCGGTCGAGTAGTCGTTCAAGTAGTCGGTCGAGTAGTCGTTCAAGTAGTCGTTCAAGTAGTCGGTCGAGTAGTCGTTCAAGTAGTCGTTCAAGTAGTCGTTCAAGTAGTCGTTCATGTAGTCGTTCAAGTAGTCGGTCGAATAGTCGTTCAAGTAGTCGTTCAAGTAGTCGGTCGAGTAGTCGTTCAAGTAGTCGTTCAAGTAGTCGGTCGAATAGTCGTTCAAGTAGTCGTTCAAGTAGTCGTTCAAGTAGTCGTTCAAGTAGTCGGTCGAGTAGTCGTTCAAGTAGTCGTTCAAGTAGTCGGTCGAATAGTCGTTCAAGTAGTCGGTCGAGTAGTCGTTCAAGTAGTCGGTCGAGTAGTCGTTCAAGTAGTCGTTCAAGTAGTCGGTCGAGTAGTCGTTCAAGTAGTCGTTCAAGTAGTCGGTCAAATAGTCGTTCAAGTAGTCGTTCAAGTAGTCGGTCGAGTAGTCGTTCAAGTAGTCGGTCGGGTAGTCGTTCAAGTAGTCGGTCGAGTAGTCGTTCAAGTAGTCGTTCAAGTAGTCGTTCAAGTAGTCGTTCAAGTAGTCGGTCGAGTAGTCGTTCAAGTAGTCGTTCAAGTATTTGGTCGAGTAGTCGTTCAAGTAGTCGTTCAAGTAGTCGTTCAAGAAGTCGGTCAAGTAGTCGTTCAAGTAGTCGGTCGAGTAGTCGTTCAAGTAGTCGGTCGAGTAGTCGTTCAAGTAGTCGGTCGAGTAGTCGTTCAAGTAGTCCGTCGAATAGTCGTTCAAGTAGTCGTTCAAGTAGTCGGTCGAGTAGTCGTTCAAGTAGTCGTTCAAGTAGTCGGTCGAATAGTCGTTCAAGTAGTCGTTCAAGTAGTCGGTCGAGTAGTCGTTCAAGTAGTCGTTCAAGTAGTCGGTCGAATAGTCGTTCAAGTAGTCGTTCAAGTAGTCGTTCAAGTAGTCTTTCGAGTAGTCGTTCAAGTAGTCGTTCAAGTAGTCGGTCGAATAGTCGTTCAAGTAGTCGGTCGAGTAGTCGTTCAAGTAGTCGGTCGAGTAGTCGTTCAAGTAGTCGTTCAAGTAGTCGGTCGAGTAGTCGTTCAAGTAGTCGGTCAAATAGTCGTTCAAGTAGTCGTTCAAGTAGTCGGTCGAGTAGTCGTTCAAGTAGTCGGTCGAGTAGTCGTTCAAGTAGTCGTTCAAGTAGTCGGTCGAGTAGTCGTTCAAGTAGTCGGTCGAGTAGTCGTTCAAGTAGTCGTTCAAGTAGTCATTCGAGTAGTCGTTCAAGTAGTCGTTCAAGTAGTCGGTCGAGTAGTCGTTCAAGTAGTCGTTCAAGTAGTCAGTCGAGTAGTCGTTCAAGTAGTCGTTCAAGTAGTCGTTCAAGTAGTCGTTCAAATAGTCGTTCAAGTAGTCGTTCAAGTAGTCGGTCGAGTAGTCGTTCAAGTAGTCGGTCGAGTAGTCATTCAAGTAGTCGTTCAAGTAGTCGGTCGAGTAGTCGTTCAAGTAGTCGGTCGAGTAGTCGTTCAAGTAGTCGTTCAAGTAGTCATTCGAGTAGTCGTTCAAGTAGTCGTTCAAGTAATCGGTCGAGTAGTCGTTCAAGTAGTCGTTCAAGTAGTCGGTCGAGTAGTCGTTCAAGTAGTCGTTCAAGTAGTCGGTCGAATAGTCGTTCAAGTAGTCGTTCAAGTAGTCGGTCGAGTAGTCGTTCAAGTAGTCGGTCGAGTAGTCGTTCAAGTAGTCGTTCAAGTAGTAAGTCGAATAGTCGTTCAAGTAGTCGTTCAAGTAGTCGGTCGAGTAGTCGTTCAAGTAGTCGTTCAAGTAGTCGGTCGAGTAGTCGTTCAAGTAGTCGGTCGAGTAGTCGTTCAAGTAGTCGTTCAAGTAGTCGGTCGAGTAGTCGTTTAAGTAGTCGGTCGAGTAGTCGTTCAAATAGTCGTTCAAGTAGTCAGTCGAGTAGTCGTTCAAGTAGTCGTTCAAGTAGTCGGTGAAACAGTCGTTCAAGTAGTCGTTCAAGTAGTCGGTCGAGTAGTCGTTCAAGTAGTCGGTCGAGTAGTCATTCAAGTAGTCGTTCAAGTAGTCGGTCGAGTAGTCGTTCAAGTAGTCGGTCGAGTAGTCGTTCAAGTAGTCGTTCAAGTAGTCATTCGAGTAGTCGTTCAAGTAGTCGTTCAAGTAGTCGGTCGAGTAGTCGTTCAAGTAGTCGTTCAAGTAGTCGGTCGAGTAGTCGTTCAAGTAGTCGTTCAAGTAGTCGGTCGAATAGTCGTTCAAGTAGTCGGTCGAGTAGTCGTTCAAGTAGTCGGTCGAGTAGTCGTTCAAGTAGTCGTTCAAGTAGTAAGTCGAATATTCGTTCAAGTAGTCGTTCAAGTAGTCGGTCGAATAGTCGTTCAAGTAGTCGTTCAAGTAGTCGGTCGAGTAGTCGTTCAAGTAGTCGTTCAAGTAGTCGGTCGAGTAGTCGTTCAAGTAGTCGGTCGAGTAGTCGTTCAAGTAGTCGTTCAAGTAGTCGGTCGAGTAGTCGTTCAAGTAGTCGGTCGAATAGTCGTTCAAGTAGTCGTTCAAGTAGTCGGTCGAGTAGTCGTTCAAGTAGTCGTTCAAGTAGTCGGTCGAGTAGTCGTACAAGTAGTCGGTCGAGTAGTCGTTCAAGTAGTCGTTCAAGTAGTCGGTCGAGTAGTCGTTTAAGTAGTCGGTCGAGTAGTCGTTCAAGTAGTCGTTCAAGTAGTCGGTCGAGTATTTGTCGAAAAAACTACACTGCATTTAGTACAAACGGTTATGAAAGATAGAAATTATAAGCCAGCTGGTAAAAACGACTTTATCGATTTATTGCTGAGTTTAAAAGAGAAGGGTAAGTTGGTCGGGGAATCTATTGAGGGGAGTAATGATGATGGATCAGCGAAAACGGTAGAAATGGAACTCGATGATTTGCTGATGGCTGCGCAAGTATTTGTCTTCTTTGCCGCTGGATTTGAAACATCATCATCAGCCACCAGCTACACATTGCACCAACTAGCTTTCCACCCGGAAGAACAGAAGAAAGTTCAAGAGGAAATAGACGAAGTTCTATCTAGATACGACAACAAGTTGTCCTATGAAGCGATTAAAGAAATGAAGCATTTGGAGATGGCGTTTTTGGAGAGTATGCGACTGTTTCCGTCTTTGGGCTTCTTGATCCGGAAGTCTGCGAGGCAGTATACTATACCCGGAACTGACGTAACCATAGACAAAAATATCTCTATATGGATACCATTACAAGCCTTGCACACGGATGAGAAGTATTTCGAAAATCCGAAGAAGTTTATGCCTGAACGACTGCGTCCAGATAGAATTATGGACATCGAAAAACATGTGTTTTTACCTTTCGGTGAAGGTCCTAGAGCTTGCATTGGTGAGTAAAGTTCTAAACTAGAAGTTAATTATAATATACTAATGACTGACCAATTGGCCGAGTGGTTAGAGGTCCTAACTTCGGAGCCAAGGGTCACGGGTTTGATTTCCGCCTGGGACAAATATTTGTGGGCATGAACATGTCTATTTGTTCCGTATCTGGGTGTAAAATATGTCTATATTATAAAAAAATGTTTAAGTATGTATATCAGTTGTCTGATGCCCATAATGCAAGCTTTGTTTAGTTTGGGACTAAACTGATTCTTTAGGTTTGGTCTAAACTCAAAATTTAACTCACAATAGACCGAGCCATTGGCCGAGTGGTTAGAGACCTTAACTGCGGAGCCAAGGGTCGCGGGTTCGGTTCCCGTCCGGAACAAATATTTGTGTGCATGAACATGTTTATTTGTTCCGTGTCGGGGTGTAAAAGTACCTTTATATGTATGTATTATAAAAAGAAGAATATTTAAGTATTTATATAAATTGTCTAGTAACCCATAATACAAGCATAATACATGCTTACTTTGGCACTTGATGGCGCTGGTGGGATGTCTCAAGTTTATTTATCAGATATATTGCTGTCACCCTTGTTTGCTTCTTCAAATGTGAACTTGCATGTGAACACGAATTATTTTTTTGTTTATTGGAGACTAATTACCACTCACGGCTTCATCCGCGTGGACTACTAGTTTGTATATTGAGGGCTGGTAACGATATAGTTACGAAATTCACATGATTTGTACGTTTTACGCATAGTCAAACATTGGAAATGCACTCCATTTAACATTTTATGTTAGTAAATTGAAAATATACAAATGATTGAAATTGAAAAAAAGGAATATATATTATTTACTTTAATATTTAACAATATTAAAAGAAAAACAATGTATATATTTGTTGTGAAGTCAATATGTAGGGATGACACCTTTCCAACCTTTACGTGACGTTTAGGTGACCTATTTTGGGTCTATTTTCCTATCTATATAAGACCTGTTTGTCCTTTATTAACCAGTGTAGGACACTAAATACCAAATTCTACCACAAACACTAATTGCTGGGAAAAGCTTCCCTGTTAAACTTTTCCATTGTTATTAAGAAAAGCACATATTAAGACGGGAACTGTCTAAACTAGAAAAGAAGTTGCATCAAAAGTGAGTACCAAGTTGTCTCACTTGGAATAAAAACACAGCATGGGGAGTACAACCCTTCGATGGTACGTTGAAGATGGTGTTTGATCGATAAAATCGCAACGAGATTGTCGCTCGTGGAGTCTATATACCTGGCTCTAGACAGGCTCTACACGTAGAATTAATAACACAATCGTGTTGAAGTTCTGGAACGATTAACTAAATTCCATAATTCTTCTTCATCTCCAGGTGAACGTCTGGGTTTGATGCAGTCTTTAGCTGGTCTGGCGGCGCTCCTTCACAAGTTCACGGTGGAACCAGCTCCCACTACTTTGAGATATCCAAAATCTGATCCTTCAGCTACAATCGTACAAAGCATCAAAGGCGAAATACCTTTGACTATTAAATCTAGAGTTTAAGTTTGCTAGCCTAATTATTATAAATAACAGGTCATAGAATTAAAACCAAATGTTGTCAAATTAATTTACTCAATGAATTAAACATTCTCTATGGTTCATATACATAATAGGATTAGCCGGCTTCGCACAGATAGCTGAGCATATACGGGTATGCCTACATTTTTTTTCTGTCGTAGTGTCATACCGGTTTTTTGCATCTAGCATGTGGATTAGATTTAATTAGATTTAAATGTAAGATAATTTCATAATATATAAGATAAATAAGATAAATTCTGTAAATATTTGTAAAATTAAGAAATATATACATAAAAACCAACTAAAATATTTTATTGCATACAAATTTGATAACTTCTGTCTAAATACATCACATTGTCGCGTCGGTGTGGGATCGCTTGAAATTATTTTGTCGCGCTATAGTTTTCATTTTGCGATATAACTCCTAAGATATTTATTTAAATTATTTGGTGTTTAAAAGGCAATTATAATGTGCATGAAATGCGTATTGCAACTAATCAACTAATACGTAAAGGAAACGCTTTCAATCCCTTTTTTCAACGAAGGAAAATGAGGTTTGGCATACTTAAAGTTTATGTGGAGTAAAAGTGAAGAAAACTGAAATTTATGTACAGTGTTTTTGATATGGGACTGTACGGCCAAATCCTAAACTATGAGAAATAGCGAAAAGTGTTCAAAGGATTCACGAGCTCGATTTTTGAGGAAACAAAATTGTATATTCACATTTTTTTTAAATCTGTTACTTCAACAAGAAATCAGACCACTTGATTTAATAATCTTCAATTAACTTCACTTCATCAGGCCATTTAATACCTCACTGCAGGGGCTTAGGCCTCCTACAGGGAGGGGGGGGGGAGATTTGATGATCTATGTTACGTGAAGAGAAAAAGTTTTTACCCCTTCTATAGCATATTGTGGGTACGGAAAGGTGTGAGATTTGGCATAGATAAAGTTTATAACCCAAAAGGAGTGCTAAAAGCTAAAATCTATACATACCTAATATGTGTTACAAATACTGTCAATCAGGAGTCAATGGTCTGTAGTTTGATGCAGTTTGAATTGGCCTGGTATCACTTATTTATTATTGGTCGTTTAAAAACAATGCGTATGAATGTATGAATTTTGACCACTGGGCGACCACCAGTGTATTTAATTTGATAAGGATTAATCTCTGAATAATTACCTAAAGTCATAGAAGGAATGTAAATTTCACATATGTTTAACTTGTTCTAACATGTAGAATAAAGCTTTAGAAAGAAGAAGATAGCTGATACAAAATCGTTGCTGTTTTTGATCAGAACGTAGCCCCAAATTCATTTCAACTTATTTAAACAATGGAGGTAAATTCTAAGAATTTGATGCAAACGTCCGTCTGACTAGTCAGACTAATCTCATTGAGAAAGGGGTACAAGCCGGTTGAAGCAAACCGCATGTATATACTTACATCTTTTTCACTCACACTGAATTTTGAGGAGGGGGGCTTGGAGCTTAATTCCACCACGCTGCTCCACTGCGGGTTGGGAACTGTAACGACCACCATCTATTGACAGCGTCCGGGACCGACTGCTTAACGTGCCCTCCAAAGCACGGTGTCAGTGATATTGTGTACTTAAGTCAGAAAAACTCATTGGTACACGCCCGGATTCGAACCATGGCCTTATAAATTTGAGACAGGTTCGTTGCGCTCTGGGCTATCACGACATTGCATGTAAACCCAGAAAATAGTGACATGTGTATTATTAAGAATTATTGGTGATAAATTCACAGGATTAATTAGGAAAAATTCCAGGACATCCAGTAATCATGAACCCAATTTATCACGAGTGGTGAAATGGGACAATTTACACCACTCAACTGGTAGATGATATGGGACTACCGTTGTGTTATTTGGTCACTGATAGTCAGTTGAGAAATTGGAGTGCCAACTGACCACCAGTGCTGACTTTTGGTGGTCAGATGGTCCGGAGCGGATGTTTCAAGCGCTTCCACAAAAACCACAACGGTCCTCTGCCCGTGTTTGCTAGCGTTGTGTATATTACATATGAATTGTTTGTCACGTACTTCGGTCAATCGGCAGAATACCAGCGCTGGCCCTGCCACTGTGGTGGACCGGTAACAGCTGAGCCGATTCCATTTGCCAAAATATATGCAATTTACTTAATGCCCATGCATGTTTAATTTAAGTTATTGTTTCTTTTCTTTTTACAATTTAATTCTTGGCGTGTTCTGTTTTTTATTGCATGTTTGTATGGCAATAAAAATATTTTTAATTTCATCTACCTACTCGGAAACAAATCTGAATGCAAATATTAATTACAATACAAAACAATAGCCCCTAGATCCTGAAACTGCTTGTCTTTTGTTGTTCCTTTTCTTTGCATTATAATATATCTCGGGGTTCAGTGTGCCTCCTGGCAAAGACCTCCTCTAACGATTTCCACTGCTTTCTGTCCCTTGCAACTCCTCTCCAGTTAGGACCTGCTGTAAGCTTGAGTTCGTCCTCCCATCTTTTACGCTGTCGACCTGTATTTCGTTTGCCGTCTCTAGGGTATAGTTCCAATCAACCTTTATGGCGGATGTGAACATAGGCACAAGTCGCGTCGCAGTAACCAGTTTTAGGTATAGCGGGACGCAGTGGAGCGAGGGGCATATGACTGAACCTGCGCAAGCGTGCTAAAGGCGTTGTATTCCGATCCGCCATAAAGTTTGATTGGAACTATCCCATTCTGTCAAAATTTTGCTCCGTTTCTCCTGGGGGCACCGCAGCATATGACATCTCCTTCCTCCTCCTGATGACCTCCTGACCTATGAGCAGCATCTTCATTTCATTTGGTCTATCTTAGTAATATAATAAATATATAAATATTAATACTTAATATTAAATTGCACATATGTATGCAATAACGCTGAAATTAGGGCTAGGTATATTGAACCCGAAAACTGCTTTCGATTTTGGTTCCAGATTGATAAGTAATCAAGTCTACTGTGTTCCTAAATATACAAAACAAACAGACAAGCATACAAAGTAATTAAATATTTGATTACATCTATGCCTCTACGATTAACCTTCAAATTAATAACGATTGTATTGTATTCAAATGCGTATATGATTGCTTGTATACATAATAATAAATTATACAAGATACTAGTTGCGCACGCGGTTTCACCCGCCGTTTAATTTAAAATTCATTAACAATCGACGTAGATAAACTCAAACAAATATGTTAATTGTCTATTTTTTTAAAAACTCTTTTATATGAAAATGTTTTCTAAATATATCATAACAGTGAAAGAATTTAAAAAAATAAATCATTATTGGCAAAGTTATGAATGTTTAAAATGTCCTGTTAGACAGAGAGGGCAATACCGCACGGCTTACTGAGCTGTGACGTGAGTCCATTTAAAATAATGTTAAATTTTGTTTCGTAAGAAAGAGACGGAGATAAAATTTTAATAACTTTGAATTTTCATATTCTTCAACCGAATATAATTTTGTTTATAATAGTAGTTAAACACCCTATTCCTTATAGGACACGACTGTTTCCAAGGGAGCCAACCACCCACGGACCACATGTCTGAGCTGCGCGGGATGGTAGTTGGTTGACATATGCATGCAGTTCGGCTCTTCTCGGTAATCCTCGGTTTTCGTCGTTCCAATTAAAAAAAAAAACAATTTCTTCAGTTTTATTTAACTATTTATTCATTACGAGATCGATTGTAACAAAAATGGAAATTATTAATCAAAACAGGACAATATTCACAGAAAATTTGCAGACACAGCAAAAAACTGCGTACAACATAGATTTCGTTAACGCCAATTAAGGTTCTATTAAGCAAAATATTTCGTATCTATATAAGTGTCGTGATAGCCCGAGCGCAGAGAACCTGTTTAAGTCTATAAGGTCATGTGGCCATGGTTCGAATCCGGTCCTCTACCAATGAATTTTTTTTCTGACTTAAGTACATTAACTATCACTGGCTCCGTACCTCGGAGAGCACGTTAAGCAGTCGGTCCCGGTTGCTGTCAATAGATGGCGGTCGCTACAATCCGCAGACCCGCATTGGAGTAGCGTGGTGGACTAAGCTCCAGGCCCCCTCATCTTGAAGGGAGGCCTAAGCCCCTGTAGTGGAGTATAAAAAGGGCTGATGGAATGGAATGGAATGGAATGAAAAGCGAAATGTATGCATAATTTTAGATGGTAGGTACCTACGACTGTATTTACCTATATTATTCGGTGTGTACGAAGTTTCAAACATCACTCTCTCTCTAAGTGTTCAGCAACTTATTCCTTACAAAATCCTTTAGCTGTGGCAAGGAGTTTTACAAGATGGCGCAAGTGAGGGTGACCTATTTTTTGGCGTCATCTTGTAAAACTCCGCCAATAATCTGTTTTTCATTCGTTTCGTATTTGGGCTGATAATTGTTCTAATTAATGCCCTTTCAATTAATAAAATAAAAAAAAAAATAGCTTTGGCAAAAGATGTCGGTGCACTATAATAATCACTACATATTATAAAACGAAATCCCGCCGCCATGTCTGTCTGTCCGTCTGAACGCGATTACTCAAAAACCACCGAACGGATTTTCATACGGTAATCACCAATGAACGGAGTGATTGAGCCGACTCAATGAGCTGAATGAACTCCACTGAGTCAAATCAAGAAAAAATCAAGCCGACTCAGAGTTTTCATTGAAAACGCTGCTTACTTTGAGATATAACAATATAATGTAAGGAGGAATTATTCTCCTTTTATTCCGTTAAAAATTCCGTAGTGACAAATGTCAGACTTTTAAGGATAACTTTCTATGCCTATGTTTGTTTGTTTGCCATGTAATGTTTAAAAAATGTCACATAAATAAAAGTGTGATTGGAAAGCTATTTACACGTATACGATATTAACCCCTCAGAATAATTACCTAAAGTCATAGAAGGCATTCTTGTATTTATATATATTTGTCTCATTTTTCACATGTTTTCCATATGTAAATTTCAGTGTGAGTGAAAAAGATGTAAGTATATACATGCGGTTTGCTTCAACCGGCTTGTACCCCTTTCTCAATGAGATTAGTCTGACTAGTCAGACGGACGTTTGCATCAAATTCTTAGAATTTACCTCCATTGTTTAAATAAGTTGAAATGAATTTGGGGCTACGTTCTGATCAAAAACAGCAACGATTTTGTATCAGCTATCTTCTTCTTTCTAAAGCTTTATTCTACATGTTAGAACAAGTTAAACATATGTGAAATTTACATTCCTTCTATGACTTTAGGTAATTATTCAGAGATTAATCCTTATCAAATTAAATACACTGGTGGTCGCCCAGTGGTCAAAATTCATACATTCATACGCATTGTTTTTAAACGACCAATAATAAATAAGTGATACCAGGCCAATTCAAACTGCATCAAACTACAGACCATTGACTCCTGGTTGACAGTATTTGTAACACATATTAGGTATGTATAGATTTTAGCTTTTAGCACTCCTTTTGGGTTATAAACTTTATCTATGCCAAATCTCACACCTTTCCGTACCCACAATATGCTATAGAAGGGGTAAAAACTTTTTCTCTTCACGTAACATAGATCATCAAATCTCCCCCCCCCTCCCTGTAGGAGGCCTAAGCCCCTGCAGTGAGGTATTAAATGGCCTGATGAAGTGAAGTTAATTGAAGATTATCAAATCAAGTGGTCTGATTTCTTGTTGAAGTAACAGATTTAAAAAAAATGTGAATATACAATTTTGTTTCCTCAAAAATCGAGCTCGTGAATCCTTTGAACACTTTTCGCTATTTCTCATAGTTTAGGATTTGGCCGTACAGTCCCATATCAAAAACACTGTACATAAATTTCAGTTTTCTTCACTTTTACTCCACATAAACTTTAAGTATGCCAAACCTCATTTTCCTTCGTTGAAAAAAGGGATTGAAAGCGTTTCCTTTACGTATTAGTTGATTAGTTGCAATACGCATTTCATGCACATTATAATTGTCTTTTAAACACCAAATAATTTAAATAAATATCTTAGGAGTTATATCGCAAAATGAAAACTATAGCGCGACAAAATAATTTCAAGCGATCCCACACCGACGCGACAATGTGATGTATTTAGACAGAAGTTATCAAATTTGTATGCAATAAAATATTTTAGTTGGTTTTTATGTATATATTTCTTAATTTTACAAATATTTACAGAATTTATCTTATTTATCTTATATATTATGAAATTATCTTACATTTAAATCTAATTAAATCTAATCCACATGCTAGATGCAAAAAACCGGTATGACACTACGACAGAAAAAAAATGTAGGCATACCCGTATATGCTCAGCTATCTGTGCGAAGCCGGCTAATCCTATTATGTATATGAACCATAGAGAATGTTTAATTCATTGAGTAAATTAATTTGACAACATTTGGTTTTAATTCTATGACCTGTTATTTATAATAATTAGGCTAGCAAACTTAAACTCTAGATTTAATAGTCAAAGGTATTCCGCCTTTGATGCTTTGTACGATTGTAGCTGAAGGATCAGATTTTGGATATCTCAAAGTAGTGGGAGCTGGTTCCACCGTGAACTTGTGAAGGAGCGCCGCCAGACCAGCTAAAGACTGCATCAAACCCAGACGTTCACCTGGAGATGAAGAAGAATTATGGAATTTAGTTAATCGTTCCAGAACTTCAACACGATTGTGTTATTAATTCTACGTGTAGAGCCTGTCTAGAGCCAGGTATATAGACTCCACGAGCGACAATCTCGTTGCGATTTTATCGATCAAACACCATCTTCAACGTACCATCGAAGGGTTGTACTCCCCATGCTGTGTTTTTATTCCAAGTGAGACAACTTGGTACTCACTTTTGATGCAACTTCTTTTCTAGTTTAGACAGTTCCCGTCTTAATATGTGCTTTTCTTAATAACAATGGAAAAGTTTAACGGGGAAGCTTTTCCCAGCAATTACTGTTTGTGGTAGAATTTGGTATTTAGTGTCCTACACTGGTTAATAAAGGACAAACAGGTCATATAGATAGGTAAATAGACCCACAATAGGTCACCTAAACGTCACGTAAAGGTTGGAAAGGTGTCATCCCTACATATTGATTTCACATCAAATAAATACATTTTTTTTTTCTTTTAATATTGTTAAATATTAAAGTGAATAATATGTATTACATTTTTTTTCAATTACAATCATTTTTGCAAAAATAAAGCGCCGTATATGTCGCGAGGGATCGTCCTTAAATGAATCGTACCATTTTGTACATTTTCAATTTAATAACATGAAATATTAAATGGAGTGCATTTCCAATGTTCGAGTATGCGTAAAACGTACAAATCATGTAAGTTTCGTAACTATATCGTTACTAGCCCTCAATACACAAACATGTAGTCCACGCGGGTGAAGCCGTGGGTGGTAATTAGTCTCCAATAAACAAAAAAATAATTCGTGTTCACATGCAAGTTCACATTTGAAGAAGCAAACAAGGGTGACAGCAATATATCTGATAAATAAACTTGAGACATCCCACCAGCGCCATCAAGTGCCAAAGTAAGCATGTATTGTGCTTGTATTATGGGTTACTAGACAACTTATATTAATACTTAAATATTCTTCTTTTTATAATACATACATATAAAGATACTTTTACACCCCGACACAGAACAAATAAACATGTTCATGCACACAAATATTTGTTCCGGGCGGGAACCGAACCCGCGACCCTTGGCTCTGCAGTTAAGGTCTCTAATCACTCGGCCAATGGCTCGGTCTATTGTGAGTTACATTTTGAGTTTAGACCAAACCTAAAGAATCAGTTTAGTCCCAAACTAAACAAAGCTTGCATTATGGGCATCAGACAACTGATATACATACTTAAACATTTTTTTATAATATAGACATATTTTACACCCAGATACGGAACAAATAGACATGTTCATGCCCACAAATATTTGTCCCAGGCGGAAATCAAACCCGTGACCCTTGGCTCCGAAGTTAGGACCTCTAACCACTCGGCCAATTGGTCAGTCATTAGTATATTATAATTAACTTCTAGTTTAGAACTTTACTCACCAATGCAAGCTCTAGGACCTTCACCGAAAGGTAAAAACACATGTTTTTTGATGTCCATAATTCTATCAGGGCTCAGTCGTTCAGGCATAAACTTCTTCGGATTTTCGAAATAATTCTCGTCCGTGTGCAAGGCTTGTAATGGTATCCATATAGAGATATTTTTGTCTATGGTTACGTCAGTTCCGGGTATAGTATACTGCCTCGCAGACTTCCGGATCAAGAAGCCCAAAGACGGAAACAGTCGCATACTCTCCAAAAACGCCATCTCCAAATACTTCATTTCTTTAATCGCTTCATAGGACAACTTGTTGTCGTATCTAGATAGAACTTCGTCTATTTCCTCTTGAACTTTCTTCTGTTCTTCCGGGTGGAAAGCTAGTTGGTGCAATGTGTAGCTGGTGGCTGATGATGATGTTTCAAATCCAGCGGCAAAGAAAACAAATACTTGCGCAGCCATCAGCAAATCATCGAGTTCCATTTCTACTGTTTTCGCTGATCCATCGTCATTACTCTCCTCAATAGATTCACCGACCAACTTACCCTTCTCTTTTAAACTCAACAATAAATCGATAAAGTCGTTTTTACCAGCTGGCTTATAATTCCTATCTTTCATAACCGTTTGTACTAAATGCAGTGTAGTTTTTTCGATCTCTGGCACCAAAACGGTCGCGTGTTTGAAAGTTTCTGGAAAAACACGTTTCAGCATACCCACTACAGAATCTCTGAGAGAACGTTGAAAGATCCTTCGTCCTAGTTGTCTAAAAGCTGAATTCTCGTCGTCCAACGATTCCATATTGATACCGAACCCACATGCTCCGATAAAATCGGTCGTGTACCTCGCCATCAAGTCTCTCACGTCCACAGTCGCGCCAGTGCTTGCTGCTTTTTCTGCTAATACCTGCACTTTAACAGCCCTTTCGACAATCAAAGGAAACATCGCTTTCAGTTTACCTGACGTGAAAGCAGGAGTCATTCTTTGTCGTAGCAGCCTCCATAGATCACCGTCAGCAAAAAATAAATTCTTCATCATCGGCTCTATGACGGTCTCGTGTGGATGCAGCCCCCTGGCATGGAAGTAGATAAAATCTGTCACCATTATAGATTTTATGATTTCGGGGTCTCTGATTACTAATCCAGGTCTGCTGGCCATGTAAGTGCCGATGATTTTTTCGTTCGGGAATTTCCGATACAACTCTTCAATGTGCTGAGTTGGACTTTTCATACGCAGGAACTGTTGTAAAAAGTTACCAAAAAAAGGTAAAGGTTTTACATGTTTCACATGCCTCTTGCTCCAATAGTCGTGGTTTCGCGTACCGTAAAAATACGCTACTATTAAAAACACACCGATTATTATCAATAACATTTTTAATTAATTAATTTTATTCCGAATTATTTTAATATTTGCTTATTGTTTATTTTATCTGATGTGTTTGCAAGTATTCTGTTATTTATATACGAATTTGTGTTATCATGTGAACTGATAACAAAACATTGTGATTATATACTGTTTACATGTTCATAGTACTTTACTATAGAATTGTGAAGAAATTAGATACGAACGTATTTAAGTCCAAAGGTCGAATGTCGGATTATTTTGAATATTACTCAATTCTGCCTACAGACTAATAAACGCTTTGGATTTAACTGTGACGGCATCGGGAGACATAACGTAGTGAGGCAACACTGAACGGTGGACCAAAATAATTTAATACTCTAAATGGTAAAAAAAAATATCGTAAGCTTTTACACTTCAGGTAAAAAATAGACAGGTGAACTCGATCGTTACAAAAATATAACTGAATTAAACAAACCAGACGTATTTCAAAAACATACCACACGAAAAACATCGTGCGAATAAATAATAATAATAATGTATATATTACAACAATGCCTAGGCCCCAAACTAAGTATTAGCTTGTGTTTTGGGTACCAAGCGAAGACACCACATACATATAACAACCAAGACCCGGTACCAGTATCAATATTCATCCGACCTGGGATTCGAACCCGGGACCTCCAGCTTCGTAGGCAGGGTCGCTACCCACTAGACTAAGTGCTCGTCAATGCAATGAAGTACACTGTTTACGTAGTCGGTGGAGCAGCGAGCCTAGAAAGTAACTTTTTTTTATATATGAGACATCCTACACAGCGCCATCTAGTCCCAAAGTAAGCAAGTATTATGCTTGTATTATGGGTACTAGACAACTGATATACATACTTAAATATTCTTTTTTTATTATACATATATACTTATATAGATACTTTTACGCCCAGACACGGAACAAATAAACATGTTCATGCACACAAATATTTGTCCCAGGCGGTAATCGAACCCGCGACCCTTGGTTCCGCAGTTAGGGTCTCTAACCACTCGGCCAACCGGTCACTTGCCTCGGCATTAACAAATGAGAACGTTGTCTATTGCCGCATGATTTAATAATTATTTGGGTATCTCCGCTGGAACTACGCAATGTATATAACGCTAGTGAAGCATAGTAATCACTAGCTGACTTCAACGTGCAACTATCGTCATGAATAAAACTGATTAAACAAAAAGCTATTAAGCATAAACTCTTGAATCGGCGGCGGCGGCGGCGCAATGTAGAATCCGTAGTAGAATTTGTCTATCATGTTTCATCATCATCAGCCCATTTTTACCCCACTGCATGGGCTTAGGCCTCCCCCAGGGTGAGGAAGGGGGCTTGGAGCTTAAGTCCACCACGCTGCTCCACTGCGGGTTGGGGACTGTAACGACCGCCATCTATTGACAGCGTCCGGGACCGACTGCTTAACGTGCCCTCCGAAGCACGGTGTTAGTGATATTGTGTACTTAAGTCAGAAAAACTCATTGGTACACGCCCGGATCCGAACCATGGCCCTATAGGGCCGTATAAATTTGAGACAGGTTCGTTGCGCTTTGAGCTATCACGACTGGGCTTTCATGTTTAGTAGAACGCTAATATAATAATGATGATCATTTATTACCCAACAACAAATAAATTATTTCATCATCATCATCAAACCATTTTTATTCCACTGCAGGGGCTTAGGCCTCCCCCAGGATGAAAGGGGCTTGGAGGTTAAATTATTACGCTGTTCCACTGCGGGTTGGGGATTGTAACGACCGCCATCTATTGACAGCGCCCTGGACGTGCTCTCAGGAAAAAACTCATTGGTACACGCCCGGATTCGTACCATGGCCCTATGGCCAATAAATAATTTACAAAATAATAATAATAATAACGAAAGAGATATAAAACGAGGGCAAACTCAACATTATCTATAACTTTAGCTTTAACCTGCTTCGAACGCAAATTTTCAATATGGCGTCTTTTCGTACTGTTAATATCATAAAAAAGACTATTTTAATTATGATACCACTCATGCAACTTCAATAAGCTGTGGCTTAGAGAAAAACTTTCTTTTTGAGGTACGAAATTCTAAAAAAAGATTGAAAAAGAAATTATTGTTAAATTTTTCTATGCCTATATCAGTATCTATCGTGACTGACTGATTGAGTGATATTGAGTGATATCGGACACTACACAGCCTAAACTGGTGGATCTCAAGATTTAAAATTTGGAAGAAATATTGTTTATGTACCCTAGAATCACATCAAAGAGGAAAATCTATCCCTAAAAGAGTAAATAAATGTTATTATTATGTTTGTATTATGGGGTACTATACAACTGATATACATAATTAATTATTCTTTGTGATATATATACATACTTTCACACACAGACACGGAATAAATAGACATGTTTATGCACACAAACATGTGTTACGGGCGGGAATCGAATCCGCGACTCTCGGCTCCGCAGTAAGGGTCTCTAACCACTCGGCTAATCGGTTAGTCCAAATACAACAAAAAAAAATTTAAGTTCTTCTTGTGTTTACAAAAAAATATCGATGTTTCAAAATAACCACTATTAATACCTTCATCGTATTGTTTCAGTGGTTATTTTATAATATTTTGGTCTATAAATAAGTGCGTCACTTCTAAATCAACTAAACTCTACGTTCAAGATATATGTTAATACATGAGTAATTTAAAAAGAATTAAAGCCACAGATATATACGTGTACGATTAGATAATTTGGAGAGGACAAGTCGAAAGTTTTGTGAACACTTTAAATAGTTTTATGCAATTTTGAATTAGGGCTCAAAGAGTTAAAAAGAGGGGCAACATCGCTTCGTAGCCTGTGAAATACTGGTTCTCCAGTTCGCCTTATGTTACAAAATTCTAGTACTCACCTAAGATTCTAGGATAGACCCAGTAAAGTTGTCATCATCATGATCAGCCCATTTTACCCCAATGCAGGGGCTTAGGCCTCCCCCAGGGTGGCGAGGGGGGCTTGGAGCTTAAATCCACCACGCTGCTCCACTGCGGGTTGGGGACTGTAACGACCGCCATCTATTGTCAGCGTCCGGGGCCGACTGCTTAACGTGCCCTCCGAAGCACGGAGTCAGTGCTAGTTGTGTACTTAAGTCAGAAAACTCATTGGTACACGCCCGGATTCGAACCATGGCCCTATGAGGCCTTATAAATTTGAGAGAGGTTCGTTGCGCTTTGGGCTATCACGACACTTACGACGCACGACATCTATCTATCACGACAGTAAAGTTGTACCGGTTGTGAAACATATCCAAAGAATCGCCACTGTCGTTTTTTTTTGTATTTATGGAGTGTGGTTTCCTTAATTGAAGGAAAGATGGAATATTGGAAAGTTTATATTAACGCTTTACTGTTTCGTTGGAAAGTTGTTTTCTTTTTCTTGACGTGACGCTGGCACAAATGTACGTATTTAGTACAATTGCCATAAAAAAAAAGTTTATATTGATCCGTCGATGAATGAACGTGCATGGAATTTACTTGCATTTTAATTTTTACAATTTAGCGTACGATATTTCTTTTTTCGTAAGAATTAGAACATTCTATAATGATATATTTATATTAATATTTTGTCACAAGTAAATTTATATTCATAAAATAAAACATTCTAAACCAAAATCAATATAATTTTATTAATATTTTATATAATTGATACTTTTAAACTTATACATTTTAAACTTTCAGTGTGACCTACGATTCGTTTTTAGGGTGCCGTACCGGTATAGTAAAACGGTATTGCTATCCCGTGGCTTTGCCGTATGTATGTATTTAAAAAATTAAAGATATAGGGGTTTCAAAGTTGTCAGTTTTATACAATTTTTGTTACGGGATCTATTTAAAAAACTTAATTGTTCTGTTAGGAACTGCAATACAATGAATTTTTTTATCCATTTCATTATTTATTTTCTTTCTCCAGGTTGTAGCATACAAAATATTTTATATACTCAAAAATTTGGATATTTTATGTAATGTGTTCTAAAAACCGAATAATGAATTTAAAAAAAAAAAAACTAAAAAATCCCAACACGTCGGCCATTGTTAAAAAGAACGAAAAGGGGATCCGTCGACATTTCGTTTTTTTACTTCAATGCATTTCTTTTTTTTTGTAAATACCTAACACAAACATATTATGTAGCTGTACGGAACTCTCGCACGGAGTCCAACTCCCACTTGACCGTTTTTTTTAATACACGGAAAGAATATATCTAGATAACAGTATTTACATTTTTGTGTATAACAATATGACCTTGGACTTTTGCCTTTATGAATCAGCTGCGGATGTATTTACGTGTCACGTGCAGTAAGTAGGTAATAGAATAGGTATATCTCACGATACAATCATAGACGAAGATACAATATCTGCTGTATTAATTATATTAAAAATGAGTCACAAATAATGGTATCACTCAATTAATTTAGATATAAACGTTCGCGACGCCGGTGGCGTGGATTACATGTTAGTGTTATTTTGGCGTTAGGGGCCGTCCATTAATCACGTGATCTTTTTTAAGCATTTTTAACCCCCCCCCCCCCTTGGTGATACATGGTGAGGTTTAAGACTACCCCCCACTCAACATCACGTGTATCATTAATATCTACAAAAATTCTTAAATTTTTTAGAATATTTTAGAATATTATCTTAAATATGGGTATAAAGTATAATCTTATTTTATTCCGAAATTAAGGACCATGATAAAAATGTCTAGACAGAAAAGTTGCAGGTTGTTTTTGATTGGTATAAAAATAATAAACGAATGGTGTACACTACACGCCGCTTTTCGATTTAAAAATAGCGTGTTTGAAAAAATAAATACACGTGATATCTTACTACACCCCCTCCCCCTTGTGACATTACGTGATTTTTTTCACCCCCCCCCCTTTTCAAGCCTCACGTGATTAATGGACGGCCCCTTAACACAAATCATGTGCATGCTTAAAAGGACTGTGTAGTGGCAAAATTTCATACAAACGCCGTCAACGGTTGCAATGGTATTCAGATCAGCAATAACTAGGTTCATATAATAATATATAACAATATTAAAATTCTAGTTTTTTTTTCATTGCGACACATTGCGAATAAAATTGAATCAGTTTAAAATATTTATCGTTCTAATAATTATAAATACATACATACATATATTTACGTCTGCTTCCCATTGGGGTAGGAAGAGACTACAGATTTCTACTTAGTGCGATCCTGACATACTTCTTTCGCTTCATCAACACTCATCACTCTTCTCATACACGCTCTCCGGATACTCCGGGTACTCTGGACTCACAGACAAGTCAACCTTATAGACCACGCTTTGACAGGGAGTAGCATTCGCCAAGGCTATGTAGTGACACTACATAACTACGTCACTAGAGAGCCGTCAGTTGGAAGCACGTTGGAAGCCATTAAATTGTCAATTTTGTACCAGCCAATGAAAACTAGCCGACCTCTCCCCGCACCCCGCCACTTTTTGGCGATTTCGTTTTCGTACTGACGTTTATTAAAGCGTGGTCTATAGGTTGACTGGTCTGTGTCTGGACTTGACCCTTTTCTAGTATGTCCCTAATCTGGTTCCTGTACTTTCGTCTAGGGCCGTCCGACTTTACCATTCACCTCCGCACAATAAATTTCTTCCGTCAGTCTTCGTTCGTCCACCAAATGACCAAACCACAGCAACATTCCTTTTTCAGTTTTAATTATAAATATAGTTATAATAAATAGTTATGTCGTTATTCGTGACGGATATGGAAACGCTATTAGCGATTCATCATCATCATCATCAGCCCATTTTACCCCACTGCAGGGGTTTAGGCCTACCCCAGGGTGAGGGGGGTTTGGAGCTTAAATCCACTACGCCACTCCACTGCGAGTTGGGCATTGTAACGACCGCCATCTATTGATAGCGTCCGGGACCGACTGCTTAACGTGATCTCCGAGGCACGGAGTCAGTGATAGAATTGATAGTTTGATAGAGATTAGTGATTGTCGGTGGTCATTCGTATGTAGATGAAGTAAAAAGAGAACACCGCGACGAATTTGGACAAAAAATCGCTAAAAATCGTATTGAATTCAAGCATATGAGTCTTTTAGCAGAAATTTATGATAACGAGCTCCAAGATTTTAGAAACTATACATACCTACAAAAAGCGTGTGCGGCTTTGAAAAGCTTTTAAGCTCCTCAAAGACTCATAAGAATTATTAGGCAAAATATCATAAGGTGGACCTCGATCAATGCATCCTCCACCAGCCCATTATACCCTACTGCAGGGGCTTAGGCCTAAACCAGGGTAAAGAGGATAGGAGCTGAATCCACCACGTGACTCCAGTGCGGGTTGGTGGATTGCATACTTCCTTTATCTTTCGCCTAAAAGGAGGTCTTAAAGGTTAAGCTTTTTGACGAGAACCAAGTAACCTTTCAACCCTGTGTTTTCAGCCACAGACAAGTCAACCTTAAAGACCACGCTTTGACAGGGAGTAGCATTCGCCAAGGCTATGTAGTGACACTACATAACTACGTCACTAGTGAGCCGTCAGTTGGAAGCACGTCGGAAGCCATTAAATTGTCAATTTTGAACGAGCCAATGAAAACTAGCCGACCTCTCCCCGCACCCCGCCACTTTTTGGCGATTTCGTTTTCGTACTGACGTTTATTAAAGCGTGGTCTATAGGTTGACTGGTCTGTGGTTTTCAGCCTAAAATATTCTATTGTCACTGAATGAACAAAAAGGCGCTCCCTCAAACACTGACAAGCTGTCGGAACATGTTCGTTTGTTCTAACATCCCAATCGCCAACTACACTAACAGAGTCCAATATGTTGGGTGTGTAGGCTACCGACTACTTCCACCAACATGTTCGCCGAACATGACATTTTCGACCGTGTATGGGCTTCATGAATTGGAAAAACTGCGATAATAATAATAATATCTGGGACATCCCACACAGCGCCATCTAGTCCCAAAGTAAGCAAGTATTATATGCTTGTATCATGGGGTACTAGACGATTGATATACGTACTTAAATATTCTTTTTTTTATATAATATACATATATAAATACTTTTACACCCAGCCACGGAATAAATAGGATACATCTGTAACATTGAAGTGCTTTATGTGTATCATCGCAAGCAGAGCCGCGGGCAATAGCTAGTAGTTTAAATATAAATAAGTTTTAAAGTCGCGCCCGCTCTCGGAACGCGGAAATAATACACCTGCCTATGGTAATGTCATCTTGATGTGTCGCCATGAAAGTAGAAATTTTGGATGCGGCGGTGTGCATACGGGGTGTAATGTGAGATCGCGCATTTATTGAAAATACTAGTTTCGCCTGGTGATTTGATAATTTGTCCCTTTTAATATGGAACTTTCAATGTCGTGATAGCCCAGAGCGCAACGAACCTGTCTCAAATTTATAAGGCCATGGTTCGAATCCGGGCGTGTACCAATGAGTTTTTCTGACTTAAGTACACAATATCACTGACACCGTGCTTCGGAGGGCACGATAAGCAGTCGGTCCCGGACGCCGTCAATAGATGGCGGTCGTTACAGTTAGAGTTTCTAACAGCTCGACTAATCCGTCGGTAATGTATATAATCAATTTTTCTTTATATATTAACAACGCCAATTCAAGTCAAGAGAAAAAGAAAGTCAATAAACAATACTAAAATTAAAAGGTTAAATCCCGTATCCCATTCCATCCCATCAGGCCATTTTATACCCCACTGCAGGATTGTACCTCTCCTCAGGATGAGGGGGCTTGGAGCTTAAATCCACCACGCTACTCACATGTGGATTGGCCGATTGTAACGACTGCCATCTATTGACAGCAACTGAGACCGACTGCTTAACGTGCTCTCTGAGGCATAGAGTCAGTAATAGTTAATGTACTTAAGTCAGAAAACCCTGTTTGAGACCGAATAAAACTACTTTCAGGAATAATAATAATATAATAACGTATACATCACAACAACTCTAGGCCCCAAACTAAGCATTAGCTTATGTTTCTGGGTACATATAACAACCAAGACCCGGTTATTAATATTCATAATATAAATACTGACCCTACCTGGGATTCGAACCCGGGACCTCCAGCTTCGTAGGCAGGGTCGCTACCCACCAGGCTAAGCGGTCGTCGTAAACAACCAATAAAGAGTGCACGTCTCCATCATTTACAGAAGAAAGAATCTCAGAAAAATGAGACCAGCCCGAAGCAGATTTACCAATATGGCAAGCACAACCAATGAAATTATGTCGTGATAGCCTAGAGCGCAACGAACCTGTCTCAAATTTATAAGGCCCCATAGGGCCATGGTTCGAATCCAGGCGTGTACCAATGAGTTTTTCTGACTTAAGTACACAATATCACTGACACCGTGCTTCGGAGGGCACGTTAAGCAGTCGGTCCCGGACGCTGTCAATAGATGGCGGTTGTTACAGTTCCCAACCCGCAGTGAAGCAGCGTGGTGGACTTAAGCTCCAGGCCCCCCTCCCCACCCTGGGGGAGGCTTAGCCCCTGCAGTGGGGTAAAAATGGGCTGATGATGATGATGATGATGAACCAATGAAAATCGACATTTTCAACTTCGCAGCTTTTTATGTCAGCCGAATCGCTTTAAACAGGTTGTTTCATTCGTTCAAAACAAAATGACTGAATTCGCGAAAAGAGCTAGTTGTATTATCCAGACTTGTACCCACGCCGATTTTTTTTTATGACAAAGTATCTACTGGTTACTCGCTACACTTAATCGTTAGGGAAGTAGGTGCCCTCTCGTAGGCGTAGTAGCGTATTTCTTGAGAATCGAACCCAAGTCGTTAGCTCGTGCCATTTGACATCAACAAGAAAGAACTGAAGGCTTCCTTCTCCAACTCAACCAAGTCAAAGTGTCTCAGTAAGGAACTACAGCTATACTGTTTTAATTAGGAAGTCTTAAAAACAAACCAGCATTTCGTTACCCATGCATTCCGCACATAGAATAATTTACCACCATTTTGGTAAAACTTTTGGTTTAAGAGAAAATGTTTTATCTACATTGCTTTTAATGTACACAACCCTGAAAATTTTAAGACTTAATTTTTAGATCAAAAAAATAATTGTATGTATGTGAAAAAAAAACTGTACGAAAATCACATGTCACTAGCTTATAGGGAAATTTATAAGAAATAGCATCTTTAGATTTCTTAATTGAGCTAAATTAAAAATTACTGTCGTAAATTGTTATAAAAAAAATTGTAAATATCAGTTTACAATTTTTTAAATTCTTTGGTTAATTCAATAAAAAAAAATTAAATTTGAAATATGGATCTATTTCAACGTGTCAAAAACTCATAAGTACCTACTTAAAACTATAAAATAGTAAAAGAGGTTTGACGACCGCTTAGCTAGTGGGTAGCGACCTTGCCTACGAAGCTGGAGGTCCCAGATTCGAATCACAGGTCGGGTCAGTATTTATATGATGAATATTCATACTGGTACAGGGTCTTGGTTGTTATGTGTATGTGGTGTGTTTGTAAAAAAAATATATGTATGTATACATATATTATATCAGTTATCTAGTAACCCATAACACAAGCATAATACTTGCTTACTTTGGGACTAGATGGCGCTGTGTGGGAAGTTCCATGTATTATTATTATTATTTAATCATACAAGAAAATGCCACATCTATTTCTGTATTCGTGCATCCGGTAATTACTTTGACTTTTTGTAACAACACATGATGCAAATAAACATGAAATAAACTAAAGATGAAACGTAAATAATATAACGTCAGTTGGATTTCCGCATCGCATAAATTCTAGAATGACTTTTTCTCCGCAAAGGAATTTTTTTTGTATAAAATGTATCTATGGAGAAAATAAAAACTACATATATGTATCATAAAAAATATTTACATGTGTAGTTAAGTAGCTACAGTAATAATATTTGGGACGTCCTACACAGCGCCATCTAATCCCAAAGTAAGCAAGTATTATGCTTGTATTATGGGGTAATAGACAACTGATAAAAATACTTAAATATTCTTTTTATTATGTATGTATACATAGATAGATACTTTTCACACCCAGATGCGAATAAACAGATTTATGCCACAAACATTTGTAGCGGAAGGGAATCGAACCCGCGACCTTTGCTTAAGCAGTTAAGCCACAGGATAGGGTCTCTTACCACTCGGCCATTATTAATATTGTATTTTATTATATTAAAGTTAAGCTGATGAACCTTAATATTCTTCAAACAAAAAAATCTACAAATCTGTACCTTCGGTTAGTGTCAAAAAGCGTCCCTGCAGACAACAGTTCCCAGAAACTAAAGAAAGAAACCAGTGTCAAAACGGCCACCATAGGCAGTGCTCCCACGCTGGGTGGCCTGTCCTAGTGCAACAAAATGTATTGTAGCGTCATCATCATCATCAGCCCGTGTCTCTCGCCACCACACACGATCCTCCGCCTTTCACGTCCAACTACCCCCGGTATGGTGCTTCATGTCATACGTGGTCTCCACTCGAGAACTCGTCTACCCCAATTACACGTAAAGCGTAAAATACTAAAAAGACATTTCTTTTTAGTATTCTAAGTGCAGTCCACGTAGGCGAAGCCATGGATAATATTTTTAAGCGACTTCAAAAAAGAAGGAGGTTACTCAATTCGACCGTATATATGTTTTTTTTTTTTTTTTTTATGTGTGTTCAGGGATAACTTCGTTGTTTATGAACCGAATTGGATGATTTTTTTTTGTGAAAGGGAGATATCACCGAAATGGTACCATGATAAGGAAACCAGGATCTGATGATGGCATCCCAGAGAAATCGAGGGCAACCTTCGAAAATCGTATTTTAAAGTATCGTATTTTAAGTACTTTGATAAAGTACTACTACTAGTACTATTTAATGAAGGTCGGGAGTCGATCTGATGATGGAGCTGAAAGACAGTCGAGGGAACTCCTCAACAACTTACAGCAAATACCTGGTGTTTGGACTTGATTCATTTCTATTGATGAGATCTTTGCACCCATATGGATTATAAGTGCCATTACAGGTCTGATGATGGAGACCATACACAATCGAGGGAACTCCTCAACGATTTACAGCAATTACCTGGTGTTTGGACTTGATTCATTTCTATTAATGAGAACTTTGCACCCATATGGGTTATAAGTACCACTACAGGTCTGATGATGGAGACCATACACAGTCGAAGGAACTCCTTAACGATTTATAGTAATTACCTGATGTTTGGACTTGATTCATTTCTATTAATGAGATCTTTGCACCCATATGGATTATAAGTGCCTTTACAGGTCTGATGATGGAGATCATACACAATCGAGGGAACTCCTCAACGATTTACAGCAATTACCTGGTGTTTGGACTTAATTAATTTCTATTAATGAGAACTTTGCACCCATTAGGGTTATAAGTACCATTACAGATCTAAAGATGGAGACCATACACAATCGAGGGAACTCCTTAACGACTTACAGCAATTACCTGGTGTTTGGACTTAATTCATTTCTATTGATGAGAACTTTGCACTCATATGGGTTATAAGTACCATTATAGGTCTGATGATGGAGACCATACATAGTCGAAGGAACTCCTTAACGATTTACAGCAGTTACCTTTTGTTGGTCTTACGTCATACGGTTCAATATGCCAAAATGTTCACTTTGCACAAAAATAATAATTAAGATTGAAGTTTTACATAGGAATACCACTACCTACTAGGCATGCTGATGCGTCAATTTGACACTGAATTTACGTTGCGTAATCGCGGTGCTGTCTCATTAGAGTAGCGCGTTTAGAAGCCCCATTTATACTAAATACAAATAAGTTACAAATGCGTTCAACTAAAAATTGAAAAATAAAATAATTTTCAAAAAAAAACCGACTTCAAAAATATAAACTAAAAAGTTAAAAATAAAATTTTCACTTTAAAGAAAGGAGCATTAACAGGCGGCATATAGTTAATGAAGTCGGTGCCTACTCACTCAGACACTTTAAATTGTGTTCTATTTTTGTTATAGTTATAAATATATCATTGTTGTAATTGTTATTGCTTAGTAAGTACCCATTTAAAGTGTCTGAGTTGGCACCGACTTCATTAACTATATGCCGCCTGTTAATGCTCCTTTCTTTAAAGTGAAAATTTTATTTTTAACTTTTTAGTTTATGTTTTTGAAGTCGGTTTTAATTTTTTTTTGAAAATAGTTTTAGTTTCAATATATAATTATGTTTGGCAACAATCTGTAAACATTAAATAAAATTAAAAATAATATGTGTTTATAACAAAACAATTAATAAAATCTAAACTAGAAGTAAGTTTTGAATACTGAATTTTTATTAAGTACTTATAAATACAATTTATTTAATATTTTTATTTATTTTTATTTAATACACTAATATTATTATGAGCTTTCATACACTTTTTTGGTTTCCCTAATCAAATATTAATGCATTTAAGAACAACAAACAAACTATACCGTATCAGCCCATTATGTCCCACTGTAGAGGCTTAGGCCTCCTCTCGAGACGAGGGTGCTTGGAACTTATTCCACTATGTTGCTGCAGTACGGGTTGGTAGATTTTAACAACAACCACCTCATGATGGCAACCGAGACCGACGGCTTCCGAGGCACGGAATCAGTGATAGCTATGTACTTATGCAAGGCAGAGAAAACTCATTGGTAGGC
Organism: Luffia ferchaultella; assembly: GCA_949709985.1. NCBI lineage: Eukaryota > Metazoa > Arthropoda > Insecta > Lepidoptera > Psychidae > Luffia > Luffia ferchaultella. Next base: position 5,316,523 of record OX453269.1, read on the forward strand.
CTGTTTTGGGATTCGAACCACGATCTTCTAAATAACAAGCGGGCTCGCCACCATTCAGCCATCACGACATCGACAGGCGACGGCTAACAAACAAACATGAGTACGTAAAATCCATAAAAACGGAATAAATTTTACTTGTTGTAAGTACGTGTGGGCGGGGTTGTTGTTGTTTAGGATATGTCTCTATGATATTTCAACTTTAAATCTATAAATATAAAGTTCTAATTGATATTTCCACATACATATCTAAAAATCGCACGAACAAAAATAATATCTAGGTACACGAATGTAAGGTTGAGAATAGCTTAAAGCTACGTTAATTAGTTACTTTGTAATTGGCAGTGCTTGTTAGCATTTCCTCGTTCGAAAGGGCATCGATTCAATTTGGTCATCTTCCATTTAGATATATGTTTTTTGTACTTTTAAATAATGAATATGGAATACATTTAATTAAAAACATACTATGAGTCAGTTGTAATGCCTCAGGAGTTACGTAACAACCGAGGCTTCTTCTAGAAGGAACAGGGTTTCTCAAAGTGGGGTAAGCGAACTGCCAGGGGGCCAGTTGATCGTAGGATCTTCTCTACAAGCTTTACGCTATGGTGGCTGACTGGCTCGAACAGACTCTTCGAGCTAGTTTTGAAAAGATGGCTTTAGTTGACTTTTGAGCAGCATAATGTAGGAAGAAAATCAAGTGTTTTCAAACAAAATGAATAATTTTTTAAATGAATAGTTTTCACACTTGTGTCATGATAAAAATTGAGTACAGGTATTTGACTGAATTCTAGATTTGAATTAAGATTGTAACTGTGGAAAACCCTCGTAAAATCGACTATTCCATCAGCCCTTTTTTTACCCCACTGCAGGCCTCCTCTCAAGACGAGGGGCTTGGAGCTTAAATCCACCACGCTGCTCCAATGCGAGTTGGCGGATTGTAACGGCCGCCATCTGTTGACAGCAACCGGGACCGACTGCTTAACGTGCTCTCCGAGACACGGAGTCAGTGATAGTTAATATACTTAAGTCAGGAAAAACTCATCGGTACACGCCCGGATTCGAACCACGGCCACATCGCCCTATAGATTTGTAACAGGTTCGCTGCGTTCGGGCTATCACGACACGACGACGATCACGATCGCGACGATAACAAATCCACAAATTTGTAACAAAAAGTTTGCTGTATATTTCTGAAATAAAAAATCGAATTTTCTTCCTTACCAGGTTTTTTTTAAGTGTTCGGTATTATGTGGAAAATTTGATAGGGGTACGTGGGGCTAGAGTTCGAGAAAGGCTGTTTTAGAAAAACGGTATGGTATAAACGAATATAATGCATGGTTCACGTCCACGAACGGAGCCGCGGGCGTTTATGCTAGCTAGCTTTAGTTAGTAATTATTATTATTATTAATAACGTACACATGACAACAACGTCTAGGCCCCAAACTAAGCATTAGCTTGTGTTTTGGGTACCAAGCAAAGACACCACATACATATAACAACCAAGACCCGGTACCAGTATCAATATTCATCATATAAATACTGACCCGACCTGGGATTCGAACCCGGGACCTCCAGCTTCGTAGGCAGGGTCACTGCCCACTAGGCTAAGCGGTCGTCATCGGTCAATTTATTAACCGTTACAACAAATCACTTATTTTAACTTCACACTTGACAACTCTAAAAAGTAAAAAATTAATATCTGAGTTGAAAACTCTAAAGGTATAGTAATCATTGCTACTTTGAAACATTGTAATTGAAATTTTAGTTATAAAATTATATATATATATATACATTTCACTAGTTTATTGCCCGCGACTACCTACACAGTTGTACCCGGACCGCTGAAGGGATGCGACGCTTCAGATCAAATCTCTGTACCAAATTCAGCCAAAAACTGTTTAGCCATTTTAGCATGAAGAATCTATCCCACATAACTATGTGTTTTTCCAGGATGAAACTTATTATGAGTGTAATTGCAATCTTAAGGCATCTTCGTACTTGAATTGCATTAAACATAAAAAATAATTATCCTACAGGAATCGTGGTGGCTTTTTCCAGTTTAAAAATTAGCCCATGTCACTTTCCTAGCCCATAAACTATATCTGTGCAAAAAATCACCTCGAACTGTCTCTCGGTTGTTGCATGATTGACTGCCAAACATCTAGACTTTCACATTTATATTAGTAGAATATTTTAATACTATACTTTTGAGCTGTGAACACTGATAATTATTTTATACTCTTTTGTATTCAGTGTTTTTTAAATAGGAGCTTTTTCTAAAAAAAAAAGTTTTTTTAATCCTTTAGAACACAGCTTATTAGGGTTAATTTAAAAAACAAATCATGTTATGTCCAATAGATTTTATTTATGGAAAGTTAACTTTGTAAATATTTGTTGCGTAGGAATTTTAATATCCCGTCATCATCATCATCATCATCATCAGACCATTTCTACCCCACTGCAGGGGCTTAGGCCTCCCCCAGGGTGAGGAGGGCGGCTTGGAGCTTAAGTCCACCACGCTGCTCCACTGCGGGTTGGGAACTGTAACGACCGCCATCTATTAATAGCGTCCGGGACCGACTGCTTAACGTGCCCTCCGAAGCACGGTGTCAGTACTGTAACGACCGCCATCTATTGACAGCGTCCGGGACCGACTGCTTAACGTGCCCTCCGAAGCACGGTGTCAGTGATATTGTGTACTTAAGTCAGAAAAACTCATTGGTACACGCCCGGATTCGAACCATGGCCCTATGGGGCCTTATAAATTTGAGACAGGTTCGTTGCGCTCTGGGCTATTACGACACTAATATCCCGTAATGAATTAAAATTTATTGCTATTTTGTGTACCTACATTTATGATGTACATTTATGATGTATGATGCACGATGTCTTTATATTGATAAACTGAAAATAATTCTTCCGCCCCACTATTTGTGAGATAATTCGTAAATAATAAACATCCCCAAATGTTGAAGATTAAGATATCTATTTATTTTACCAGACGCCCACGGAATGCTTTAACAGATCCGCCTGATGACTTCACCTCCGAGGTCGAGAGTCTCAGAGCACTAGGCAGATCAGACCCTCAGTCTGATGTAGGCGAACAGTACCCACCAGAAGTCACCTAGTAAACGTAACAAATCTGTTCGAATGGCGTCTGAGCCTTTGTTTACTCACAGTCGGGCCGTCCAGCTCGTACTGCCCTCCCAAACCGAGGGATCGACACGTGTCGGCCCTCATCTCTACTCACTCATACGCCGTACGAGGCGGCACCCTTAAGGCACCGCCCGTCAATGGCACCAACGCACCGAAGCATCCTCAATGCGTCCGGTCGTCGTTCAGTTCAAATCCTATAACACTCAACGGAGTATAGGTTGAGGAGTCGTTTAGCCGGTCGGGCTACACCTTCTGTGTAGAAGTCCCAACCCGGCACTACCTGCGCGGAAGGTCGGGCGCGTAGGTGTCTGTAAGCAGATTCGGCCCTCACTAAATAAAAAAAAAAAAAAAATATCTATTTATAAACGTGAAGGAAAAGCTTTAGACCCCTTTTTAAGCATACTATGTGCACATAGACCAGGGTCGATATTTTTAGAAACGAAAAAAAAAATAAAGTAGGATGAAACCTATTGGAAAAGGAAGGGAATACCACTTAAATGAAAGGAAAAATAAATTACGGGTTAATTAAAATAGTATTAGTATTAATTAAAATATTCACATGAATTTTGAGGTTATGGAGAAAAAGTGTAGATACAAAAGTTGTAGATCTTTTTATTGTCTACAACTTTGCCATTTAACTTTTTTCGATAGGACTTGTAGTTTTGCCGGAAATTGAGATTTACCGATTTTTACCCTTAAAAACCTACCCCCTACCCCTTCCCAACCTCAGATCGCCCGTAGTTTATTTTTCCTTTCATTTTAGTGGTATTCTCTTCCTTTTCCAATAGGTTTCATCCTACTTTAATTTTTTTTCGTTTTTTATCATTTTGGACGGTATCAACACTGGTCTAACAGAGGAGTGTGAGATTTGGCATATTTAAAGTTTATATGGAGTAGAAGTGCAGAAAGCTAAAATATACGTACAGGGCGAGTTTCTGAGATGGAACTGTCTGGCCAAGATCTAAACTATGAGAAACGGTAAAAAGTGTTCAAAAAATTCATGAGTTTGATTTTTGAGGAAACAAAACTGCATATTTACATTTTTTTGATAATTTGTTTAACAGGGGATGAAAGCAATTGAATTTGATAATCTACACCGAAAGAAATATTTCTTACAGACGTATATTTACGGATACATCAAAAGTACACCGACAGATTTGTCCTGCAGCTGCATGGTATAATATACTGTGCAACGCTAAATCAAGTAATACCGCAATTTAAGTTTACAATATCCTTTTTTCATGCTGAAATTTTTCTTAGTGTATATATGTATATAAATACGTGAAGAAAAACTCTAGACCTCTTTTTAAACAATACGCGCACGGATTAGTCAAATTTTGCATAGTTAAAATTTATGTGTAGTAGGAGTGCAGAAAACTAAAATCTATATGGGTAAAGGTGAATTTTTGGAATGGGGCTAAACTATTAGAAATACCGAAAAGTGTTCAAGGAGTGTCAGATTTAGCATTGTCAAAGTTTATATGGAATAGTATTGCAGAAAGGTAACATTTATATACAAGTGAATTTTCGAGAAGGGACATAACTATGAGAAACAGCGAAAGGTGTTCAAAGGATTCATGAGCCCTTAGGTATGTGCGCGGTGAGGAGGGAAAGCAGCCCCTAAGCGTTGACGACGGACTGACAGAGCAGGATCTGCCTCCCTCCGCGCCGCGCACGTACCTAAGGCGCAGTACAGCTGTTTCGGTCAAACTATAAATTTTTGAGGAAAAAAACATGGATATTCGCTTTTTTTGTCATTGGAAATGACTTTCATTTCGTTGGAGTAAAGACGGTCATTTGGGAGGCAGATTGCACAAAGAGTTTTCAAGATATCGGGATAAACGTGGTGTCAAAAAACGCAGCTCGGCGAACTCTACAAGATGGCAAAAGACAATTTGGAAAAAGTTCAAAAACAAAAAAAATATTCGCAAAAAACTAAAAAAATCCCAAATTTTTTCCCCGATTTTCATTTTAGGAGCCCGATATCTTGAGAACTAGGTCCGAATAAAAAAAACGGCTCGGGGTAATTAGACGGGGGATCGTTTGAGACTAAAATGTCAGAATTGGATCCGGTTGTCCGTTCAGTAGTGATTAAGGTTGCCCTTATTTGGAGGTCGGATGTGCGTCGGTGTTACATTTTGTACTAATTCGGTTTGTTCGATCAAAATGTCGTATAAATGCTATATTTCGAAGTTTTAAGCTTATTCAAATACAGTTGTGTGTGTTATTTTCTTTTTTTGCGAAAAAAATTTATTTCGAAAAATATTATCCAAAATATGTGTGTTTACTTTATTCCGTTAGGTTTATTTCCAATGTCGTAAGAAGTTCGCGCGAAAACAGGAGATCCGTTGATTTTTTTTACATTTGTTACTTCATCAAGGGATCAAACCACTCTATTTGACAATCTATATTATAATACGTGAAGAAAAAACTTTACACCCCTTTCAAATCATATTGCGGTACGGAGGAGTGTGAGATTCGACATAGTAAAAGTTTATATGGAAAAGGAGTGAAAAAACCTAAAATCTATATATAACTAATATATGTTACAAATGGATGGTACAGTTCCAATCAACTTTTATGGCGGATATGAACATAGGCACAAGTCGCGTCGCAGTAACCAATTTTAGGTGTAGCGGGACGCAGTGGAGCGAGGGGCATATGACTGAACCTGCGCAAGCATGCATAAAGCGTTGTATTCCGATCCGCCATAAAGTTTGATTGGAACTATACGGTCATGTTATGCGCAGGGATCACGAGTATGTAGGCAGAAGAATTTTAAGTATGAATGTGGGAGGACGTAGAAGAAGGGGAAGACCGAGGAAGAGATGGTTAGATTGTGTGAAGGAGGATATGATAGTGAAAGGATTGAGTGATGAACTGACGAATGACAGAAAGGAGTGGAAGAAAAAAACATGTTGGGCCAACCCCGCTTAGAGTGGGATAAGGGCAGGAGAGAGAGAGGTAAAAAAAAAATATTTCTTAAAAACCTAAAAAGTATACATTAAATATGACACAGTTTTTTTTTATATAAAATGGTATATAGGCTAAATAGGGTTATTCGTTGACGCTAAATTGGGTCGAGACCTGTTCTATAGCGTCAACAATACATTGCAAAAGAATTATACAATGCCAAAATTGGTAATACAGCGTCAATCTGTTAAACTGAGATGTTAATGATATCTGCGACTTTAATTTATTATTAAAAACGGAGGGTGTAAATTTGTGTAGAGATGAGAATTTTGTGTTATATACTATTTAAGTATGTACTTTAAAAAACATGACTTATAAGGTCTTCAGTGTAGGTGTACGAAAGAGTTTGAAGCCAGCCCGTTACTATTTTCTTACAGTCATACTTATTAAGAGTAGAAATTTGAAAAAAACACTATTAACTTTTTTATAAACAAAGGGACCGAGAAAAGGAAAAAATCTATGGCTAAAGGATGTTCTAAATACGGTTTTGGGATAAATGATTAGGCGATTACGTTTTTGTACAAAGGAAACAAGGGTATATGACAATATCGAATGTTTTAGTACTAAGTGAAGAAAATAGATCTGTCGAACTGTGAGAACGTTACAGTATGAGTAGAAGTCTCTAGTAGGGAAAAGGTATGGTTTTGCTGTTGCAACCTTAAGAATAAGCCTTTGTGCTCATTCAAGTTGAATTAAATGTGTTTTTGAGGCACCACCCTAAGTTATCGTACAGTAACTCAAGAGTTATTGACATAAAGAGATGTAAAAAGAGACAGTGTTACGACCGAATGGCCGAGTGGTTAGAGACCCTAACTGCGGAGCCAACGGTTGCGGGTTCGAATCCCGCCCGGGACAAATATTTGTGTGCATAAACATGTTTATTTCGTTCCGGGTCTGGGTGTAAAATATTTATCTATGTATATATTATTAAAAAAAAGAATATTTAAGTATGTATATCAGTTGTCTAGTAACCCATAACACAAGCATAATACTTGCTTACTTTGGGACTAGATGGCGCTGTGTGGGTTGTCCCACGTATTGTCCCACGTATTATTATTACGTATTATAATAGTCTGTCGTTTGAAGCAGTTTGAATGGACTTACTCTCGCCGATTTATGCCGAATGTGTAAGGTCGAATGTCGACGACTAGTATATCTAAAGGTACAAGAGACAAAAACAATTACTAAAAGTATATTCCATATATTTATCGAAAATACATTTTTTTAATGGAAACTAAACTTAAAAATATCGATAGATCGACTTGCAAAATCGATACCTTACCCTGATTTTACTGTATACATTATTAAAGACACTTGTATATTTATAATCAATGATGCGTGGACGCAGCTAGTATATAAAGCGCCTCTCACAGGACAGACATATCAGTTGCAAGGTAGAAATCGATCCTGCAAGGATGTTTGCGAAAATCGTGAGTATCTTATTATTTTCAACTAACTGTAATTAGTGTATTTAAATTTATTATATTAAAACACAACGAAAAAGATATAATTTCCTGGGAAATAATGTCACAAATAAAAAACAAAAACTAAATTCCCTGAAAATTGTAAACAACTTTGTATATGCTTTGTATAATAGTACATTATGATGCAAGGACGGTAAGCTGGATATTACAGACGAGGCGAAAGCGAAGTGCTTACAATAAACCGAGACTATAATAGGCAGCTTACTGAGTACGATCATCATACTACGATTTTTAATAGATTTGCGATTAAAATAATTAAAATAATAGTTCAAATGTATTAGTGGCGAGAGCTAACGGCGCGAGCGGGTTGCTTTTCGCGGTTACAAACAGAATGCTCGTTTCTGATTGGTCGTTTCTAAAGTAAAAAAGCCTAGTACTGTAAAATACAACATTACGGTACAAGTTTCGATGTCATAAAGACTGTATTAATAGCAAGTGTATTAAAAATGTATTTAAAATTATTGGTCATGTTGTATTTTTGACGCTTCGCAATATACCTATTGACTGACCGATTATATTTGTGTATTTGTATTAAATTTTTTCTACTGTCATCACATTTACGAAGGCTGTGAAAGTTGTATCTAAATATAGATAGGGAGCTATTATAGAGCCAATGTGTACGGGTCTAAGCTGTCTCTACAGCTTAAATACAGTTATTGTAGAGGCCTTAGAAATGTCTATTCCTTGTGTGCTAGTTTAACGGTATAAAAAGTTTACAATGCCATCGTTCGATCGTGTACAAACAAGAAGATTACCGAATTTAACAAAAAGTAAAAGATAAATGATAGAAAAAATGAAAAAAAAAATGAAACTTTAAGAATGTTTTTTTCGATAAATCTTAGTTTGCTCCATCTGCTCACTTAAAACTACGGCTGAACGTAGTTCAACTTTAAACATGTTTTTTTCGCGGTCACCGTTAGTTTGCGCAATCTGCTCACCTTGGCTCTACTCGGTCTATAAGTTTGGACTACGTTCAGCCGAACACCCTGGTATGTAACGAAGGGCACATTCCGACATAGCTGACACTGAGCGGCTTACGGCGGTGTTAAATACGGAAATCAAAGAACATAAATTTTTTCGTTCACGTTTACGTAACGTCGACAGACTGTAAGCGGCATATTATCAATTAAGTCGTAAGAGGAATGGTGTAGTGGCAAATTTCCATACAAATTAACGGCGTTAATGGTTGCACCCCATTAAACCTTAACCGATTGGCGCGAAAAATATTGTATTTGGAATGGTATAAACTAGGTTTACACGTTTTTAGTTATCTAAATATTTTAACATACCATAAAAAAGAAAAAAAAAACTTAAATGCGCGGGATTTTCTTTTTGGAAATCGTTTCTTTTTTTACGACATTTTCACATGTTGTACCTAAAGAATGGAAATAAAATGAAAAATTTAGAATTTCGATGAGATGTTGTGAAAATGCAATTAGTTTCATGTTGAACTTGTGAAAAATGAAACAACTTCGAAAAGAAAACTCTCGCATTGTTTTTTAAGATTTATCAAAATATTTAAAAAATTGAAATCTTGCAAACTTAGTTTTTGTTAATCTGAATACCATATATTTTTTTGCATCTATCGGTTAAGGTTTAATGGGGTGCAACCGTTAACGCCGTTTGTTTAGAAATTTGTCACAACACAATCCTCATAAGACGCACGAATAAATGCTCTATTTTGTCTATGCGTCCAAAATCAAACACTTAAAATAAGAACATTATATTTTTTCAGTTGATACTCAGCTGCGTTGCTGCCTTGGCAATCGCTAGGGAGTATCCCGCGGGTTTGCATCCCGCCGTATGCCCGGATTATCCCTATTGCGATCCCGCGACTTTGGCGAGACACACCCCTGACGGTATCCCGATCCCGGAGTGGGGACTCAACCCGGCTTTGTTACATGCCGCTGCGCCTGTCGAGTGAGTGGAGAGAACTTTTTGATTTTCAGTGTAGTCTACGGTATCAATGCCTTCTTATAGTCCGGGAGCCAGCGGCCAGAAGCGTCACGACTTCTTAGAGCTGAACTTTTGACAATTAAGTCATAGTTTCAGATTATACAAACAACTGAATTTCTTAATACGTGGCATCTTTTTTTGTAAACTGCTAGTTATTTTATTTTTAATATCTTAGGAAAACCAACAGCTACACAATATAGGGTAAGTCAGAATGTTATACAGGTTTTCAAAAATTTATTATGTGAAATATAATGAACATATAATATTGTGAGATATACTGAGTGAAAGGTAAACTCTCAAAGTTTAGTTTAGTGTAGTTTTTTTTTAAAAAAACACATCACAGGTGTTCTATGTGAGCGCCTTTTGTTACACGACAGACATCAAGCCGATATTCAATCTCCTGCCAAACTTTCTGCAGCATATCGCGGTCGATATCAGCAATGGCTTCTGTGATGCGAGCACACAGTTCATCCAGTGTTGTTGGAAGTGGTGGTACGTAAACACGATCCTTTACAAAACCCCACATGAAGAAATCACACGGGGTTAGATCGGGTGAACGAGGGACTAGTCGACGGACGGCCAATTGATTTTCGTTTACAGATGCAGCCTGCATCCCTAAATTGTGTGTACCACTTACGAATGGCGCCTCCCATCTCTCTGATATTTGGTACGAAAATGTCGTTGAACAGTAATCACGGAGTTGTTAACATGGTAATCAAGCACACAGAACGACTTCTGCTCGCCAGTCAGCGCCATTTTCTTTTACTGCTCTCCTGCTGACATCTTGCGGGCGAACGCGGAATCAGTTTCAGGAAACTAAACTTTAAGAGTTTACCTTTCACACAGTATATCTCACAATATTATATGTTCATTATATTTCACATAATAAATTTTTGAAAACCTGCATAACATTCTGACTTACCCTGTACTTATCACATAAACAAACAATAACTTACTAAAATTTATCTTTTAGAAAGCCATCGCTATTTTTGGTTTCGCTCCTAAACTATTGATGCAGCAGGCAAGCTGCTTCTTTATCTGCATTTCTAAAGACCCCAGGTTCAATTCCTTAGTCGGTACATCTTAGTAATATATTTTGTATTAATTATAATACAAATGCAAAAATAGGTATAATACTATAAATATAATACTATAATACCTTGTTCGTCTGTCTGTCTGTCTATCTGCCAGTAAGACTGTATAGCTATCTGTGCTATCATAGTTTCCAAACGGAAAACCCATTCATTATTTTTTGTTTCAAAGTTATAATAATAATAACCTTGGACGTGCCATACAATGCCATCTAGTCCCAAACTAAGCAAAGCTTGTATTGTGGGTACCAGACAATTGATGTACATACTTAAATATTCTTTAAATATATACATATATAGATATTTCCTTCTAAGACACGCATGCTATATTGATCAGGATGGTTCTTAGCTATTTTCCGTCTGTCTGTTTTTTTGTGTGTCCTTCTGTGGCATCGACAACATTGACTTTTCTAAAATACCAACTTATCTACTTCTGTTAACAGGAATCCAGCTGGGGTCCTAGCAGCTCCGAGGTATCCAGCTGACCTTAATCCAGCACTGTGCCCAAACTACCCTTACTGCTGGTGAAATGCTGACGGCTTGGTGACTTCATCAATGGTTAATTACAGAACTTTTGACAGATGCTAATGAACTACTTATTGCAATTTTTAAAGAAATTAATGAAAAACAGTTTGACCTTTTTTCAATAATTTAATAGAAGAAATAGAAAACTGTTGATAAATTCTTGTCCGACTAAATTGTCATAAATTCTGTAATTAATTTAATTAATTAATGAAAACCATTCAAATGCCATCTGGTTACTGTATGCTGTACGTTGACTGATAATCCCCACTGCCAATTTATTATTTACTTAATGTAAAATTAAAAAAAAATAATACACAAATACGCTGTGATTGTAAAAAAATGTTATTTGTAAATAAACCATATTTTTGTATAATCTGAATTTGTTTTTATTCTACCTTTTGTATTATTGGTTATAGACATATCAAACACTCTACACTGACTGTTATTGAATAACCAATGAAGCACTGCAATGGTGCCCGCGTAAGTATGTCTGAGTGGAACTTCGCAGCGTACTGGCGGTCGGTGCACACGTATCAAACCGACATGTTTCTCTAGGGCATAAGGATGACAAAAAAAACATGTCTAATTTTCAAGAAGATTGTGAACAGAAATTACCGCGAATTTATAAAATCTGAATTTATAAAATGTAATTATATTTTTTAAATTGTCACAAATTTTTGTAAAACTTATAAAATAATAGATTGTCTCGTAGGGCAGGGTGATAATAATCACCCAGTTTGTCTTTTTTTTAGATTATTTCCCCTAGTATTTACAAAACTTCTTAACGTACTTATCTACTTCCGGTCAGTCAGTTGAATCATCATCATCATCATCATCAGCCCATTTTTACCCCACTGCAGGGGCTTAGGCCTCCCCCAGGGTGAGGAGGGGGGCTTGGAGCTTAAGTCCACCACGCTGCTCCACTGCGGGTTGGGAACTGTAACGACTGCCATCTATTAATAGCGTCCGGGACCGACTGCTTAACGTGCCCTCCGAAGCACGGTGTCAGTGATATTGTGTACTAAAGTCAGAAAAACTCATTGGTACACGCCCGGATTCGAACCATGGCCCTATGGGGCCTTATAAATTTGAGACAGGTTCGTTGCGCTCTGGGCTATCACCACATCAGTCAGTTGAATATGAGTGTGTTAAGATGCAGCGCAAATAATATTGCCGTAAGATCAATATGTCATATGGAATTGTAATCCTCATGAACAAATAAAAATATTATGAGTTTATTTAGTCCAAGACGTAAATGTAAATAGTGAACGTCTGTCCAGTTGACGTCTCAGGGATAATAATATTTCATTTATTTGTTTTATTAAAATTTTCTTTTATCCATTTTTCATATAAAACAATATTAAATTGCGTTTTGTAAGAAAGAGCGGAAATATAAATTTTATGGCTTATAAGTTCCTAAGAAATATAATTGTATTTATTTTTGTTATCGTATAAAGTTAATTTTAATATTTTCTTGCTAAATAAAAAAATACGTTTGTTTTTTAATTTACACGATATCTTTAAAAAAATTTTTTGCAGTGGTTTTGCATGCACTGATCTAATCTCGCACGCAGCCAACAAGTTTTCCCGGCAAGGCTTTTAAAACTGCTGCCTTTTCATTTTTTTTGTCTGGATTTTAATAAGAATAACTACTTATTAACTACCGATGTCCGAATCGATGCCATCAACTCTTCAACGAGAAAAATGCGTATCTCCATATACGTCTCGAATATGAATTATAGTAATTGGCTCGTGAGGTTGGAAGGATAAAGAAGTTAACAATGAAAAATATTTAAACACAATGAATGACTGTAAGTTTAAAATATTTTTATACAACGTTTTGAGTTATATTTACAAAGTGTTGCTAACTTCATTTGTTGACACACATAAATACACATAATGCTCGGGAAGAATAATTAAAATAATAATAATCATCATCATCATCAGCCCATTTTTACCCCACTGCAGGGGCTTAGGCCTCCCCCAGGGTAAGGAGGGGGGCTTGGAGCTTAAGTCCACCACGCTGCTCCACTGCGGGTTGGGAACTGTAACGACCGCCATCTATTGACAGCGTCCGGGACCGACTGCTTAACGTGCCCTCCGAAGCACGATGTCAGTGATATTGTGTACTTAAGTCAGAAAAACTCATTGGTACACGCCCGGATTCGAACCATGGCCTTATAAATTTGAGACAGGTTCGTTGCGCTCTGGGCTATCACGACATAATAATAATAATATTCTTTATTGTACACCAAAAGTCATTAGAAAAGAATAAATAACATATCTCTTATAACTAAGTTTGGTACAATGGGCTGTCTTATAGCTAAAAGCAATTTCTTCCTTACAACCTTTGGATGGATTGATTGAAGCTTGAGAAAACAAAAATAGTTATGGTGTAGATACTTACTGGTAGAAGAAATTAAGCTACCTAAATTTATCTATAAAAAATAATAGTCTATAAAATAAACGGAAACTAACTAAAGTAAATAATTTACACTATAATAAGAAATCTTTATTTTAAGAAAATATTTTTTGAAACATTATTTATCTGATATTTTTACTGTATCTTTGTATCAATTCTAAGTTTTAATTTTGAAAAATATACTTCCTAAAACGACAGCGCCTTTTAATTAGGGAAATAGGTACAGTTCCAATCAAACTTTATGGCGGATGTGAACATAGGGACAAGTTGCGTCGCAGTAACCAGTTTTAGGTGTAGCGGGACGCAGTGGAACGAGGGGTGTATGACTGTACCTGCGCAAACACGCTTAAAGCGTTATATTCCGATCCGCCATAAAGTTTGAGGCGAACTACACTAATATTTAGATAAATTTAAATAAAACCACAAGAAAAACGTACATTTAATAAATTTATATGAGATTAACTTAAATTTAATAAAAAAACTAGACAAGTGCGAGTTGGACTCGCACACGAAAGATTCCGTACCACAGTATAATATAAAAAAAAAATTAGTTTCTTGTATAGGGACCCCTTTAATTTTAACTTTAATAAATTTTTATTATTTGTTGAAGTGTCCATCATAAAATTTGAAGTGTAAGCAACGATCTCACAACCACCAATCCGACTGTCGTATCCGACTGTCGTGTCCGACTATCGTATCCCACTGTCGTATCAGACTACTGTATCATACAACCGTATCAGACAATCGTATCAGACAATCGTATCCGACAATCGTATCAGACAATCGTATCCGACAATCGTATCAGACTATAGTATCAGACGACAATCGTATCCGACAATCGTATCAGACAATCATATCCGACAATCGTATCAGACTATAGTATCAGACGACAATCGTATCCGACAATCGTATCAGACTATAGTATCAGACGACAATCGTATCCGACAATCGTATCAGACTATAGTATCAGACAATCGTATCAGATAATCGTATCCGACAATCGTATCAGACAATCGTATCCGACAATCGTATCAGATAATCGTATCAGACAATCGTATCCGACACTCGTATCAGACTATAGCATCAGACAATCGTATCAGACAATCGTATCCGACAATCGTATCCGACAATCGTATCAGATTATAGTATCAGACAATCGTATCAGACAATCGTATCCGACAATCGTATCAGACAATCGTATCAGACAATCGTATCAGACAATCGTATCAGACAATCGTATCTGACTATAGTATCAGACAATCGTATCAGACTATCGTATCAGACAATCGTATCAGACAATCGTATCAGACAATCGTATCAGACAATCGTATCAGACAATCGTATCCGACAATCGTATCAGACTATAGTATCAGACAATCGTATTAGACAATATTAAATATATTTACGTCGTGATAGCCCAGAGCGCAACGAACCTGTCTCAAATTTATAAGGCCCCATAGGGCCATGGTTCGAATCCGGGCGTGTACCAATGAGTTTTTCTGACTTAAGTACACAATATCACTGACACCGTGCTTCGGAGGGCGCGTTAAGCAGTCGGTCCCGGACGCTGTCAATAAATTGCGGTCGTTACAGTTCCCAACCCGCGGTGGAGCAGTGTGGTAGACTTAAGCTCCAAGCCCCCCTTCTCACCCTGGGGGAGGCCTAAGCCCCTGCATTGGGGTAAAAATGGGCTGATGATGATGATGATGAAATATATTTACGCGAAAATACTTTTAATTTGGATTTTCTTTGCAGCGGAGTGTGATAAACTCTGAAAAACAGTAGTGAAAATGCGATGGAGTAGGTAGATCAACTTGGATCAAACATTCAATAACTGAAATCTCTAATAGTCGCTATGCCACAGATAATTAGTTATTATCATTTACTATAGAAAGCGCTATCACTAAAGCTGTCTTGAACAAATCTCAATTAATCAATTTTCAACAAAAACTATTAACGACCCTGTAGAGTGAAGACCTTGTGTGTCCAAATAACAAAACTCCATCACATCTATGAGATTATCCCAAAAACTGCGAAATTTACTTTTAATGGTTGAATGGTATGGTTGGAATGGTTGGATGGTTTTCATGGACACCGCTCAATTATCTTTTACAATAACATCACAAAAGGAAAGTGCATCTAGTTTTCGCTTATTGGCCAAACAAACACTATCTGCCATTTTCTATGGAATTTTTACAAAATTTTTACTTATAAAAGTACATTTTTTAAGTTAATCTATTACTCGTTAAATAATACAGTCTAGTTAGCTGTGAAAGTTTTCCTTTTAACTGCGTTATATAATATATACTCTTGTCATAAATTTTTTCCACATATCCAAAAACAACGGTTTAGGTGGTAGTGGTGGGGAGGGGGGGGGGGACCAAAACTAACAAAAATTAAGACGTTAGGATGCATATCTCAACAACTGTTGACTTAAATAAAAAAAATGTTTGAAACTTTGATATCATTTTTGAAGACCTATCGTTTGGTACTCCTCGCGTCAATATACGATGAATTATTTTTTTTCGTACTTCAGTTACATGAATGGCGACCTATCACAAAAAAAAAATTACTAATTTCACTACGTCGTTGTATAGCGGTTCATAGATTACGCCTACCTTCCAAATGTCATCTATATATTGCCAATAGTATCCGAGAAAAACCCCAGACAGACAGACAGACGAACGGACGAACATGGCGAAACTATAAGGGTTCCTTTTTTGTCATTTGGCTACGGGACCCTAAAAATGTCATGACGTCTTCCAGTCTCTTGAGAATAAAACGCGTTTGTGCCTCCCTTATTTATTATATTGCTTCTCTGTGACTTTTGACTATGACTTGCACATGGTTTTGCCACGCAGCGCGCTGTCATTTTGACGCTTCACTTTGAATTTTCGTTGTAGCGGCTTCGAAAGTTAGAATCCTATTGTTTCGGCCATGTAGCCTTTTGTAATTCATAAAACTATAAATTAAACCTTAATTAGGTCTCTGACCTACCACTATATCACCCCGTTATGCCCCACTTCAGTGGCTTAAGTCTCCCGTCGGGATGAGGGTGCTTGAAGCTTTATCCACCACGCTGCTCCAGTGTGGGTTAGTGGATTTTAACAACTGGCATCTGGGGACGGTAAATTTGTTCCACAAACCTCACCCAAAGACGCTCCTCAGTGTTTCGCGCTCGTGTTGTCTCAGAGATGTTAGCATTCTGGGGCATTCGGCAGATCTAAGGACGGGTGAATTTCGGACTAAGCTGTAATTGCCGCAGACATAAAGAGAATATGAACTTTTCCAACGTTATAATGAAGTGTATTAGTGACTAGTTCAGAAACCCCGTGTGTCGAAGCCAGGTAATCCTAAACAAACTCACGTCCCGCTTTCTCTGAACTGCGAAGCCCTTGTAGCGGATGGGTGATGTTGCCTGGCCTGGAACCACTAGTTTGCCTATGCTAGCTATGTACCTCACTTTTTTATTACATAAACGGCTTCTGTTAATGCTAATGTATGATATTGTTTTTGACATCCCTTCCCACGGCCTTTCTACCCCACTTTTTTAGGTGTATACAGCAGGATACACTGGCCTGAAAACATACCTCAAATGTAAATAAATAAATGATTAAAAAATACAAAAAAAATAAGTGTTTACATAGTCTATGGATTGATAAGTAATGCCGAATGATTCTGCCAATTTTGTTAAATTTTCTATTTTTATTAAGTATTTCAACTTCAGTGTCATTTTTCCGTGCAAGTACAAAAATATTGCAATAAACATAAAGTACAAAATAGATCACAAAGGTATAAACAACAATAAATAATATGTTATTCTAGTTGATTAAAGTATTCCTTGAATACGTCATAAACTATTATGAATGTTAAAAACCCAAAACCACCAAACATTCCCCACCCGCGCCAGAATGGAGGCACAAGGTTTGCGCATTATGGCATGAAACCCGTCCACGCGGACCTCCGCGAACATTCCAGACGCGCTACAATACCGCGGCAGCCACATCTGCACCCTGAACGCATTATTGTATTGGACACGAAGAGCGCTGTATGCCCTTTGCGTATAACTCACCCACAAACTGCAAGTTTAAAAGGATTGACAGAAGGCTCTGAAGAGCATGGTCTTGACCTGATTAGTACACTTTACAAATCTGCGAACGACCATATTACATCGCACAGACAACGCTTTACGCTCCCGCTGTATATCTACATCATCACTCAGATCATCGGTGACCCAGTGGCCCAGATACTTAAACTTGCTGACTTTATTAAGAGGAGAACCGCATAATAAGACCGGAGGCACAATGGAATGGCCTTTAGTACGCACCTTGAATAACATCAACTTACTCTTCTTCTATTGTATCTGAGCCCATGGATCGCCGCATATCTTTCATATATTGCCAAGTCTTTTTAGTACGCTAATCGTTGGACTCAGCAATCTTAAAAGGTCCACATATGCTATCGCGGAGTTTTGGTTAGAACTTTTAAAGGGGAACAATTCCGTAATACATTATTTTTGCTTAACATCAACCGTTTACACAGCGTGCGTAACGGAAGCTCTCAAAAGGAATATTTTTTCCCGTTTTTGCAACATTTTTCATTGATCGTCCGCTCCTATTGATTGTAGTTGATGTAATAATAGCCTATAGCCTTCCTCGATAAATGGACTATTATACAAAAAAATAATTTCTCGATTCGAACCAGTAGTTCCTGAGATTTGCTCGTTCAAACAAACAAACTCTTCAGCTTTATAATATTATAGTATAGATACATTGAGCCACCATACAAAGAAATGATTTATATTTTTTCTTGATCACACTTCTGCATTTCAGTTCATAAAACGTAACATGCGATTATAAAAAATATTTTGCTTTAAAGTTTTAATGGAGATTATTGATTGTTTCAATAGTTTCGAAACATTTGTACAAAATCTAAACATTGTTTATTTATAATATGTTTATTGTGAAAAATAAGGTTTTTCGAGAAACGCTTCAAAACTATTGAAAGAACCATATATAAAATCAGCATAACTAATGTTATTGATGCTAACCCCATCAACATGACAACCTATATGAGTGTTGCTTTGCTCTACGAGTAGCTGATTAATGTACAAGTAAAATAACTTTGGAGATGTAATCCCACCCTGCCTCACACCACATTCAAGCCCGTAAGGTGCCGAAAGTGATCCCGCCCACCTCACGTCATTGCATTGGTGTTTATACCAATATTTAAACAGCGCGATTGAATCATCAGGTACCCCAGACTCATTCTTCAGCTTATACCACAGCACGTCATAGTGAACCAGGTCAAAAGCTTTTGATAAATCTAAGAAACAAGCGTACACTTGTGTTTCTCTATCTACATCGTCTTTTTCCCATTCATTCAATGAAAATAAAAATGTATTCGGCCTAAGTGTGCCCTAACATATACCTACGATGTTTCTTGGTATTCAATATGTCCTATAAAAATTGAGCTAAAAATTAGCTAAGGGGCCGTCCATTAATCACGTGATGCTTGAAAGGGGGGGAGGGATTTGACAAAAATCACGAAATGTCACAAGGGGGGAGGGGAGTGTAGTAAGATATCATGTGTATTTATTTTTTCAAACGCGCTATTTTTAAATCGAAAAATGGCGTGTACACCATTCGTTTATTATTTTTATACCAATCAAAAACAATTTGCAACTTTTCTGTCTAGACATTTTCATCATGGTCCTTAATTTCAGAATAAAATAAGATTATACATACTTTATAACCGTATTTAAGATAATATTCTAAAAAAATTTAGAATTATTGTACATACTAATAATACACGTAATGCTGGGGTGGGGGGGGGGGGTAGTCTTAAACCTCACCATGTATCACCAAGGGGGAGGGGGGGTTAAAAAAATGCTTAAAAAAAGATCACGTAATTAATGGACGGCCCCTAAGTTAAGATGCTAAATATTACTGAAATATTTTTTTATTTAATTTAAAGTTTAAGCATAACTTTTTATCGTACATGAGAATTTGGAGGCAAATTCTTAATAAGCGAACAAAATGTTACCATAAATATTTTTAACCGTATGTGTTCACACAAGTTATGAAGTTGTAAATAAATTGTTTTCTTGTACGTAATTCAATAAACTTGTACTAGTATTACAAAATCCTCGATCGTGTAACTCATTGGATATACACATTGTATATACGTTGGAAGACTTCATCTACAAATAAGGGCAAGTTTATGGCAATTAAATTCAATACATAAATTATGAAATTCTTTAACTAAATCTTTCGGTGTTGAAAACTTGATTTGAGTAACTTTCATATCATATTGAATTATTTGTTATTAAATAGCTGATTGCTAAAATCAGTTTATCAACCTAATTATAATAATTTCCGTAATAGAAAATATATTTTTGTATAGGTCATTATTGGATTAGTCAAATCATTTGATTATGATATCAAACCAAAACTTAATAGATAACAACGAATATTTATAAAATATTTTTGTCTACATGCCGGCGCACTAGTCGGCATGTAGACAAAGCCCGCGATATGCCACAAAAACTCTTTGTTGGTATGCTATTGAGTGTTCCTAAATCTTGATAAAATTACATATTTCAAGAAACTTTTTTCTATTAATATTGTATTTAAAAGTAATTAAAATAATAAAAAAACTTTAGACTTTATCATGATTTAGTAATTATTTAAATTTTTTTTTTGCTATATTTATCTTAATACCTGTATCCTACTAAAGGATACACCGGGAGGTTTTATACACATTGTATCATCATCATCATCATCAGACCGTGTCTCTCCACTGCAGGATATAGGCCTCTCCCAAGGCTCGCCACCACACACGGTCCTCCGCCTTCCGCATCCAATTACCCCCGGTATGGTGCTTCAGGTCATCAGTCCACCTTGCCGGAGGGCGTCCAACGGTTCGCTTCCCAATACGTGGCCTCCACTCAAGAACCCGTCTACCCCATCGGTTGTCGGTTCGGTTATACACATTGTATAATAAAATAAAATCTACGAATTTTCTTAGATGTAGCGCGTTATATGATTATCAGTATGGAAAAGAAGGAAAAGAAAAAGCACTGATTCATTTTATAAAAGCACGCAAGAAGACTTATTTAATAGCGTTCTATGTTAGACCCAAAATTATAAATGGATTTATTCAAGGCATTTCGGCTAACTTCATAAATCAGATTTGAAAGTAGCCGGTATAGAAATCGAAACTGGAGGATGTTGATATTGAAATATTATAGTTTGTATACAAAAACGTCTACGGACATGTGTAAAGAGAATAATGAACCGGCCGTGCTTGTGTATCCAACAAATATTTTATTGAAGCTCGAAGTAATTGTTTAATCGGTACTGACAACTTGTATGGATCGATTAAAACTCATTGTTCGTCGACAAAATATGAAATGCATTGTATTCCGCTTTTTATGGTAGTTCAAGGTCGACAACGTATTGGTGCACATTGCTTTAAAATGTCATCACTGATTGGGGGTCGATTCTCAAACCAGTCGACGTTATTTCATAGTATTTTAGATAAACACATAACAACTAATGATCATCGAAAGCCACTAGATACAGTGAAACACGTCTTTTTTAATTTGCCACCAAAATGCTTAATACCAATTTTTATGGTTTTAGCTATAAGAATGACAAAAAATCTCATACCATTATTGATTCCGTTGAAGATATGCAATGGAGTGTATCACTGCCCTTTTTTCTCGCCAGGTGGCGCATGAGCGACAGTACTCAATCGACTGCCAGTTTCATACAAAATTTGGATTTTTTATAAACATATACATATAAATATATTCATAAGACATAAATGTCACAATATGTAAAGAAAGTAGGTACATTCGCCGAGATCGCCATCTACAAAAGTTTTGAGTGACACACACCATTACAGTGTAACTCAACCATGTAAAGATGTACCTTATTATACTGATAAGAAATATATTAACATTACAGTAAGTGCCTGTTCGAAGTTCGTAAAACGCACGCTTTTGATTAATAATGCCTTCCAGTACATACCATATACATAGATACAGTCAGGCGGAACAAACACGCAAGTGAATTTTAAGAACTATTGAAAAATACACTAAAGGGGGTGTCCATTAATAACATGAAAAGTTCTTTGTTAATTGAAAAACATTCACAATTTAAATCTAAATTAATTGAAAACAAAAGCTTATACAAAATTAATGTTATCATCATCATCAGCCCATTTTTACCCTACTGCAGGGGCTTAGGCCTCCCCCAGGGATGAGGAGGGGGGCTTGGAGCTCAAGTCCACCACGCTGCTCCACTGCGGGTTGGGAACTGTAACGACTGCCATCTATTGACAGCGTCCGGGAGCGACTGCTTAACGTGCCCTCCGAAGCACGGTGTCAGTGATATTGTGTACTTAAGTCAGAAAAACTCACTGGTACACGCCCGGATTCGAACCATGGCCCTATGGGGCCTTATAAATTTAAGACAAGTTCGTTGCGCTCTGGGCTATCACGACACAGTCCTTGTGTCACCATTAAAAACTATCAATACATTCAAATAAAAAATATTTTATATCTAAATCCATAGAGTAAAATGATGTGACAACAGCGTTTGGTATTTTAATAGAGTCATAAATGTCACTTCATTGTATCGAAGTGACATTACGCAACTTCACGGGGTGGAAGACAGGCGCGCGGGGATTTCGCGGGGGTAAAGACCCAGCGTGCGAGGACTTCGTGCACTGAAACTCGAAGTAAAACTCGCCATCTTGCTCCAAATAGCTAGAGTATAAGTGGTTAAACGGTAAACGCAGAAGAGGGTTTCTAGTCAATTCGAACTAATATTACTCTACGGTACGGCACTGATTTAGATATAAAAGTACGAATTTACTAGAAGCCCTCTTTTGCATTTACCGTCTAACCACTCCTACTCTAGCTAGCTGGTGTACCCGTTTGGCGAGATGGCGAGTTTCAGTCCAGTTTTAGTCGCGAGGTCGCCGCGCGCCAGCCTTCACCCTGTTTCAATACTGTGAAGTGACATTCCTGACTCTATTAAAACTTAAAACCAAACGGTGCTGTCAAATTTATTTACTCTATGGATAGACTGCCTCTATACTCTATAGGTAGAATGGGTAATAATAATATTATTATTACAATTTTACTATTAAAATTACAATTATATTAATTTCATTACTATACATCGGCCGTCGAGACAATGCGTACGTGACAGGTCATAATCGGGATAGTAATCGGATGGTTGATTTGAATTTGTACCGTCGGACGATTCACGTTTTCAAATATTATCGTTTACATGCACGAATAACACAAAATTAAGTTAAAAACCACCGTGCTTCGGAGGGCACGTTAAGCAGTCGGTCCCGGACGCTGTCAATAGATGGCGGTCGTTACAGTCCCCAACCCGCAGTGGAGCAGCGTGGTGTATTTAAGCTCCAAGCCCCCCTCCTCGCCTTGGGGGAGGCCTAAGCCCCTGCAGTGGGGTAAAAATGGGCTGATGATGATGATGATGAAATTAAAAACTATATTATGTCAACTCACAACAAACATGATATTGTAGCTATAAATCTAATGTGTCAGAAACGCATATTCTCGACGGTCTATTAAAATGATACAATTTTACAGCGACATTTTGTGTACATAAAAACTGTGTTTGTTTGTTTGTTTAACAAATGTTTAGTCATAAATTAAGGTTGATCAACTTACAAAACGTGTAACAAGTAGTAAATTAGCGTAGTTATTCATTTCCGATATGCAAATAATATTTAAATAAATGCGTTCGAATACCAAATGTCAAACCGGTTCGCCATCTTGGAATTTGCGTTCCATTACACGGTACATCGGCCTTGTGAAGGTTACATTGTATTATTGACTTTTTAAAACATCTCAAAAATGTAGATTTACTAGTTTCCCGCTCGCGACATCACCCACGTTGCCGATACGTTGTTGTCATCACATAGGCATAGGCCATAATTTTGTTAAGTACCTACATACGTGCAGTCAGTCCATTTCCACTTCCACCAGCTAATTATGTCCCACTGCAGGGGCTTAGGCCTCCCTTAGGGGTGAGGAAGTTAAGAACGTGCAGTGCATATCCTCAAATTCAATTTAACGACATTTACCCATCACTGCTTTTTTTTTTCAGAAAAATACAATGCGGAAGTTTTTTATATTTCAGAAAATTTATTGTAGACAAAAACAATAATAAAATTTTCATAAACTACATGTCAATACGTATTTTACTTTATTGTTTCTGTATTATTTTTTTACTTTCAGAGATATTGGACACTTCAAATGAATTTAAAACAAAAAAAAATGGATCAGATATGAGATCACAACTAAATAAGTTGTAAAAATCGTTCATTATATTCCCTATTATATAATGTCTGGATGAAACCTTTTACATATTTGTATGTGTGACTCTTCTTCTTCAGCTTTTTCCGACCATGTTGGTGTAGGCCTCCTTCAACTTTCTCCATTCCTCTCTGTGTTGACTTAATAGACCACATACTCACTTTCGCTACACCATGCTAAGTATGTACAAACCGTTTCTTATTTCGTGAATTGTAACCGAACTGTTAGGTGATACTTTAATTTACGTTTTTTAACTCCGACTCTATATCCAGACATTATACCTTATAATCAAGGACTTGAAAAAGGACATATTACATAGTTTAATTACATATCCTTTTAAAACAATATGTGCGGTATGCATTAAGAAACGCTTTCATATACCGTGACCATTTAATTACTTACTAATCGTCCTAGATTACGATAATCTACGTTGCATTATTGTTTTATAATTTTACAAGTCAGTAATCCTATATTGCATAGATACATTTACATGACTGTAGTCTTAATAATAATAATAACTATCACTGACTCCGTGCCTCGGAGAGCACGCTAAGCAGTCGGTCCCGGACGCTGTCAATAGATAGTGGTCGTTACAATCCCCAACCCGCAGTGGAGTAGCGTGGTGGATTTAAGCTCCAAACCCCACTCCTCACCCAGGGTGCGGCCTAAGCCCCTACAGTGGAGTAAAATGGGCTGATGATGATGATGAGTCTTAATAATGTATTGCGACGTAAAAAAAATGCTTTAAAAAAAATGCCATCGCCTTAATAGAATCAATAAACTTACTGATCATGTAAGCCGATTCAAAAAAGATCCCAGTTAAAGTTTAGACAAGTATAAAACTACAATACGCGTAAAACTAAAGCTTTGTACAAAAGCTTAATAAATGTATCGGACTATTTAAATGATAGAAATCCATGGTGTAGACCACGGAGGATTTGTATACCACGGGAGGAGGAGGAGACGAGGAGGACTTGTTCGTCTATCGTTCATAACTTCACGAGTTCCTGAGAAAAAAGGTATTAATTAAAAAAAATATAATTTTAATGATATATCTATTTATTTAATAAGAAAAACCACAGCTCTTAAAAAGCTAAATTAACATAACTTATAAATACATGGATTTACATTTTTTTACTTATTCATACTAAAATTTAAGGCGACATCAACCAAGACACTTATTTTTTTGTAAATGAAAAATCAAACCGACAACAAAAAGTATTGGTATAGTTCCAATCAAACTTTATGGCGGATCGGAATACAACGCTACGTGCTTGCGCAGGTTCAGCTCGTAACACTGCGTCCCGCTACACCTAAACTGAGTTAATATTTTTCGAATGTATTCCTTTATTTGGCCTTACTTCTCGGTAAATTTCATAATTCTAGTTCAACAGAAAGTACCCTATACGTTTTCATTTATGACTGACCGAATGGCCTAGTGGTTAGAGACCCTAACTGCGGAGCCAAATGTCGCGGGTTCGATTCCCGCCCGGGACAAATATTTGTGTGCATGAACATGTCTATTCGTTCCATGTCTGGGTGTAAAATATTTATGCAATGTATATATTATAAGGAATATTTAAGTATGTATATCAGTTTTCTAGTAACCCATAACACAAGCATAATACTTGCTTACTTTGGGACTAGATGGCGCTGTGTGGAATGTCCCATGTATTATTATTTTTAAGCAAGTCATCAGTGGCATAGGCAGGGGGGAGGTCGAGAGGGTCCGGACCCCCGTCTTAAGGTATTTAACACATTCTTCAATTTTTATTTTATAATTATAAATAATGATAAAATAAATAAGACCCTAATACTATGGCTTATAAGGTGGAGGGTCACATAACATATTTATCTATGACAAAAACCCATTTCCGATGTTTTTGCATAACCCCTTCTCGCGCTCACCTCTTCAATTGTATTTAGATTCTATAATAAAACTGACTGTGGCTTTCCGAGGTGGAGACAATTCTGGCTGGACTGTATTTGTTCTTAACTTATTCCTTTTTATAACTACATTCCGTTTCATCATTTCAATCGTTGTACATTCTTCTAGGAAGTTCTTGAGCGATTCTAGAATGAAGCCAGGTTGTATATGATCGTAACTGTCAACCAGATTTCCTAGTTTGACAGCTATTGCAGCACAATTTTCAGGGGATGTCTGTAAAAAAGAGGGAATAACATTTTCCTAAATTTTAAAACATTAATACTTCGATACCGACGACCGCTTAGCCTAGTGGGCAGTGACCCTGCCTGCGAAGCTGGAGGTCCCGGGTTCGAATCCCAGGTCGGGTCAGTATTTATATGATGAATGTTAATACTGCCACCGGGTCTTGGTTGTTATATGTATGTGGTGTCTTCGCTTGGAACCCAAAATACAAGCTAATGCTTAGTTTGAGGCCAAGACGTTGTTGTGATTGTGTGTGTTATTATTATTATTATTATTATATATCTAATTAAGTACTCTTCAGTTTATTTTTAGAACTTAGGTTTTGTTTACAAATTTCACTACCATAGTCTACACGATTCCTAATATGTACTTTTTATATTATTATTGATATTATTATTATTATTAACATTATTATTATTTTTATTAACAACAGTATCTATTAATTAACATTCTATGCACAGGCATAATTAACTGGTAGTTTTATGATGAAAAGGAAAAAAATCAGCAGTTCTGTTTAAAGTATTTTATAGAATTTTACTATTAGTACAGTCTAATTAAGTCATTTTTTCATAAAGATTGGAATAAATTCTCCGGAGAGGTAAAAACGTTTGTGATGGCTTTGTATGAGTAAAAAATACAGTTTATAAAACAACATGCATTTAGCACCCCTACGGAAGGGGGTGAAAATGGGTAAAAACTATTTATTAGTCATAACTAACCAGGGATAACAGATGTACTCAGCGTAATTTTTTATACGTTTTATTACACCTTAATCTACATTATTACATTTTATTTATTTTAATCTGACCAACGCAGCGCTAGAAAAAAAATATATATGCATTTTAGTGTTTTTTTGGTAATTTCCGCATTGGGGAAAAATGTGTACTCTTGTAAATTGAGGTCAGGATTAGATATTTGACAAAAATTCATTATTGATTTCTCACCCTGAGTGCGACATACGGAAATGAGTTTTTCAAGATTTTCTGCTATTGTAATTCGGGGGAACTTTTGTTGTTTTTAAAAAATATCACAATCACACTAGTTTAGCTTCCATTATATTTGCCCGTTAAAAAAAATTTGCATTTTTATATGGAACATTATATTTTTCTAGTATTTAAAGCAGTGCCGAATGAAATCCGTGCGTAAAGAGGCGCTCAGCGAAGAGACCTGTGTCACTCAGTTCAAGCACCCAAAAGTTGCTAAAGAATACCTATTTGTCAAAGATATGACAGGTTCACAAAATATTAAGACATGAAATCTTTAGATACAGAATGCATTATTAAAATAAAAATAATACAGTTTTCTCGTTTGAGTGTTTTCTTCCCTCATTCACCATTTTTGCCGTTTAGGCATAATCTATTGATCAAGATTTTTGTGGCGTGTTTTCAATGGATATTTGAATATTTATTTAGGTGACCCGAATCAAACGTTTGTGTTTACCTAGCTGATTAAATTAATGTTCAGTTCAGTTCAGAAACGTAAAACTTCTTTTTCAATGAAATATTCTAATATCTCAGATGTGATAATAAAATGAAACTTATTTTAGGACTAGACAATTTATAAAAAAAATTATTATTAATTTGCCAAATAACATTGTAGTGATACACAATTATACACATTTTAAATGTCAACGACGTTATTACATTTGTAGAAGCTGATCTATTTAATTCAACTCAGTGGTTCCGTCCGGTTGCACTGCTTCGATCTTGACAAAAGCTGCCTTTATAATAGACTACATAATTATTATTATCTAGAATACATATGCGCGCTAGCTAAATTGCACTTAATTACCGCGCATGAGAGTTGTTTATTGCTAACCGACATTTTTCGATTTTGATGAATCGACGCTGAGTCACCGGTTTGGTTGAACGATAGGATTGTTAGCAAACAGATAATAATACCAAACATATCATAAGTTTATTGATATGTAATTGTAAATTTTATTTTTAACATATTGTATAATAAATTTTTACTGCGCCTGAAATGTTTGTTCTTAAAATATTTAAATGTGGGAAAAGCTTCTGAAAATTGTAACACACAGCACTTTTAATGCAACAAAAAGAAGGCTGATGACCCTGTGCCCAAAAACACATGAGTGTAATACCTACCTGTAAAGAACTGCAAAAAGTTGGCGTCATAAGGAAAAAAAAATCATTTGTAACATTTTTGAAGCTGGTCAAAAATATATATATATGTGCGTCATATTAAACGTTCAATACTTTATGAAAAAAAAGAACAATATTCACAAATGAGGGTGATGATGTCATTTGTATCCTATGCAAAGTAAAAGCTTAAAATTAATAAAATAAACAGTAATGTAATGAAACGTTTACTATGTCTTATTTAAGTTTTATAATGTAAACCAAATGTTAACTACCAAGACAACTAAAAATAAAAACCGACTTCAAAAACATAAACTAAAAAGTTAAAAATAAAATTTTCACTTTAAAGAAAGGAGCATTAACAGGCGGCATGTAGATAATGAAGTCGGTGCCTACTCACTCAGACACTTATAATTGTGTTCTATTTTTGTTATAGTTATAAATATATTATTGTTGTAATTGTTATTACCTGGTAAGTACCCATTTAAAGTGTCTGAGTTGGCACCGACTTCATTAACTATATGCCGCCTGTTAATGCTCCTTTCTCTAAAGTGAAAATTTTATTTTTAACTTTTTAGTTTATGTTTTTGAAGTCGGTTTTTATTTTTTTTTGAAAATTATTTTATTTTTCAATTTTTAGTTGAACGCATTTGTAACTTATTTGTATATTTAGTATAAATGGGGCTTCTAAACGCGCTACTCTAATGAGACAGCACCGCGATTACGCAACGTAAATTCAGTGTCAAATTGACGCATCAGCATGCCTAGTAGGTAGTGGTATTCCTATGTAAAACTTCAATCTTAATTATTATTTTTGTGCGAACTGAACATTTTGGCATATTCAACCGTATGAAGGAAGCCCAACAAAAGGTAACTGCTGTAAATCGTTGAGGAATTCTCTCGACTATTTATGGTCTTCATCATCAGACCTTTAATGGCACTTATAACCCATATGAGTGCAAAGTTCTCTTCAATAGAAATGAATTAAGTCCAAACACCAGGTAATTGCTGTAAATCGTTAAGGAGTTCCTTCGATTGTGTATGGTCTCCATCATCAGATCTGTAATGGTACTTATAATCCATATGGGTGCAAAGTTCTCATTAATATAAATAAATTAAGTCCATACACCAGGTAATCGCTGTAAATCGTTAAGGAGTTCCTTCGACTGTGTATGGTCTCCATCATCAGACCTGTAATGGTACTTATAACCCATATGGGTGCAAAGTTCTCATTAATAGAAATGAATTAAGTCCAAACACCAGGTAATTGCTGTAAATCGTTGAGGAGTTCCCTCGATTGTGTATGGTCTCCATCATCAGACCTGTAATGGCACTTATAATCCATATGGGTGCAAAGATCTCATCAATAGAAATGAATCACGCCCAAACACCAGGTAATTGCTGTAAGTCGTTGAGGAGTTCCCTCGACTGTCTTTCAGCTCCATCATCAGATCGACTCCCGACCTTCATTAAATAGTACTAGTAGTAGTACTTTATCAAAATACTTAAAATACGATACTTTAAAATACGATTTTCGTAGGTTGCCCTCGATTTCTCTGGGATGCCATTATCAGATCCTGGTTTCCTTATTATGGTACCATTTCGGAGATATCTCCCTTTCACAAAAAAAAATCATCCAATTCGGTTCATAAACAACGAAGTTATCCCTGAACACACATAAAATAAAAAAAAAAAAAAAAAAACATATATACGGTCGAATTGAGTAACCTCCTTTTTTTTGAAGTCGCTTAAAAATAGATACAAACAACAACATTTTTCATATGACCTTTCAAAATAAGCGACTTTTAAATTCGCTGTAATGACTTGAAAATATCGCGTGTTCGGCTGAACACAGTCCAAACTTATAGAGCGTCTTGAGCTTACAGAACTAAACAAAAAGTTTCAAGTAAGCAGATGGCGTAAACTAACGGTTACCGAGAAAACCATGTTTAAAGTTTCACTTTTTTATCACTTATCTTTT
The DNA here is from genome assembly GCA_949709985.1 of Luffia ferchaultella. Classification (NCBI taxonomy): domain Eukaryota; kingdom Metazoa; phylum Arthropoda; class Insecta; order Lepidoptera; family Psychidae; genus Luffia; species Luffia ferchaultella. The sequence continues at coordinate 5,346,744 of OX453269.1, forward strand.
CTTTATAGCAACCAATACAAATCCTAATACAGAAATATAATATGAATGTAATACATTTTTATTAAATTAGGTTCATTCGTTTAATGTTATAAAAATTCAGTTTGAAATTAATATCTGATTATTAGATTACTTATTGATTATAAATGCTCTGTTGGGATGTAATAGTATACAAATAGTAAACTTTACATATTTTTTCATGCAAAAGCAGCTTGTGTTTAAACGAAAAACAAAGTAGTAGTGTCTTTCAAGCACGTCCTTTATTTATTTCAAATAAATGAATTTGTGTTAATTATCTAGAGTTATATACCGTGCGACAGCGCTGATTATCCTACGTCATCAAGTACACGAAAAATACTAATTTACAGTGCAAAAAGTCACTCTCTAAACCAACAAAAATTTGGTCTACCGTTGCGCACTCGAATCAGTTCCAGTAAGACCAAAAAAAAGCTAAAAAAAAAAACGGAAAACTGGTAAAAATTTTTAACAAAAGCAAATTTGAACGAAAAATACTAAAAAGGATCAAAAAGAACGGAGTTGGACCGAACAGCATAGCATTAGATAAAATCAAGTTAAACAGAAAAAGACCAAAAAAAGCCTAAAAGAACCGTAGCGTCTGCTAAAGATAAAGTTAAACCGAAAAATATCGAAAAACGAAAAAAATACAAAAAAGACGATTTCATATAAGAAACTGGAATCTGATGTCCAAATTGAAATGGCGGTCACTTAGAAAATATTCAATTGACATTTGTACCAAGGAAACTCAGTTCACCAAAACTGGGTTAGTGCGGAAAAAGTGAAAAAGACCGAAAAGAACTGAACAGAACTAAATAAACTATAAATTATCGTGTTGGACCGAAAAGGTTCTAATGAGACCAAAAACTATTTAGTTAGCCCGAATTGGATTAAATTGGACTGAGTTGGCTTTGGACCGAAAAACATCAAGTTGGACTAAAAGGAAACAAAGAGTATCGAAAAGAAGCCACAAAGACCAAGAAAAACAGGTTTTACAAAAAACATTGAAAAAAGTCGAAAAAGACCAAGTTGGGTCGAAAGTGAACCGCAAAGGACTAGAGAGGACCGAAAACTATAAACATGGCTTGAGTCAAACCAACTTTGTCAAGTTGAATCGTGTTTGCCTAAGTTCGATCGACATAGATCGGAATGGATCGAAAAGAACCGAAGAGAAACCAAAAGGTCCAAAAAAGACCGAAAAGAACGAGAAAAACGAAAATTTCCCAATCAGACCGAAAAAGGTCGAGAAGAACCGAGGTGAACTGAGTTTTGCCGGTATAAATGTCAAATGTCAATTGAATATTTTCTAAGTGACCGCCATTTCATTTTTTACATCAGATTCTAATTTCTTATATAAAATCGTGTGAAAATGACACCATGTGTATCCAGGTGCAAAATATAAATGCGATGATCATTTTCAAAATGGCGGACCTTTACTTCCTTTCGCATGTACGAAATTGGTCCCACTAAATGCAGCATCATCATCATCAGCCCGTGTCTCTCCACTGCAGGATATAGGCCTCTCCCAAGGCTCGCCACCACACACGGTCCTCCTCCTTCCGTATCCAATTACCCCCGGTATGGTGCTTCAGGTCAGCAGTCCACCTGGCTGGGGGGCGTCCAACGCTTCGCTTCCCAATACGTGGCCTCCACTCGAGAACCCGTCTACCTCATCGGTTGTCGGTTCTATGGCAAATGTGGCCGGCCCATTGCCACTTCAGCTAGCTAATCACTTCGGCTATGCCGACGACTTTAGTTCTTTGACGGATTTCAGTATTCTTGATTTTGTCCATCAAGGAACTACCGAACATAGCCCGCTCCATAGCGCGCTGAGCGACTTTAAATTTGTGGACCAGTCCTGCCGTGAGAGTCCATGTTTCGGCACCGTATGTTATTGTAGGCAGGACGCATTGGTTGAAGACCTTGGTCTTCTGAATCCTTCCAGCTGAATCCTTCGGTCGGCCTCTTTGTTGAAGTTGTGTTTGCCTAACGGGACAGTCTGTCCTAGATAGACATAGTCTTGCACAACTTCAACAGTCGCACTCTCTACGGTTGCCGGTCTCGGTAGAATATGTTCGTTGAACATGACTTTCGTTTTGTCCAAATTCATCCCGAGTCCCACCCGGAGAGAGGCGCCATTGAGGCCGTTTGCCATTCCACTTAGCTCCTCCAGCGACTCTGCCATGATGACTATGTCGTCGGCAAAGCGGAGATGAGAGATGTATTCACCGTTGACATTGATGCCATGATATTTCCAGTCCAGCGTCTTGAAAACATCTTCTAATGCGTTGATGAACAGTTTCGAGAATATCACATCTCCCTGTCGCACTCCTCTTTGCAATTGGATAGGTTTCGTCCGCTGGTCCTGAATCTGGACAGTCATTGTCGCGGTTTCGTACAGACATCTCAACACCTCAATGTAGGGACAGTCGGTTCGGCATCGCTGCAAGGATTCCAGAACAGCCCAGGTCTCGACGGGGTCATAGGCCTACTCGTAGTCCACAAAGGCTAGGCACAGAGGTTGATTATATTCCTCCGTTTTTTGGATAATCTGCCTCAGCACATGTATGTGGTCTACGGTGCTGTAACCTTTTCGAAACCCGGCCTGCTCAGGGGGCTGAAATTCATCAAATCTTTGGGCGAGGCGATTTGTGATGACTCTCGAGAACAGCTTGTACACGTGGCTGAGGAGTGAGATCGGTCTATAATTCTTTAGAAGCGTTTTGTCTCCTTTTTTGAAGAATAAGATGACCGTACTCTCACTCCAAGCACCCCATTAGGTGCATGCTACATCGCAGCATGCGGAAAGGTAATTTGGTTTTTCACACATCAATAAATAATTTTAAAGTATTTTTTTATTCTTGTGGCAACCCTGATACACTATAATGTCCTGACGCTGTGGCAAACGGATTTACCTTTTTCACGGACTTGTTCAACAGTATCATCTCCACTCAGTAAACCTTCACGACAAACAACGCAATATCACTACATATTATAAAATAAAGTCCCCCGCTACGTCTGTCTGTCTGAACGAGATAAACTCAAAAACTACCGAACGGAATGGCAAATTATTGACACCAATGGACGAAGGTTTATGTGTATAATTTATTATTGTTTTGGTACATAGTACATTTAATGCCTTTGCCCAGTGCACGCACTTCATGATTTTTTGCTCTCGCTGCCCCGCACCCTGACGCCACGAGGCGTAGTATATTATATTCATGCTAAGTTTGTATAAACTTCCAGTTATTTATTTCTTATTTTTGTTTGGGGCAAATGTAGTATATTTAGAATACATTATATATAACAAAATTTATGAGTATAATAATTTCCCCTGAAGTACAATTTACAAAAATTGTAAAATACTGGTTTCATAGAGGTGCAACGGGGTGCAAAAATTACTGGGTGTTTATGATGCTTTAAAAAGCTTATTATGAGTTTGCACCAACAGGCCGAATTTCCCTTGAGCCGCAAATTAAAAATAATATTTTATTAATGTTTCATACATATCACACATTTTTAATGAAAAGTAATTATAGACCAAAGAAGTATCTACATATATCTAAATTTATCACAATTAGTTATTAATAAAATTCCAAAATAATGGACCTTTAATGTTAATACCTAACATTAAATGATGTTCCGTACGTAACAGGAATGGTGCAAACTCAGAGGAAACTTATATTCATGTCTTCTAATGATTCCACAAAAAATTACAACTACACGAATTACTTCCAATCTTTTTAGCAATTGGACTATACTATATATTTCCCGGGAAAAATAACAATATCTGGGACATTTTTACATACGGTCATCTAGTCCCAAACTAGGCAGAGGCTTGTACTATGGATACTAGATCACTGAAATACATAATTAAATATTTGTTTTTATAATACATACATATATAGATATTTAACACCCAGACACAAAACAAATAGACATTTTCATGCACACAAATATTTGTCCCGGGCGGAAAACGAATTCGCGAATTTTAGGTTAAAACAACACTAACAAAAAAAATTAAAGCACCTTTTCAGCGATCGCCTGTATTCTCGCCAGGGTTTTGGTATCGTCTTCACGGATATAAGACTTGGACATTAGCCAGGAATAGTTTGCTCCTCCAGGCTTCCTCTGTTCTGCTTCTGCTGTCTTCATTAAAGACTCCGTCTGTAATGGAGGTGAAGGCTAACTCGTAGGTATTGATCTGGTTATATAAACTATTGTAAAGAGCCTTGGAATATTATGATACGTCTATTCTACTGACCGATTAACGGAGCCAAGGGTCGCGGGTTCGATTCCTTCCCGGAACAAATATTTGTGTGCATGAACATGTCTAATTGTCCAGTGTCTGGGTGTGAAATATCTATATATGTGGTATATATTATATAGAGAATATTTTAGTATGTATAACAGTTGTCTGGTACCCATAATACATGCTTTGCTTAGTTTGGGACTAAGCTAATAGGATAAAGCTAAAAGGACTAATTACATTATCATTATAACGCTTTTTATAATATATTTATTTTCTTTCCATAATATTTTTATTACGAATTATCTGTTACGTATAAGCTTTTAATATAGCGATAATTTTTTGCGACGCTTTCTAAATTTTCACCAAAAAACCTTCGGTGAAAATAATAAAATAGGTATATTATTTTTCCGGTGTATTTTTAGGGTTAAAAAAAACGGAACCCTTTTATAGTGTCGCCATGTCCGTCCGTCCATCTCGTTCGTCCGTCTGTCTGTCTGTTTGTCTGGGGTTTTTCTCGGAAACTATTGACAATATTTAGATGAAATTTGGAAGATAGGTGTAATCTATGAACTGCTACACAACGACGTAGTGAAATTAAGAACGAAAGAATCTTAAGAAGAAAGTAAACTAAAAACGAAGTACGAAAAAAATAATTGAGCGTAATTAACGCGAGAGGTACCAAACGATAGGTCTTCAAAAATAATATCAGGGTTTCAAACAATTTTTTTTTTTGAGCCAACAGTTGTTGAGATATGCACTTCTAAATTTTGTTAGAGTCATGTGTCCCCCCCCCCCCCCCCCCCACCAGCTAAACCGTTGTTTTTGGATATGTCGAAAATTTATGACAGGAGTATATATAACTTAGTTAAAAGGAAAACTGTCACAGCTAACTAGACTGTATTACTTAACGAGTAATAGATTAACTTATAAAATGCAATTTTATAAGTAAAAATTTCATAAAAAATGATAGATAGCGTGTTATTTGCATTCCTTTGCAGAGCTTATTCTCTTCACAATCGATACTAAAATTCAAAGGTTTATTGTAATAAAATAAGTAACAAAAATTGTCTCTAGCTATCAGTGCACTCATGTTATTAATTTTCGGATTAGCCAGAGAGAATCGAGCGCCTTCTAAATAACTAACGAAATGAAAATAAAATATGTTTATGCAATAATTCTTAAAGTACATAATAATAACGATTAATGGTTAAGTTCGATTAACGTCACGCTCGTTTTTTTTTATATTGTATTGTGGTGCGGAACCCTTCGTGCGCGAGTCCGATTCGCACTTGGCCGGTTTTCTCTTATAGTGTAGTACCTACTAAAATATTGACAAATTTTCTAATATTAAACCTAAAATTATACTTACATAAATCAGAAGATCGTTAGCGCTGAACCTTTTTTCTGAACGAATCGAATTTCTTATACCGAACATAATATTTAGAAAATAAAACTTTTATAAACCATCCACCACATAGATCCAAATTCAGTCAAAATGTTGGCACATCTATCTAACTAAATGTCAGATAAGTTACTGCACAATCTTTAATTAAGTAGGAAAGTAACTTTTATCATATTTATATAACAGGGCTGATAAGCTTTTGTTCGTAAAACTGTAGCGTGTTCGATTCTCAGCTGACATTTTTACTAAAATTCTCAATTACGCAAGGATATAGGTGTGATGGGGAGAATGAACGAGGATATACAAGAAGAGTCAAAGGAAAGGGATGATAAAGGTCGCGAACCGCCGTTGGCTACATTTGGCCCAAGACCGCTCGTCGTGGAGATCTAAAGCCAAGTTCAACAGTGGACGTCCGACGACTGAGACGCAATCGTTTTAGTGTGAACAAATGTGATAGGACACACACAGCCAAATCATTTTAGGAGTAAAACTACTTTTGTAATAATTGCACTGATACCCAATTCATAACATGTTCGAGTACCAATTTCATTATTAATAAAAATAAGCCGATAACAAAATAAAATCGTTTGAATGTACCATCAGAATTAGAAATGCTACTCTTCCGTTAAGAAGGGACGACGTTTGTCTGGTACGGCTACTCAATAATATATGTAGCCCCCATATAAAGAAATGATTTTCATTTTTACGTAATTACATTCCTAGGTTTCAGTTCATAAAACATAACATACTTTTAATAACATACAGAACGGGCTCTTTTTCCGCAATTCGACGTCAAAGCGCCTATTTTGCGTAGGTGGGCAGCATTATTCACGCCACCCCAGCTCCACCAGAAAGCCCAGCAGACTCTTCACGTTGCCGATGGCTTCTGAGAGCGACCTCACTGCACTGAGGTGTTTGGCCCGGTAGGTGGCCACTCCTTCGCACTCAACGAGCACGTGAGCGGCCGTTTCCTCCACCTCCATGCAGACCCTGCATAAAGGACTGTCTGTAATACCCATATTAAACAGATGTTTGTTAAAAGGACCATGATCAGTCAGAGCTCCGACCACCAAGCGTAGTTGGTCTCTTCTCAGTCGAAGGAACCTACGTGCCAGATTATTATTAAGTGTTGGCATGGCTGCCCTGGCCTGTCTGCACTCCAAATGGTTCATCCAAACCTGTTCATGCTGAATTCTCGTGAGTTGACGCAGCGTTGACCGAATCCAGCTATATGGCAATGGCAAAATGGGTTCAGGACCCATCGCCACTGCGTCTGATCCTTCTCTCGCCAGCCGGTCCGCTGCGTCATTTCCACGAGAGCCGCTATGTCCCTTTATCCACTGAAGTGTGACAATGTTATTGTTACATATCTTCGTCAGTGCTCGGTGACATTCATAAATTAACCCCGATGTAATGATGTTACTTTCCAGGGCTTGTAGTACCGCTCTGCTATCCGAGAGTATGCGAATACTAAATTCTTTTACCTCCCTAGCGACGATTGCTTGTGCTGCCAGTATAATACCCGTGCATTCCGCCTGGAATACGGAGTGACAGGTTCCCAGCGGCTCAGATATATTGATGTTTAAGTCCTCGGATGATACATCGGTTCCAGTACCTGACCTTGTTTTGGAGCTATCCGTGTAGATCGTAAGCTCCTTTGAGTCACAACCTTCATCATAAGGGTGCAGCTCTATCTTATATATTTTGTCGAAGACAAATTGTTTTGGGATCCTATCATTTACAGCCGTGATCATTGGCTGTGACTCGATGTATTCATCGAGTATTTTAGAATATGGAACCCTGTTGTCAGTCCATAGATTCAGTGCTTTTAATCGCACTGCTGCAGCGGCCGCTTCTTGTTTTATAAAAAGGTGAAGCGGCAGCAGGTCCAGCATGACTTCAAGGGCCGCCATAGGGGTAGTTCTCATGCACCCTGTGTTCGCCATGCAGGCCAGTCTTTGGAATGTTTGTAGTCTGGCTATTGCCGTGGTCAGGTTGACTCTAGTCCACCAGACCGCAGCTCCGTAACTTACTACTGGGCGTATCACCGTCTTGTACAGCCACAACGTAATATATGGAGATAGTCCCCATTTTTTACCTACCATGTTGCGGCATTGCCAGAAGGTTATACATGCTTTATTCAGTTTTTTGTCTAAGTGACTGCTCCAGTTCAACTTGCTGTCTAGAATCATAAAACATAACATGGGAATATAAAAAATATTTCTCTTTAAAGGTTTTAAGTAACATTATTGATTGATTGACTGGCAACAGTTTCGAAGCATTTGTACAAAACCTAAAATTTGTGGAAAATAAGATTTTTTAACAAATGCTTCGAAATTATTGAAAGAACATAATAGAAATCAGTCGATTAAACGCTATTATCTACAAATTTCAGGTTTTTGAACAAACGCATCGAAACTGTTGAAAGAATTAATAAAGACAGTTAGAAACTTTAAATTGAAATTTTTGATAATCGCATGTTATGTTTTATCAACTGAAACCTAGATATATGGTCATTAAAAATAAAATAAAAAATTTCATATGGTGGCTCCATCTATTATTAAATAGGCGTACTAGACAGTCGTTGTCGTTCCACCCTAAAGTGGTACCTGACTGTCTAGTTTGGCTATTTAATAACAGATGAAGCTACCGTACAATTTTTTTTGAACGTTTATGTTTCAATGGATAAAACATACACGCGAAAATAAACATAAAAAATCGTGAAATTAAAGTTTTTCGAAAAATGCTTTGGAACTTTTGAAACAATTAATTACATATCAGTTAGTTGAGGAACATTGCTGTTTACAAATTTTAGGATTTTCTTTATATACTTTAAAACAGTTGAAAGGATTAATAATGCCAGTTAATATAATAAAGGTGGGGCGACGCCTGTCTAGTACGGCTATTTAATAATAGATGGAGCCATCAAATAAAGAAATTATTTTATATTTTTTCATAACCACATTTCTAGGTTTCAGTTGATAAAACATAACGTGCGACTATAAAAAATATTTCTCTTTAATGTTTTTAACTGACTTTACTGATTATTTTTACAGTTTCGAAGCGTATGTACAAAAACCTAAAATTTGTGGAAAATAAGGTTTTTCGTGTAAATGTCGTGATAGCCCAAAGTGCAAAAAATTTCTAACTTTAATTCTACACGTGTATACACTGTGTTACACGAAATATTGAGAAGTGCCTAAGCCATACCCTTAGAGATTTCCAATTATTTTTGTCCGATATAAGAAATGCTTTACCGGATGTCGAACAACATAGCGACCAAGTTATACAATATAATTAAAAATGACGTTACAGTGTTAAGGTAACTATAACTTCTGAAATTCTATCTGTTGGGTTTTTTGTCAAATTGTGTTCAAGATATTCAAAATAGTCCGTATAAGGCTCAGAACAAAAATGATGGTATATTCGATAATGACAGCAAAAATAATTAAGTTCCTGAGTTATATATGACTGAGTTAAATAAATCTGATATTTATTTTCTTCTGCTGGATTTTTGAAAAATAGAAAAAAATGATTGCCTCATAAGTTTTTTGAGGTTATTGAATTTAATTTTGTTCAAACTCAATAAAAAAAACTTTAGCCCGAAATGGAAACCTGTCTGAAATTTATAAGGCCATAGGGCCATCGTTTGAATCCGAGCGTGTACCAATAAGTTTTTCTGACTTAAGTACGTAACTATCACTGACTCCGTGCCTCGGAGAGCACGTTAAGCAGTCGGTACCGGGCGCTGTCAATAGATGGCGATCGTTACAATACAATCCCCAACCCGCTGTGGAGCAGTGTGTGTGTAGTCCGCCGTACAGGCTCATAGCCCTTTACTAAAGCCTGATGTACAAGGTTTCTTGTCTACCTTATGTCAAAAAGTTGCAGTTTTGCATCGTGCCTTTTCTCTGGTGCTATACACATAGTTGTAAAGTCCTTGCGAACTTCTTTCTATGGTGACAATCACTGGCAACAACTTATCCCCATCCTTACGCCGTCTGTCGTCATCTGACAAATGAAATTTATTCAGTGTTACCAACCTAGCCAAGATTTCGATTAGGTTTTGGTTGGTTATTTTCCGAATCTGAAAGGTTTTCCTGTTTGTGTGCATTAACTAGTGATGTGAAGATTTATCATCATCATCATCATCATCATCATCAGCCCGTGTCTCTTCACTGCAGGATATAGGCCTCTCCCAAGGCTCGCCACCACACACGGTCCTCCGCCTTTCGCATCCAACTACCCCCGGTATGGCGCTTCAGGTCATCTTTCCACCTGGCCGAGGGGCGTCCAACGCTTCGCTTTCCGGTACGTGGCCTCCATTCGAGAACTCGTCTACCCCATCGGTTATCAGTTCTACGGCAAATATGACCGGCCCATTGCCACTTCAGCCTGCTGATCGCTTCGGCTATGTCGACAACTTTAGTTCTTTGACGGATTTCAGTGTTTCTGATTTTATCCATCAAAGAAACACCGAGCATAGCCCGCTCCATAGCACGCTGAGCGACTTTGAATTTATGGATCAGTCCTGCCGTGAGAGTCCACGTTTCGGCACCGTACGTCATTGTAGGTAGGACGCATTGGTTGAAGACCTTGGTCTTCAGACATTGTGGTAGTGGCAAGATTTATCACTTTGGTGAAAAAAAAAAACATTGAGAATCTCTTGAATTTTTAAATAATTTATTAAACCTTAAATGTATAGTTATAACATGTTATAACAATGTAGTTAACTATGAATGCTGAGGCGTAATAAAAAGTCTAACTCTCTGTCACTGAACAACCAATGAAGCACTGCAATGGCGGCCGCGTATGTATGTGTGAGTGGTATGTAGTACTTTGTATGGTACTGACGGCGGTCGGTTGACTTACTATGGTATGTATGAGTACAAGTTGACACTTTTTTTTTATTATTTAGAGAGGGCCGAATCTGCATACAGACACCTGTGCGCCCGACCTACCGCGCAGATAGTGCCGGGTTGGGATTTCTACACAGAAGATGCAGCCCGACCGGCTAAACGACATCCTCAACCTATACTCCGGAGAGTGTATAGGGTTTGACATGAACAACGACCGGACGCATTGAGGATGCTTCGGTGTGTTCATGCCTTTGACGGGCGGTGCCTTAAGGGCGCCGTCTCGTAGGCGTGCGACTAATCAAGTTGACGCGTGCGTACATAGCCAGCTGACTTACTAGGGATGCATCAGTAATGACTTTGCGATGCTATGTCTGGGTAATGGGTAATCCTAGATTCATGGCTGATACGAAAAGAATTTGTCTAAATCAGTTCTGAAATCGTTATATTTTTTTTTCATGTAAATACTGCTTCAGCGACCGGAACAAATGGTGATCAAACGTATATTGTTGGCTATTATATCATGGCCGTCGAGACAATGCGTTCCTGGCAGATGTAATCGGATGGTTGATGTGAATTAGTGCCGACAGACAATTCCCGTTTTCAAATATTATTATCGTTTACATGCACGAATGACACAAAATTAAATTAAAAATTATATGTTAACTCATAACAAATATGTTATAGCTATAAATTTTATGTGTCAGAAACGCATTCTCTCGACGGCCATGATATAGTTAGTAAATACATTTGTAATTTTATAATACAATGCAATTAATAAACGTTTTTCTTTCTAATAAAAGTCGTTTAACAAGCCGCCCTTGAATAAAGTTTTTTTTTTTCTTTACAGAATCGTATCAAGTTTTTATCAGACATATGCCTATGAAATTTAATTAGAATCAGTGGAAAGGTTGCAATGATAAGAGCTTGTGGCATACGGTCGGACGTATAAACGGACGTGAAACAATACAGACCTTCTGTTTTTTATTTGACTACTGAACCCTGAAAACCGTACACCATATATTATTTGTCAAATGAACGATATTTCTTCAGATCACACAAGACAAGAAATTAAATACATTCCACCGTTAATCATCCTATTTAAATAAAAAGAAATAAAAAAGAAATTATATGTATCCTACACAATTTTGTCTTATTTTCCGCGTATAGCTCCAATCAACCTTTATGGCGGATGTGAACATAGGCACAAGTCGCGTCGCAGTAACAAGTTTTAGGTGTAGCGGGACGCAGTGGAGCGAGGGGCATATGACTGAACCTGCGCAAGCATGCTTAAAGCGTTGTATTCCGATCCGCCATAAAGTTTGAATGGAACCATAACACCCTTGCTTGCAAACGGTACGCGTCGCATGTCAATATCGTCTCCCAGCGCGATGGGCTTTGGACGTGGTTTGGACGGAATCATTTAAGAATGGAAAAATAATACTGATAAGTTAATAAAACAATTGACCATTCCCAAATTTTTATATCCGTTATATTTTATTTCGGTAGGATGGATAATTTTAAGAAACTAAGTTCATTTTTGTCTTTTTGGATCGGAATTTACCATAAAAGTATGAATTTACTAGCAGCCCTCTTCTACGTTCACCGTCTTACCGCTCATACTATAGCTAGCTGGTGTAAGATGGTGAGTTTTAGTCCGAGTTTCAGTGCACAAGGTTTCCGCGCGCCGCTCTTCATCCCCGAAAAAAACCCCGCGCGCTAGTTTCAACTTCCCGAAATTGCGAAATGTCACTTTGATACTGTGAAATAACATTTATGACTCTATTAAAACGATTAAAACCCAACGCTGCTGTCAAATTAATTTTGACTCTATGGTATTTTCGTAGATATATTCAAAATTCTTATAGCGTGACGTCATCATCATCATCATCATCATCAGCCCGTGTCTCTCTACTTTAGGATATAAGCCTCTCCCAAGGCTCGTCACCATACACGGTCCTCCGCCTCCCGCATCCAATTACCCCCGGTGTGGTGCTTTAGGTCATTAGTCCACCTGGCCGGTGGGCGTTCAGCGCTGTGCTTCCCGGTACGTGGCCTCCACTCGAGAACTCGTCTATCCCATCGGTTGTCGATTCTACGGCAAATGTGACCAGCCCATTGCCACTTCAGCTTGCTAATTACTTCGGCTATGTCGACAACTTTAGTTCTTCGACGGATTTCAGTATTCCTGATTTTGTCCATCAAAGAAATACCGAGCATAGCCCGATCCATAGCGCGCTGAGCGACTTTAAATTTGTGGACTAGCCCTGCCGTGAGAGTCCATATTTCGGCACCGTATGTCATTGTAGGCAGGACGCATGGATTGAAGACCTTCGTCTTCAGACATTGTGGTAGTGGCGACGAGAACAGATGACGGAGCTTCCCGAAAGCAGCCCAGCCCAGCTGAATTCTTCGGTCGGCCTTTTTGTTGAAGTTGTGTTTGCCTAACTGGACAGTCTGTCCTAAGCGTGACGTCACCAGGTGGAATTATAAGTTGAGCCATTGCCGTTGCCTATTTATAAAAACAATTACACTATTACTATCGTCCATGATTACTATCGACCAGTTCCGAGTTCTGAGACTGACATTGTTTTTATAAATATGCAACGGCAATGGCTCAACTGATAATTCCACCCGGTGACGTCACACTATAAGAATTTTCAATATGTTTTCGTAAATACCGATCGAAAAAGAAAAGAATTCAAATTAGTTTCTTAAATTGTTTCTTTCTTTCCTATTCTTTCGAAATAAAATATAATGGACTTTAGTTCGAAAATTTGGGAATGGAAGAATGGTGGAATGTGTACATGTGTGCTGTATAATATGATGAAAGATCGTTAATTTAATAAATCTCATGTTGTATAAAGAATTGTTAAAATAAAAACCGATCAATTGAAATTGAATCACGTTCTAGCTTTAACCGTCAGAGGTATACCGCCTATAATGCTCTGCACTATAGTTGAAGACGGATCGGAAATTGGATGGCGCAAAGAAGTCGATGCTGGTTCCACTGTGTATTTATGAAGTAGGGCTGCCAATCCTGCCAAAGACTGCATCAGGCCCAAGCGCTCACCTGAAAACAAGGGAACGATAAACTGGAATATGAAATATGGAAAAAATTATAAACCAGTGACTAAATACTCTTATCGTCATTTCCACTTATCCCTTAGGACGCGTATGGTACACCATCTGTACCAGTGAAGTTTTTACGCGAATATGACCCAGGTGTGTGCGGTACATACGTTGTACCAATGCTTCCACGTGGCGGGGGTATATTTTGGGGTCGCCCTAGGATTTTTTTACGAAAAATATTATTTAGAACATAGTTAACTTTTAGGTGTCTACGAAAATATCACCATTTTATTATAATATTAAAAAAACTTAGGATGGCATGCTTTAGGCTTCGACACAACGGAAGCTCTAACGTACGAGGCAATTTTTATTTATTTATTTTTTTATTTATTTATTTATTAATTTTTTTTATTTTTTATTTATTTATCTATTTATTTAATAATTTATTTATTTATCTATGATCAATACAGATATGTTAAGAACTTTTCTTTTCCAACGTTTATTGGTTCTACATACGAACGATGGGGTTGATCTGTGAATTTTTTCGTTCAGAATTCCATCTTGTAGAGAGATTCCAGGCATACCTCAGGGTCACTTAACCGCTACGGAAAGCCATGGCGGAGTCTAAGCTCGTTAGAAGGTAAATATTAAGAGATTTCATCTCACTTCCTTAGGTAGAACTGACAAAATGCAGTGTTTAAAGACTTTGGGCATCAGGCACTGAGGTATTTTAAGATATGATAATGAAAGAAATCAACTTACCAATACACGCTCGTGGACCTTCGCCGAAAGGTAAGAACACGTGTTTCTTGATATCGTTAATCCTTTCCGGACTGAATCTTTCTGGTATAAATTTTTCAGGACTATCAAAATACTTCCCATCGTTGTGCAAGGCTTGTAATGGTATTATTATGCTAATACCTTCATCTATTGTCACATTAGTTCCTGGTAATGTGTATTTCCGGGCAGACTTCCGGATTAGGAATCCTAAAGAAGGAAACATTCTCATGGCCTCCAGGAAAGCCATCTCCAAGTATTTCAATTCTTGGATTGCTTCATAACACAATTTATTGTTGTACTTTGCCAACACTCGATCTATTTCTTCTTGTACTTTTTTTTGTTCTTCTGGGTGGAAAGCTAATTGGTGTAACGTGTAGCTGCTGGCTGATGATGAAGTTTCGAATCCAGCAGCAAAGAAGACGAATACTTGAGCAGCCATCAGCAGATCGTCGAGTTCTATTTCTACTGTTTTCGCTGATCCGTCGGGGTTACTTGTCTCAATCGATTCACCAACTAACTTACCTTTCTCCTTTAAACTCAATAACAAATCGATAAAATCGTTTCTACCGGCAGGCTTGTAATTTCTCTCTCTCATAACGGTTTGTACTAAATGTAGTGTAGTTTTTTCGATTTCTGGTACCATAAAGGTCGCGTGTTTAAACGTTTCTGGAAACACTTGTTTTAACGTACCAATAATAGCGTCTCTATAAGTAAATTGAAAAATCCTTTTGCCTAATTTTCGAAATGCTGAATCTTCATCGTCCAATGACTCCATATTAATTCCAAAACCGCAAGCTCCAATAAAATCTGTAGTATACCTTGCCATTAAATCTCTTACGTCTATGGTGGCACCAGTTTTTGCAGCTTTTTCTGCTAAATCTTGTACTTTTATCGCTCTTTCGACTATCAATGGAAACATGGCTTTGAGTTTTCCCGTAGTGAAAGCTGGTGTCATCCTTTGCCTCAGCAGCCTCCATAGATCCCCATCGGCGAAAAACAAATTCTTCAACATCGGCTCTATCACAGTTTCGTGTACATTCAAACCTCTTCTGTGGAAGTAAATGAAATCCGTCACTAATATAGCTTTAATGATTTCAGGGTCTCGTATAGTTAAGCCAGGTTCGTTTGCCAAGAAAAAGCCGACGAATTTCTCGTTCGGATACTTCCAGTAATCCGCTTCTGCCAACTGACTAGGGCTTCGTATTTGTAAAAACTGTTTTAACGCAGTACCGAAAAACGGCAAAGGTTTATTATATACGACACCTCTTTTGGCCCAGTAATCGTGGTTTCTCGTGCCATAAAAATAGGCTACGACGATCAATACACAAATTATTATTAACAACAACATTTTAAACACTATTTCTTGCTGTCACTTTTTCATGATAGGTTCGTTTCGTAATACACTAGAATATATACCTACGCTATTTAAGCGAAAATAAAGATAGTGTTATCATAATGAACTGTAGATAACATTTTAATCGTAGACTTTATTTGTCTGTACACTGTTCATTACCATAGATATGAAAACGAAGTAGATATGAATTTTAGCAGTTCAAAGTTCAAATGTATAACAGAATTGTAAAGATATGAAGTCTCTTTGTTCGTTTGTACATCTATAACTTAAGAAGTGTTAATACAGGACGAGCCAAACGAATAGGCCATGTAAGGAACGTACGGTAGATATTAAAAACTAGCTTTCCGACCGCGGCTCCACACGCGTGGACTAAACAGTTATGCCGGTTCTCTTTTTCCAAAATAAAAAGTAGCCTATGTTACTCTTCCGCTATTAAACGATATCTATGAAAAAGTTAAAGCGGTCTCGGTACGATTGTGTAGTCCACGCGAGCGAAGGCACGGGCGGAAAGCTAGTTTGAAAATAAAATATAGCCCATGTTACTCGCTTGTAATGTACCTTCCTATGGGTGAAAGAATTTTTAAAATCAGTTAAGTAGTTTTAGAGTTTATTCTTAAAAATAAAAAATCTTTATAATATTAGTATAGATAACAAAATTTTATTAAATGTTATTTATTTTTATGACACCAATCGATAGAATTAAACATAGGGATTAGGTAAATCTGGTCCGTAAACATTATGTCTAAAATCAAAGGAAAACCGTGAAATATTTTGTTTTTCAAAGAACCTTAGTACATGTAATTTTGTTATAAGTAGTTGATCGAAATGAAATCGGATTTCGACAAGATAAAGATTTGATAAATAATGATAAAATAAATAAATTAACAATGAATTTATTATGTAACCTACCTAACACATTTATTTTTTAATTGAATTGTATGTTCTACTGATTTTAATATATAAACAATGTTTATTAAAGATATTCGAGCCCTACGAATAACCATATTGATTGTTGTCATAAAAACACAAACTTTTTTTATTTACAGCGGTTCGATTTATAGCTATTTACAGTTCAGTATAGTGCAATTAAATATACAATACAACATAATATTATCTAACTATAATATTATAATGTAGACACTTCACGCTCGCCGAGCGGAGGCGACCGTTGAGACAGAGCTATGAGGGTAAAAGAGAAGGGGGAGATGCTTTCTCTTTTACGCGCATAGCGCTGTCTCAGGCGCTCGTCTCCACTCGGCGAGCGTGAAGCTGAAGCCGGCATAAATGCAAAAGTAATTTTGTTCGTTTGTTTGTTTTCGTTCGTTCGTTCATTTCTTTGTTTGTTACAGACATAAAAAGGAGTTTGTCAGGAGCGACATAGAGTTTTTTCTATTTATAGAAAATCGGAGTGTCTGTCTGTCTGTTCCGGCCTAAACAGCTAAACTCGACGTATTTTGATGAAATTTGGCATATTAAGTATAGAGATTTCTTAGGTAGTTAGTTACAAAATGTTCTAGAAACTCATACAGTATATCCTCGAGCGTCGTGTTCTTTTAGCTGTCCCGGTACAATCGTGTAGTCCACGCGAGCGAAGCCGCGGCCGGAAAGCTAGTACAATATAAAAACGAAAATAAAATACATAAGTAGGTAGGTATTTATTTAAGTTTCATATCTAATATATATAAAATCTTCTATCATTAGATTATTGTTAAAAGTAAAACATAATTCAAACAATTTGCAGATAAGAAATGGCATAAGCAAATCTGAATCCAGGCTATGATTAAATTCAGTATGAAAATTATTATTTCACTTCAACTACTCGAATATTTGACTTGCGAAGCGGGAGCTTACTTGACGCTTGACGACCACTTAGCCTAGTGGGTAGCGACCCTGCCTACGAAGCTGGAGGTCCCGGGTTCGAATCCCAGGTCGAGTCAGTATTTATATGATGAACATTGATACGGGTCTTGGTTGTTATATGCACCTATGTGGTGTCTTCGCTTAGTACCCAAAATACAAGCCAATGCTTAGTTTGGGGCCTAGACGTTGTTGTGATTTATACGTTATTATTAATTAATATATTAGCGAAATGGGTTCTAGCTCTCTAAAAGTGATTTGAATTTCTACTATGAACATATGACGAAAATAAAAAGGTGGCATGCGAAACTTTGACTAGCTGTATTAAGGGGGTAGGCTTTTCATGGAAAAAAGAGGTTTCGGCCCGTATCTAATCCTCGCTGTATTTCTGTATCAATATTTACAGAAAAGATATATGTAATAGGATAATAATAGGATAAATAATACTGTCACAGGGCAGTATGTTTTTTTTTTGATATTTTGTTTCGTTGTTTTAGAATAAATTCCTGAAAAACTCTTTGTTTTTTGAAATGGAGCAGCGTGGTGGACTTAAGCTCCAAGCCCCCCTCCTCACCCTGGGGGAGGCCTAAGCCCCTGCAGTGGGGTAAACATGGGCTGATGATGATGATGATTGGTCGAGTGGTCAGACGCCCAATGAGGAGTAAATTCGATATTAATGTGAATTTAAAAAAAAAACGTACCACTCTACGAACATCCTTTCTTAATGACCCTGTAAATTTTGGTTTCAATTCATACACATTTCAGTGGTTCAAACAGTCGCGGCCCGCAAGCTGTTTCGACGGTAATTTTATACGTATTTTTGGGAATTTGTTCTTGACATCTTTGTCACTCAGGAATAGGTCGAGGTAGAATTGAAACGGAGTAGCGCTGCCAATTCGAAGCCGCGGATTGAAAGACTATCCCCTTAATACAAGCCAAAATACAATTTCACCTTACTGATTTAAAACAGATTAATTCTTAATCTATTTGATAAATATAAAAAAAAATGACATAATTGAGTAGTGCAATACACCTTATCAATTGTATATCAAATCAGGTAGTTATTAAACAAGCCTGAATAGTCGAATTAAAATGTGTATCTTATTCTAGATTGTTCTAAATAGAATAATACAGGAATATTAGAGATTCTATCTCTAGATGGTCGCTAAGTAAGATTAAATTGGTCTTATCTATGAAGTCCTTAAACAAATCTTCATAGAATCTAAATATAACCTAATTGGGGTTAGATTGTAGCTGGGTAACTAATATTATGAATCTTTTGTTTTTCTCTGTGGTTCCTATTTTTATTATATAGGAACATTGATATACCAATAATATGACTGGATGTGCTATCCGCGTTTTAAAGTGTCCGCACAGGAAGTCATCCAAAACGCAATAAGTCTTCCAACCGGCTTTAGTCGGTGTAATGGCTTAGCGCCGAGTAAACGTGCGCATGCCGACTTGTGTCGAAAAAATTTGTGAAACTACTCGTCAAAGACGCAAAAAATAGCTGAATATCGTATTTGCGGTAAGTAAACATTATAATTTAACATTAGTTTATGCCTACAGATGGCTATTCGATTATTTTTAATTTAATTTGAACATTATCACGATTTAATTCTCGTCACATTCCCGTAAACAGTGCGACACGTCCGAACCGTAATAAGTATTTGCTTGCACTGACGCGCACAACGGTGCCGGGCCACGGGCCGGGCCCGCCGCGCCCATATCAGCCCACGCTCGTTGCGGACGTTTTATTTTACTTTTGGTTAGCGACTACAAATCCTTATTATTCAATTGTTAAATCAATGTACAGAAATATTATTTTATCACTGCGCATAAAAAAATATTTTATGTGATTTTATTAATTTTTATTTTATATAGAAAATAAAAATAGAAATTCATTTATTTTAGTGAAAATAAAAAATATAATTTCACTTAATCATCTATTTAAAAAAAATGGATTAAATGTATCCAAACTCATAGTATCGGTCAGGTTGGAAAAAATAATGAAAAATAAAAGTTAAATTTTTTTAAAGTAATATGTTTTATTCACGTTACTGAATCGTATAAAAAATTATGCGCGGTGATAAAAAAAAATTATCTGTGTAAGTACTTTAAAAAAAAAAAAGACCTCGGTACCTACACCAAAAGACAAAGCAGGAACGATATGGACAAATTAAAATATATTTATTTAGAGGAAACAAAAACTTATCACATTCGCTACACACGAAACAAAAACTTATGAAATTCTTCATCACTCGACGTAGGTATCCTTCGAATCCTCACCTGTGTTTATAATAAAACGTTCTATTTTGTGATTTACTTTCTCTGTGAAGCGTCGATATAAACTGATAAATTTTCCCTTAAACTGTACGCTGCACCTGCAAGCCGTCGCTTTCTTTTGTTACGGCTGGCACTTGCGACGGTTTTCTTTTTGTTTTTTTTTTTTGTCTGAGTGCTTTGGCGGCGTCTCAAAGGATGTGGGTTAAAATAATGGATATACTTTACTACACTCTTACGTATTATTTTGAATTCAATATTTTTAAAGAATTTCACATATCTAAGTTTAGTGTAAATTATACTACGTTATACGAAAAGAATAAGATACCGTGTCGAAACTATAACAATGTACAAAAAGAAAATTTTAGTTCATAGTTTTTTTTTCAAATAAATACTTGTTTTAACAAAATCTTTTATGGGAAAAAAGTTTTAACCTTTTACAAAAGTAGGTTAAGATTCTATAAGTAGAGAATCTTCGCGATAAATAGGCGACACAAGTGGGATGAAGCGGTGCGGTGGGGCAGAGGACGCTTCCCGGCTATCACTACCGCGAGCGTCGGGAATACAGACAAAAAAGGTTTAGTTAATTTAAAACGAAGGTATTAAAATGTCACATAAGTTTACGTGTGTCTAATGGATTTGATATATATGCAAAGCTACGAACAAAAAAGATATTTATTCGTAAGTACGCTATGTCGACATCCCTACATGTGTGTCTCACACTAAATATACGTAAACCGACGTTAGTACCGAAGATGACTTACTTACTCAGGGCCGCGCGTTTCAAGCTTTTTTAACTTTGCTTTTACACTAAAATATTATACTTAATTACAAATAGGCTTTTGTTTACTTTCATTTCATAACTACTAGGCAATATATTTTTTATTTTCTAGATTCATATTTAAGACGAGTTTGACACTTTCGAAATTTACGTATTTTGGTTCGTAAGCAGGACATTACAAAGATAATTTCATTGGAGTTTCAGGTCTATCTTCATGATATACGGAGATAAAAAAGTATCCTATGTACTATACAGTGCCGTGTTAGAGCTCGTTGCAATCGTTTTGAGATGCACTTTGACCATGAACGGTTTTCAGGGTCTAATGATGGAATCTGAAGACAGGCACTGGGATTCCATAACGTTACAACGAATCTGAACTATGTTTGGGATTCTTGTTTTTTTTTTTTTTAGTATCGTTCAATAGAAAATTATTGAGATATGATTACACAAACCTTTCCCGAAAAAACCAATAACTCTATTCATGGCCGTTGTATGATCCGCCCCGTGTCGGGCTAGAGGTCTCGGGCGCGTCGTCAAAAAGAAGGTAACCAAACGTTATAAAATAACACTGTAGATATAATAAATTATTATGACAAAGTAACCTATATTTTTTATTTACGTAATGAGGTCTATTGGTGATACCTAATATCTAGATTTTTTTTGGATGGTTGTTAAAATTTCACCTGTATAAGGGTATAATTAGATGGGGTTGTACTTCCTAGGAAATTTTACATCTGTCTGACTGTATTAGTTATTGAAAGAAGGGAAGGCTGGCGTGTTTGCAGCCGCGCCTCGTCGACCAGCAGGATGTGTTAATAATACGCAGTTAAATCATAGATAATATAAATTTTCATAAACTTTACACGAGAATTATGAAACACAAATCTTGAAAGTAAATTGTGCATCTGAGTACGGTAATACTGCTAGTGAAGTTTCGTTCCAGTACTACGCATTTTATATGATTCAACCACAGACAAGTCAACCTTATAGACCACGCTTTGACAGGGAGTAGCATTCGCCAAGGCTACGTAGTGACACTATATAACTACGTCACTAGTGAGCCGTTTTGAACGAGCCAATGAAAACTAGCCGACCTCTCCCCGCACCCCGCCACTTTTTGGCGATTTCGTTTTCGTACTGCCGTTTATTAAATAATAATAATAATACATGGGACTTCCCACACAGCGTCATCTAGTCCCAAAATAAGCAAGTATTATGCTTGTGTTATGGGTTATTAGACAACTGATATACGTACTTAAATATTCTTTAAAATATATACATGTATAAATATGCGAAGACACCACACACATTAAAGCGTGGTCTATAGGTTGACTGATCTGTGGATTCAACACAACTCTTCAAATTTGCGTTTCGACAAATTGGGGTCGCCGATTTGGACTTAAGTGTAAGCGGTCAATACCCTTATACGTAGAATAAGTAGGTATCTATTAACTTC
Organism: Luffia ferchaultella; assembly: GCA_949709985.1. Lineage (NCBI taxonomy): Eukaryota > Metazoa > Arthropoda > Insecta > Lepidoptera > Psychidae > Luffia > Luffia ferchaultella. The sequence goes on from OX453269.1 coordinate 5,368,849, forward strand.
ACCGCATTAAATAACCGTATAATTATTGATTTGTCATACCGACACCTACTCGTATTCTAAGTAATCTATTTCGCATACATAAGTAATTCGTTGCCTTGAAACAGTATTTGAATCAATGACGTTACATATAGTTTGAGGTATAGACTGGTTACTTCAATATAGACGATTTCGTCTATATTGAATTTTTGAATGAAAAAAATGAAAATTTCGTGCGAATGTTCTCACGAAATTTCGAATGATTGTACTTACTTATATAGAGTACATATAGAGATATAAATTTTGTTTTAAAATGATAGACTAGGCATTTTCTTGATAAGAATTTTATATATTTTTGATACTTACGAATGAAACTTTATTTTTGGTCTTTTTTAGTAGTAGGTAATAATAATACTATTTTCATACTTACGAATTACAATAAGTGTCGTGATAGCCGAGTGGTGACGATCCCGCTTCTTGTCTTGAAAGGCGTGGTTCGAATTCCATAAACCGTCATGTACCAATGAGTTTTTTTATGATTTAAGTACATAAATATCACTGACTCCGTGCTTGAGAGAGCAAGTTAAGCCGTCGGTCCCGGTTGCCGTCACTAGACGGCAGGCGTTAAAATCCACCAACCCGCACTGGAGCTGCGTGGTAGATTAAGCTCCAAGCGCCCTCATACCGAGTGGAGGCCTAAGCCCTGTAGTGGGCAACCAAGAAGACATTTTGTGAACAATACAGAAGCTACGTGACAGAACGACTGCGTAGACTGCGTAGTTTCATACGCCGAGAGAGCGTATAACATGTCTACCTAAAAACTATATATAATATCATTGATCTGAATTAGCTGATTGTAAATGCAATGAACGCCATAGTTTTGCATAATCGTTGAGTGTAATGATGCCGGAGAAAAGTGGAGCAAGTGTCGATGTTTACAGATTAAATTCTAAGCATTTAAGGGTTCTGTACCTCGAAAAGAACCCTTATTTCATCATTTACTTTTCCGTCTGTCTGTCAAGGCCCTTTTCCTGAGGAATGCGTGGTGGTATCAAGTTCAAATTAATATCGTAGAGATATTAGATGGTAGAGTAGAGGTTTTAGAGGAGTATATTGGTATAGCTTTTAAACATGCGCTGGGGATAGATATCTCTATTAATCTAGGGCCGATCGTCGACTCACTGCCTTCAACTCAACTCTTGTATTGTTTTGTTTCGATTTTGAATCTTCTTTTTTATTAGGGGCGTATGTAGCCAGTGTTACGCTGCTTTCTTTGTTTGTGCGGCCAGTAACCCCTCTACAATACCTAGTGCTTAGGTCACAGACAAGTCAACCTTATAGACCACGCTTTGACAGGGAGTAGCATTCGCCAAGGCTATGTAGTGACACTACATAACTACGTCACTAGTTAGCCGTCAGTTGGAAGCACGTCGGAAGCCATTAAATTGTCAATTTTGAACGAGCCAATGAAAACTAGCCGACCTCTCCCCGCACCCCGCCACTTTTTGGCGATTCCGTTTTCGTACTGACGTTTATTAAAGCGCGGTCTATAGGTTGACTGGTCTGTGGCTTAGGTCTATGGTTATTTGGATCTGGATCTGATCTGGATGAATATATGGCTGAACGGATATTTATGACATTCAGTATGAAGGCGTCTAAGGCTTGGAATACCATACAAGAATGGCTAAACAGACTTTGATGAATTTGTTAATTCCATAGTAATGCCCAAAAACATAAGGTTACCCCTATGTTTTTGGACATACTATCTTTCCTAAAAAAAAAAAACAATTTTTTTATGTGACAATTTTATTGTGCAAATGGTAAAATTAAACTTTAATTTTTTGTATAATTAAAAGAGATCATCATCTATTATTACCTACGAAATTTTATTTTACTAACAATTAAAAAAAAATTACAATTTAAATAAAATATCACAGACATTTAAATAAATTTACATTTTAATACCACAGCCTGTCAAAATTAAACTAAGTATTTTATTCTAAAGTCAAACATGTAATATTGGATTGGAGAAATAGAAGCGCTTAAAATTTCCTATTATTGTATTCACATACTACGTATTTATATAAAATTATTCAGTGCTTTGTATTTTAACTTTTTACTAAATTTTTTTAAATTGCTTTACATTACATATAGCAACTTAATTATTTACAAAAATAGTTAACAATAACCGGTATGACAACTCGACTTACTGATGGGTGAAGGGGAGGGGTGACGAAGGGGAAGGGACGGGTAGAAGTGAGGGTTAGGGTAGGTTAGGGAGGGGAGAGGAAGGGCCCGTATGAAACCGGGACGGGACGCTAGAGGATATATGTGTGAAATAGCAATACGAGTTGGAATGAGACAGAACCAGGAGTTAGATGAGAGTGAAAGTGTGAGACGGAATGAGAACAGTGATGAGAGCGGAAATCGACTATACTCTTTCCACTTCTTTATTTTCTCGATGACAGATCTAATTTGACAGTTGTAGTGTTGTGACCAAATAAGTAATGATATGACCGCAGGCAAAGGAAACTAGCCTATACAACCTTGTCTTAGGTGTATTTTTTTAAAAGCCGTTATAACAGTAATACTTATTAGAATAGGCATGGTGACAGTTGTAAACAATCAATACATTAAAATATCGCTATACATAAAAGATGATAAAAAAGTGTCACTAATGTATAAAAATTTTGAGATTACTAATATTTTTAAGTTTAAAATATACAGTCTGAACCTCCATTTAAAACTGTGAATGACGTCACAAATTTATATACAATATAGATATTTCTATCATGACATCACTATTCATATTGCCATAGAATGTAACTTTATTAAAATGTCGGTTATTTATCGTACTTCAAAAAAAAATACTGCCTTTATGTACTCAATTTGTCTTGGATGAATATTATATGGGATAAAGAAACAATTAGGCAGTTGTCGCATTTAAAAGTTAATTTTTGCATAATATGCGCAGTTACATTCTACAGGAGCTGTCATCTGGTAAATAAAGAAATGGAAATAGTATACGAGGGAGTAATGTCTGTCCGCGCGGTCGAAGCCGCGGGCGGAAGGTAGTATTACATACTTTTCCATTTTTACCTAAATTTTTTTATTATTATTGATATTATTGTATACCATAAGTCAATGAAATACAATGAATCAGTGTTTTCTTCTTCTTTTTCGATCAGACTTTCTTCTTTTCCATATTGACAACCCCGTATGGCCACATCGCTACGCCGGGCACCAATCTCAGCAACAGAACACTCCTTAAAACATATACGACAAAAAGAACTATGTAAAAAGTTCCCTCGTTATCTTTGTCCAGATGTTTCAAAGTATCTTTTGTGATATACATGATGCAAGCCGTTGTTATCGTCGCTAGTATCAGTGAACGACGTTGCGTGTAATGGCGGTAACTGGAAAGAATAAATGCACTTGTTTTAATGGGAATTTTAATACGATATCTACATGTAGGTACAGACTCTTTGTCTAAAAATTTTGGGCTATTAAACCAGAGCACAAGCAGTGAAATAAAAGCATATCTCAGAGGGCAGATGTATACTACATGCAATTCAACGACCCCAAGCCAGCCTGAACAAGTCTTTCGCCTGCAACACCGAACTGAAGAAGCCGTCGATTTCTAAGCAGGTGTTTGCTATTGTTGTTTGAATTACTTTAAAACGCATACATTTTAGCCAATGAGTACTTTGAGAGAACAGATAATGATCATGTTAATAACAGCTGGGACATCCCACACAGCGTCACCCAGTCCCAAACTAAGCAAAGCTTGTATTATGGGTACTAGACAACTGATATACATACTGAAATAATTTCTACAATGTATACAAATATAGATATTTTACACCCAGATACGTTCGTGCACACAAATATTTGTCCTGGGTGGGAATTAAACCCGCGACCTTTATTCTGCAGTTTTTAGGTGCTAGCGGGACGCAGAGGAGCGAGGGGGCGGGACGTTCCTCCCGTAAACCCCGCGGCGGCGCATTTAGCGTTGTATTCAGATCCGCAATAAAGTTTTAGGTGATCTTTAAGAGAAGAATTACCCGCAATGGAGCAGCGTGGTGGACTTAAGCTCCAAGCCCCCCTCCTCACCCTGGGGGAGGCCTAAGCCCCTGCAGTGGGGTAAAAATGGGCTGATGATGATGATGATGATACCTGGCGACGTCTGGAGTAACAGCAATCGACCAGGCAAGCAAACTGGCAGCTGCCTGGACTAAGGAGTATAAAGGTAGGCTTGTCACGTTTATGGAGTCGGGGTCATTGCACCAACGATGTGCCTGTAACGAAAAATTCATACTAACTGCTAAGTCACTAATTTAATTTAATAGAATCTAGTTTTAGGGCACTCTTCACCTTATAAACTGTATGCAAAAAGTTACAGCTGTTCCGATATAACTGTGTAGTCCACGTGAGCGGAGCTGCGGGCGGAAAGCTAGTATCTTTATAAATTATAGCCTATGTGTTATTCTGATGTATAAGCTATATTATTGTAAAGTTTCATTAAAATCCATCCAGTAGTTTTTGCGTGATAGAGCAACAAACATCCAGACATACAAACTTTCGTGTTTATAATATTAGTAAGGATGAATGAATTTTATGATATAAATTAAGGTCCACGTCTGTCGAGTCTTATGCAAACTAAATGTCAAATTACATGTGACAATTCTGTAATTTCTCAATATAGTTCGCCTCAAACTTTATGGCGGATCGGAATACAACGCTTTAAACGTTCTTGCGCAGGTATAGCCATATACCCCTCGCTCCACTGCGTCCCGCTACACCTAAAACTGGTTACTGCAACGCGACTTGTGCCTATGTTCGGATCCGTCATAAAGCTTGATTGGAACTATACCAAAGTAAATTTTCATGTATGAAAAAGAAATGTGTATGGGTATTAAAAAAAATGTAAAATACGCATATAATCAATATGCTGAATAACCTCTTACAGTACTTATCTCTTACACAACCAAAAATAATAATAATAAAAAATAAAACTAATCCAATAATCCACCCCTCGTCGCCCCCGACGCAAATGTGCCCATGACGCTCATCGCATTGCTGGGGTGAATTGCAATGGATGCAATGCAATGCAACCTCTTACATATATAGTTCTTTGAGGACCCAAATTATTACGTGGTGCGCACTGAAACTTTCTGGAATGAATGAGAAAAAATTAACTATGAATGGTCAAAAATTTATTGTTTCTCAAAACATTCTCTTAGCATCAATGCACTTTTTCATACGAATAAACCAGTTTTCAAAGCATTTATGCGACAACTCCCTGGTGATTTCGGAAACATGTTCTTCAAACTCTTCGACAGCCTCTTTTGGTGATGGTAATCGTTGACCGCATAATTCGTTCATAATTTTTGCAAACAAAAAAAGTCACAATGTATCAGGTCGGGATTATGCAGGATTGGTCATAAGTTCCACGTTTACCTCCTTCAAAAATGTAGTCTGTTTCGCCATGTCAGAACTGGCATTGTCGTGATGCAAGATGATACGACGTTTACGGTTATTTTTACGTAGTTCGTCAATAACTTCCGGCAAACAAATGGTCCATAGGGCCATGGTTCGAATCCGGGCGTGTACCAATGAGTTTTTCTGACTTAAGTACACAACTATCACTGACTCCGTGCCTCGGAGAGCACGTTAAGCAGTCGGTCCCGGACGCTGTCAATAGATGGCGGTCGTTACAGTTCCCAACCCGCAGTGGAGCAGCGTGGTGGACTTAAGCTCCAAGCCCCCCTCCTCACCCTGGGGGAGGCCTAAGCCCCTGCAGTGGGGTAAAAATGGGCTGATGATGATGATGAAACAAATGGTCGTGTACCAATCAGTGTCACGGTACGACGATTCTCCAAACCGACAGTAGCCATGTGTCCAGTTTTATTAAAAAAAGGCAATCATCCCCTTAGAGACAATTCAGTCGCGCTCCACTTTGGCTGGTGTCAGCTTGTCTCGATAGACCCATAAGGTCGATTGCTGCTTTGTTTTGGGGTCGCACAAAATTTGACACTCCTTCCTTGAATCTGGTAAGCATGACATAGCACCAAATGACGAGGTCCGTTTCGGAGCCCCAGTCAAATTGTGTGGAATCCACCGCGAACACAGTTTTTCACACCCAAATGTTTGCGTAGGATTTATTGTATTTAAGTAATGCCTAAGCCTAAGGATGCCCGAGTTTCATGGTAGGTCACATGTCTGTCTGTTTAAATCATACGGTGCACAGCATCGATGTTTTTGTTGTCCATAGCGCTGGACGGGCGACCATCACGAAATCCGTTGAAATTGATTGACAATTGACAACACCGCGCTTGGATTCTATCAACCAGTTATAAATAGTCGTCTTGCATGGTGCTTCATCGTCGAAAGCAGTTCGAAGTCGAGCGAGGCTCTGATGACCTGTCAAATTACACTCAAAATCCAAGAAAATCATACTTCGAAAATTTTCACGACTCCAATCCATAGTGGTGAGGATACGTAATTTTTAAAATGACGCCACAATTTAAAAACAAATGACAGTTACATGAAACAAACTGTATTATATATCAGGTCGGGATTATGCGGGATTGGTCATAAGTTCTATGTTTACTCCTTTAAAATGTAGTCTGTTTGGTGTCAGAACTGACATTGTCGTGGTGCAAGATGATACGACGTTTACGGTTATTTTTACGGAGTTCGTCAATAGCTTCCGGCAAACAAATGGTCCATAGGGCCATGGTTCGAATCCGGGCGTGTACCAATGAGTTTTTCTGACTTAAGTACATAACTATTACTGACTCCGTGCCTCGGAGAGCACGTTAAGCAGTCGGTCCCGGACGCTGTCAATAGATGGCGGTCGTTACAATCCCCAACCCGCAGTGGAGCAGCGTGTTGGATTTAAGCTCAAAGCCCTCCGCCTCCTCACCCTGGGGGAGGCCTAAGCCCCTGCAGTGGGGTAAAATGGGCTGATGAAGTGAAGTGAAGTGAAGAAGAAACTCGATTTCGCTGCGTACATTGGACGGTTTATCTAGTCCATTGGAATTCCACTACTTTTTTTTTCAGAGTTTATCAAACCCCGCTCTATGGAAAATCACAAAATCGAAATTAAAGATATTTTCGCTTAACTCCATTTTTGATATCGATTTTCTTAAGGGACAGTAGGTATTTATATTTTTAAACAAATAATCAATAGCGTGGGTCAATGCCGAACTTTGTTCTTTGATCCCAGAAAAATACATGATTCTTGTAGGATAGGTATTCTTCATGCGAAGACGACTAAATAGATTTCGATGAAATGTAAAGATTTCTCAGATAGGTAAGAAAGTCTCACAATGTCCTGGTGCATCGCATCCCTTTACCGGTTCCAGTACCACTGAATAGTACGCGCGGGCGGAAAGCTAGTATCTAAATATAATAAGCAATGAAGAGTTTCTTGCCGGCTTATCACCTTCTAGTTTTAGGTTTCCTGTACCACAAATCACCAATCATACCATACGATCAGCCCATTAATGGCCCACTGCAGCAGCTAGACCTCTCCACAGGATAGGGGGCATGGAGCTTAATCCATTCACGCTGCTCCAGTGCGGGTTGGTGGATTTTAGTGACTGCCATCTATTGATGGCGACCGGGACCGACGGCGTAACGTGCTCTCCGAAGCACAATCAGTAATAGTTCATCATCATCATCATCAGCCCATTTTTACCTCACTGCAGGGGCTTAGGCCTCCCCCAGGGTGAGGAGGGGGCTTGGAGCTTAAGCCCACCACGCTGCTCCACTGCTGGTTGGGAACTGTAACGACCGCCATCTATTGACAGCGTCCGGGACCGACTACTTAACGTGCCCTCCGAAGCACGGTGTCAGTGATAGTTATAATAGTAATAATATCTGGGACATCCCACACAATGCCATCTAGTCCCAAAGTAAGCAAGTCTTATTCTTGTAGGTACTAGACATGTTATGTACATACATTAGAAAAACCTCATTGGTACACACATGCCTTGGGATTCGAACCACGATCTTCTAAACAACAAACGGTCTTGCTACCACTCGGCTATCATGACACGACAAATCACCACGCAATATCGTATTTTTGTCGCCTCATTTTTTTCACGCAAATAATATAAAAAAAAAATGCCATTTAAAATCGCGAGATAACTCAGTGAAAGTCGGTTCGTTCACGACTGTCATCTTGTTCCATTGGGCTTCCATGCTCACCAAAGTTATACTCCACTCGGGGTCTACTCCGCACAACTTCAGACTGAAGTAAGTGAAGATGCTTATGCTGCCGATGACCAAAACTGACAGCACATGCCAAAAGATCGAGCGGTGGGTAGACGGACTCCCGCCACCGTAACCCCATATGTACGGATCGCTGACATATATGCACAGAGCTGGTGCGACAAACAAACCTGAAATGATTAATACATATTTAATTAATATAATTCTTATATACATGTTGTAGTTTGAATTTGGCTATTCATTGAAAATATACGCCCGATAAAAATCTGATTAAAGAATACATCTATTTGAAGTAGAACAAAATTTTTTTTATTTGTTGTAAAATCTTGTGGCTTTAATATAACAGGACAAAAATATATATGAAAATAATAAAAATGCTTATTGCAAAACAGTGACACTGTCTCAAAAATATGAGACGATGGATTCAATTACTAATAGAAAATTGACATTATAAAATAACAAAATGTATGCCTGACCTGGTTGGCAGAGTGGTTAGAGACCCTAACTGCGGAGCCGAGGGTAGCAGGTTCGACTCCCGCCCGAGACAAATATTTGTGTGTGTGAACATATCTATTTGTTCGGTGTCTGAGATGTAAACGTATCTATGTATGTATATATAATTTAAAAAAAAGAATATTTAAGTATGTATATCAGTTGTCTAGTGCCCCATAATACAATTAAATATATGTATAAATATATATATAAATAAATGGCCTGACGTCACAGCCCCTGACAGGACATTTTAAACATTTGTAACTTTATTACTAATTTTTTTTTTTTAAATTATTTCACTGTTATGATATATTTAAAAAAAATCATATAAAACAATAAATCTAACCCATTGTGGAAATTGGTTTTTTTTTACAATTATTTTGCTGTTGTTCTGTATTTTGATTACCTTCATTTCATTTATTTCCGAATATTGTTTATGTCTTTGCTTATTTTACTAATTACAAATTAAAATTATATAATACATAAAATCTTCTTAGTCGAACACTCCTGACGGAGTGATTGTGGTCATGGGTTGTCTGATAGATTGGTTGCGTTCCTTGCGAGATTTCTCCATCTTTCATGGCATTGCGTGTACACTCAGTAAGGGAACACTTCGTCGATGATTTAATGAGGTCTGCCCATCTAGTAGGTGATCGGCCACGGGAACGTTGACCCTCTACTCTTCCTTACACCACCAATCGTTCCAGTGAGCTTTCGTTGCGTATGATATGTCGAAACATCTTAAAGATTTGCATTTGCACAAAATCGACAAAAGTCTTTGTTTGATGCGAAGCTCTTTTAGGATGGAGACGTTAGTGCGGTGAGCAGTCCATTTTATTCTCAATACATAAAATAAATACGTGTTATTAACATAAAATGTATTTTTCTGAAATAAGACAGGTTGCTGTATGAAAGCTTATAATTCTAGTTATTAATAAATATTAATACTTTATTCACGACAACTCTAGTGATGGCGCTATCTGTTGTAAAGAATAACTATTTAGCGCCATCTATGGTAAAGTGCAGCAACTAATTCGTTTTAAGTTAAATTCGCTGCGTACATTGGATGGTTTATGTACTTCATCGGGATTTCACTAACTTTCTGAATTTATTAACGCCCGCGGCATAGAAAATCACAAAATTTATTATTCAGTCGCATCATTTTCGTATAAACCAAGTTTTTGACTCCGACGTGATAGTAGGCCTATCACGTCGGAGTCAAAAACTTGGTTTATTATTACTTGGCCTAGTTATTGATTATTTTTTATTGTTTAAACATTATTAAATCAATACAGACAAAAAACAAATAGACATGTTCATGCACAAAAATATTTGTCCAGGGCTGGAATCGAACCCGCGACCCTTGGTTGTGCAGCTAGGATCTCTAACCACTCGGTCGATCAGTCTGTCGATCAAAGTATCCTTATTACTACTAACCAACTAAAGCGCCGAGAAGACACTGGTGGGGGAAGTGCGATGCGACGAACATACGCGCGACCATAACCGACACTAGCGCCACGCAAAACACGGGGTAAACTAGATACTTCCACCACCAGACGTAGCAGTTTCTGTAAAAATTAAAACAAATAATTAGATACGACATAGGTGATATATTTTCCCGGACGGATATTACTCCTTAGCAGACGTCAGTTAGTGAGCTCCGCGAAATAAATTTTCAAAGGACTATTTAAATATCCGTATCGAAGTGAAACAGTGCACAAACTATAGAATACACATTAGGAAGTGAAAATACTAATAAATCACTGCAGATTATTCGTTTTCTAAACGCAAAATATCCGAATATCGTTATTAGTGTAACATACATAGCCTAAAAAATTACACAAAACAAAAGCAGTCGAAGTGTCATCAACCAAGCGATAAATCTGCCAGTGTCATTGTCAAGTTTGGTGGTGCCATATTAAAAACAAAATTACTGCTAACTAAATTCCGTTTCTTCTAAAAAAATAAAAAATGGATATGAACATATTTTTGAATAAACTCGACGAAAGATTAAACCAACAAACTTTAACTATTACTAATAATGTTACGAAAAGTGTAATGGCAGCAATGGACGAAAAAATAAATGGCCTGTTGGAAGAAAACTCCTTACTAAAAACTCGCGTTGAACATTTGGAGATGAAATTACAATCTTTGGAACTTAGAAAACGCAGGAAGAATATTGTGTTCTATGGAATAAAAGAGAAAGAAAAAGGCGAATGTGATTTAGTACAGAACGTAAAAGAAGTAATGAACAAGGCAGGAGTTAACATAGAATGTCACGAAATAGCCACTACTTACCGGCTAGGAAAGAGGGGAACTAAAACACGCCCTGTTTTGGTTCAACTTAATTCTAATTGGAAAAAACAACTTATGTTCAGAAACAAGAAAAACTTACCTGTTGGCGTTTTTATAAACGAGGACTACCCTAAAGAAATACAAGAGAAAAGAAAACAACTTATGCCCAGTTTACAAGAAGAAAGGCAAAAAGGCAACATAGCTTTCATTAAGTATGATAAACTCATTGTTAAAGAAAACGTTGGCAAGGAAAAGAGGAAAAGAGATTCCGAATCAACCTCGCCCGGAGTGCAACCACGTAAGCAACAGACAACTAACAAAACAAAAGAGAGCCGACTCAATGCTTATGACATGATGAGAACACGCTCTAACTCTTGTCCCACACAAGACAAAAAGTAGCAACTAAAAAACCGGGAATCCTTCCCCAATACGCATGGTCAGCGCGGGGAAGAAGACCACTACCCTCCAGGCAAAAAAACAAAATTATATTTAAATGAAAAACAAAAAACAAAAATACGACCTGAGACAACTGAAATACAAAAACATAAATGCCAAAATGCAAAAATTCACATAGCTGCTCTGAATGTCACAACGTTAAGATCGGAAGAAAGACTTATCGAACTTACACATGCACTAAAACAAATCAAATATGACATTCTTGGCCTGAGTGAAATAAGAAGAATAGGAGAACATATTGAAGCCCACCCAGACTACATATTTTATTATATTGGCGAAACACCAGGCAACTATGGCGTAGGATTCGTCATTAAAAAACACTTATCAAACTACATAGAGGGGTTTGTAGGAGTTTCAGAGCGTATTGCATTATTAAATATAAAACTGCCAGGTTACAAAGACTCATGGTCTATCATTCAAGTATACTCACCAACTGAAAAAGCAGAAGTGGAAATAACTGAAAAATTCTACCAAGATCTAAACGAAACAATCAATTTGCACACACACAAAAACCTTATAATAATCGGGGATTTTAATGGTCAAATTGGAAGTTATCACTCAGAAGATAAAACAATAATAGGTAAATATACATATAGCAATAAACCTAGGACCAAAAACGGGGTGAGAATTGTACACTTAGCACAAGAAAATAATTTAACCATCTTAAACACTATATTCAAGAAAAACAAAAAGAGAATGTGGACCTGGATTTCCCCCGATGGTAAAACGAAAAATGAAATAGATTTTATAATGACTAATAAAACCGAATGCTTCTCAAATTTTAGTGTCATAAGTAGGTTAAATTTCGATACCAGCCATCGAATGGTTAGAGCAGAATTGCAAGCAACCCAGCCCAAAAAACCAAGACCTAGACTCAACCTAGTAAATATGAAACTCACGGAAAATAAATTAAAGGAAATGACCAACATTTTAAAAGAGAAACTGACGCAATATAGAGACGTCACAGCAAACATGTGTGTTGAAGAAAAGTACAACTGGATTGAAGATGCTATCAAATGCACTGCCAATTACAATTATAATAACAAAAATGAAGATAAAAACTGGCTGTCACCAGAGACCATAAATTTACTAGCAGAAAGAACTAAATTGTTTGAAGTACCAAGTACAAAAGACAGAAGGAAACAGCTGATATTAATAAGTAAAAAAATCAAAAGTAGCATAAAAAGGGATAGGAGACAATATAGAATGGAAAAAATAGAAAAACACGTTTTAAGAACTGGAAGTATCAGAAAAGCTTACAAAGAAATAATAAACACAAAGGATTGGATAGTAAAAGTAAAAAATAAAAGTGGCAAGGAGGAAAATAGAAGACAAGACATACTAGACATAGCTACAACATTTTACAAGGAACTGTATGGAAACAACACGAAACAAGAAGAAATTATCCTGACCAATAATGAAGATGTTTCATGTATACTTCAGGAAGAAGTCACGAACGCCATAAATACCCAAAAGAAAGATAAATCTCCAGGACCAGATGGCATAAGCAATGAAATTTTACTACAAGCTAAGACAGTTTTATTACCCATTCTCAAGGAACTGTTCGACGACATCATCAGGAGTGAAACCATCCCTCAACAATGGACAGAATCAAACATCATCTTGTTATATAAAAAGGGAGACCCATTTAATATTAGTAACTATCGTCCAATCAGTTTAATGTCCAATATTTACAAAATTTTTGCCAAGATACTTTTAAAGAGGATAGAAAATCAATTAGACGAAAACCAACCAATTGAACAAGCTGGCTTCCGTAAAGATTACTCTACAATAGACCACATTCATGTTGTACGGCAAATACTAGAGAAGTATAGTGAATATCAGCTTATATATTATATTGCATTTATTGATTTCAGTAAAGCATTTGACTCCTTAATACATACAAAGATATGGGAAGCCATGAGAGACCAAGGTATCCAACACAAGTACATCAGATTAATTCAGAATGTATACGTTCACAGCACTGCATGTATTCAATTGGAAAGAACAGGAAAAAGTTTCAACATACAGAAAGGAGTCAGACAAGGGGATCCCTTATCTCCGAAATTGTTCTCAGCGGTACTGGAAATCATTTTTCGAAGTCTCGATTGGGAAAATTTAGGACTAAACATTAATGGTCGCAAACTATCACACCTAAGATTTGCCGATGATATTGTGTTGTTCGCAAATACACATGAAGAACTTAGTAAAATGATAAACGATCTAGCAATAGAAAGTGACAAAGTGGGACTGAAAATAAATCCAGATAAGACAAAACTGATGACAAATTGTGAGGAAAAGATCATAAAAGTGGGAACGACTGGAGTCGAATACACAGACGAATGCATTTACCTGGGACAGTTGATGGCATCACAAGGCAACATGCACAAAGAAATAGAAAGGAGAATAACAAACAGTTGGAAGAGATATTGGAGTATGAGAGAAGTTATGAAAGATAAAACACTTCATATAACTACAAAAAGTAAACTATTTAACACTTGTATTCTGCCAATCCTTACGTATGGTTGTCAGACTTGGGATTTGTCATTGGACGGCGTGAACAAACTTGCAATTTGTCAAAGAGCTATGGAAAGAAGTATGCTGGGAGTGAGAAAATTTGAGAAATTAAAAAATAATGCCATCAGAAAAAAGACAAAGGTTTTTGACATAACACAGCACATCAGAAGGCTGAAATGGCGGTGGGCAGGTCACACTATAAGAGGCAAGGAAAAATGGAGCAAAATTATAACCGAGTGGTACCCAAGAGAAGGCCAAAGAAAGAGAGGCAGACCCCAGAAGAGGTGGGATGACGATATCACCCAGGTTGCCGGCAAAACATGGCATAGAGTCGCAAAAGATAGACGAGAGTGGAAAAGGCTGGAGGAGGCCTTTGCCGAAGGGCGATCAGACTTGCAGAGGAAAAGCAAGACACAAATACTGCAAGACTACTAACTTCTAACAAAGTCTGATAATAATTAAGGCTAATAATAATAATAATAATAATAATAGGTGATATAATATGTATATATAATACTACATGGGACATTCCACATAGCGCCATCTAGTCCCAAAGTAAGCATGCGTTACGCTCGTGTTATGGGTACTAGACAACTGATATACATACTTAAATATTCTTTACAATCTATATCTATACTATATTATATAAAGCTGAAAAGTTTGTTTGTTTGTTTGTTTGAACTAGCTGATCTCTGGAACTGCCAATCACATTTGAAAAATTCTTTTTGTATTTAATAGCTTAATCTTGCGGAAGGTTATAGGCTTATGATATAAAATTTTACAGTCTGTCTGTCTGTTCCAGCTAATCTCCAAAACAACTAAATTGATTTCAATGAAACTTCACACATATGAAAAGGAGGTGCTTAAAAGTGACATGCTTGTATGTACCTCTATCTGTCCATTCGAGTTAATCTCCAAAGCGGCTGACTAGATTTTAATATAAAAAATAAATAATGACGTATTTATTATTTATTATCAGGGTTTTCGGATTTTCACTTTATAAGGGTGGGAAACGGGGTGAAAATTTGTATAGAAGTATCGGTTTTTTTAAAGTAGGAACTTAAAAATTGGAATTGTAGTTACTCATTATAAATAAAGATGTGTTTCAAGTTTTTCAGATTTTTACATTCTAAGGGGGGGACTTTAAGGGAAGGGGGCGGAGATTGAGTTTGAATGGGAGTTACCACAATTAGTTTCGGCAAAAAGTACGTATAAACCATCTCGCACGTCAACTGTACCTGTAACAGGAAGGTATAGTCTACGCAAGCGAAGCTGTGGGCGGTTGCTAGTGTTAACATAAAGTTGGAGCGAAACTCACCTGTCGTTCATAAAATGCGATATCCACATCAAATACAAGACCAGTTGCATTGCCATCATGCTTGTGTGTCCTGAAGGACAACCTGGTCCCGTTTCACAGGTTTGGGTGAATTGTTGCAATCGAGGACGCCTCAAGCCTTGGTAAAATGTTGTTTCTCGTACCCACCAGTATGGGCGGTCTTCTAGTAACCACCTAAAAAAAACATTATGCTTAAAGAACGGTCTTTTAAGAGGGGATCGAAGGTCTTGAGAATGTGTGAGTTGGGTTTTCGACAGATGTCTCACATTTTAAGCAGAGCAAGATTTCACACCCTGATATTTAGACAGATATTTCTATGTGCTTATTATACTATTTCCAAAAACGAAAAAGAGCCATCCACAATGCCATAACACCATTTTTTTATTTATAATAATAATAATAACATATACATCACAACAACGTCTAGGCCCCAAACAAAGCATTAGCTTGTATTTCGGGTACCAAACGAAGACACCACATACATATGACAACCAAGACTTGGTACCCGTATCAATATTCATCATATAAATACTAACCCAAACTGGGATTCAAACCCGGGTCCACCAGCTTTGTAGGCAGGGTCGCTACCCACTAGGCTAAGTGGTCATCAAATTATAATAATTTTATATTAGGTTGTATTCGACCTAATACAAAAAATTTTAAATTATTCTCAAAATAAACATTACTAATTTATAATCATTTTTCAAAGAAAGCAATTCCCCAGAAACTACTGGGTTTTAATCGTTAAAAAACTGAATTGTTCTTTAAGTCATATTATTGTCTTTCTGTTCTTCTGAAACGTAACTATAAATACAACATAAAAATACTGTTGTGTGCATTTCCACGAATTGTTCATAGACATTTTTCCATCACTAGTAATTTCCAGAAAGTTCCCTGAAAATCGAGCAACAACAAATTTATTCTCACGATAGTTTTCTGGATGGTGCTAGAACATCTGAATCCTCGAATATAAAAACAACCGTACTTGACAACATGAATGATTAATAAGTGATGTCAAATATATTGGCATGTACAGTTGAATAATAACAATAAGTTGTTAGTGAATGAGAATTTGCTGTACATTCTTTTGTCTGTATGAGTATCTTGGGTAAACCAATATATCTTGTGTAACAGAATTAACAGACAGATGGTAGTCGTTAAATTCCACCAACCCGCACTGAAGCAGCATGGTGGATTAAGCTCTAAGCCTCTCTCACCCTGGGGGGAAACCTAAGTCCCTGCAGTGGGGCATAAATGGGCTAGTGGAATGGAATGGAATAAAATTAAGCGAAAAACTTAATAACTACGCCCTACCTAACCCTCTACCCTAAGCTACACTCCAAATAAATAAACAGTTTTAATAGGTCGTTACAATCCCCAACCTGCAGTGGAGCAGCATGGTGGATTTAAACCCCAAGCCCCCCTCGCCCTAGGGGAGGCCTAAGCCCCTGCAGTGGGGTAAAAATAGGCTGATGAAGCGAAAAATAGGTATCAAAGTAATAAAATTTTACTTTATATAAACAAGTTAATTTATTTCATAAATTGCAAAATTACAAATTCAATTGTATGTCAATTTTAAGTTATAAAGTAATTTTTTTAAAAATTACACATCAGAACTGGGTTAAATAGAATCAGTAGAATATAGAAATTGACAGCAGTATAAGCTACAATAGAAGGTGAAACATCAGTTTGAACAATTTAAAACGAAATGAACCAATGATGCAAGTGCGAAAATGGACCCATGGAGATCCCCAGACGGTCCTTCACCCACCAATTGACTACACCAAAAAACTAGTAGTGTGATTAGATGGTATAATGCAATATGTTACCTCTGTCAAACTCTGTAGAAGGTTTGGCTCCTAGTGTATTATGGTTAATTCTGTTATTGTCAATAATTATTTTGCTACTCCATTTTCACTTCCACTTCCAACATCCCATTATGCCCCACTGCAGAGGCTGAGGCCTACCCCCAGGGTGAGGGGGATTAGAGCTTAATTCACAACACCACTCTGCTCCAGTGCGGGTTGGTGGATTTTCACGTCTGTCATCTGTTGCAACCGGGATCAACAGCTTAAGGCAGGGAGTCAGTGAAAGTTTTGTCAGGTATAGAGATAGCCCGAGCGCAGCAAACCTACTTTTGGTTAAGAAGGTTGTGCGACCGTGGTTTGAATCCGGGCGTGTACCAATGAGTTTTTTCTGACTTAAGTACAAAAATATTTTGTGATTATTATTTACCATTTCATAACTGTGTTTAGCCATGATCCAAATGAGATGCATAGTAAAAACTGTGCAGCGAATACGGAGTCGAATGTAGCGATGAAGGGGAATATTAATTCAAAAGCGTGGTGCGGATTAGATATTTTGTTCATAAATGCAAAATATTCTTCTGAGTCTTTGAACCTGTAATATTAGAAATATTTAAATATTCATAATATACGAAAATTGTAATCAAATTTGAGGTATAGTCCGCGTCAAACTTTATGGTGGATCAGAATACAACGCTAAGCGTGCTTGTGCAGGTACAGTCATATACCCCTCGCTCCGTTGTGTCTCGCTACACCCTAAAACTGGTTACAGCAACGCGAATTGTGCCTAACTGCGCGTACTTAGAAGGAATATTAAACATGTCCCTTAGCAAATTTGTTTTATGTTAACCGTACACATGGGACGCTAACGCTCCTAATAATAAATAGTTTTCCGAACATCTGAACATGTAACAGAAATAAAACACTTTCAGTGTAAACAAATGTTTTTAAGTTTACATTTTAGTGACGTCAAAATAGACTTTTCACTTTATCTTTTTCAGTTAGGAATCAGTCTGCAGATGTGATATTCTAGATTATTTAAGCTGTGCTAAGCAACATAAATTAAGAACGCTGGCCTTCACACACAGTGAGGTCATAATAAACTACCTAGTGGTGTGATCGGAATAGTGTATGGATTTCCAGAATTACCACCCTAAGAGCATTAATAATAAATTGGGTGGAGGGTGGCAGGGTAAGGTCGGAAAATTAGTTAATTTTCCGACACTTACAGAATTTTTAGAAATACAGAGAAGCAAAAAAACTAAAATAAAAATTATGTACTTGTTACAAAGGCATTGATTGCTTTCATTAAAACACTTGAAATTAACAATAAATTACTTTAACAAAGATTGAATTAAGAGTAAATTTTTTTAGAAAGAGTAAATTAAAAGTAAATTATCTTTACAATGTTCATCTTAATGGTGGTTTATCTTTCTGCTTCAGTTTACACTAGGCATTCATGTACGTGGCCCTGACCTGACCTAATCTATCAATTTTTAGAAATGGTGGACCATCAATCTATCTTGGCCAAATTTTTAATGGATTAAAAAGTTTCTGGGGTGTTTCACATTCTTCTAATTATCAACTCTAAAAAAAAGTTATAAACAGACATTAAAAGGGGAGTTCTGGAAATTCAACTAGGGAGTAGTTCCTCCACCAGTCACACCTCACTTTTCTATCAAACAGAAACTCAATAATGTACTGTGCGTGTGAAGACCAGCATTCTTTACTCGCCCCGCATAGTGGAATGATATTATTAAAGGTTGGTACCATTGCATAGTACCTAGTTACATTACATACATACATACATATTACATGTTATTACTTGTATCCATTAACCCAGGTATACCCGGATGTAGCACTGTAAACTACCGATGCACCCCTAGTAGGTCGGCTAGTTATGTCAATCTGAACACACTCATTAGTAAGTCTACCGATCACCAGTAGGTACGTTGCGAAGTTTCACTCGTATTTAACCTGCCGCCGAAGAAAAGACCGAGGGAGCGCAGTCCGAAAGAGTGGTCGGATCAGGTGACCGAACATCTGGATGTTCTCATCAGCGCAGCCCTTTACTAGATACGCGGTAGACCGAAACAAGTGGAGAAGTATTGTGGACGGAATGAGAACAACCCTGAGGAAACGATCAAGAAGAGAAGCGGCCGCCATTGCAGGGCTTCATAGGTTAATAATAATAATAATAATAATAACACACACAATCACAACAACGTCTTGGCCCCAAACTAAGCATTAGCTTGTATTTTGGGTACCAAGCGAAGACACCACATACATATAACAACCAAGACCCGGTGCCAGTATTAATATTCATCATATAAATACTGACCCGACCTGGGATTCGAACCTGGGTTGTTCAGTGATAGGGGGTCCAAAGTTTTTATTATGTCTGCACTTGTATCGTTCCAATTCATAGACGATGAAAAATTCGCTAGTTATATGTGTGGGAGACTAATATTATATTACATAGTATAGCAGTAACGTGGGAGTAACATACCAATATTGAATGTATTGTATGCAGTCGACACCAAACGCGTAAACTCGCTCCATTTTAATTTTTATTATTGAATGTATATGTATCCATCATCTATAGTATCCATTTTAACGATTAGACACTGTCTTGCTGTCTTGTAAATTTCACATTTTATTACAAATTATTATTACAAATAGATTTAGGTATTCATTTTGCATTGTGTACATATTTGTGTTGAACTATTGACTGACGAAATTTTAATTGACCGTGATTGACGGTGACTGTCTTGTTGTGACAGCTGACGCAGCTGCCGGGAACATACTAGGGAATAGAGTAGGCAAACTAGTCCGAAACGCGGGCCTCAACAGAAAGAGATAGAGAAAAATTATACCTTGAAATATACAGAAACGTTTAACTCAATCTTTTTTATTTTAAGCATTTGGAGTTAATAGCTTTTTCATTGATAACTGTGTTCGCTGTGACTGCCAAATGAGTAACTAGGTACAGTTATTTTCCATCCTTTTATCTCCATGCCGGTGTCCATGCTGCCCAACCTTTACTTATTAGGGCCTTAATGGAGCTTGTCTAGTCCAGTCTAGTCTAGTTATATTATTTCTATGGTCAGGAACATCGGAGGAACAGCGAGGTTGACATAATCAGTGAGTTGACCAAAGACTGCCAAAGACTAAATGGTGCTAATGGCGCACGTAGCGACTTTTGCTTTTTCTGCTACGCACGAAGTGCCGTCAATGTGTCTAATCACTGGATTTAATGCAGTGTCAGTTAGAGTAGCACAAAGTTGGTATTGATTTGTATTTCCTTTTGTCTATTTTAATAAAATTGTAGTGTCTGTCTGTCTGACTGTTCCGGCTAATCTTCAAAACGGCTGAACCCATTTCAATGAAACTTTGCAGACGGGCATTATCGAAATTGACATAGACGACTTTTTGTCTGTCTGTCTGTTTGTTCGAGCTAATCTCCGAAACGACTAAACCGATTTCAATGAATCTTCACAGCTGTGATTAAAATATTATCAGGAGTGAAATCTAATATTTTTTGTTTGTCTGTATGTCCATCCGTCCGTCTGTTCGTTCAAACTGATTTCCGAAAGGGATGAACTGATTTCAATGAAACTTTACAGAATTGATTAAAAGATTAGGATTTAGGAGAAAAAGGTTAGGACTGACATACAATACTTTCTGTTTGTCTGTCTGTCCGTCTCTCTGTCTGTTAGAGCTAAACTCTCAAACAGCAAAACCGATTTTAATGAAACTTCGCAGACGTGAAAAGACAGGTGTGAGGAGTGACATACGCTACTTTTTGTTTGTCTACCTGTCTGTCTATCTGTATGTTCGAGCCGAACTTCTAAAAATTTTAATAAAATTATGCAGACATAAAAAATGGGTTCTTATGAATGATATGGGTAAATTTTTGTCCATGTGGTTTTCTGCCTGTCTTTTTGTTCCGGCTAATCACCAAAACGACTAAAACATTTCAATGGATCTTTCTAGACATAAAAAAGAGGTTATTAATAGTGACATAAGTTGGTTTCTGTCTATGTGTTTATCTGTCTGTTTGGGCTAATCGCCGCAACGGCTGATCCGATTTTACTAAAATTTTGCAAACATAAAGAGGGCGTTGTCAGGAGTGAAAAGTAAGTTTTTTATCTATATTAATAAAATTGTAGTATCTGTCTGTCTGTTCCGGTTTATCTGGAAAACGG
Organism: Luffia ferchaultella; assembly: GCA_949709985.1. Lineage (NCBI taxonomy): Eukaryota > Metazoa > Arthropoda > Insecta > Lepidoptera > Psychidae > Luffia > Luffia ferchaultella. The sequence goes on from OX453269.1 coordinate 5,390,175, forward strand.
TTAACCGGTTTTTGGGACCGACTTGTGGGATAGCTATTCTTCATGCTAAAATGAGTAAATGGATTTTGTTTAAAATTAGATATAGAGATTTCTTAAATAGTTAACTTGCAGAATTTTCTAGAAAGGTCACAACATTCTGGAGCGTTGCATTCATTTAGCTGTGCCAGTATAACTGTAGTTCACGTGGGCGAAGTCGCGGGCGGAAAGCTAGTTAAATAATGAAGTAAAAAGAGCGTTTTATCCTAAAGGGCATCCCTATATTACGTCAGTGATTTATGCCGATTTTCGACTAACCTAAAATCATATCCCCCTAGTAATTAGTGCCCATCCCTGAAATCATCCTATCGTCATAATCTTATTAGGTATATTAACCCCCTCGTAAAATCAAACTTTATGGCGCATCCGAAAGTAGGCACAAGTCGCGTCGCAGTGACCCGTTATAGGTGTCAGCGAGACGCAGTGCGTTCGTTCCACAAACCCCACTCATATGGTTTGAGGTGATCTATAATACTAGTAACAAAATCCATATATTTTATATAATTTGCCTCAAAACAGCGTTCCCTTTTGCTAATAATTAGATGAAAATGAAAAAAATCGGCAAAAAGGAAATGCTTGTATGGAAAATCACGTGGAAGTCGAAAGTCGACATCTCGGCATCTCCATCGTCCGCAGAGCAGTTCACCCACCTTTACGTAATGTATGGACGGTCCCTAAAGAGTCGCATGGGATTGGCACGTACGAACGCCATTTATCCCGCCAGGTGGCTATAATGTAAGGGGTCTTCCATTAATCACGTCATGTGAGGCTCGAAAGGGGGGAGGGGGTTCAAAAAAATCACTAAATATAATGAACGGCCGCTTTATTATATATATAATAAAGCAGCGTGCGAGCTCGAGTCATGTACCAGTGCAATTATATGTTTTTCACATGATTAAACGTTTCCTTTATTATTTTTATGGCAGTCAAAAACAACCTGCAACCTTAATATCTGTTTGGACGTTTTTATTACCGTCCTTAATTATCCAGAATTGAATTGGGTTAAACTTACCTGTATTTAAAGATAATATTACGATAAGACACTGTACTAAAAAATACACGTGATTTTGCTTGGAGGGGTGAAGGGGGGGGGGGGGGTTACGTGATTAATGGACGACCCCTAAGTGAGAGTTAAATTTCTTATTTTATGTAGTTTTACATATGTTTAGCTGAAAATCGTTAAAAAATGATTGAAAAATATAGATCATTCACAGTACAAAAGTTATGTAAGTAATTGAAGAAAAGAAAGACTAAACCTACTGGAAAAAAAGATTTGATTCAAAGGTTAGTTCAGGATTCCAGTGTTTTTTTACTTTTCTTTTCGATTATTTTGGCCACTTAAAATATTGATTTGACCACGGTTTCATTTCACGATCACAATGTTAACCCTCACTTACAGAAGCAACATCAAGCTTTCCATGTTAGATGCATGTATAGGTGGGTACTTACCTAGTACCGTTTCATGACCATTTCTGAAATTGTCGTCGTTTAGCATATTCTGTAAATTGTGACATCTATTGACCAATAGTATACCGACATTGTTAATGTTTCATTGTGATGCATCCATCCGACGTTAGAGAGAGCAATACTTTTAACGAAATATTTTAATGTTTTAATTCTATGTAAACAGTAAAATATATATTATCTTAAAAACTTTCAAAATTATATTATTTTTTTTTGGAATTAATACGAAACATAAATTATTATTTAATTTACTTTATTCTATTTTTATGCTACGTGACAGCAGATGGCGCCACATTCATTTATTTTCTTTTTATTTATAGCCAAATACTTCTAAAGGTTACTTTATTTTAATCATTTTAAATATTATTTCTACTTTATTTCTATGATTTTTATAAAACACTAAGAAGTTGTCGTACATGCAGAGAAATCAGAACAAGAAAAACATCGTGTAGGCGAAGTGTTTTTATTTTGGATATTCAAATTAATTGTAGTATCAAACAAAACATAATTCATAAATTAAAGTCATAAAATTAGCCTGGTTTTCATATCTATCGACACCCCGAGCAAAGTAGGTTAATTAAGATTCTATAAGTAGAACATCTTCGCGATAAATTGGCGACACAATTGGAAAGAAGCGGTGCGGTGAGATAGAGGACGCTTCACGACAATTACTACCACGAGCGTCGGGAGAGCAGACAAAAAAGGTATTAAAATGTCACAGATGTTTACGTGTTTCTAATATAGAGTCGATGTATATGCGAAGTTACGAATAAAAAAGATATTTGTTCGTGGCTGCGCTATGTCGACATCCCTATACGTGTGTCAATTATTATTATTATTATAAACAATTATTATTATTATTATTTTTATTATTATTATTACTACTATTATTGTTATTATTATTTCTATTATTATTATTGTTGTTATTATTATTATTGTTGTTGTTATTATTATTGTTGTTGTTATTATTATTGTTTTTATTATTATTAATAATAATGTTTAAACAGTACCTACATAGCATAATAATCAGGATAGAGCGTCTCATAGGTCAAAACGATAGAAAACGTGAGCAAAATATCAGACTCGGTGATTAGACACACCATACCGTTCCGTTCCGTTCCAATGACTCACCAGCCAGCAGTTCTGCTGCAAGGACGTGGAGGTCCGAGACACCAATGAGCCATAGTAGATAGGACAGAGTGTAGGTAGGCTGCAGTCGGGATATAGGAATGACAGGAGGTTGAGCCGACCCGAATACCAGCATCGTGAAGCCAACATGGGGAAGATAGATACTATATTTGGTGTGTAACATATAGAGGATGGGTTAGTAGGTATTTAATTAACCGTGGGAGTTCGTTTCTTCGGGGCTTAGGTCGATAGCTAGGTGTATTCCGTTTCGGAATCTGACCCTTTTGTTAAATTACACATGAAATGTGATTCCAGATTCTTTATTGAAATCAAATCTTTCTTTGTTTTCTACAATACAGCGAATATTTCAAAATATCAACTCGTGTAGGTAAATTTGGTCTCTGTGTATATTTTTTGGTTACATTTTTATTGTCACAACGCGGTATCTCTATAAACTTCTAAGATGAAAACATCTGATGGGCTGCGCAAGCCGAATAGCATTTACTTTCACTATCCACAGACACAGAGGTAACCATTTCTGTATTCGATCTATAGATCATTGCTGGCCAAGGGCAACGTATCATACATCATTCATTTAGCTATTGTACAGATATCCTGTTTAAATTAGTATGTCGGTGAAGCGAACTTATAAGATCGCTCAATGTAGGTACCTATAGGTATAAGTTGTCAATACAAAAATCGGGTCGCCAGAACTATGGACCACTACAGATTTCTGAAATGACGCTTAAGTGCATAGGCGCACGGGTGTAGGTACTACTAAGCCACTAAGAGACATCGGATTGTGGCAACAAAAATTAGAACAAAAAAATATACGCCGCAGAGTACATATACACCCGTTGATGTTTGATGTTGAAATTCGTACTGGAAAAGAAAATAAAGTTTCTGAAATTACATTTTCTTTCTACTCATAATTTAACTAAATTAAAAAACGTAATTAAACTTAAATAAAAAAATTACGCAAGTATGGTTTTTTTTGAAGTAAGACTTCTTTAGGCGCGACTAGGAAGTAACTCAGATTATATTATTTTTAAATTGCAAAGTTTTTTAAAAATCTCTAACAGCCAAACCCAATTACCTATCTATCGACGGTCTAACCATACTAGGGTAAGAAATTCTATCCATTGTATAGTTTTGTCGTCTCAATAACCTATCAACGGATAGACATATCTACCGTCGCACGCCATCTATAGACGGGAGGCCCCGGGAGGGTCGATAGCTTACCAAGTTAGATTTTTGTATGAAAATGACATTTCGTGCGTCCCAATATACTTCTGACAGCTGTTGAAGGATAGAATTTATTACTGAGGATAAACATGCGGCCTATCTGTCAAATGTGATGGTTTACCTATCGATCGTCTGCTATCATCAAATAAAAATTCGCTAAATTACTTTTGTAATTTAGTGTGAAAATGTCTACGTTCAGTGAAAGCGATTCTGACTTCGAACTTTTACAAGAATTGTCAGACTGGGATAGTAGCGAAGAATCATCTCATATTTGTTATTATAAAACGTACAAAAAAAAACTTTAAAGTTTTACTTCAATCGCGCGTAAAGGTTTTTTTTGTAAATCATAACCAGCCCCGGTCCGCCGAGCACTCCTGGCGCTCTAGGCGAAAAACTGGAACGGCGCCCTTGTAAGAAAAAAATAAAACAATAATAACAAATTAAGTATAATATTTAAATAAAAAAATAGACTAATTATTTATTACTTAAAGGAGAGTGTATACATCTTTTTTGCTCTATGTAAGGGTAAACCTTAAAAAAATCACTAAATAGAGCATAAAGTTAGGTAAGATTTATTTTCCTCGCTACAATTTTGGCAAAAGTGGAAATGATTTCGTTTAAATAAATTGTTTCGGTTATTACTTGCTTTATACATAAAATTGGTTGTTCTTGAATCATTGTTGTGCACAAGTAGGTACCTACGTTTTGATTAGTTTCAATTTAGAAAAAGTGCGCTCTATCTACTAGGCCATTTTCACAAATCTATAAAATCTTTGACGACCGCTTAGCCTAGTGGATAGCGACCCTGCCTACGAAGCTGGAGGTCCCGTGTTCGAATCGCAGGTCGGGTCAGTATTTATATGATGAATATTGATACTGGTACCGGGTCTTGGTTGTAATATGTATGTGATGACTTTCCAAAAAAAAAATTATATATGTATATATTATAAAAATATTTAACTATGTATATCAGTTGTCTAGTAACCCATAACACTAGCATAATACTTGCTTACTTTGGGACTAGATGGCGCTGTGTGGGAAGTCCCATGTATTATTATTATATATGAATATGCGTAAAGGAAAATCTTTCAATCCCTTTATAAGCATGCTACGCGTACAGAGGAGTGTGTGATTTGGCATTCTAAGGTTTATGTGGAGTAGGAGTGCAGAAAGCTAAAATCTATATGCAGGTTGAATTTTTGAGATCGGACTATTTGGCCAAATACTAAACTATGAGAAATAGCGAAAAGTGTTCAAAGGATTCATGAGCTAGATTTTTGAGAGAAAAAACTGCATATTCACATTTTTGAAAAATCTGTTACTTCAAGATGGAATCAAACCAGTTGATTTCATAATCAATGTATTAAGGAGACAGTCTTTCTCTCCGAGGCTTCGAATTGGCATCGCTATCTCCGTTTCAATCTTCTTCCCCGACCTATTCCTGAATGAAAGAGATAATTCTCAAAAATACTTATAAAATACCTATCGTCGAAATAGCTTGCGGGCTGTGACTGTTTCCACCCCTAAAATATGGGGCTATATACCTATCTCTAGAGCGGAAAGTTTTGTTTTTTTTCTTAATTTGTATTAATATCAAATTTACGGCTCATTATTTTTAAAAACGAAGAACCGACGGAAAGAAGGAATTTATTCTAAAACAACTAAACAAGATATTAAAAAAAAAAAAACAAAAACTTACTTCCCTGTGACAGTACATTTCTCCTATTACATATAGTTTTTCTATAAATATTGATACAGAAGTACAGTGAGGATTAGACACGGGCGGAACCCTCTTTTTTAAATGGAAAGCCTATCCTCTTAATACCTATAAAGAGAAAACTTTCTAGGTACTTCTTTTAAAACATATGGTAGGTACGGAGGAGTGTGCGATTTGGCATAAGTAAAGTTTATATGGAAAAGGAGAGCCAAAAATCTATAAACACCTAATATGTGTTACAAATACTGTTAACCAAGGTGTTAATAGTCAGTCGTTTGATGCAGTTTGATTTGACTTACTCTCGCCTATTTATTATTGGTGGTTTCAAAAATGTGTACCTATACGGTCGAATTTCGACCGCACATGGGCAACCACTAGTATGTAGTATAAAGCTGCAAGCTATGCATGCTTTATTTAGGTACTAGCGACCCGCCCCGCCTTCGCACGGGTAGCAAAGCATATAGCATATATGTCATAAGTAGTGTTTTTTCTGTCGTAGGTTGTATCTACTTGTTTATTTCCAATTCTATAAATATATGAAAAAGTAGAAAATATAGTATAAAATAACGTTTTGATTAGTTTCAATTTAGAAAAACTGAGCTTTCCACTGCATGGCCACAGACACAAAGAGTAGGTAAGCCTTATTGCAGTTACTAAATTATAGACACGCTATCTACTATGCTATTTTCACAGATGTAGCAGGTATGAAACTTGTAGCATAGTATTGTTTGGTATATTACACTTAATTGAAAACATTTTATATGTTAAATACTGCAGAGCCTGGCCGCACGAACAAAGATTAAAAAACAACGTTACACTGGCTACACCCCCAAGGAAGAAAGAAGATTCGAGATCGAAATTCAAAACACAGAACAATAGAAGAAAAGAGTTGAAGGCAGTGAGTCGACGATCGGCTCTAGATCGATAGAGATATCTTCCCCCAGCGCATGTAAGTATACAAGCTATGCCAATATACAAGGTGAGTTTTTAATGAAAAGCCAAATTTTAATATAATGTCCTTTGATAAAAATTCGTTGGCCGTCTTGTCCCTTTTTAGTATCGTTTAATAGGAAAATATTCAGTAAAGACTACGTAAACCTTTCCCAAAACTACCAATATACTAGTCACCGTTCACGAGGGCGCAAGTGCACGTACACGCGCCCCGCCCACATGCCCTGTGCCCCGCCCTTTCGCTCTATGTAAGTAGAAGGTAGCCAAATTTTGTTAAAAAATATTTAGGATATAATTGTTGATTAAGAATATTTGACCTATATTTTTATTTACGTAATGAGGTCTATTGGTGATACCTAACATCTAGAAAATTTTGTCTGGTTACTAAAATGTCACCTGTATAGGTACTCCTCTAAAACCTCTAAAGAGTTATAATTTCTTACTCTACCATCTAATATCTCTACAATACTAAAAACTCGAAGCCCATATCTGGTATTCGGCTGAACGTAGTCCTTTATAAAGCGTGTAGAGCTTACTGAACTAAACAAAAAGTTTAAAAAAAAAAATTAATCATAAAAAAAAACAAGTTTTTTTTCTCGGTGACCGGTAGTTCGCGCCATCTGTTCATTTGAAACTTTTTGTTTAGTTTGGTAAGCTCTACACTCTATATATAAGTTTTAACTACGATCAGCCGAATAAGCGATTTATTATATACGGGATGTTATGCTGAACGTAGTTCTACTTTAAACATGTTTATCGGTAACCGTCAGTTTGCGCCATCTGCTCACTTGAAACTTTTTGTTTAGTTCGCTAAGCTCTACACGCTTTATAAGTTTGAACTACGATCAGCCGAACACATGGTACCTACCTAGGTAGGTATATTGTAGGTATACGGGCTGTCTGGCTGAACGTAGTTCAACTTTGAATATGTTTATTGGTGACCGTTAGTTTGCGCCATCTGCTCACTTGAAACTTTTTGTTTGATGGTTCGGTAAGCTAAACAAAAGTTCAAGTTCACATGAAATGTATTTTCAGAATATTTTCTTTTCCAATACGAAATTTAAATGTGGGTCCCACAAAATTCTACCTACTTCGCGGCGAATATTCCAAAAGCTCAACTGGTGTAGGTAGGTAGGTTGGTAGGTTGGTGTAGGTTATTGCTCAAATTTTTGTTATCTGTGTGTTTCTATGAATATCCATGCTACCTACCTACTTGATATCTACTTAGGTAGGTAGGTACTTTATTTTTAACCGTAATCTACAAAATGTACCAACATAGATGTTAGGTATGTCTACTATAAAAGAGAAAATATTTGTATATGAAATTAATTTGCTAACTGACCTTTAAAGAGGTTTAATCTTTTATCAGATGTATATTCTTAATAATCCAACACCTAATTAAACATATAAAAAGATACAGTTCAAATGAAAAGCAACGTTATTACAGTTAAACAGAGTTTATTTTCTTTAACAAATTTTTAACATTTCCTGAAAATACTTTCTAGATTTCAACAATATAAAACAAATCTTATTGGGTTGTAATAAAGTTTAAAATCACTTGCTATAGAATAAAAGTAGACACTCCCAAAATGGGTGTGGCTTGAAGTCTCGGTGAGTTCGCTATCATCTCGCCGAAGAGCGGACCATTTGAATTTCGAACGCGGTGACGGTTAATCATGTTCGAATTTTGATTTTTTTTTCTAACGCGATCAGTGAGTGCCAGTGCTGTGTTAAAAAAAAACAGTTAATGACAACAACACAAAATGGATCCGGAAATAAGTAAAATACAGACAAAAATACCGCCGAAGTCGTTTTCTATAGAATCGATAGTCGGCATAAATGAAAGAAGATCGCCAGAGATAGACATAGAGAACAGTATATCCCAGGATTATTCTGGACACCATGAAAATTCTGAAGATGAAGAAAAACGGGAAGGCAAAATGGGATATTTCTTTCCTCAACAGACCAGAGTTCCGAATTTTCCGTTTTTCATGTCATACGAAAACGGAATGAAAAGGATTTTGGGAAATAACTTCTCCGGGGACTCAACCAAAATGGTCGAGGAAGGAAAAAGGGGTTCTACTCCCGGAAGTGTGAGAAGTGAAGTGGACAGCGAGAGCGTTGAAGACAGACCCAACGGTGAGTTTTAATTTAGATAGTAGCCATATAAAAACTTAATGTTACAAATACCTACTTAATGTAAAAATTTAAATTCTTATTGTATACCTATAGGTATTTATAAAGTCAAAATCCACCACAAAAGAATTTAAAAGGTAGGTTTGCGGCTGTGTGCCAAATCGGCTTGAGGCGCCCTCGTAGGTATATTTTTACGCAAACGGCTTGAACCCCGGCCCCGTCGGTCGATGCCTTTCCGGCGGAAACTCGCCACGTTTCGGCGCCCATTTGCACAAACGCGACAGCCTTTTTTCTGCGTATTGAATCGGCAAGTACTAACAATAAATTGTTCATTCTTCGACCCTAGCGACACTAATCGAAGAGGATTAGTAAAGTTCCAAGCAATATATTCCGGAATTATGTCAAATGACAGTTTATGTCTAAAGCGTTTTACAATTTAAAGAATATACCTACCAATGAATGATACAAATGCTTGGGATTAAATAGCTCTAATCCATATCGTTTTTAAGACAATGGTTTGTAGTGCAATCATTAAAAAAATAAGCACACTCTAAGAGCCGGTATTTCAGTTCTCGCTTATTAAAAAAATTACTTATGCACTACACATTAACCCAATTGGGTCAGATTGAAAGTCACGAGCCATTTAATTGAGAGAGACAATTGATTGATAATGATTGATGACAAGTCAAAAGGTTAAGCTTCACTGAATGTTTAAGTGAGAACTGAAATACCGGCCCTAAGTTTCTTCCTCAGGTTTCTTCTTAGAGTGGTCGTATACGAACCCACTTAGACTTAGCTATATGCAGTTTATGACGGTCAAAAGTAAATAAATCATTTTTAATTATTTTTTTTTATTGTACGGGCCGTTTATACGACGTTTCCTATGCTGTATTGACACATTTACCTCTTTGGCAAGAATTAGATTTTTCCACATTTCATAGCATTTTATTTGTATCAATTTACCTAGTTACGAAAAAGCAACTCACTTAGGTAATTAACTATAATTAATCGAAAAATCAGAGATATTTATTTATTAACCATAAATAGGTAGGTATTCAAAACACTTCACCACGAAATAAAACATTTTTATTAGTAACTTGTTAAACGTAGCCGACGGAACTGTTTGTTTTTGTTTCCATTAAAAAACTTTACGTTTATTATACCTGCTGCGTTACCTGCCACAGGATACAGGTATTAATTTTCAGGGTTCTTTAGTAACAAGAAGCTGATTGACTGACCAATTGGCCTAGTGGTTACGGAGCCTAGTTGCAGAACCAAATGTGGTTCGATTCCCGCCCAGAACGAATATTTGTGTGCATGAACATGTATGTCTATTTGTTCCGTGTCTGCGTGTGAAATATTTATAATATATGTACCTATACCGATATGATGACTGATTGGCCAAGTGGTTATAGAGACCCTAACTGCGGAGCCATAAGGGTCGTCGAACTCGCGGGTTCGATTTACGCCTAGAACGAATATTTGTGTACGTACATGAACATGCTATTTGTGCCGTGTATGTATATATCATAAAGAATGTTTTAGTACCTACGTAGGTATATTAGTTGTCTAGTACCCATAATACAAGCATAATACTTGCTTACTTTGGGATTATATAGATGGATGGATGTGTGATAGGATATTCCAGGTATTATTATTATTATTACAACAAAATATTTAAATAGGTTTAACAGTTGTCTGTAATAGTACAGGTGCCCATAATACAAGCTATGTTTACCTACTTTGGAACTACATGTCGCGATGTGCGACGTTCCAAGTATTATTATTATTCTTATTATTATTATAACCCTTATCTATAGTTTCGCCAAGTGCGTCCGGTCTATCCACGGTGTAAGTCAGAGTGTCTTGATACAAAATAGCTCGGTGCAATACATACGCCAATTGAACTAAAAATGTGAGCAGGTGACGAGTAAAAAAATCCTTTTGGATTTTTGGATTGAAACATTAACACACAATAATAATCAAATTAACAGAAAATCGAACGAAAGCCACCTAAGCCGCGAACAATATAAAATTGTTACACCGGACCCCCTGTTGACAGGCAATTGACCCTGTCTAAATGTTTACAAAACAGTCACAAAAAAAATGCAACAAAAAAATTAAGATCTCAGATGCGAACACAGATGGGAATAGTACGTACCTAGAGATGTGCTTTTGAAATGTCGATGCTGAGTATCGATAAAGAAAATTTTAGTTGATTGCTTATAAACGTATCTACCTAATAATAATTTATTAATAAAAGGACATATCTTGAAATTTAAAGATTTAAGAGATGATGATTTAAAGATAAGAATCGTTTTCAAAGTCAAAACTTATTCATTGAAGTATTATTTTTGTAATAGTATGTGTTACAAACGTATAGTTGCAATAAAAAAAAAGGTTTAAGTACGATGGTTTACAAAACATTTTTTTTTTATAAGCAATTACTTCTCTGTAGTACAGAGAAGTATTTGCTTCTCCATTTTAAAATGTAATAACCTGGGTACAATTATTTCCATTCATTAAACCGTACATTAAACGTTGAAATTGGGTAATGAAAAACCATCAATTTATCGATAAAATTTTACCGCATCACTAAACCATAAAAGGGGAGTGCATATCCATTGCAGGCAATTTAAGAGAGATTTTCGTATTATTTATTGTTCATTCGTAATATTATCTCACAACTTTGAACCCTCTGTATTTACATATAATGTGTATATACTTAAAATAAAACATCATTTTTTTACACACCCTATCAAAGTGTATAGTATTGTTACGAACGGACAGAGTAATGACCTAATACATCGTGAGTGCTTAGTTTTTGGACTTAGTGCTTAGTGTTTGGACTTAGTGCTTAGTGTTTGGACTTAGTGCTTAGTGTTTGGACTTAGTGCTTAGTGTTTGGACTTAGTGCTTTGTGTTGGACCTAGTGTTATTGAATAAAGTCTTCAAAAGAGTCAGCAGGTTTTTCTCTCCAAGTTCGACGAACCTTAACACGGAACAGTATGTTACTTTCATAGAGTAAATGAATTCGACAGCAGAGTTTCGTTTTAATAGAGTCATAAATGTCACTTAGCAGTATCGAAAAAGTAAACAATTTCGCAGGGGTGAAGACCGGCGCGCGGAGACCTCGCGGACTGAAACTCGCCATCTTGCACCAGCTAGCTAGAGTATGAGGGGTTAGACGGTAAACGCAGATGTGGGCTTCTAGTCAATTCGTACTTTTATGGTTTTTGTTATGATACGAGGGTTGATCAAAAAGTACCTATAGAAAGTCATTTCAAAAAATATATATTTCATTTTTTAACATTCTCTACTCGCCTATGAATAAATAAACTTAAATTAGCGTAGCGATTTCACCAGTCCTTTTAAACCACATTAAAAAAAAATTTGATCTTGACCCTCGAAAATTGCTTCTACGGAATTCATGACCTCGTCATTGTTGTCTTTCATGCCAATGATATATGTTCTTTTAACTGGGGAAATAGGTATAAATCACTAGGAGTACGATGCTCCATCATTTTGGACGCTTGCTTTTTTTTATTACATCAAAAGCTAAACTTGAGTTATTGGGGCATGCGGCATGTGTTCTCATGGTGAAAAAGAATGCCGGTTCTTGACTTCCACACTGAGAGGACTTTTTTCATAAACTAGGATGTTGCACCATCAGCAGAGAAATTGATGATCGATATCATCATAAATACGAGGAAACCAAAGAGGAAAAACGACTTGTCATCATAGTCGGCTAATGAAAATTTTTTTTTTAAATTTTGTATATGATAGAGTTCACTAAATATATCATAATAGTGAATTTAAAATATATATATCGTTATTAACCACAGACAAGTCAACCTTATAGACCACGCTTTGACAGGGAGTAGCATTCGCCAAGGCTATGTAGTGACACTACATAACTACATCACTAGTGAGCCGTCAGTTGGAAGCACGTTGGAAACCATTAAATTGTCAATTTTGAACGAGCCAATGAAAACTAGCCGACCTCTCCCCGCACCCCGCCACTTTTTGGCGATTTCGTTTTTATACTGACGTTTATTAAAGCGTGGTCTATAGGTTGACTGGTCTGTGTTATTAACCCATTACCTACACATTAACCCAATCGGGTCAGATTGAACATCACTAGCCTTTTAATTGATAGACAATTGATTGATAATGATTGATGAAAAGTTAATGGGTTAACAAAGTTATGAATGTTTAAAATGTCCTGTTAGACCGAGAGAGCAATAACGCACGGTGTAGGTAGGTACCTACTAACCTGTGACATCAGACCATTTAGATTAATATAATGTTAAACTTCTTTTTTCAAGAATGTGACACTGATATAAACTTTTTATAACTTGTAACTTCCATACTCTTCGACCGAATATAATATAGTGTCTTCAAAAATATAATATTTTCAATATTATATAGTCAAAAACCCTACTACCTTACAGGAACCATAATTTCCGCTGAAGCCACTGCTGAAGCATATTTTTTTCTTCTTCGTTCGTACTCCTCAGTTTTTATTATGGGGGTCATCCATTGCTCGAATGACGATGAACACTTTTCTAAGGGCACGAAGTTTTATTTTAGTCTCTTTCCAGAGTTTTAATGAAAATTTCAGAATAAGAACTCGTGAACTTGTCGCTTTCGGCAAGTGATCGAACACAGTGGCGTATTCAGGGAGGGGGCCCGTGGGGGCCCGGCCCCCCCCAAACACAATGACATAAATTCAGTTCAAAACATTCTGCAAGAAGATCTACCTCTGCAATTGAAAAACTATGCATTTCTATTTAATACTCAATATAATAGTAAATTATTTACACCACCAAAGTACCTAATACAATTAAATAGGCATAGTGTTCATTAAATGTTGGCCACATTTTACTTAATTAGATCTGTTCAAACACGGTATTTTTAGAGTGACGAATTTAAATAAGAACGGCGTCAACGGCTGCACCCCGTCAAACCTTATCCAAAAAGCGCAAAAAATAATATAGGTAATTGTGGTATTCAGTTCAACAAAAACTAGGTTTACCTACACGTTTTACCATTGAAAATGGTTATCAGATCCTTTTTCTATGAGACTTAAATTTGGCTATATCTTCGAGGATAACGGAGGGATTGGGGTAGTAGGAGTTTCAAAAGTTGAAAAATTTATTCGGGTATATCCGTTGAAATTTTAAAAATGTAAAGATTTCAAAATAAATAAATTTACACTATAGGTACGTGACTTTTTACTTTTTCTAAAACTTCGAAAGTCATTATCAATGCCTCCGATGGTTGCGAAAACTGCAAAAATCTGTCAATTTTTTGAATTTTCTATATAAATACATGGTAAGAAAAAATATAAATGCGTAGGATTTTTTCTCTAAATTATTTCGCGTTTCACAACATGATCAACGTGAAAGTAATTGCATATTCACATGTCATCAAAAATCATTATTTCATTTTTTTATATTTTTCACAGCATGTGAAAATGTAATTAGTTTCATATTGAACATGTTGTAAAAAAGAAAAAAAAATTGAAATAAAATCTGGCGCATTCAAATTATCATAAGAAAGTTTTTTTTTTCTTATGATGTAACAAAATATTCAAAAACTTAAGAAGGTATAAGCCTAGTTTTTGCTGATCTGAATACCATATATTTTTTGCGTTAATCGGTTAACGTTTAATGGGTTGCAACCGCTAATGACGTTTGTATGGAAATTCGCCACTGCATGACCACTACACAATCCTCGTAAGTGCGAGTCGGACTAGGCAAATAGACTTATTAATGCTCAATAAAATTAAGTAACACATTATATATCTGTGCATTTTCTCTTCATGAATATTTCCCGTTTCCTGCGGGAAGGAAAGACTTTCGTACATATTACGGATTTTTTTATTTAATTTTAGGCGTAGTAGTTTCTGAGATAAATAAGGCAATGGGAGATTATCATATATTTTCTTTAATGTTTATTAAAGTACGCATTTTAAAATTGTAATAAATATTATGAAAAATGTATCTATATCTCATAACGAGCACTTTCATTTGATATAAACCATGACATTGGTACTTGAGAATTAATTGTTTTTAATTGTATAGTTTTCCCCCAACGTGATAATTTTATTTGTTTATCGTTTAGTTTTTCCTGTATAAGTATAAATGAAGCTCCTCCTTCCGTTTTTTTTTTCAAAATTTTATACACTGCCATTTCAGGGCTAAGGGGGAATATTTAATTTTCTTTAATATCTTGGAAATCATAAAAATTAAAATTATAAATAAAATATTCTTGTACTTTTTATAATAAGCACTTTCATTTGACACGTTGCTAGAAGCCCTAAAAGTTTTTTTTTTTTAATTTTCTACTTTGCTCTCCAAAATGAAAATATTTCATTTACGCTATACGTTTGTTATTGGGCCACCAAACTCTGTACATGTATCGAATTTCAACTTTTACATCTTCGGAGAAAAGGCTGTGACAGATGGATAGACAGACGGACAGCAGATTGACCCTATACGGGTTTCTTTTTTCATCGTTGTTGTACGGGACCCTAAAAAGGAACCCTCATCGAATCACTTCGTTCTCCATCCGTAAGTCTGTCGGTCGGTCCAGACGCTTTTTCTCCGGAACGCGTGGAGGTATCAAGTTGAAATTAGTATCAAATACTTAGGTTAATAATCAATTTATTTATTAGAATTAATTATATGAGATGTCTTCATGAATTATGGAAAACTCCCTGGCTTTCGTATTGAGATCGTAGAACGTATGTTGCATGTATATAGCACTAATATAGGCTTTAAGTTCAATGAAAAATATGGGCCCTCCCCAAGCTTGAATCCTGGATACGCCACTGATCGAACATGATAATTTCTTCAGCATCTTTAATACAGACGCCATCATTTTATATACCTACCTGCTGAAGATTTTGCTCGATATTTTATATTTTTCACAATTTTTCGATCGCTCTGAAGTCGAAGTGAGTAGTGTCGCAATAGGAAATGGGTAGGTATATCAGAGGGTCGAGAACGGACCCCGCATCTGCGCAAAGCGCAACCACGTCAATTTCAGAGCGAGCCAGAAGTTTGGCGCGAGCTGCATCTATAGAGATAGGTAATATAACTATAACTAGGCAAGCTCCAGTCCTGTATATAACAGTAGGGCATCGGTTGCGCATGGGAGAAAACAGGATGGAAAATAAGTGTATAGTTCCAATCAAACTTTATGGCGGATCGGAATACAACGCTTTATGCATTCTTGCGCAGGTTCAGTCATATGCCCCTCGCTCCACTGCGTCTCGCTACACCTAAAACCGGTTACTGCGACGCGACTTGTGCCTATGTTCACATCCGCCATAAAGGTTGATTGGAACTGTAGGTACCATGACATAAATCAAGGTAGGTACCTACTCTTACGAGATAGGTAGGTACTCTTATTATGTGTCTCTTTCTGTAGAGACCCACATTTCGGACGGGCTTCCCCACTATATTCTATAATCTCTATGGCTGTATCTACCTACCTATACCTACGTACTTATACATGTATTTCTTTATATCCATTATAGGAGCCGCAGCCAGTGGTTATGACTCGAAAATTATGAGATGTTGGTATCATGTTTCGGTTTTGAAATAATTTTCAATTAGCGATCGTTATATTACCCGTTAATTATTTATTATTTGAATTATTTATTATTTTAATTATCTATTATTTTAATTATTTATTATTTAAATTATTTATTATTTAAATTATTTATTATTTTAATTATTTATTATTTTAATTATTTATTATTTTAATTATTTATTATTTTAATTATTTATTATTTTAATTATTTATTATTTTAACTATTTATTATTTTAATTATTTATTATTTTAATTATTTTGTAATTCTGATTTTATATATTTATTATGTATATTTTGCGTGCTTAGTCGTATTTATTTTATTAATCTATTTAATTTTTATTGACATTTTTACTTTTGTTATTTTGATTTATTTTATTAAATTGTAATTTTAATTTACTGGGCCTCGCTTGTAAAGGGATATAAAAGCCGAAATAAATATATTTTTATTATTATTTAAATCCAGTAATCGAAAACGTTTTATTTATTTTACGAAAATCAATTTAAAATGCGGAACGTCGCGTCGTCGGGGCGAAGAAAACCAAAAAAATGTCAATTCCCTTTTTCATTTCAACATCGTTCAACAATGGGGGGCTTTCAACGGTTTAATTTTGACAAATTATGTTTTACCAGTAGCAATTCTGTTTATGTGGCTACTGTCAACCTCTTTTGAAACGTCGCAGCGTGACGTCTCTACTAAGTTTTGCCGCCAAAACAATGTACATTTGACAATAGGTCAGTGTCATAAGGTAGAAGGCGGTAAAGTGTTAAAATAACAGCTTCCGATGGAAGTTACTTATTTAAAGCTCATAGGGTGTTAATTGACACCGAATTATTAGATAGATGTCGGGTCGTAAAGACAAGTTTAGGTTAAGGTTTAGTTTAATAAAATTAACTAATTTAATTTCCCATTCACTGTAGAGTGTAGCCACACTGTAGCTCGAAAAGATAGGGAAGAGAGGGGGGAGATCTAGATTTATATATTTTTGTTAGGTACTTAATTTGTGTAAGGTTAGGTATGTAGGTATACTTAAATACAATTAAATGCAATTTTTAAATTTTAAACCAGGGTTTTACTTAGAGGAAAAACTTATACGAGCTAATGCATTTTATTAAATTGAAATTAAATCACCTATTTTCATATTATTAGTTAAATCTATGAATAAAAGCATACAATGAAGAAAAGAAAAAATGACATTGGTTTGAATATGTATTTCGACTGGCGAATTTGAAAATTGTGTCATTTCGAATTTACCTACATAGTGTTAAAGCAAAAAAAAAAAACTAAAATATTTTTAATTACAGGATTGTTTTAGTTGTGTAAAGGGAAGCAGTTAATAACTGAGTTAAAACATGTCACTAAACGGCCCTTTACCGTATTCCCAACAACAATGGCCGCCCGTGTCGGCCCACAGACGTTTTGTCTTTGCCCAATTATAGAGTGGCGTATTCTCTGTGGCCACATTGTGATGTCAGAATTTCTCTTTTATTACTGGCAGCCACAAATTTTAATTGTTGCCGTAGGTACTGTAAAAAAAAAGTTCCGAAACAATAAGTTCTACAGCCGTACTCTGTTTAGTTAAATATTGAAAAATTCTCAGAAAGTTTATCTGAAGAATAGAAAAAAATATGACTGCTTATACCCGGGTCGATTTCGGGATTTTGTTACCATTATTTATGCCCGCTAAAGTTTAATTTCGTTGTAAAGTGTCGTCACAGCCGAGTGGTAGGAGCCCACTTCATGTTTAGAAGTTCGTGGTTCAAATCCCAGGGCATGTAGGCACCAATCACTGACTCTGTGCCTCGGAGAGCAAGTTAAGCCGTCGGTCCTGGTTGCCATCAATAGTACATTGGCTATCGTTCAAATCCACCAACCTGCACTGAAGCAGAATGGTGGATTAAGCTCTAAGCCCCCTAATCCCGAGGGGAAGCTTAACCCCCTGCAGTGGGGTATTAATGGGCTGATGGTGTGGTAAGGTTAAGTTTAATTTTCATTACGTACCTAGGTATAGCATGTAGGTAGATTAGGTAAGGAGTAACTCAGTAATTGTTTTAACTCTACCAACGCAAACGTGTGGCACAATGATGTTGATAGAGTGGTACTATAAGATATTTGGACCTCCGTCGAAATCGAACTTGTTCCATATATGATCATAGAGATAACGCGTTGTGACAACAATCATGTGATACAAATATACATATATATATGATGAAAATATACGGTGTCGTGATAGCCCAGAGCACAACGAACCTGTCTTAAATTTATAAGGCCCCACAGGGCCATGGTTCGAATCCGGGCATGTACCAATGAGTTTTTCTGACTTAAGTACCTACACAATATCACTGACACCGTGCTTCGGAGGGCACGTTAAGCAGTCGGTCCCGGACGCTGTCAATAGATGGCGGTCGTTACAGTTCCCAATCCGCAATGGAGCAGCGTGGTGGACTTAAGCTCCAAGCCCCCCTCCTCACCCTGGGGGAGGCCTAAGCCCCTGCAGTGGGGTAAAAATGGGCTGATGATGATGATGATGATGAAAATATACCTAAGGTACTTCAATGCCGCGCCGTAGATTAAATACACCTACACCAGTTGATGGTCTGAAATATTGGCTGTGAAATCGGATTCTCCGTGACCCATTTGTAAAATTCGTATTACAAAAGAATTCGTATCATAAAGAAGAAAAGAAGAAGTATTACCTACGTAAAGAAAAAGAAGATCCTGAAAACTACATTTTACGTGTAATTTACCAAAATATAGATTTGACAGCAGCGTTTGGTTTTAATAGGGTCAAGAAATGTCACTTCACGGATGCTTCACAGTATCGAAAATGTCGCGCGCAAACGCAATTTCGCGGGGGTGAAGACCGGCGTGCGGGGACCTTGTGGATTGAAACTCGCCATTTTGTACCAGCTAGCTAGAGTATGGGTGGTTAGACGGTGAACGCAGAAGAGGGCTTCTAGTCAATTCGCACTTTTAAGGCTTAAAACATTGATAATGACGTAGGTACCTATAGATGGTCTGTCTCATCCCTGAGACATTCTATGTTCATGTTTTCTATCATTTCAAAGTATGACACGTTCTCTCCTGAGGTACCTACTTAGGTATAATTTGAAACCAAAATCCGCGTTACGAAATAATCCCAAAGTGGTTGAAGATGACCTGGAATCCGTTTAGGTTTTTGAATGAGCTCTAGTAGTAATTTGAGGGTACGATGTGTCTTGCTCATTATCATCTCATTATCATCCACTGCTGGACAAGACTTTCCCCATCGATTTCTAATAAGACCTGCTGGTAGCGGTCTGCATCCAGCGTTCTCCAGCCTTCATCTTCCCATTTTGTTTGTGGCTTGTGCGCGGTCAGTTGTTATAAATATTTCATTGAACCCCACCCTTTTTCACAATAACATTAATTTTCTCGTTATAATCGCTTTATTTTTATACTAAAAGTTATTTTCTTCTTTTTAGTTCGATTTCCTATTGAAGCGTATTTTTGTAGTTTTTTTTAAACTACAATTTTTTAATACGAATTTCACACGTGGCTTACACAAAATTGTACTTGACGGTGAATATTTATAGACATCAAGTGGCGTATATTTGGTTTGTGGCGTATATTTTTTTCCTCATGTTTTCGTTGTCACAACGTGATATCTCTATGTAGGTACCTATATACATCACGATAGGTAGGTAGGTACCTACCTCGGTATATATCTATAGGTTTATGTGCGTTTTTGCTGCATGCAGGTAAGCGAATAGGTACTATTTGGATGCTTCAATAAGTATTATGTTTCCCGGTGCCCTTGTTTTAGTTTCAGTACGTATAGGTAACTCAATATAATAATATATTTATTGTAGTTTATTATGGATCTACCTACCTACAATTACACTTAGATACTATTCGTCATATTTGATAGAAAGAGATTTTTTCGAGTTCAAAATAAATAAAGTGAATAAAAAGTAGGTAGGTAGTTTCCTACTCCAGTTTGACCTCTTGCTGACTGACTTTTACAAACTCTATAGATATAATTTCGGTCTTGTAGGTATACCTACCTAAGGTGGCGAGCCTTGGGAGAGGCCTATATCCTGCAGTGGAGAGACACGGGCTGATGATGATGATGATGATGATACCTACCTACTAGGTATAGGAAAAGTTTACACAAACAAAACACAACATGAAATATCCTAAATCATTGGCCACATTTAATGCCCAAAATAGCCAGCTCATCCAATAAATACCCAAATAATTGCGTTATTATCGAATATTATGAAACACTTCGATATAACCGGAATTCGCAGTTTCCGATGCGATAAACATAAATAACAGCCAAATCACATACTAAAAGGTACTCAAAAACAAATAACAATAAAGTACTTGTATCGCTAATTCCTATAACCGTTCCATGATATACCAAAACAGAGGAGCTTTTAAGAGCCCATAATTAAAACATTAGAGGCTATTCCGCGAAATAGCTATTTATTATATTTATAAGTGCGAGCGAGCCGGAGATACCCAAGCCACGCCTATTTAAGCGGGGATGGAGTGCTGTGATTGGTTGTCGAGTTATAGATTTTTTTTTGTGGGCGTGGTTTGTTATTCGCTTAAAGGACCGTTTAAGCTGCATTCAAGTTCGGTCGTTTAGGCGCAATACAATGTTTTGACGTTTATTGATTTTCTGTGTGAGGTCTGCTTTACTTTAAAGGTTTTTCTTTATTTATATAAAAATGCACGCATTCAGGCATTACAATATGTATAGTAAATTTTCGATCGATTTTCATAATAAATATGCAGATGTTAGTGCTCATAGCAGTCCACCAGAATCGCCTAAAAGTAAAGGTATGTAACTAAGTCCATTTTATCCTTAATAAGTGTTTCAAACTAAAATCGGTTGATACAATTTTTTTAATAGGTATCCATTCAGCGTTCAAATGCTTAATTAGAAAAGTCATTGTAAACAATCTTGCATTAAAAAAAATTACACGTGTAGGTACGATTTGTACCTACCAGGTTGATTTTATGTTTTCAAAATGAAATTACTTTGTTGACTACAACTTAGTTCTTTCGGTACAAGTTTAGCCTAGTTTTCATAATCTAAATTTATTTAAATAGAATATACCTACCTAACAAGAAAAATAACCTAACCAAATACCTACTTACTGTCTATATTTACCAAATTTAAATATTATTTGTATAAAACTAAAGGGTGCCTATTAATAAAAAGATAGTAGGTAGGTACTATACCTATACCTATTTGTTTATAATGTATGAATAAGGAAATCTGGGTAAATTTATATAATGTATGTGATGTCATGCCAAAGGAGAATAAACCTTACCGTCTGTTATATTCGGTTCCATATCGGACCTATTTGTAGGTGCAAGCCTTTTTTATGAAAAATTTTACAATAACATCTGGGACATCTCACACACGGTCATCTAGTCCCAAACTATGCAGCGCCTGTATTGTGGGTACTATAGACAACTACAACTTACCTACCTATTTAGATATAGGTACGTATTTTTTGTAAAACAATTACAGGTAGGTAGGTACCTACCTAAGCAGGTAGGTAGGTACTACATATTGTACACCCTATGAAACGGAATAAATGACATACGAATTTACGCACATAAATATTTGTCCCAGACGGGAATCGCACCCCTTATGGTCCCGCAGTTAGAGTCACTAACCTTTCGACCAATCGGTCAGTTCAAATTTCGCAGTTCGCTTGCACGGTTGGTTGAATATTTAACCACTAAGCAGGTAGGTAGGTAGGTAGCTACCTACTTATATCATAAATAGACTGACACAATAATAAGGATAGACAACTGACACACCTACGTACTTAAACTTCATTTTATAATAGGTACATACCTACGTATGTAGATCTTTTACATTAAAAGAAGGGAACGAAGACATGACAACACACATGTATGTAAAAGTTAAGTTATAGATGTCTCACACCCAGACACGGAACAAATAGACATGTTCATATACACAAATATTTGTACCGGGCAGGAATCGTACCCGCGACCCTTGGCTCCGCAGGTAGGGTCTCTAACCACTCGGCCAATCGGTCAGGTCAATTTTGTTGACATTACATTGTGAGAGTCCATCCACACATTACATATACCTAGGTACTTAATCAAAGGTAATCTATTACTTTATAAAGCTGAAGAGTTTGTTTGTTTGAAAGCGCAAATCTCAGGAACTAGTGGTTCGAATTGAATTTTTTTTTATGTTGGATAGTCCATTTATCTAAAAAGGCTATAGGCTATTATGACATAACGCAATGACCAATAGGAGCGGAGCATCAATGAAAAATGTTGCAAAAACGATAAAAATTATTCTTTTTGAGAGCTTCCGTCGCGCGCGCTGCGTAAACGGTGATGTTAAGCAAAAATCATGTACTACTATGTGTACTACGAAATTGTTCCCCTTTAAAAGTTCTAACCAAAAGTCCGCAATAGCATATGTGTATCTTTTAAGGTTGACTTACTATGACCTTTTTTATGGTAGGTAATCAAATTTGTTGCATAGACGCGCCAGAGAATTTATTTGTTTAGATGTTGACGATGATACCATAGTGTAATGATACTATATGGTTGCACTAACGATCCACCCCGACTTCGCATGGGTGCAATGTACCTACCTACCTACTATAATGCGTGGAACGGGTAGAGGAACGTTTCCGTATTCCGCCCGGGCGAAGCCAGGTACGACCGCTAGTAGATATAATATCAAAGGATGAAAACCAAGGAACATTCAATTTTTTTAACTCGTTTTTTTTATAATATTTCCTACTTAAAAGTTATTCAAAATTTTCTCTTTATGTATAAATTCCTTTAATTATTATTATTATTTTACGAAGCAGCTAAGCTATTACTATTAAGAATTAACTACATTATTACATTACTACTGAACCTTATTTTGCTGTATGCAACGACACTTGGCCTTTTTTTTTTAATAAAAAAAATCTTTACCCACAATGGGTCCTAACTGTAACGGCAATAAAATAAAAGATTGTAATAATGATTTAGCTCGAAAGGTTATACAGGTAGTGGTCAAAACGCATTAACACCAATTATGAGTCGACTTTGTGTTTCGCCGACTCTTTTGAACCGCCGCCTTTTTCAGTTCCGCAAGTCCCAAAAAGTACTTTGTGTCGAAAATTCAAAACGCTAATATATTTTTATTGAGGTACGTTTCGAATCCGTATGGACCGTTATGTGAAATTTGCGGTGATAAAAATTTATTTATTATTATTAAAAAAAACGCTTTTGTTTAAGTGTAAAATTTGGACAGAAAGTACACCCACACACACACGCCTCTTCCGGAAATTTTCAAAGTCAAAAAGGGTGCGTTGCACCTCTCTTGTATGATAATTCCCAAAATTAACTTCGAAATAAATTTTCGTTTATTTACGCTGTTTTGTATACGCTTATGGTTGTTTAATTCTGTGCCCTAGGTAAATTTCTACTTTTTTTGTGACTATGGATTCAAAGAAATTATAGGCTGTTACATAGAATGATCCTAAAAGGGTTGTGTTTTTTCATTCGGTATGTAGGTACCTACCTACAATAATACGCGCCGCCGATGTAAAAGGACGTAGATAAAAATATCACCTAACAGTTCGGTTATATAGACGGTTTATAGCTACATGCTTAGTGTTGCGTAGCGAGAGCGTATGGTCTGTTGAGTCACACACACAAGTATGTAAAAGTTGGTCTGTAATTTTTGTTAACAATGTGTTGCGAGTGTCCATCCGCAGACATTTTTTAATCAAAGGCTTTGTATTTATTCACATTTGATTACCTAACTACATTAAAGTCTTGCCTCATGCAGCTGTATTTTCTCCCACGTCATTCTCTTACACGAAATCTTAAAAAAGAAACAATTCTTACTACCTAATTGTATGAGTGTTTGTTACTCTTTCACGCAAAAACTACTGAATAGATTTTAATGAAACTTTACAATAAGAGCGTATTACATATAGGTACCTACATCAGAATAACACATAGACTACAATTTATAAAGATACTAGCTTTTTGCCCGTGGCTCCGCTCGCGTGTACTACACAATTGTTGATTTTAAAAATTATTTCACCTATAGGAAGAAAGCTACATTATCAGCGAGTAACATGGGATACATTTTATTTTCAAACTAGCTTTCTGCCCGCGGCTCCGCTCGCGTCAACTACACGGTTGTACTGGGACCGACAGGTATGATTTTTTGCATAGATATAGTTTATAAGCTGAAAAGTGACTGGGTTACTTTTTTTCCGGAAAAACGGGTCCTGGTAAAACCGTGTAGTCCACGCGAGCGGAGCCGCGTGCGGAAAGCTAGTTTCTGTATAATTAAACATGTAAATAGAGCAAATCTATATTTATGACATATACATATATTGCTGATGTACAAAATATTAAATACGATACGATTATATAAATTACAATGATTTTACAACAAAATTGCTATGTCACACTACATAAGTATTTGAAATGAGGTTAAGTCACGAACATCCGAAATCACCGGTTTTAATTATCGAAGTGGCTTCCGCGTAACATGTGTTCGCTCCGAGATTATATTGGCTTAAAAGTTCAGCGAAACACGATTTGGATACAATAGTATGTATCACTGTAAAGTAACGTAACGTGTTGCGTAACAAATCACCGATTATATTTTATATTGTACTGTTATTGTTTATTAATTTAAAAAAAGGAAAAAAAATTCTCATATTTTATGTTTTAAATATACCTACAGGGAAATACCATGGAATTACTTCGGTAGTTATTTCAATCAATAAAGTAGGTACCTATTTGACTAATTTCAACGAAGAAAAACATTTTTTTAACAATCTCTACAAATATATCAATTTGGGCAAAATATTATTATAAAAAAAATATATTAATAAAAACTTTTCTTATATACTAACGATAGCCCAAAGCGCAATGAACCTGTCTCAAATTTATAAGGCCCCATAGGGCCATGGTTCGAATCCGGTATACCAATGAGTTTTTCTGACTTAAGTACCTACCTACCATATATCACTGACACCGTGCTTCAGAGGGCACGTTAAGCAGTCGGTTCCGGACGCTGTCAATAGATGGCGGTCGTTACAGTCCCCAACCCGCAGTGGAGCAGCGTGGTGGATTTAAGCTCCAAGCCCCCCCACTCACCCTGGGGGAGGCCTAAGCCCCTGCAGTGGGGTAAAAATGGGCTGATGATGATGGTGATGATCTTAGTCTTAATCTTAGTCTATAGTCTATTTTTAAATTTTCTTGATAAATATAATATTTTCAATATAAGTCAAATACCCTATTTGGTATACCCACTACCTAATTGTCTATGGTCATTTCGATTGTCATTCATTCGTTGAAATTAAATGGTTAACCCGAATGACTGCTTCACACAATTAATGAATCAATTCCTAGCAATTAAATTTGTTTAAAGTTATCTAATTTTCTATGAAAGTTAACGGTTACCGTTCATTTTTCGAATTTCGAACGCGTGGGTGTCCTCAATACATACATTAATGTTTTCTCGATAATTAATTCGGAATCACACCAATTAATCTTCTATGGTCCGCTTTGACGGTCTTTTGTGTTTGCAGTTTAGAATTCGAAATGCGTGGGTGCCCGCTAATTAATTGACAGTTGCAAAACCGTTCAAACCGTCCCTCGGTCGTGAAACGCGGACATATTTTTCATAGGCATTTATGAATCATTAAAAAGTAATTCATTCTCA
The DNA here is from genome assembly GCA_949709985.1 of Luffia ferchaultella. Lineage (NCBI taxonomy): Eukaryota > Metazoa > Arthropoda > Insecta > Lepidoptera > Psychidae > Luffia > Luffia ferchaultella. Next base: position 5,416,188 of record OX453269.1, read on the forward strand.
TAAAGTAATAATAATAATAACGTATACATCGCAACAACGTCTAGGCCCCAAACTAAGCATTAGCTTGTGTTTTGGGTACCAAGCGAAGACACCACATACATATAACAGCCAAGATCCGGTACCAGTATCAAAATTCATCACATAAATACTGACCCGACCTGGGATTCGAACCCGGGACCTCCAGCTTCGTAGACAGGGTCGCTACCCACTAGACTAAGCAATCGTCAAATAAAATAAGTAAAATAAATGAAGTTGTAAATGACTCAAAATTTTAATTAAAGAACAAAAGGGTTTTTTTTAGAAATTAGGTTAGGTTACATTACTGAAAAACTGGCATTTCAGGAGGATCTATCCAATTAAAATTTTATTGTGGAACCCTAAAAATTGCATTTTGCAAGTACAAATTTAACGATAATTAAAAACGTCGTTACACGTTACTTTTAAATTTAGAATTTGGAACGCGTGGGTGTTCGCTAATTGACAGTTCCGAATCGATTTAAACCATTTAAACTGCGTTCGATTAACTTTGAAATAACGCGACCCGTCCTTTATGTCAGCTAATTGTGTCTATGGCACGAAAACGAGGGGTTCACACTGTAATAGGTCTAGTTAATTGCGCGTGAATATCGTTTCTCTTATCTATCACATCGCTACTGTAATATTGTCACAGTTCATTTGGAATTTATCTCCGCATGGAAATGTTTAAGTAGAAATCACATTCCGAAATAAAACCACGGGAGTGAAATGTGAAATGACGGAAAAGCGAAATACTCGCGACACATCGAAATCGAAACGTCAAGGTGATGCGCGAAAAATTACAACGTCAATTATATGCGCGAAACGGGAAGGAAATGTGAATGTGATTAGAGTACATTTTCAACGTTTCCCAAATATGAATATGATATAATAAATTTTGTTGACTCCTTCGCTTGGTTGAAACTGGGAGGTCAGAGGCGACTACGATTTTCAATTATACTATATAATACACTTTTTTTATTTATTTATTAAGAAACTTTTATAACACATGTCGCAATAAAAGGGTTTTTCGAACTCATGTCGTCTTAAATCAAAGGATGTTTATAAATACAAGTGGTCGCCCAATGGTCGAAATTCAACCATAATAGTACCATCTATTTATAGCATCAGCCCACTAATGTCCCACTGCAGGGGCTTAGACCTTCCCTCGGGATGAGGAGGCTTGGAGTTCAGTCCACCACACCGTTAGAAAAAACTTATTGGTACATGACCTGGGATTCGAACTACGGCCTTCTTGAAAAAGAAGCGGGTTCGCAACCACTTAGCTATCACGACGTTACCAGATTTCTTTAAAAAATCGTAAAATTAACTAACCATAGTTATTTAAAATATACTAAGAGATAAAATCGAAGCCTTTGCTTAGTTCACCACTGAACTATAATACGAACTGATTTCATTTTTATTGTTGTAGACATGGCGATATTTATCTTAATTTGATCTACACAGAGATTTCGTTTCGACACAGGGGTAGTTCCCCTTATAACACAAATTGTATTGGATAATTGGTTAATACGATTTGTACAGTTGGGGTGAGGAGCGCCAGCAATCCGTGTCAATACAAAGTGTAATGGTTTATTTAAATAAAACATGAAATTTTGTGATTATACGACGAAGGGTTGTGTTTGTTTGGCTAAAAGTTGAGGAATAACTTTTACTAATATTGAACATAGCTAAGGAATAAAAGAGAAATCGTGAAAATAAAATTTCTTGTGAATAGTACTTATTTAATTGCGAAATGTAGGAAGTAGGTATCCACAATACAAAAACTTGTTTATGTTTACCGAACATGTCTAAAAACATAAACACAAAACCATAGAGTAAATAAATGAAATAAATTTGACAGCATGCTCAAAACAGTCAAATTTTTTTTTTAAATTCCCACGACGCACAGATTGATATTTTTTCTTTTGTTTTTTTTTTTTTAATATTGATTTGTTCTATATCTAGTTGTTTTGGATACAATAATGAAAAAAACACATCCTTCCATATTCGCATCCGTCAAAGCTTTCTATACACTTAGTAATTATAATAATTATATACTTAGTAATTTTAATATTGTTAAATAAATGATTGATTATGGGAAATTTCTATTTCATTTTTATGTACCTTACCTAATCTGTGTAGAAAATGGACGTAGGTACATAGATACCGTGTCGTTATCACAAAACGTAAAAAATATAAATAATATACGCCACAGCCCAAATATCCGGCACTTGACGTTTCGACATATTCACTGTAAAGTAGAAGTTATGAGACCCATATGCGGTTCTAGAAAAGAAAATAAAGATATTAAAATTAAATTTTATATGTATATTAACAAGATATATATTTTTTTAAACACAATATATGGTCTATCTTCTCTGTGGTCTATCTAATCACTGAGTCTCTCATTTCACTCACGTTTTCGTTCGTTTCAAAGTATGAAAAGCATAGAGTAATTACATCTGACAGCAGCGTTTGGTTTTAAGTTTTAATGGAGTCACAAATGTCACTTCACAGTATCGAAAATATCAAACGTAATTTGGCGGGAGTGAAGAACGGCGCGTGGGGATCTTAAGAACTGAAACTCGATCATGCACCAGTTAGCTAGAGTATGAGTGGTTAGTAGGTTAGACATTAAATGCAGAAGAGGTCTTCTAGCCAAAGTGCTTTTACAATGAGAGGCATCATATCGATCGTTATGTTATCTAAGTATGCGATCAGGTTTATTGCAAAATGATTTCTTGTATTAATTCTTAGATTAAATTTCGTGTGTAAATTAGGAATTGTTTTATATAATTTTATATTTATTATTTTTCTGAAATTCTTAATACCACTATAGTATACTGAGTGCTCGGTTCAACATAGTACAATTTTATAGAGCATGTAGAGTTTACTGAACTAAACAAAAAGTTTTAAGTGAGCAGAGGGCGCAAACTAACGGTTAACGAGAAAAGCAAATTTTAAATTTTTTTAATCACTTTTTTTGAAACTTTTCGTTCGGTCCAGTAAACTCTACACGCTCTAAAAGATTGGACTACGTTCAGCCGAACACCCGATATAACTCCATGTGTTAATAGTTTCACTACAAAAATTTCTTACTAAGCATATAAAAGATTTAATATTTTCATGTACAATACCATAGCTACGTTCATACATGCATGACAATACATGACAACAACGTCTATGCCCTAAACTAAGCAATAGCTTGTGTTTTGGGTGCCAAGCGAAGACACCACATACATATAACAACCAAGACCCGGGACCAGTATTAATATTCATCATATAAATACTGACCTGACCTGGGATTCGAACCCGGGAGGAATTACGTTGTACGAATATACTTAATAATTTAACGTTGGTAATAAACTTTGTTTAGAAATGTTACGCGCATGTTTGTTTTTTTATATATTTACGTTACACTTAAACACTAAACAATCTTCGTTTATGTTTTAGTATACACTATATTAAGGCGGATTAAACTCTAGCTTCCGCGCGCCCGAGCCCACTGGGTATGTGGGAGTTGCACCCACTAAACAACCGCATGAAGCAGAATAAGGACGCGTGTCGTTGTGTCGTTAGCCCGAAAGCTCTTACGACTTCATCGGAACGGCCAGGTGGCACACCAGGGTGTCACCGGCGCGAAGTTGTCGGGTAGCCCCTAAGGGTTACTCGAGGCAAAATAATGCCAGAGGCGTGGGCCCCCGGTAAAGATTATCGTTATTAATATAACGTGGAATGATTTTAATTGGGACAGACCTAACACCTGGATAGGTGATGAAGGAGTAATGACGATTCCGGTTCAGAAGGGAAGTAATCTCTGAAGTGACTAAATGTAATTTAACAAACGTATTTTCGATCACATTTTAGAAATCTTATCAGTAGGTGAGTCAACATTTTCCCAGCAATAAGTATGGGAAATAAGTATAACAGTAGCCACACTATATTCTGATTTAAAACAATATACTCGTACAATGACGTAAGGTCTGTCATTACTGTCAGTAGGTACTGTCTATCTAATCTACGGGTCTGTTATTTTGCTCAGATTTCGATAGTTTCTAAATATTAGATAGGTACTCCATCTTGATTATTATGATATAAAATTATTATTCCCTTTACAAATATATTCGTTGCAAGTTTTTAAAAATCACCATACTTGGTCATCGGAAGCATGTGCATATATTTCATTATTATTTTTGTAACGAAAAAATAATTCGTATAAATAATAATTATATCTACCTGGGACATCCCACACAGCACCGTCTAGTCCCAAACTAAGCAAAGCTTGTATTATGGGTGCCAGAAAACTGATAAACATACTTAAAAATATTCTTTATGATATTTACATACAGGATGAGGTTTTAATGACCAGCCAAATTTTAATATGATTTTTGATAGAAAACAGATAGCCGTCTTGTTTCCTTTTAGTATCGTTCTATAGAAAAATATTGAGATATGACTACACAAATCTTTCCCGAAAAAACCGATAACTCTAGTCACCATTCATGCCCGCCGCCCCATTCCGTTTCAATACCTCGGGCGCGTACGTTTACTATAGCATTAAAAAGGCAACCAAACGTTATAAAATAACACTGTAGATAAAATAATTTATTATGAAAATGTAACCCATATTTTTAATTTCCACAATGAAGTCTACTGGTGATACCTAAAATCTAGAAAAATTTTGGCCGGTTACTAAAATTTCACCTTGTATATCACACACGGAACAAACAGACTGTTCATGTATACAATTGATCGTTTTGACAATTAAGAACTCGGACGACGAAATATTTGTCCCGGACGTGAATCGAACTCGCGACCCTCGGCTCTAAAATTAGTTCTCTATACAACCACTCAGCCAATCGGTTAATGATAAATATACCTACGATATAAACGCTTATTATAATATTTTATGTATTTATAGTAAACGTAGCGCCATTTTCAACGCTCAATTAATATAAAGTCAATTGACACGGGCGTCGCTATTAACTACCCCAAACCAACACCACCCGAATACGGCACGCGTCCGTAATTGTTGTGTATGCCCGGCTTTATATTGTCTGCGGTATCGAGTTTTGACAATAGATCGCTCTATTGTCGTTGGAAATAGACTATTATTATTATAATACGTGTGACAAAGATCTATATCTTAGTAAGTGGTACATAATTCATTATTTTTTTTTTAATCTTACCTACGTATATCATAAATTCGTATCGGAACGATGTCAGAAGAGATATTGGCGGGAAACTAATTTCAATCAACTAATTAGTCACCGTAACCGTAGTAATGAGTCGTGATAGCCCGAACGAAGCGAACCTGTTTCAAATTTATAAGGCTGTGAGGCCGTGGTTCGAATCTGGGCGTGTAGGTGTACCAATGAGTTTTTTCTGACTTAGATACATTAACTATCACTGACTCCGTGCCTCGGAGAGCGCGTTGAGCAGTCGGTTCCGGTCGCTGTCAATAGATGGCGGTTACAATCCACCAACCCGCATTGGAGTAGCGTGGTGGATTTAAGTTCCAAGCCATCTTAAGGGGAGGCCTAAGCCATTGCAGTGGGGTATAAAAAAGGGATAATGGAATGGAATGGAATGGAAATGAGTCACCCCTGAACCCGAAAGACATTTTGTGTCTGTTCGTTTGAACGGTTAAATATATTAGACAGTCGGCCTAGACCGTTTTTAATATTCCGTACCCAAATGGTACCAAAGGCATATTACCTACTAAGGCTCCGCTGTCCGTCCGTCAGTTCGTACGTCCGTCGTCTGTCACAGGGATGCATAATCATCATCATCATCAGCCCATTTTTACCCCACTGGAGGGGGTTAGGCCTCCCCCAGGGTGAGGAGGGGGGCTTGGAGCTAAGTCCACCACGCTGCTCCACTGCGGGTTGGGAACTGTAACGACCGCCATCTATTGACAGCGTCCGGGACCGACTGTTTAACGTGCCCTCCGAAGCACGGTGTCAGTGATATTGTGTACTTAAGTCAGAAAAACTCATTGGTACATGCCCGGATTCGAACCATGGCCTTATAAATTTGAGACAGGTTCGTTGCGCTCTGGGCTATCACGACAGGGATGCATCGTCTGAACCGAAATATAGACACTTGAAATTTCCACAGTGTGTTTATTAATTGTCAACGACCGCTTGGCCTAGTGGGTAGCGACCCTGCCTACGAAACTGAAGGTCCCGGGTTCGAATTCCAGGTCGGCTCAGTATTTATATGATGAATATCGATACTGGTACCGGGTATTAGTTGTTATAAGTATGTGGTGTCTTCGCTTAGTATACCCAAAACACAAGCTAATGCTTAGTTTGGGGCCTAGACGTTGTTGTGATGTATACGTTATTATTATTATTACTGTAGCTGCTTTAATAAAAAATAATAAAAATAAGATAAAGTTAAAAATTATAGGAGGGCCAAAATACTGTTTTTTCGATGTTATTTGTTGATTGGTGGTTGTGAGATCATTGTTTACATTTGAAATTTTCATTATTTACTATGAATACATACCTAGACACAAGCAAATAAATTTGCTTAGTTTAGGTATTAAATAATAAATACATGCACTAACACTAACTAATTAAGACAAATTTTATGTCCTTAGGGTACCTACCTAAGTTTTACAGAAATAAATTTATCTTATCTTATTATTATGGTCGCTATAACAAAAAAATTATAAAGTTAAAGATTAATAATGATAATAATAATAATAATATATGGGAAATCCCACACAGCGCCATCTAGTCCCAAAGTAAGCAAGTATTATGCTTGTATTATGAGGTACTACACAACTGATATATATACTTAAATATTAGTTTTTTTTAATAATATATACATATATAAATACTTTTACACCCAGACACGGAACAAATAGACATGTTAATGCACACAAATATTTGTCCCGAGCGGGAATCGAACCCGCGACCCTCGGCTCCGCAGTTAGGGTCTCTAACCACTCGGCCAATTCACGGCCTTTGTATGAAAAACGGGATGAGTAGCCTTTCGGCCATATCCATATAGGTAGTTGAAGCTATAAAATATTTTTTTCCTTTTATACCATACCATACCATCAGCCCTTAATGCCCCGCTGCAGGGGCTTAGGCCTCCCCTCGGGATGAGAGGGCTTGGAGTTTAATCCAACACGCTGCTCCTGTGTGGGTTGGTGGGTGTTAACGACTGCCATGGCTGATGGGATGATAGTTGTGTACTTAAGTTAGAAAAAAACTCATTGCTAAATGCCCTGGGATTCGAACCACGGCCTTCTCAACAAGAAGCGGGATCGCTACCACTCGGTTATCACGACAACCTTTTTCCTTATATAACGGATATTGAAATTGAAATCATTGTCGATGATATGAAACTCTTGCCTGATGACTGTATTACGAAGAAAATCACTCATAACTCGGAATGATTTGCTTGGACGCGTGAACAAGAAGTGCTAAATATTTCGACACGCTATTTCATTACCCACTACGAAATTGAGGCATCAAGGCAAAATGGCTGGCCTAGAACTAAAGTGGTCTATGATTATATGATATACTTATTGTATCTGTGATATCAATACATTTTATAAAATAAAGTCCCCCGCCGCGTCCGTCTGTCTGTCTGCTTGTCTGTCTGAACGCGATAAACTCAAAAACTACAAAACGGATTGGCATGTGGTTGACACCAATGTCGTGATAGCCCAAAGCGCAACGAACCTGTCTCAAATTTATAAGGCCCCATAGGGCCATGGTTCGAATCCGGGCGTGTACCAATGAGTTTTTCTGATTTAAGTACACAATATCACTGGCACCGTGCTTCGAAGGGCACGTTAAGCAGTCGGTCCCGGACGCTGTCAATAGATAGCGGTCGTTACAGTCCCCAACCCGCAGTGGAGTAGCGTGGTGGATTTATAAGCTTCAAGCCCCCCTTCCTCACCCTGGGGGAGGCCTAAGCCCCTGCAGTGGGGTAAAAATGGGCTGATGATGATGCGATGATGATGATGACTCCAATGGACGGGGTGATTCAAGAGGAAGGTTTATGTGTATAATGAATTTGCATTTTGTGCAAATTAGTTGAAATATGACGATTATTGTCGAAGACGTCGGAAAAAATCAAGCCTTTCTTTGAGATAGATGGCTCAAACAAATGCAGCAACATAATTTTTTTTTTAATTTGTCCTCCACAAGGGGTCAACCCAAATGATGATTGGTTTATGTTATTCATCTGTGATGGGTCACCTACCTACGTATATGTACCTCTTGAATTTGCTGACCTTACATCAGAGTTTCAACTATATTTTAATGACATGAAGATATACAAGGAAATTAGCAATGAATGGGACTTATATACCTTCCAGGGAGATATTTATGAAATTAAGAACTGGCGTATAAAGAATAAGCTGTCGCTAAACATAACAAAATTTTGCGTCTAGGTACATATTCCGAGAAAATAAAATGTGACAGACGGATAGACCTACGAGAGTGTACCTACAGGGGTTGTGTTTTATCGTCTTGGATATAAGGAATCCCGAATAGTACCTCAACAGGATGTAATTCTTCTAAATGGGTGATATTTTTAAAATTTTCCATAACCAGCAGAATTCACACGGCCAGGACTTGGCGGCAACCTTTGTTTCCGGACGCTCTAATATTTAAATCAAACAGAGATCTAGCAAAAAGTAGAAAAAGATTTCGTTTTTTTTTTATTTTACTTTGTATTAAAGTAATCTTACTTAATATGTATTTAGATTCACACACAAAATATGACAATGTCCTTATGTTTGTCTGTTTATTTAAAAAATTATCAATATCTATCGAACTAATGAAAAGCTCGGTGCCAATTATACGTTCGATAATGACCTCAAGCTTTTTATAACCCTAGGTGGAGATAGAAAATGCAAAATATGTGGGGGTGGGGCAGATTTAGAGTACTTGATGGAGAATGTAAGGTGGGAAAGAAAAAGGGAAATAGGAGAACTACTGGGGGGAAATGGGGAGACAGGAGCCGTGGAATGGGTACGGAGGATAGAGAAATGGGGTAAGTAGGGGGAGGTAATAGAAGTAAACAATTATTTAATAAGTATCAAGATGTAGGAAAAAAAAACATAAATTGTAATACGGTGAAAATGTATGGAATCAACCCCGAAACCTCGGCCAATATAGGCTGTTTTGTATACAAATAATAAATAAAATTAAAAAAAAAAATTGTATGAATGGGTAATTAAATTAATTTGTTAAACAAAAACAAAATATTTTTTGTATCCAACCCACTAAATTTTGAGAACACTTTAAAAGCGCTCTATCTTTCTAAACGGTTGCTTCCGCTTAAAAAAAAATTAGGAAGGAAGTTATTGATGGTAGGTACTTTTTATGCTCAAAGAAGTCAGCTGTCTGGGAGCATTGGATCTTTACGGATTTTGTTTTTAAATTTTACATTTTCATCTAATAAACCTAATTTATAACGCTTTTATAAAATAATGGCTATCTATGGTCAGTATTGCATCTGTATGGCGGGTGGTCGCCGGCGCGGCGTCTGTTAATATTTAGTAAGTAAAATAAAGTCGATGATCGTTTTTGAACTAGATTATTGTCGGGATGCAATATTGGCCACATTCAGATGTTCTTTTGAAAAAGTATCGCGGAATATTTCATATTTACATTTTCACATTTTTATTTATTATTATATAATAAATAAATAAAATATATATTTAATATATTTATACACTTTATAGTATTTTTGTCCATATAAACAGTGACCCCCTTTTGACCCCTTTAGAGGTTGATTTTCGGAAATAAGTGGAGTACGTGTTCAATCATTCGTTAATTCGTGTGATTATTTGTGCAAATTGTCAAGTTCCTTTTCCACCTCTTTAGAGATTTTGTAAATTCTTCCCTGGTGGAAGTCCACGTTATATAATTTGAAATACATTGACTGACCGATTGACCAAGTGGTTAGAGACCCCGACTGCGGAGCCAAGAGTTGCAGCTTCGATTTTCGACCTGGACAAATATTTGTGTGCATAAATGAACATGTCTGTTCGTCCCGTGTGTGGGTGTAAAAAAATCTATATACGTATATATTATAAAAAAGGATATTTAAGTATGTATACTGAGTATATAAGTTCAGCATGTCGTGATAGACGAGTGGTAGCAAGCCCGCTTCTTGGTTAGAAGGCCGTGGTTCGAATCCCAGGGCATGTACCAATGAGCTTTTCTAACTTACGTACATAACTATCACTGACTGTTGCCATCAACTGATGGCAGTCGTTAACATCCACCAACCCGCACTGGAGCAGCGTGGTGGATTAAGCTTCAAGTCTCCTCATTCCGAAGGGAGGCATAAACTCCTGCAATGGGGCATTAATGGGCTAAGAGTATGGTACCACAGATATATTGTATATAGTGGGATAGAACCTTCGGGGTGCCATTCCGACTCACCTGGTCGGTTTCTCTAAATATGACGTATACATCACAACAACGTCTATGCCCCAAACTAAGCATTAGCCAACGAAAAACCGAGACCCAGTACCAGTATCAATATTCATAATATAAATACCGACCCGACCTGGGATTCGAATCCGGAGAGCTCCAGCTTCGTAGCTGGAGGTCCCGGATATCCTGCTTACATACTTACATATTTATAGATACGTTCAATATACATAATTTTTTTAGTCGATTGAAACATATAGGTAGGTAAGTACTACGTGTACTAAACATACTTTTTTTTACATCTGGGAATAGAACCTGTACATATCTTGTTTCTTACGTCTAAGTGACCGCGGTAACACGGAAGTTTGGCGAGACGTTTGCAAATTGTAGTTTTAGGTGGGCGCCACCCATTAAGTATTCAAGAGGCATACGAGACACGAGCTTGTTGGAAAAAAAAATATACGAAAAACGCACTCAACGATGCCTTCATTGGCTGACATTTTAAGGTCGATTTTAATATCTGTTCTTAGATATTATAACATTAAGATGGAGCTTTTTTTGTAAGATGTTGGACTTAAATTCTAATCAATTTATAAAGCGAGTTAAGTCGAACTCATGAAAAAAGCTTACTATTGTATTCATCATCATCATCATCAGCCCATTTTTACCCCCCTGCAGGGGCTTAGGCCTCCCCCAGGGTGAGGAGGGGGGCTTGGAGCTTAAGTCCACCACGCTGGTCTACTGCGGGTTGGGAACTGTAACGACCGCTATCTATTGACAGCGTCCGGGACCGACTGCTTAACGTGCCCTCCGAAGCACGGTGTCAGTGATATTGCGTACTTAAGTCAGAAAAACACATTGGTACACGCCCGGATTCGAACCATGGCCCTATGGGGCCTTATAAATTTGAGACAGGTTCGTTGCGCTCTGGGCTATCACGACACATTTACTATTGTATTAGCGAGTATTTAAATGATAAGTGCACATTTACATCATTGTAATAGTTGTAAGCACTTTAAATAAAAAAAAAAACAATTAAGAAAAACATATATTCAAATAAAATAAACGGGTAGGAGTTTCTTGCCGGTTCTTCTCCTTCTAGTTTTTGAACCGGCACCTAATCAATTCACTTTGACTGCCAATAAGTGTGTGTAAACTTCTTATATTGAATAAAAACTTTTTGAATTTTATTTCGAAACTATCGAAAACGTGAGCAAAATGACAGGCTCAATGATTAGACAAACCGTAAGCTGTTATCATTGTTTTATTAATAATCAAAACTCTAAAACTACACTAGCATATCACCATCATATCACGCGGACATTTTTATTTTTGTAGCATATATAATATTCTCTGTAGGCGCCAAATGCGCTGGCTATATATGTCTACAGCTACCTGATTTTTTCCCCAAAATTATACCATCGGTATCACAGTAACAGCACACCTCAAATCAGGAACCGAAAAGAAAGGCCTCACCTTTACGTCACAGCACCGTACTCCTGCGTGATCTCGTCCTGCACACTCCACTTTGGTGGCCACCGTGACACTTGACGATATGTATTTCGGAAATGGGCGGATGCGTAATAATTAGTGTTAAGTGTGTATTAATAAATTTGACTTTCGAAAACAAAGCGGACGACAATGAATGTACGTCTTCCACGAGCAGGGTCCAACGAGATGCTGATTTTATAATGTTATAGTGAGCTGAGGATAGGTAACATACATGGAAATAAAACGAGAAGGGGAAAGGAATGCAGCGTAAAGTTACTGTGAAAAGTGGCGCAATCATTCTCTAAAACGTCCTCCACCCTCCATTGAAAGTTCCGTCAAAATTGGTGCAGCCGTTTCGGAGATTATCCCGGACAAACAAACAGCGTGTTTGGGCTTTGGTTACGCGCAAATAAACTCATTGGTATAAGGGACAAAAAAATGATAGTGGTACTTCCTATAGGATAGTTGACATCTGTCCGACGGTATTACTTGTTGAAAGAAGGGAAGGCGTAGACTAAATAAATTTGACGGCAGCGTTTGGTTTTAATAGATTCATAAATATCACTTCCATCACTTCACAGTATCGAAAATGTTAAACGCAATTTTGCGGGGGTAAAGACCGGCGCGCGGAGACCTCGCGGACTGATACTCGCCATCTAACACCAGCTAGCTAGAGTATGAGTGGTTAGACGGTAAACGCAGAAAAGGGCCTCTAGTCAATTCATACTTTTGTGAGGGAAGGTCATCGTGTTCTCAGCTGTGCCTCGCCAACCAGTAGAATGTTGTAGTTAAACAAAAGTTAAATCACAGATAAAACAATTTTAATAAACTTACTTTACTAACTAACTAACTTTACTAATAGGCCAAGAAAAGTAACGGCCCCCTAGACATAATTCCGAAACTCGTTGTTTTTAATATTTTATCGGATATTGTTATTGAGTATAAAATATTAATTAGATACATGATGCAAAAAATCCCCGGTGGTAACCGTTTTTTATAAAAATCATGACATTTCATTTAAAACCTAACTTATTTCTAAAAGCAAAATAGGTAACCAAATACCTTGTTAGTATAATTTTTTGATGCAATAAAATGCTATCACTTAATAGCAAAATTAAACTGAAACCAAATTCGCAAGTATGTTTTCTTCAAAATTTTCATTTGAGTTCAATATCTAGATAAGCAAAAATGATAACTATGATATTTGTTTCTGCTTATGCTATTTTGCGTCTTTTTAAACATTTAAGACAAAAATTAAACATTTACTTTTTACGTTTTAATAATAATGGATTTTCTCAGTAGTTGAAAATAGTAACTGCGATTTTTTTGTTTAATAATACATTTTCGTGTACTGCAATCACGTTTTCATCAAAATTAAACATGTTAATATCACGCCTATGAAATTGAAACTTTAAAAATACGCACGTTACAGTAGTGTACTGTGATGTATACGGTGCGGTGGAGGAAAAGCGAGCTGCTCTGCGACCATGGATGTATACATGTCTGGATTGATAATTATGAAAAACTAGCGACCCGCCCCGGCTTCGCACGGGTGCAATGCTGATACTAAATACACTACAGAAAAACTGTGAACGTTGTATATAAAAACATAGCGGCCCGCTCCGGCTTTGCACGGGTATAAAATATAATGCTGCATTGGTTAAAATCGCTTCGAAAATTAGCCATTATTTGTCGTAAAAAGTAAATGACAAAAAAAAGTTATTGTGGGTTATCCATAAGAGATAGACATATACCATCACGGACTTTTCTGTAGACCTTTTCAATGTGTACAATACTTAGTACATTATTTTGATAAAACTCGTAGGGTTCAGCCTGTGTTTGCAATGTAAGCGGAAAAAATGTAATTATTTACGACATCACATTAGAAACCTCAAAAATAACAGTACTTCTCCACTATTTAAAGCATGTTATTATACATATAAACCTTCCTCTTGAATCACTCTATCTATTAAAAAAACCGCATCAAAATCCGTTGCGTAGTTTCAAAGATTTAAGCATACAAAGGGACATAGGGACAGAGAAAGCGACTTTGTTTTATACTATGTAGTGACGCCAACATTTATCATCTTCAGCATGTCATCGAAAAATAACTTGGCACCGACTTCGTAAACTATATTATGTTGCCTATTATCCTCTTATCTCTAAATTAAATTATCTTATATATCCACTTGTCTCTAAAGTATAAATATTATTTTTAATTTTTGGGTTTAAGTTTTTGAAGTCGATTTTTTATATTTTGTATTTTTGTAAACTGTAAAATATTTTTTTTGTATATTTTTTATTATTGTTGTAAATATTTCCTTATTAATTACAATGTAATGAATAGTTAATATGTTTTAATTGAATCCTATATGTATTTATACATATGAACGAAAGAATGACATGACGTCAGTTATTTTACCGCATAAATATAGTTATACTGTATTTCTAACCATCTTGAACCGTTTTTTTTTTAAATTTTATTCCAGGGTGCTATCTTTTTATATGTGTTGTTGAAATCGGGGGGTCATATAAAATATAATTCGGGATAACACCGAATCAATTGCATGACTTTTTACAGTTACAGTTACAAGAGTGACTCAAAAATAAAAAGTATTTCAGGCGTGGGGGGCGAAAAAATGACTTTTTTCAAATCAGAAAACAAATTGCGTTCAATCGCTTACTAGCGTTAGCGACTACACACACTGCGAACTATGGAAATCGATGAACTCTCAAAAACGGCAATATAAAAAAAATTCAAAATTGTAAAGTAAAGACCAGCTTTCGACTGTCTGTGCGCTTGTAAATTTGTTTGTAACACAGCTACGGCCAAACGAGTTGTCCAACTTTCCTGAAATTTTGCATGAATATTCTTTAAAACCTAAATGGTGGTAATCTAGTGGTACGTAACAGCTCCGTTTCGAATGCGAGAGGTCGTAGGCTTAAATTCTGGGTAACAGGTATGTATGTACTAATGCGTTTTTTCAAATGTTACATTATACTATCATCATCATGATCAGCCCCTGTCTCTCCACTGCAGGATATAGGCCTCTCCCAAGGCTCGTTACCACACGCAGTCCTCCGCCTTTCGCATCCAACTACCCCCGGTATGGTGCCTCAGGTCATCTGTCCACCTGGCCGGGGGGCGTCCAACGCTTCGCTTCCCAATACGTGGCTTACACTCGAGAACTCGTCTACCCCATCGGTTATCAGTTCTACCGCAAACGGGACTGGCCCATTGCCACTTATACTTGCTGATCGCTTCGGCTATGTCGTCGACGTTGATTCTTCGACGGATTGCCTTGTTTCTGATTTTATCCATCAAAGAAATACCGAGCATAGCCCGCTCCATAGCACGTTGAGCGACTGTAAATTTGTGGACCAGTCCTGCCGTGAGAGTTCTAGTTTCGGCACCGTACGTCATTGTAGGTATAACGCATTGGTTAAAGACCTAGGTCTTCAGACATTGTGGTAGTGACGACGACAACAGATGATGGACCTTCCCGAAAGCAGCACAGCCCAGCTGAATTCTTCGGTCGGCCTCTTTGTTGAAGTTGTGTTTGCCTAACTGCACAGTCTGTCCTAGATAGACTTAGTCATGTTTCAAGAGTCGCACTCTCTACAGTTACCGGTCTCGAAAGAATATGTTTGTTGAACAAGACTTTCGTTTTATCCAAGTTGATCCCGAGGCCTACCCGCCGAGAGGCGACATTGAGGGCGTTAACCATTCCGTTGAGCTCCTCCAGCAACTCTGCCATGATGACTATGTCGCCAGCAAAACGGAGGTGAGAGACGTATTCGCTGTTGACATTAATGCCTCAAATTTTCAGTCCAGCATCTTGGAAACACTTTCCAATGCGTTGATGAACAGTTTCGGAGATATCACATCTACCTGTTGCACACTTATTCGCAATTGAATAGGTTCCGTTCGCTGGCCCTGGACAGTCATTGTCGCGGTTTCGTACAGACATCTCAGCACCTCAGTATAATAACAGTCGATTTGGCATCGCTGTAAGCATTCCAGAACAGCCCAGGTCTTGACAGAGTGAAATGCCTTCTCCAGTCCACAAAGAATAGAGGTTGATTATACTCCTCCGTTTTTTGAATAATCTGCTTCAGCGTCTACGGTGCTGTAGCCTTTCCGAAACCTGGCCTGCTCAGGGGGCTGAAATCCGTCAAATCTTTGGGCGAGGCGACTCATGATGAAACGAAAACACCTTGTACACTTGTACACGTGTCTGAGGAGTGAGGTCGGTCTATAATTCTTAAGGTGCGTTTTGTCTCCTTTTTTTGAAGTATAGGATGACCGTACTCTCACTCCATGTATTCGACGTAACACCTCTGTGTATGCCAGAGTTGAATAGCTTCTGAAGCTCTTTCAGGGCTGGTGCCCCGTTTGCTTTCAGAAGCTCTGTCGTGATGCTATCAGCGCCGGGTGTTTTGCCATTTTTTAGCTGCCTCAAAGCTAATCTGACCTCGCCCAAGCCGACATCGGGTCGGTGTCGGGTCAACCGAGCTCTCCGGTCACTGCTGTCGCGGGCTGCAGGGAGAGGTGCATGTACGGCATATATTTTTTTATTAAAATGTCTCTATCTCAGCAACTGTTTCTGATTTTGAGGAGACAATTTTGCTGTCGCGAGTCCTGAGCTTCGCCAGTTGGCTTCTACCAAGTTGCTGAACGAACACTTTTAAACCTTTGTTCCACTCGATTGCCTCTTCGATACGTTTTGTATTGAAGAGGCGGTGGTCCCGTCGTATCAGCTTCTTGATTTTTCTGTTCAGAGCCAGGTCTAACGATACTTCTTCTAGTAACTTCTCACGTCTCTTTCGCATGAGATCCAGTGCCTCGCTGGAGAGTTTAGACTCTTCGCCTTTCCACCTCCATTAAAATATTTTCTGCCCACTTCTCTGATAACACTGATCAGGTTGCCCGCCATGGCGTCAACACTCGCCGTGGTTTACAGCGCGTCGAATCGGTTTCTCAACTCCAGCTGAAAAGCTTCGGAGCCGGTGTTGGCTTAGGACGATGGCGGCCAGAGCTTGAACTTCATCAGACGGACTCTTTCAAGCCTGTAGTTGATATTCAGAGTTCATCGGACTAGTGAGTCGTGATAGCCCAAAGCGCAACGAACCTGTCTCAAATTTATAAGGCCATAGGGCCATGGTTCGAACCTAGGCGTGTACCAATGAGTTTTTCTGACTTAAGTACATAACTATCACTGACTCCGTGCCTCGGAGAGCACGTTAAGCAGTCGGTCCCGGACGCTGTCAATAGATAGCGGTCGTTACAAGCCCCTAACCGCAGTGGAACAGCGTGGTTGAACCTGTTGATCACTGAGACATCTCTGAATATTCGCCTTTTATTCGTCATGATAAGGTCTATCTCGTTCCTGGTCACTTTATCGGAACTTTGCCAGGTCCACT
Organism: Luffia ferchaultella; assembly: GCA_949709985.1. NCBI lineage: Eukaryota > Metazoa > Arthropoda > Insecta > Lepidoptera > Psychidae > Luffia > Luffia ferchaultella. The sequence continues at coordinate 5,433,536 of OX453269.1, forward strand.
TTCTCTGTGACGTTTCCCTGAAGAAGGAGTTTATCAGGAACAAACCCTTCATTTCGAGAAAGTTTGCCAGCATTTGCCCCATCTTGGATTTGTCGCTTTTTTGAACTCACATTTTGGCGTTGAAGTCCCTTATAACAACAGTGAACTGAGTCGAGCCCGTAAGATGCATAGGTTTCGCTGCGTCGTCATACACTGCCGTCGTCCGTCGTCCGAGTGAGTCAAAGTTGGCTTATACCTGTATAACCTTTAGGCATCACCTGTCGGTTAGTTGCAATACAAGGTAAGGAGTCGACACACTGGAGATCTCCGGTACGTTGTTGACAAGGACTATGTTGACAAAAAACCCGAAACCACCTTTGGAGGGGTGATCGCCTTCACAGAAGCAGAATAAGTTATAAGAGCTCAGGTTTACGTTTAAGGAGGGCAGATGTTTGATTTACAACAATTTACAGTTAGACGCAAGGCAAAGGTCGTTTTGGGTCTCTGAGATAATTAACTATGATAATTGATAATTAGCAATGGCCCAACGTAACCGAATAATTATTATTTACACATTGCAAACGATCTTATTTCTAACTTTATTGTAAACGACAATAAAGTCGACATTCAGTCGTAATAGGTGTTGTTTAATTTCGGCCATCGTGTTTAATTTTTGAAGACACCCGATGTGACCACTGCGTTGCGTCTGACTATACACGGGCATGCGTCAGGTTGACACAGCTTATGAGAGTTTGACAGGCGTGCTCACATGCTGACATGAGTTCGCGTACTGTTGCCCAGTCGCCCGCCACATGAATCAGCTGGCTAATTGTCGAACGATCGCGCAGGGTTTAGTGCTATAGTGCATTAGTGATTTTTAGTCGGCCGATAGTTGTTTAATAGTTTGATTGAATAGGGATCGGCAATGGTTTTCGATAGTTCGATCGTTCGACTTGTAATCGTCAAATGCGCGCACTGCCATATTATAGCTCCATACTAATTCCCTGAACAATCAAACCATCGGCCAACAACTAGAAATCACAAGTGTTCGAAGGCCCTTAGTTTCGTAGCGTGCATCATCTCGGTCAACATCTATTTACATGTATGTACGCACGCATGTGCAGCCTAAACAGATTGATGGATTTGAACATATGAAGTGTCGTTGGATTCGTCTTAATTGTTGGAGAAACATCATATTTCAATATAAGGCCTGCGATTCAAAAAAGTTAGGATGAAATGAATACAATTTTTTTCATTATTACAGCAATATGGGTATCAAATGAAAAATATTAAACAGCTTATTCTTAATATATACAATATATTTTAAAACTTTATACTACGATTTTAGCATAAACTATAGAAAATATTTTTAACATTAAGACAGCAACTGAAATAGACGATTGATCGGTCGCCGCACGTGCGCTATTACTAGGTTCCGCGCTATCTAAATACTGCAGCTCTGTGAATGCGCCTACTTTATATTGTAGTGTGTATAAAACAATTTGCAAGGATACCAGTGTGCAGAAAAATTGTGTTGCCAGATACTTAACAGTCATCTGATTATTAGAAAAAAATATTTTGTGGTTAGTAGTTATGTTACTGGTTATGAATGTAGTTCAGAAAATATTTAAAAACTGGCCAAGTGCGAGTCGGACTCTGCCACCGGTTGCTTTCAAAATTGATATGTATGGGTCCGCCTAGATTCTGATCATATCTCTGGTTATAATTGAAAAAAAGTGGCCATCATAACAAACTTTTTAGTAAGTTTTTTAGTAAATTTTGATAGCACTCTATACAGTTCCTAAAAAATTCAAAAAATCAAATTTCTCAATTTCGACTGATCACAGATTCTTGATTGGAGTCCACGCGGACCCATAAATATTGATTTTGAAAGCAATCGGTCCAGTTACTAAAAAGTTCAAAATGGCGGCCACTTCTTTAAATTTTGACCACAGATTCGTGATCGGCATACACGTAAAAGTCATATCTGTATGATAGTATAATTTAATATCTGCTTAATTCTTTTTTCAGCTAATAACTTTTTCTCGTTTCTGTTGAGTGGTTTTATTTTATATCAACTAATTTCAAAATATATGCATCGGGAATATTTGTTCTAGGACCAGTCAAGGGCACGAGTAAATTTTTATGATTAAGATAGTAGACTGCCATCAAATCAAAACGTGCATTGTCTGTAAATTAAATTCCACATTACATTACATTGTAAAGTTTTTACAGAAGAGTTAATAATTAGCACACACACAGCACGTTCAAAAACTAAATCAGGGTGTCACACATATTATGTTCTATTTTAAAATTTATGTAATGCGATCTTTTTTTTAAATTTACAGTGTTTTTTAGTTGTTATATAAATGGCCAGTTATAAAAACATGAGTCGTATATCCAGCAAAAAGTTTCGAAATTTCATAAGCTTGGATGATGTACTACGAGTTTGGTTGTGGGTTGTCAATTAATCACGTGACGCTCAAAAAGTTTGACAAAAATCACGAAATATCACTAGGAGGGAGGGAGGGAATTAACGTGGCAATTAATTGTATGAAAATTGTATAAAAGCTATTTCGTTTTATTTTCCATATGACGTGCCGTTGCAAGACTTCATCCTTATTCGCAACAATATCGATTGGTGCAATAATACAGGCTGTTATATCTTTACAAAATCAGTAGAATTATTTATCATGTTGTCTGCTTAAGAATCATAATTTGCTTGTTGATAATTCTATACAAAAAACTAAGGGCCTATATATCTCATCTTTCTAAACAATTTAGTTAGGTATTATCTATATAAACAATGAACATTGCAACGCTTGCGACTTGCGACAGCGCGGTCGGGAGTTAAAACACAAAGAAATTGCGACCTTATTCTACAAGAAATACCGTTTATATTGAGACGTTACTATGAAAAATTATTAATTAATTATTAATTTTTACATTAGTTAATTAATCGTACACATTTATTGTTTAATTTTTTACTTCAAATACTAATAATAATACAAAGGCATAAATTAAACACATTTGAAGTAGTTACTAATTTTGCTTTTCCAAAAAATTACAAAATTTGTGACTTTAGAATTCTGCAAAGTGAATTTGTTTAATTTTTAATTAGTTATTAACACACATATTATTCTGTTCAGAATAAATTGTTGAATTACAGTTACGTATAATTTCTGGTAAGATAAGCCAAAAAATTTGTAGCTTACGGAACCTTCTTTATTAATGATAGTCCCGATTGATTTATTAGTTTAATTTTGATTTTTTTTACTAGAATGCAAGCGTTATATTCTAAAAGAGGTACTTTTACAAAGTTATTTATTATGCTGTACTTATGAAATCAAATAAAGTTAAAAAAATTGTTTATTAGTTTTTTCGCATTGACGCGGAGCTTTAAAATGTTTAATTCTTTTTATTTTATCTATTACTAACAATAATTTATGTCATCGAAAAAGAAAATTACAGTTATCGGTTTTTTTCCAGGTTTCGCTTGTTTTCTTAGCCTATAATCCTACTTTAATAAACTTAGCACAAACGATTTACATTATAATAACACACAAGTCTAGTGGATGACTTGCGTTGCGCAGTCGTGTTTGATGTTGCGTTTCGCTGCCTGATTGGCTTGACGTGTTTAACGCGTTGTTGTGCAAGCCAATCAGAATATCATTTGTGTGATACAAAGTCCATTCGTACTTAGACCGTTACGTAGCTGAGCTGCTGAGTTAGCGGAAATATTCTTTAAATGGATTGATGACGGTGTGAAATGATCAAAAGATATTGCTAAATTGATGTGGCCGATTCGGATTTCCATACAAGCGTTCATTGCCCTAGTGTCGTGATAGCCCAAAACGCAACGAACCTGTCTCAAATTTATAAGACCATAGGGCCATGGTTCGAATCTGGGCGTGTACCAATGAGTTTTTCTGACTTTACATAACTAAGTACATAACTAAATAATAAGTTAAGCAGTCGGTCCCGGACGCTGTCAATAGATGGCGGTCGTTACAATTCCCAAACCGCAGTGGAGCTGCGTGGTGGATTTAAGCTCCAATCCCCCCTCATCCCGGGGGAGGCCTAAGCCCCTGCAGTAGGGTAAAAATGGGCTGATGAAGTGAAGTGAAGTGAAGTTCATTGCCCATGAATGAGCATATGAAAAAGTATTTCGAAATCACAAATAGACATTTCAACTTAAATTATTTGTTCGAATAAGTAGGTAAAAAAAATATCGAAAGTTTATATAGGGAAATATCGTCGAGATAGATTCATTAGTAAGTGAACAAACATGCAGACTTGAGTACCTACTCTTACAGTTTTAGTACATAGTAAGTATAATGTTCAATAGCCCGAGGACCGACGTTCAAATTTGCTTAAGTGTTTTGGTTGAACTGAAAATGGCCTTCAGAATCTATATGAGATATATGAGAAATATAATCAAAAATCATAGAAGTAGGAATAATATAAAAGTAGAACGAGCGCTTTGAACTGAACTATTACAACGTCGTAAGCCTAAAATGCGGGGGAAGTTATGCGGTGAATTGTGAGCTATTAAGGTCCTGGCTGAGCATTTCGCGTTTGATAAAAAGGTCGTCTGTCTCCATTCTTCGTCCTATGGCTCAAATGTTATAACTTTGGTTGTAGAACTAAACGCCTCGCATCACTCATCCATTAAACTCCAGCATTAGAGGCGTAGTAGAGCGTTGATGATTTTACGAAAATCCGAAACGATTACAATATAGCACTGATTTTAACCGCAGACCCCTGGACTATATTAAGTTTTGAGTGCCGGAGTTTTTAAAAGGGTTGTTGAGTTTATCTTAATGAGCGTGTTTAATCTAAACATTAGCTACTGCACCCACACTGCGCTTCGGGGAAACATCAAAGACACCGCACTAATTGTTGGTGCATTATTACGACCGATTCTTTTTCAGGAGTATTAGACGATTTTGTGCCGATCGATGGTGGATATCTAATTACTGTTTAACCCCGTAAGTAGAAAGGCGAAATTCGCTATAAACTACCGAATAGCAAGCGATTTTTGTGTGGGCCCCCGCAGGGTGGCGGCCTTCGACCCGCAGCGTGCATCTTAACCATTTTTCTGTATGAGTGTTATACATTACTGAAAACTAGATTAAATTTGCTAAAAAGTTATCTATATTTTAAACCATTTGGCCCAGAAACAACCGCTGTTTTTTTTAATAAACAAAAATCGCAATAAAAAAAAAACGGCTTAAAACATATCGACCCAAATCGGGTCGCTTGCTATTAGCGGGGATTGCAATTTAATTATCGACAGTAGAATACTTAAAATAACCATATGCGCCCGCGCACCTTGATACGATATAGTGTAATTTTTCTATTATGTTACGATTTATGTTGCTAGTCTTTGAGTACGTTCTAGGACTTATCTAGTCTTAGTCTAGACTAAGGTGATAGCAAAAATCCTAATAATTAGAAAGTAGGAGAGACTATTGCAATCGTTCTTGTTACCCATATATTCGGATTCATTACGCCGACTGACCGATTGGCCGAGTGGTTAGACACCTTAACTGCGGAGCCAAGGGTCGCGGGTTCGAATCCCGCCCATGACAAATATTTGTGTGCATGAACATGTCTAATTGTTCCGTGTCTGGGTGTAAAATATCTATATATGTATTGTATATTAATAATAATAATAACACACACAATGACAACAACGTCTAGGTCCCAAACTAAGCATTAGCTTGTATTTTGGGTACCAAGCGAAGACATCACATACATATAACAACCAAGACCCGGTGCCAGTATTATAAAATAATAATATATATTTAAGTATGTATATCAGTTGTCTAGTAACCCATAACACAAGCATAATACTTGCTTACTTTGGCACTAGATGGCGTTGTGTGGGATGTCCCATGTATTATTATTTATTATGAGAATTCGAGACGGTTTTAGCAAACATGACATTTTAGATGTTTTTTAGCAAAATATGAGCAAAACAAAATTTACATACAAACAAAAAATAATAATAATAACGTATTCATCACAACAACGTCTAGGCCCCAAACTAAGCATTAGCTTGTGTTTTGAGTACCAAGCGAAGACACCACATACATATAACAACGAAGACCCGGTACCAGTATCAATATTCATCATATAAATACTGACCCGCCCTGGGATTCGAACCGGGGACCCCCAGCTTCGTAGGCAGGGTCGCTACCCACTGGGCTAAGCGGTCGTCATACCGTCATAAATACACTAACTGATGTTTTGAAAGCACTTGTTCTTGTTTCTTGTACCTAATGTGTATTGTTTTTATAGCTTTACTGCACAAATAGGTACTTTTTTTTTAAACATGTAACGTCAACGTAACGCAGAGCACCGGTGAGGTCGCAAATAAGTCTGAGTAGGTATCAACCTCGTTTTCGGAATAGTGTTTGTAAATGCATAGTCTATGGCTAGGACAGTTACAAAATTCCTTTTTAGTTTTTTTTTTACAATCGTCCTTTGATGGATGTCTGGATGGATCCTCGCGATACAATGTCAACAAAAATGACACGCCAACACTTTTACATACTTGTGTGTGTGACTCAACAGACCACATACTCTCGCTACGCCATACTAAACACGTACAAACCGTCCCTGAGCGAATTATAACCGAACTGTTAGGTGATATTTTTTTTTACGTTTTTTTGACGCCGACTCTCTATCCAGACATAATATAATAAAAGCAATCGCCCTATAATTTTCGTGAAGATGGATTTTCGTAACGACGTCATTACATATTAGTACGTCTATGATTGTCTATGATTGATACTAAAAAAAAAAAACCGAATTGAGCTATTAAAAATATCAAAGTAGCTACACGAAGCCGAAACGTACAAGTGTTAATGAAAGCTCTAAAACAGAGCGCGGGCCATCAGAACAACAAACACAAATAAGCTATTGTCTAATTTCTTTTCTAGCAAGCGATGTTTGAGCGTTAATTAGTGCAGTTTTTTACCGGAAAACCGGTGAACCGACAAAAGTTGTTGTTTAGTTTTAAAAGTAGTCGACACCGCTAGCGGCCAGTCAAAGGGTTAAAGGAAATTGAGTTTTTAATGAGAGGGTTACGATGAAGACGCTCGGTGTGATTTGATAACTTCATTCATTCAAATGTGATTGTGTAAAATTTTGTAATAAACTTTCAAACCATAGATTTGTCAATAAATAAATTCGAGAATTATGTAAAATTAAAACTTATGTCTAAAGCATATTAACACAGTGATATTACAATTTAAAAGAATATCCTTCTTCTTCTTTTTTATCCAGCCTCACTCCCATTACCATTGGGGTCGGCTCTCCTAATCATTTTTCTCCACAGGTGCCGATCCTGGGTCGTCTTTGGATAAATTTTGAACTTCTTCATGTCGGTCTGTATGGTTTTAATCCATGTGTGTCCAGGTCTACGTCGTTTTCTCCACAGGTGGCTGTCCCGGGTCGTCTTTGGGTCAATTTTAAAGTTCTTCATGTCGGTCAGCATGGTTTTAATCCATGTGAGTCGAGGTCTACGTCGTTTTCTCCACAGGTGGCTGTCCTGGGTCGTCTTTGGGTCAATTTTAAAGTTCTTCATGTCGGTCTGTATGGTTTTGATCCATGTGTGTCCAGGTCTACGTCGTTTTCTCCACAGGTGGCTGTCCCGGGTCGTCTTTGGGTCAATTTTAAAGTTCTTGAAGTCGGTCAATATGGTTTTAATCCATGTGAGTCGGGGTCTACCTTGGTTTCTCGGCTTCGGCTTGAAAACTTTCCTGGTGATGTGGTCCGCTGGTCTCTTCATGACGTGGCCGTACCATCGCAGCCGTGTTTCTGCTAGTTTGTCTTGGATAGGTCTAACTTTAAGAGTTCCTCTTAAGCAATGGTTTGGCACCTTATCTAGAAGTGTGACTCCTGCGATTTAAAAAAAAATATATGATTGATAAAAATGTTTGAGATTAAACATCTCTAATCACCTCAGTTTTTAAGACAATGGTTTGTAGCGCTGTCACTAAAAAAACACACATACATATTTTTACGTGTTAGGGTTCGAAGAATTTGAGAGAAAGACCTGCTGACTCTTTTGAAGACTTTATTCACTAGCACTAGGTCCAACACAAAGCACTAGGTCCAAACACTAAGCACTAACGATGTCCTAGCTCGTAGCCAAGTCGTAGGTTTCACTGGTATCACTCTCGATCACTAGTTTCGCTTCGAAGTCGCCTCGAAGGTAGCCCAAAAACTGAACTGCTCGGCTCAACTCCCTGCGGTTATTTATATGGGCCGAGACAAGCCTCGAGGCCATTCTAGAACTTAGCCGACTCGCGCGAACGCGATCGACCGGGTTGGATGATTCTGGAAAGTCTCACCCATGTACTCGGTTTTCGAGACTATTATTTTCCTCTAACGCCATCTTGTATTGAGTAGTGGGTTTCGTGTTGTCTTTGTTCTTTAAGTGGTTTTACTGGTTGACGCTAGATGGCGGTAGTTGCTTTGTGTGTTCGTAACAATATACTTACGCCTGCTTCCCATTGGGGTAGGCAAAGACTACAGATTTCTCTCCGCGCTCTCCGACTACTCCGGATACTCCGGGTACTCTGGACTTGACCTTCTTCCAGTTCACTAAAAGTTTCGCTAAAATAACAAAACACTTTAAATTTCTTGCAATGTTCTTGTTAGAGTGATCACGTATGAAACTGCGTGAAATTAACTTTAACACGTTCAAAAGTGACAGTATAGTCCTACTTGAATATAAATGGATTATTATTTTATAAGTGTTCTGTTCGAGTCGCTAATGTCAGAGAATGTTTAACTCGATCTACATAGTAGTAAATAATTACTACAATTTACAGAGAAGTTTTAAATTATTTTACTAAACTAGACTATCGGCTGCTCACGGCTCAAATCACATATACAACACATTTGTAATCATACAAACCGTTTTACTATTCGCTTATTTTTTATTTTTGTAAAGGAAAAAAAACAGTTACTTTTCCTCGAATCGGTAGATAGTTTTATCGGTTTCCAGAAAAGCCCAGAAAAGATTGCTATCAACAGATGGCAGCCGTTAAAATCCACCAACTCGCACTGGAGCAGTGTGATCGATTAAGCTCCAAGTGCCCTCATACCGAGGGGAGGCATAAACCCCTGCAATGGGGTATAATGGGCTGATATGGTGTGATATGGATAATATAATACCAGGGACATCTCGCACATCGTCATCTAATCTCAAACTAGAAAGGGCCTGTGCTATGGGTACTAGACAACTGCTAAACATACTTAGATTCTTTAAAAATAATGAATATAAAATGTAGTACGTAACAATATTGACTGACCGGTTGACTTAGTGGTTAGTGACTCTAACTGCGGAGGGTCGCGGGTTCGGTTCCCTCCCGGGACAAATATTTGTGTGCATGAACATGTCTACTTGTTCCGTGTTTGGGTGTAAAAGTATCTATTTATGTACATATTATTTAAAAAAATAATATTCAGTTATGTATATCAGTTAGTTGTCTATTATTAACCCATAACACAAGCATAATACTTGCTTACTTTGAGACTAGATGACGCTATGTGGGATGTTCCATGTATTATTATTATTAATATAATACCTAAGACATCTTGTCCGTGGTCATTTAGTGTCAAACTAGGCAGAGCCTGTGCTATGGGTACTAGACAACTGCTAAACATACTTGGCTTTTTTTTAATAATATAAAATGTAGTACGTAACAATATTATTGAATTTTGTGTCAAAGTAGGTTAATATTCTATAAGTAGAACATCTTCGCGATCAATAGGCGACACAAGTGGGAAGAGGCGGTGCGGTGGGGCAGAGGACGCCGGACGCTGCCCAGCGATCACTATCGCGAGCGTCGGTAGAGCAAAAAAAGGTTTAATTAATTAAAAAAAAGGTATTTAAATGTCACAGAAGCTTACGTGCGTCTAATACATCTATACTAATATTATAAAGCTGAAGAGTTTGTTTGTTTGTTTGTTTGTTTGTTTGTTTGTTTGTTTGTTTGTTTGTTTGTTTGAACGCGCAAATCTCAGGAACTACTGGTTCGAATTGAAAAATTATTTTTTTGTTGGATAGTCCATTTATCGAGGAAAGCTATAGGCTATACTACATCACGCTACGACCAATAGGAGTGGAGCATCAATGAAAAATGTTGCAAAAACGGGAAAAATTATTCCTTTTGAGAGCTTCCGTCGCGCGCGCTGCGTAAACGGTTGATGTTAAGCAAAAATCATGTATTACGGAATTGTACCCCTTTAAAAGTTCTAACCAAAAGTCCGTGACAGCATATGTGTATCTTTTAAGGTTAACTTACTATAACCTTTTTTATGACAATCAAATTTGTTCAACATAATGTACTATTTGCGAAGATGTTTTTTAAACGTGATATTAATCCTTATAAAATTAAATACGTTAGTTGTCTTAAGCATTTCATGCATATTATAATTGCCCTTTACATCATACAATTTAAATTAATATCTTAACAGTTTTTATTGCAATTTAAAAACTATAGCGGGAGAAAATAAATTCGCTGTCTGCCTCTGTTCGTTAACTTTTTACTTCCAAACCAATAGACTTTGATACGGTTTTTAGTAATATCTTATTTTCTTATTATCTTATAATCTATTAATCTACATAATAGAAATACTTATTATAAAGCTGAAGAGTTTGTTTGTTTGATTGATTGATTGATTGATTGTTTGTTTGATTGATTTATTGATTGATCGTTTGTTTGTTTATTTGTTTGTTGGTTGGTTGGTTGGTTGGTTGGTTCGTTCGTTCGTTTGTTTGTTTAAACGCGCAAATCTCAAGAACTACTGGTTCAAATTGAAAAAATATTTTTGTGTTGGATAGTCCATTTATCGAGGAAGGCTATAGGCTATACTACATCACGCTACGACCTATAGGAGTGGAGCATCAATGAAAAATGTTGCAAAAACGGGAAAAATTATTCCTTTTGAGAGCTCCTGTCGCGCGCGCTGATTGATTTGATGATTGATTGATTGAATGATTGATTGATTGTTTGATTGATTGATTGTTTGTTTGTTTGTTTGTTTGTTTGTTTGAATTTGTTAATCTCTGAAACTACCAGTCGGATTTGAAAAATTCTTTTTGCCTTTGATAGCCTGATTCTAGCGGAGAGTTATAGGCTATATACATGAAAACGAACTGTCTGTCTATTCGAGCAAATCGGCTTCGGCCAAAACGGCTTAACCGATTTTGATGAAACTTTACACATATAACAGGATGTAATCTTTTGACTACACCCTTTCCATATGTGACATACAGAACTTTTTGTATGTCTGTCTGTACGTCCATATGTCTAAACCTATTTAAATGAAACATCAATGAATATGAAAAGAAGGTCGTTAAAACTAACAAATGTTGCTTTTTGTCCGTCTGTCTGTCTGTACGTGTATCTATTTGAGCTAATCTCCAAAACGGCTAAACAGATTTTAAGGAAACTTTGCAGACGGGAAAGAAGGTTGTCAAGATATTTGACATTAGCTACTTTTTGTCCGTCTGTTTGTCTGTACGTCTATTCAATTCAATTTTATCTATTCGAGCTAATTTCCAATACGGCTGAACAGATTTTAATGAAACTTTGCAGACGTGAAAGAAGGTTGTCAAGAGTGTCATAAGCTACTTTTTGTGTTTGTCTGTCTGTCTATCTGTCTGTCGTTTGTCCTCACTGATCTAGCAACGTACAGCCGAAAGTACTAAGTCTAGAAAGCTTAAATTTGGAACATAAGTTTATTTTATAACGTGAGCATTATAAAGTTAAGAAAGGCTTTTTTTAGAAATTTCAAACTTAAGGATGGGAATGGAGGGACTTAAATAATGACGTGTTTCAGGGTTTTTAGATTTTCACATTTTAAGAGTGGGAAACGGGAGATGAAAATTGTATCGGTTTTTTAAAGGGTGGACGGGGAATGAAGATAGAAAGTTTGAATGGGTGTGACCAAAATTGGTTCCAGCAAAAAGTACGTATATACCATCTCGAACGTTAATAGTACCTATAACAGGAATTTGTAGTCTACGCAAGCGAAGCTGCGGGCGGTCGCTAGTTTGATATATATACCAAGCTACGAAAAAAAAAACATATTTGTTCGTAGATATGCGATGTCGACAACCCTACACGTGTGTCTCGCGTTAAATATTAGTAAACCGGCGGCGTTAGTACAGTTCTAAATCAAACTTTATGGCAGATCTGAACATAGGCACAAGTCGAGCCGCAATTACCAGTTTTAGGTGTAGCGGGACGATGTGGAGCGAGGGGTATATGACTGTACCTGCGCAAGCACGCTTATAGCGTTGTATTCCGATCCACCATAAAGTTTGAGGCGATCTACACCAAAGATGACTTACTTGGGGCGCGCGCTCCAAGTACTTTGCTTGTGTAGGTACTCAATGTAGTCTTTCTGTCTTTAACAGATTCATTGAGTCCCCAATCGGAGGCTGTGAGCGGGAACCCGGATCCAAATATAAGAAGATACAGAACCGCGTTCACTAGAGAACAATTAGCGAGGTTGGAGAAGGAGTTCTTCAAAGAGAATTACGTGTCGAGACCTAGAAGATGCGAATTAGCTGCTCAGCTCAATCTACCGGAGTCTACCATTAAGGTAATATTTTTGTTTGTGTCTTATTGTGTAAAAAAACCGGTCAAGTGCGAATCTGGCTTGTACTCTAAAGGTTCTGTACTGTAATATAATTTATTTTAAATTATTTATAAGCTGTCCCCACATGATATGACAACGCATGTGAATCTAAAAATGCGAAATAAAATTCTCTTTATAATATAAATCGGTGACTTTCCGATTTTTGCCTTCACCTAGTTTTTGCTGTCCTGAATGCCATGTAATTTTCTTGCACTAATCAGTTAAGGTTTAGTGGGCTGCAACCGTTAACGCCGTTTGTATGGAGCGCGCTCTCCTCAACAAATTTATGTATCATACGCTATTTTACACGCTATTTAACACGCTAGAAGATTAATAAACTGATGACCATACTTTTTGAATTTCGGGAAAATACCGATTATTACCGTAGATATAACAAAATAAACGTTGTGTTTTTACGACCCGCTCGTGACGTCACTCGGTGCCGCTACATACGAATTATCCACGTTAGCTCATAGTAATGTAACCGAGTGACGTTATAGCACGATTAATTCAAAAAAATTGTATCTTCGGCATTTTTGTAAATATCAATAAAATTCTTTCACTTATTAGTTTTTTTTTAATAAATATAACATATTTCTATAAAATGTAAAAATAACTAGACTAGCTCATTTGCTACTACGCAATCCTCTTAAAGGCGTTCTTCCATATACACACAATACTGAGTATACTACGTAATTATTATTTACTTTATTATTTAGACAGTACTCAAATACATTGCGATAACGCAATAAACGCTCGAATTCGTTCGGCCTCCACTCAATTAGTGTCCCCAAAGACAATAAACAGCTTTCGAAAGAGCTCTTAATGTATGACGCGTTTACACGTTTCGACTTATTCGACCCGATGAAACGACATTCCTTCGTTATTTTCTCAGCCTATTTCCATTGCATGTTATAGGTACATAGTGTTGTACATAAACATGTACAGCAGTTGGTGAAAACAACCTCTTTCGCCTCTTTCGTCAACCCTCGGGAGAAGGACACTAAAGAGGAATTACTGATTTTATTTTGCTCATCTCGTCTTAATTTGAGGTTAGCAAAAAAAGAGGACAATAGATCAGCAAGTCCATATGCGCTCCCCCCCCCCCCCCCCTTCAAGTTCATCGTGGCATTATGTCATTCGATCAAGACACTATGATTATTATACAAACTTTAATTCCTCATATCTCTAGTGATATAACCGATGGTTTTCCAAAACACAGTATAGGAATCAGGTTGTAATATTCTAACGTATAATATAGCGTGTAAGCATCGATATCGATGTAAGGCATAGTTTTTCTGAAGAAAACTCCCTCATTGGACGTCACTGCTTAGGATATTACGTGGCCAAGTAGAGAGTACAAGTATTCACGAACTACTAAGCTAAACCAATAAAATAACCCAAAAAATTAAATCGAAACTCAATGACATAAAAGTCCACCTGTATTTAACCCTTTTTTCGTTTAGAATACACTTCTGTCCAGGATTGTGGCTAAGCACACTAATTGCGCTTTACTAAGAAAGATCTATAAAATAAAATGAAAATTACGCCGAAATTAGTTTCGATGGTCATTTTTAGGATAATTTTACGTAATCTCAATAGCCGACAGAAAAACCTTCATGCTTAGATTTGTCCAAGGTCTGACGAGGTTAAGTGACATTTCTTTTACCTGCTAAAAACCTTAAACGTAATTGAATTAACTCGATACTTGTAAACGTAATCATTTGCTATACCGCCTCCCGGTCTATCACGCTATACGGACGCGTGTTTTTTATTCGTTTCGACCGCATCGCTTCGACGTTTCGACACGGTCGAATCGAATGTTGTAAACGTCATTATCGACACGCTAACAGTCGTGTCCCACGGTCGAGTTCATATAATTAGTAACATCATGACAACATGCCATTATTTGCTACGTAAAACACATTGCTTAATATAGCCGCTTACATTATACCAATCATTAAACTTATTGGTTTCCGAGGTCACTTGACTTTTTTGGTTGCTTCAATTAGAGTATGTTTTTTGGTTCTTTTTAGTATATTTCTTTTGATCATGAAATGGGACAACTAATGTATGCATTAGGTATATAAGGCCTCCGATAACAGAGCAACACTGATGTCGGTCGCCGACGTAGAGAACTTCATACGAAACACGCTGCTGATCGTCAGCGTCTGTTTGGTTGTATTTGATATGAGAAGCGCTGACGCACGCGACCGACATCAGCGTCGCTCTGTTGGAGGCCTAAGAAGTATTTCATTATATCATCATCATCATCATCAGCCCATTTTACCCCACTGCAGGGGCTTAGGCCTCCCCCAGGGTGAGGAGGGGGTTTGGAACTTAAATCCACCACGCTACTCCACTGCGGGTTGGGGATTGTAGCGACCGCCATCCATTGACAGCGTCCGGGACCGACTGTTTAACGTGCTCTCCGAGGCACGGAGTCAGTGATAGTTAATGTACATAAGTCAGAAAAACTCATTGGTACACGCCCGGATTCGGACCATGGCCCTATGGCCTTATAAATTTGAGACAGATTCGTTGCGCTCTGGGCTATCACGACAAATTCTTTATATTTCGTTATATAGTACCTATATGTTTTGAACTTCGATGGTGAACGTGAACCTAAAATAGTTTCACCCCGCGAATCGTGTTTGACAGTTTCGATACAGTGAAGTGACATTTTTGATTCTATTAAAACTAAACGCTGCGGTCATAGACTCTATGGTCGTGGTAAGAGCAAGGCTTTGGTTGCCGCTGCTCCAACCAGACAGCGTTTGTGAGTATATAATATGGTTTTAACGTCTAACTTGGAGTACGTACTCCAAGTTAGACGTTAAAACCATATTATATACTCACAAACGCTGTCTGGTTGGAGCAGCGGCAACCAAAGCCTTGCTCTTACCACGACCATAGAGTCTATGACCGCAGCGTCACTTCACTGTATCGAAACTGTCAAACACGATTCGCGGGGTGAAAGCTGGTGCGCGGGGAGCTCGCGGATTGAAACCGTACTGAAACTTGCCGAAGATACGCCAGCTAACTAGAAGAAGAGTGGGTTACACGGTATTCGCAAAAAATTGCTTCCAGGAATTACCTGTGGTTTTTAGTCTTCTTGCGTCCCCGCGATGAAATAAAAAAGTTTATTTTTTTAAAAACCTCAACAATTCTAAATGCAAATACAGATAATAGATTTCTGGCCAGTATTTGAAATCGGAAATGAAAAGCGTCTGACAGAAATCACGATCCGAACTTTGGATATACATTGTCTGAGAGAGTCGCATCAAAAAATGTAGATAAACATATCACCCAACAGTTCGGTTACAATACACAGAGACGGCATATACATGGTAAGTATGGCGTTAGCGAGAGTTTGTATAATCTTTTGAATCACACCCACAAGTATATAAAATTTGGCCTGTCATTTTTGCTGACATTGTAATACGATTTGCGAGGGTCCAGCCAGAAATTATTCAAAGGATCCGTCTAGATAATTATTATTAACACCGATGTAAAAAGCCGCCGGCTATACACTCCTCTTTACCCGCATATCGTTGCCTCTGGCGCTCGCCTGCGATAAGCGAATGTGTACAGCCGGCGGCCTTTTACGTCGGTGACGCGTATTGTACCAATCACCAAAAACGTCGAAAATAACACGTTTCTTGTACATGGAGACCCCTTTTAATTTTTAACTTTATTTCACTTTTATTATTTGTTGTTATAGCGGCTAAAGTAGGTAATACAGACTGTAAAAATTTCAAGTGTCTATACCTATTACGCTTCAGAGGATACAACCCTGTGACAGACAAACAGACAGACAGACAGACAGACAGACGGACGGACAGCAAAGCCTTAGTAACAGGGTTCCGGCTGGTACCCTTTAAGTAGGTACGCAACCCTAAAAACACAAAAGGAATCGCGCTTGACAGTTTTAAGTTAATTACCCATCTATCTTAACACCGCACACATTATAAACTCAAATTCATACGTTAATAAAGGCCCGACAATAATATTAATTATCACTTTAAAATAAATAAAAGGGGAACATATGTATTTATTATGTTTTATTCGAGTTTTTATTGACTCGCTAATTTCTCTGGACGATCAAAGGAACCGACGATGTATACGGTAGCATGGTTTGGATTACAGTTTAAATAATGACAGTGGGGTGACTTGGTCTCTCGAGCTAGACACAAAGTTGTAGATAGAGCAAGAAACGTAGGCGCAATCCATGGAAATGGGAATATACTGGTAATAAACCTACACCGATAAGGCAGTGAATGACAATAAGACTCAAAAAGATGATGAGGGATTCGGTTCAGCACCTAACGAAACGGTGCGCCACCGATGGGAGGGCATCAAAACGACGTTTCATGTGTTTCGATCGCTGACCTATTCTGTTGAGTTCATTACATTGATAAAAAATTAATATAAAATTATAAAAGTTTACATATATGAACTTTGGCAAATCGAACTTATTATTAATATATGTGCTATACAAAATAATTTGTTTGTCATTTGTTAAATCATTTGATCAAAAAACATAACTTTTTGTCATATCATTAGTTATTTTTAATTGTTTGGGTGGGGATAAGTATCTTTGCAGGGCCCAATTAAAAAAGATTTGTTTAATGATGGATTCCGGTTCTGTACTGATTGTTTACAATGAATTATTTACGCACAAGTGGCATTTGTTTCTTCATCAGCCCATTTTTTACCCCACTGCAGGAGCTTAGGCCTCCACCAGGGTAAGGAGGGAGGCTTGGAGCTTAAATCCACCACGCTGCTTCACTGCGGGTTGGGGACTGTAACGACCGCCATCTATTGACAGCGCCCGGGACCGACTGCTTAACGTGCCCTCCGAAGCACGGAGTCAGTGATAGTTGTGTACTTAAGTCAGAAAAACTCATTGGTACACGCCCGGGTTCGAACCATGGCCCTATGGAGCCTTATAAATTTGAGAAAGGTTCGTTGCGCTTTGGGCTATCACGACATTTGTTTACTATTATATTAATTAAAATGATAATTTTGAACAGTGGCACACTTAATTTCACCAATGCCGACTCAATTGAGAAATTATTTGACTTGTAAAATCAGTACAATTACTTTTGTTTGTATTTATACACTTCCAATGGGCCTAAAAAAAATTTCACTCGAAATATCGAGAACTTGCGCACGGAAACAAAATTTAAAAGAGTTCTTTGCGATTTTTCATATCGGAATTTAGACGTTTATTTAAAAATTCGATACTATTTTTTCTACGCATTATTTTGTATTCATGATAATTTTATTTATACGCAAAGTGTTTTTACTAGACATTGTCGTCGAAAAATTGTAGGTTTTGTATTTTTCAGAGCCTCAAGGGGTAAATGTATCTGCGTTACGCTGTATAGATCTGTAAATATTTAATACTACTGCTCTGCACTACTAAATTAAGTAGACGAAATCTACCACATATGGTAACACTGTATCGGTCAGTTAACAGAGTTCGTGTGTCGTCGAACGTCAAGCGTTAACCCACTGTCTTTTTTCACACTGTGTCGAAGTTCGGGTCGTGTTGATCATTAGATGGATTTTTTGTAAAACCAAACCCATCTGTTTTACTGCGCCATAATACCAATTAAAATCTATTAAAACGTTTCGCTACCGAGTACGTACTGAGTGAATGGTCAGAATTTAGGACACCGTTCGATTCTTTTGAAAGATTTTTATTTGTTACCTAATTACCGACTTACTGAAATAAATATTAATAACTTAAAAATAACTAATACATAAAAAAATAATAAAATATTTACATTAACTTATTTACATATAGATCGTTTAAAAAATTATCTGGGGTCACGGTGGTACCAAGAAGACTGGCAGCGTTACCTCTTTGTATAGCCAGGCTTATAGGTACGGTGACGGAAATAGCTGCCAGCCTTCCGGCCGCCTGACATCTCGAGATCCCGGAAACAAAATCCAAAAAAGGGTAGTTGCGTTTTTTTTATTGGATTCTGTACAATTATTTAAAATACTGGCCAATGTTAGTTTACCCAAAAATTATTCTGTATTAATGATATTTTTTTATAAGCAAAGTTTGTTTACTACATTTATAACTTGCCGTCGAAACAGTTTTTTGTATTTCTTAGAGCTAACCATATTAAAAATGACATAAAAACAAATAAACGATAATTCCAAATAATACTTACAACGTATATAGGCGAAGAAGGAAAAATTTTCCAATAACCTCTGGAAACGTCTACGTAACGTATGCCGTGATGATGCACAAACACGAGAAAACTTAAGTGCAAACTTAAGAGCGTAATAAACGACAATTAACACTTTGAACACGACAAAGGGAAACGTTAAATATGCACTTCGAGCACCATTAAAATATTACTAAGTCAAAGTTTGCGAAATCTCTTCTGTCATGTCAACAAAATGGCTGCGTTCACAAGTCACGGCCGTCGCTTCAATCACTTTCTATCATATATTTGAAAAAAAAAAAAATTAGAATAGAACGCTTTTAATTAAGTATTATAATTTACATATGTGTTAAATTGCAATATTTAGACCACCATATCAGCCCATTATGCCCCACTACAGAGGCTCATGCCTCCCCTCGGGATGGTGTTTGAAGCATAATCCACCGCGCGGCTCCAGTGCAGATCGGTGGATTTTAACAACTGCGATTTTGATGATGGCAACCGAGATCGACGATTCGCCAACCCGCATTGGAGCAGCGTGGTGGATTTAAGCTTCAAACATTAGATATTATTTCGAGGTGAGGCATAAACCTCTGCAGTGGGCATAATGAGCTGATGGAATGGAATATGGAACCGAGACCTACGATGGCTTAACGTGCTCTTAAGTCAGAAAAAAGTCATTGGTACATGCCTGGGGTTCGAACCACGACCACCTAAACAAGAAGTGGACTCGCCACCACACGTCTATCACGACATCATTTACTACATTCGACAATATTCAGAGAAACAGTTATAATTAGTAATACCTAATAATAATACCTGGGACATCTCACACTCGGCCATTTAGTCCCAAACTGGGCAGAGACTGTATTGTGGGTACTATACAATTGAACTGATATACATACCTACCTACCTACTTAGAATTTTTTTTAATAATACACATATAAGATATATTATAGATGTGTTTACATGATAAAAAGGTTTGATTATATACGTAATATATGGATAGAGAGTCGGCGTCAAACGTAAATAGAAATATCACCTAACAGTTCGGTTATAATTCACGCTCACACAGACTGTTAGTATATTGTTAGTATGGTCTGTTGAGTCACACACACAAGTATGTAAAACTTGGCCTATCATTTTTGTTTACATTATATTGCAAGGGTCCATCCAGACGTTATATATTCAAAGGACAAAAATTAGCGGTGACTTAATTGGCAACTGGTTGCGAATTCAGATATGTTGCCAGATGCGTGTCGAGTTCATTTCATAAAAATTTCTTTACATCATTACTTTTTCACACTTGTCTAATTGGCGTGGTCGACTAGTAGAATAATCTTTCGTCTCGTGTACCGTTCGTTTTTTTTTTTTTTTTTAATTCACGTACGCAATACTGAGGCAATAAAGTGAAACCGCTTAATGACAGCATAGAAAACGTGCGAACAGTTTTTACGATGGCCATACATAATAAAGATTCATTAAAATAAATAAACAAACCGATTTTTATTGACCTGCCAAACGGGAGCATAATACCTTCGCTTTAGGTGTGGGCAACTATTTTTATTGCTACTAAATATGCATCCTAAATTAAGCAGCGTCCGCGTGCCACGTGATAGTTGCTACTGATCGTATTCTACCTGACGCCATAGTCATCTGTGTATACATATAGTAAATTGTAGACTTTTTGCGTCTTGATACTTAGGAACACGAGAAATAAGTAATAGAACGTAAAAATTTTTTTTTTAAAGTCGGTTTCAGTCGGTTCAGTCTATAGAGTAAATTAATTTGACAGCAGCTTTAGGTTTTGGTTTGGACCGTGTCTGGTGGCGAGCCTTGGAAGAGGCCTATATCCTGCAGTGGAGAGACATGGGCTGATGATGATGATGATGTTTGGTTTTAATTAATAGTCATAAATGTCAATCCGTAGTGTTGAAGTGACATTACGAAATTTTGCGGGGTTGAAAACTAGCGCGCGGGGACCTTGTGCATTGAAACTCAGACTGAAACTCGCCATCTTGCACCAGCTAGCTAGAGTATGAATGGTTAGACGGTAAACGCAGAAGAGGGCTTCTAGTCGATTCGTATTTTTTTGGTAATTTCAGATTCTTTATTATTTTTTTAATACAAATTTCGCATATGGGTCACATAAATTATCTGATATGATAAATTTCAAATTGCTTCAAAAACCTTTTTTCAGAAAGAAAATTTAATAATTGTGGGATCCACTGATCTTCCACAACCTTTCAGCCAGGGGTCGACATTGCATTTAGCTATCTTAAAGAAGTATTATACAAGTTTACAAGCTGCCTCAAATACCTACTGAAAATTGTCACTCAGCTCTCGGGCTATTACTACGATGACCACAAACAGAAAAAAAAATAGGAAATATATAGAATAAAATAGCGTTTGAAAACTTTAGTTTTCTAAAGCTTTTTTTAAAATACTCCCAGTGACTCTAGGTATGTACGTCATTGGGTGGTCACAGTTTTATAACCTCAAACAAGGTGGTAACATTGTTCATAGACTATGTACCTACTACCAATCCTACGAGTACAACTGTCTCGCAACAGGAAACAAAACGCATTAGGTTAAGTTAACTTTAAGGTTTTAATTTAGGATAGCCGTTAATATCGGAAAAATATATAGTTTTAAAATACCATTATATTACATTACTGTAATTACTGTATTATAGCCATTGTAAGCAAATAAATATTTAAGAAGTTAATGTTATAAGTCGACCACGTCCCACATGGACAGACCGACAGTCTATTTCTGATCTGCGAATCAGAATTGGCGCCCAGAATGGACGCCCCCCGGCCAGGTGGACAGATGACCTGAAGCACCATACCGGGGATAGTTGGATGCGAAAGGCGGAGGACCGTGTGTGGTGGCGAGCCTTGGGAGAGGCCTATACCCTGCAGTGGGAGACACGGGCTGATAATGATGATGATGATGATGATGATGAATCAGAATTGTTGTGACTCGCCCTCACTTTGTAATCCCCCAATTAATGGAATAAAATTTTTCTGATTCTGATTCTGATTCGCAACAGGAATAACTTGGCTTCGTGTTATCCGTTCGGCGGCGGATTTTGACTGGAGCTTGTTAAATAAGAAAGCCGTGGCGGTCACGGAGCGTAACAAAAAGACCATCACCGGCTATTTATTATATTATGACAATACAGAGAAACTGTTCGAACAAATCCACATCCATGATCGATTCTGATTCGGATTGTATTTTTTTAAACATCTATTTTTTGCCCACAGGTCTGGTTCCAGAACCGTCGAATGAAAGACAAAAGACAACGCATAGCAGTCGCCTGGCCATACGCTGCAGTTTACAGTGATCCAGCATTCGCAGCATCAATACTGCAAGCCGCTGCGTCATCAGTGGGTCTACCTTATGGGTACCCGCCACCCGGACTACTACCACCCCTGCATGCGCCTCAACTCATCCCCCCTTATTATCCTGGGTACCCGCGGTACCCATACATTCCTCCCACCCCACCAAGTCCGGTCACACAGGCGGACACTCAAAGTTTGAGAACGGGATATCCGAATTTTAATATTAATGTAGATAAATAATGACATTTGAATAGAATCTTCCCGAAATAAGATATTATAAGAAATCGTTCAGATGTATAAACAGGGTTTACCCTATCGGGACCCACCACCCGGACTTCTACCACCCCTTCGTGAACCTCACCTTATCCTCCCTTACTATCCTGGCCTCTGCCATACCCTGATATGGGTATCATGGAATCCTATACGTACCTACTTCCCCAAGTTCAGTCACACAGGCGCACACTTAAAGTCAGAAAATGGGGTACCACCCGATTTTTAATATGATGTAGATGAATAATGATTTTCGGGTATTTTAATCTATCCACGTAAATAAGTTATACAGGATGAGATTTTAGTCACCAGCCAAAACTTTTCTAGATGTTAGGTATCACCAGTAGACCTCATTATGTGAATAAAAATATAGGTCAAATATTCATATACAATAATTATATCCTAATTTTTTTTTACAAAATTTGGCTACCTTCTATTTACATAAAACAAAAGAGCGGGGCATGGGGCATGTTGGCGGGGCGCCTGCACGTTCACTGGCGCCCTCGTGAATTGTGACTAGTATATTTGTGGTTTTGGGAAAAGTTTACGTAGTCTTAACTGAATATTTTCCTATTGAACGATACTAATAAGGAACAAGACGGCCAACGGATTTTTATCAAAGGTCATTATATTAAAATTTGGCTGGTCATTAAAACATCAACCTGTATAGAAAATACATAAAAATTTAGTTTTGATTCTAATACAAAATAACTTGATGCGTTAATAAATGTATTATTATAAATTATGTCCGAATTATTTTGAGTTTTAATTAGTTGTCGAAATAATATTTTGACACTCTAATTCTGGGCTTAATGTAGGTTATTAGAAAATTAAAAAACAAAAACATTTAAAAAACACAGATGATGTTTTTAATTTGTTTTTATCACTCCGGTTTTTTCAAATTAGTAACTACTTTCGAAAGAGGGAAATATACAAAAAAAATTCAAATATTTATTTATAGTTGTGAGGTTTTCTTCAATGACTTCTCTACTTTCGAAGCGAATTCATCGGTTGTTAATTCAACCAAACCAATATGAGAAAAAAAATGTAAATATAAAGTAATATTAATAAAATTGGGTCATGAAATTAGTAATTACAAGTTTCCTAATAAATTATCATCTTAATTGTACTGAAACAGATCTAAATGTTGTTTACATTCCAGTAGGATGTTGATATAAATATTTTAAACAAAAAAAATTTTTTTTTCAATACAACGCTATAATATTTTTTTTTTTTAATTACATTTGTCTGGTAATAAGGATATAGTGGGTGTAGTGTTTTTTTAATAATTTTACAATATTCTTATTTATTTATTTTAGTACTGCAGGCCAATAAATAATGTAAATAGGTTAGTAATAAAAAGACAATGTAATTCCAATTTACAATAGGTATATTATGTCAAGAATAAAAAAAATTTATGTTTTAATTTTTAATTAAGGTGTATGTAAAAAAATTTTAACATTTAAACACATTGTAATATTTATTATTATTTGATAAAGTTGAGATCGGATTTTCATTCGAAATATATGGCCTAGATTATAGTTCTGATTAGAGAATACTTAAACTTATTTAAAGCAGAATAAAAATGTATTTAATTTTTTTTTCAATAAAACATGGTGAAGCTTCAATTAAATAACACAAAAATAAACAAAAACAGTTCAATTAAATAAATAGAAATAAATAAAATAAAAATACAGTAATCGCAGTGATAAAAAAGAAATGTCTAAATCGATGGTTTTATTTATTAAAAAGCTATATTCAGTCGGTCAGCGGCAGAGTGATGGAACATTTCAGTAAATTTTCAAAACCATGTTAGCCTATGGTTTTGAAAATATTATTGAAATGTTAAAGATTACACATTTTATTTTTTTTATTTTTGTGGTTTGGGGGGCTACTTTTTCGCGGAGCGACTCATATAAATATCGGTTGGTTTAGGAAAAATTAAAATTAATGTTTAGATAGTTCGATTAAACCATGGGATATTTCGGTCGATATACCATTTCAAATGATAACCTGATCTCAATTTTACACTTTGTATAAAAAATGTGATTTGAAAAGACTTATTTTTGAAATAATTGATAATTCGATTTTTATTGATTTAATGGCGAATATTCTTAAATCGAAAATTAGACACGTGGTAAAATGGTTAATTTTAGTTAAATTTCGATTTAAATATTACCTTAAAATTTTCAAATAGGCGTATACGTATCAAAAGATTTTAAACAATATTGATGTATCCATCACCACCAACCCATTATGCCCCAGTGCAGGAGCTTAGGCCTCTCCCAGGGTGAGAGGGCTTGGAGCTTAATCCACCACGATGCTCCAGTGCGGGTCGGTGGGTTTTAACGATTGCCATCTGTTGAAGGCACCCGAGACGTCTTAGCGTCATAGTTATGTACATAAGTCACAAAAACTGGTACACGCCCGCATTTGAACCACGGCCGCACGGCCTTCTAAACTCGAAACAGGTTTGTTGCGCTGTTCGGGCTATCACGACATATTGTTATAGACAATATTGGTGTATAAATTTTGATAATTAAAAAAACCGGTATATTTTGGATTTACACAAAACTCAATAAGTATCTAGATCTAGTATAATAATAATAAAAATAATATCTGGGACATCCCACACAACGCCATCTAGTCCCAAAGTAAGCAAGTATTATGCTTGTATTATGGGGTACTAGACAGCTGATACACATACTTAAATATTCTTTTTTTTACTACAGTATAGGTAGGTACTACAGATAATTTTCCATTCATCACATTCTACAATTTACAATGTAATTATATTAAAAAAAATATTAAAACCAAAGTTAATTAAACTGTAAACCATTAACGCAATAAGGGCTGCAGTTTACGATTATGAATTGTAAAAAATATTTTTCAAATTAATGTATAGTAAATTGTTATTCGTTTATGTGTTAAGTGTTCATAATATTAGGATTTAGTTAAAAATAACTAGTTTTAAAAATGTAAAAAGTTAAATAAAAGAAGAGGTTATTTATAAATTTATTTTATTGCTTTAATTTCTTTCCATTCCATCAGCGCATTATACCCCACTGCAAGGGCTTAGGCCTCCACACAGGAGGGGGGCTTGAAGCTTAAATCCGCCATCCTGCTCCATTGCGGTTTGGCGGATTGTAGCGATTGTTGCTAAATAATATTTATTTAACCGGGACCGACTACTTAACGTGCTCTTCGAGGCACGGAGTTGGTGATAATTATGTACTTAAGTCAGAAAAACTCATTGGTACACGCCCGGATTCGAACCACGGCCTCACGGCCTTATAAATTGGAAACTGATTCGCTGCGCTGCTGGGGGCTATCATTGGTTATTGTTTTAATTACAACAATCCAAATGAAAAATATCTGTTCCAAATTACCATCGTGTTATTGAATTTGTGATGAAAAAAGGTAATTAACATCTCACTTCTGCAATCTATAGAGCGTGTCGTGACCGTAACTGGTAACAAATAAATACATATACTACCTTTTTACAAATATTTCACTTGACTTTTTCTCAGATCTTAATTTTGTTTCAGTTCAAAAAAATTCAAAAGTTTATCGAACGCTTGTTTTCGATATTACAAAATGGGCATGACGACCGCTTAGCCTAGTGGGTAGCGACTCTGCCTACGAAGCTGGAGGTCCGGGTTCGAATCCCAGGTCGGGTCAGTATTTATATGATGAATATTGATACTGTTAGCGGGTCTTGGTTGTTATATGTATGTGGTGTCTTCACTTGGTATCCAAAACACAAGCTAATGCTTAGTTTGGGGCCTAGACGTTGTTGTCATGTATATGTTATTCTTCACTTCATTAGCCTATTTTTACCCCACTGCAGGGGCTTAGGCTTCCTCCAGAATGAGGATGGGGGCTTGGAGTTTAAATCCACCACGGTGCTCCATTGCGGGTTGGGGATTGTAGCGAGTTGTAGGTGCTGGGAGGCGCTCGCCTGACACCTCATTTTCAGAGCTCACTTTCCCGGTCTATGACGTCATCGCAGGGGTTGAAGGGAGGGTCAAAGATGTATTTTAGTGTAATCTCCGGATAGTTATTCACAACAGAATAATTTTTGTAACTTCTAAGCTTTAGGAGTATAAAGCTTTCAAAAGTACATGTTTTTTTATACTGCATTTTTTTCTGAATGCCCGTCGGTACGAACAGGAAGACGTTCATCAAATTAAAGTCAAAAATACCAAATGACGTTGCTAGATGGCACTGACGAACTGCTTAGTTATCAGACGCGGTTGTCAATTTAATCTGTGTGGTTGGTTTAGCGCACAGACAAGTCAACCTTTAGACCACGCTTTGACAGGGAGTAGTATTCGCCAAGGCTATGTAGTGACACAACATAACTACGTCACTAGTGAGCCGTCAGTTGGAAGCACGTCGGAAGCCATTAAATTGTCAATTTTAAACGAGCCAATGAAAACTAACCGACCTCTCCCCGCACCCCGCCACTTTTTGGCGATTTCGTTTTCGTACTGACGTTTATTAAAGCGTGGTCTATAGGTTGACTTGTCTGTGGTTCAGCGTTTTTAGGGTTCTGAACCTCAAAAGGAAAAAATCGGAACCTTAGGGTTGTTGTTTGTTAGAAGATAGATAGACAGACATGCGGACAACAAAATGATCCTATATGTAGGATAACTTTGTTGTCCGTATGTCTGTCTGTCTGTCAAGACCCTTTTCTCAGGAAGGGTAAAAGGTATAGGCTGAAATTCATATCAAATACTCAGGTCTACTGTCCCTTGGAGCTGTGAAAAAATCAAACTTCTAAGCCAACGCAATCAAAGGATACAGCCGTTTAAGCTGCAAACTTTCTATAATCGCAAGGGAATCAAAACCTACAGGGTACGTCCCGTAAACGAAGAATCTTGAAATTTAGTAAGAAGCAACGTTTTATAGCACAGAAAAAGTAAAAATTGCGAAAAGCATAAATTTTTAGTTACATCATATAATAAAAATATTTTCAATAACTTTAAACTTACTACGCCTTTCCTCATGAACGCGTAGAGGTATTAAATTGAAATTTATATCAAATACTCAGGTCTATAATACCTTTAAGCTGTAACAAAATCAAACTTACTTTTACTCATATACCTACAGGTTTGTACGGAACCCGCGGTGCGCGAGTCCGACTCGCACTTGGCCGGTTTTTCAATCTACTTTCGTTTATAAAATAAAAACAAAATATATAATTTTATAAAAATACTTGAAACAAACAAAATATTGATGTTTAAAAATCGAAGTCGACAAGCAGCTGCGACGACAACCAAAGAGAATATAGATTTGAGTCCAATCAATCGACATCGACAACAGGAATCACCTGCTACGCCATCTTCTTTTAGCGCTAACACCTCGTTTCCACCAAGTATAATACATTGTATTATACTGTCAAATCCATACTATATCACTGTATCATACAGTGTATTATACTTGGTGGAAACGAGGTGTAACAGTTAAACTTGTAAAACATCCCATTAGAAGCCGCGCCACCAATAGATGTATGTCAGTCGTTCATTTACGATGATTCATTCGTTCAAGTATTAGTTTCTATAATGATTCGGTCATATGAATCGATCACACAATCGTTCGTTCATCCCGTCCAATCCAATCGTGTTAGAATCGTTCGTTTAGTACTGACCGATACCGAATCAATAGTCGTTATCGATCATCGATCACTTCACTTCACTTCATAAGCACATTTTTACCCAACTGCAGAGGCTTAGGCCTCCCCCGGGAGAGGGGGGCTTAGAGCTTAAATCCACCACGCTGCTACACTGCGGGTTGGGGATTGTAACGACCGTCATCTATTGACAGCGTCCGGGACCGACTGCTTAACGTGCTCTCCGAGGCACGGAGTCAGTGATAGTTATGTACTTAAGTCAGAAAAACTCATTGGTACACGCCCGGATTCGTACCATGGCCCTAAGCCCTTAAAAATTTGAGACAGGTTCGTTGCGCTTTGGGCTATCACGACTAGGTATCGTCGATCACAATTGGTCTCAATTATGATTGCGATTGGATTGAATGACCGACACGCGTCTAGACACCAAAGAAGTCTTGTAGCGGCGGCGCCATCTACGCATTGTATAAACTCTTTCATTTTAATTAGACTTTAGGCATCTTAAATCACATTTTAAACTTTCATACTTAGGCAATTAAATTCACAATCGATAAAATTCTCATACGCTACAACCAACCACTCTAAACATAGTTCATTTTTTTGCCGCGAGCATGCCACGGGACTTCTTTCGTGGCGCGGACTCTACACGAAAAACTTACAACAATGTACAAAAATGTGCAAATCTTATTCTTTACAGGATAATAATAATAATAATAATAATAATAATAAAATAGACCTTTATTCACTTCATTGTACAAAAAGAGACTTAACCTAATACAATTTCAAGGTAATGTAATCTTCATCTTCAACAGCTCATTTTTACCCAACTGCAGAGGCTTAGGCCTCCCCCGGGAGAGGGGGGCTTAGAGCTTAAATCCACCACGCTGCAACACTGTGGGTTGGGGATTGTAACGACCGTCATCTATTGACAGCGTCCTGGACCGACTGCTTAACGTGCTCTCCGAGGCACGGAGTCAGTGATAGTTATGTAAGTACTTAAGTCAGGACAACTCATTGGATACACGCCCGGATTCGAACCATGGCCCTATAGCCTTAGAAATTTGAGACAGGTTCGTTGCGCTTTAGGCTATCACGACTTTGTAATGGTAATGTAATAAAGACATAAAACTATCTTTATTGACGACCGCTTAGCCTAGTGGGCAGCGACCCTGCCTGCGAAGCTGGAGGTCCCAGGTTCGAATCCCAGGTCGCGTCAGTATTTATATGATGAATATTAATACTGGCACCGGGTCTTGGTTGTTATATGTATGTGGTGTCTTCGCTTGGTACCCAAAATACAAGCTAATGCTTAGTTTGGGACCTAGACGTTGTTGTCATTGTGTGTGTTATTATTATTATTTATTATTAACCATGGCAAATGTGATAGTATTAAACTGGGCTACAGCCGCCTACATCTTCCACCCAGATAAAGTTGAGATGACAAAATATAACACGACTGTTATAACAAAAGCAATGTAAGTTGCATTCGTGTGAAAGCGGCGACCTTCGTTTCAATATCGATGTGTTAACATAACAAAGAAATATTAAACGTAAGCGAATTTTGTTTTGTTATATACTAATCAGATAAAAACATTGATACCTATTTCCAATCTATATAGATAAGAAAATCGCGGAACAGTCGCAGTGTGTATTTGTTCAAGTTTAAAAAAACTACATATTACTTATAGTACGATTAAAACAATAATTTATAATTATTTATTTATGTAATACAAAATCTACAGCCCTTAAAACTAACTAAATGAAGTGAATAAATGACAAATATAATTTCTACATTTTCAATTTCGTGATACATTATCAGATATACTGAAAAAGATGTCGTCAAGGAATACGAGTAATCCATCAACATCGCAAGTAAGAAAAATATTGTTTGTGTGTTTAAAGCTAGCACTGGCGCGCGGCTTCGTTCATGTGGTGATACATATCGACGCTGTAGAGTGAAGACCTCCTAAAATGTCCAAACAACAAAACTTCATCACATAAACGAGGTTGTCTCACAAACTGCGCAAAGTTCATTTATATACGTGCTTTTCATGGACACCGCTGGATTGGCCTAAAATTTAAAAACGGATTCATTACAAACATGCTTTACGATGTGTCGTGATAGCCTAAAGCGCAACGAACCTGTCTCAAATTTATAAGGCCATAGGGCCATAGTTCGAATCCGGGCGTGTACCAATGAGTTTTTCTGACTTAAGTACATAACTATCATTGACTCCGTGCCTCGGAGAGCACGTTAAGCAGTCGGTCCCGGACGCTGTCAATAGATAGTGGTCGTTACAATCCCCAACCCGCAGTGGAGCAGCGTGGTGGATTTAAGCTCCAAGGCCCCCTCACCCTGGGGGAGACCTAAGCCCCTGCAGTGGGGTAAAACTGTGCTGATGAAGTGAAGAATGTTTTATGAGTTATTCTTTGTAACAAGGCAAAGAAAAAAAAATTAAAAGAAATGACATACGAGGTCTTCACTCTACAGCGTCGATATGCAGGAAGAAAATTTAACAACCATCAAAAAAATATTCTAGATGTTAAGTATCACCAATAGACCTCATTACGTAAATAATAAATATAGGTTACATTTTCATAATAAATTATTTTATCTACAGTGTTATTTTATAACGTTTGGTTGCTTTCTTTTTGACAACGCGCTCGAGACCTATAGAGATCGAAACGGGGCAGAACGTGCAACGGCCGTGAATGGTGACTATAGTTATTGGTTTTTTCGGGAAAGGTTTGTATAGTCATATCTGAATATTTTTCTATTGAACGATACTAAAAGGAAACAAGACGGCCATCGGGTTTTTACCAAAGATTAGGCAATTACATTAAAATTTGGATGTTTGTTAAAATTTCACCTTATATGTTCAGCCACGATATCATCTATTTGTCTAAACGAAGGACGGCACGTCAAACGACACTATACAGGGTGAGGTTTTAATGACCAGCCAAATTTTAATATAATGATCTTCAGTAGAAAACCTATACCCGTCTTGTATCCTTTTAGTATCGTTCTATAGAAAAATATTGAGATATGACTACACAAACCTTTCCCGAAAAAACCAATAACTCTATTTACCATACATGCCCGCCGCCCTATTCCGTTTCAAGGCCTCGGGCGCGTACGTTTACTATAGCGTTAAGAAGGCAACCAAACATTATAAAATAACACTGTAGATAAAATAATTTATTATGAAAATGTAACCCGTATTTTTATTTACGCAATAAGGTCTATTGGTGATACTTAACACCTAGAAAAATTTTGGCCGGTTACTAAAATTTCACCTTGTATAAGTCAACGACACGTCACAATGCAACAATTTTGACGTGCCAGTTAATTTCGGTGGAACTTCTATCAGCCAATTGATCGAGAATGTTTTGAAAATTTGTGGGATCCACATTTTCCACAAACTTTCAGCCAGGGGTCGGCATTGTATTTAGCTATCATAGAAGAAGTATTATACAAGTTTTCAAGCTGTTTTGGTAATAATAATAATAAAGTTTTTTGTTATCGTATTTCACAGACCACAAATTCTCGGGTAGCCGTAGCACCGGTTGTGATAAAACAAATTTTGACTTGCAAGGAGCATGTAAAAATGTTTGGCAATGAAATAAAATTATTTAATTTAGTCGTGCGCGCACGCAACATAAGAAGCTCGCCGTTTAAACATATTTTCACTATACAAGACATAACCGGCACTATGACTGCAGTGCAGTGGCATTCTGGAAATGAAAAGGTTTTTTTTTTTTTTAAATTAATATACAACGTAATGGTCGTTGGACTGAAAATATGTTACAAAATGTCTCATTATATTAAAATGTAATTTTACGATTTTTTTAAAAATATTTTAATAATAATAACAACACACACAATCACAACAACGTCTAGGTCCCAAACTAAGCATTAGCTTGTATTTTGGGTACCAAGCGGAGACACCACATACATATAACAACCAAGACCCGGTGCGAGTATTAATATTCATCATATAAATACTGAGCCGACCTGGGATTCGAACCCGGGACCTCCAGCTTCGCAGGCAGGGTCGCTGCCCACTAGGCTAAGCGGTCGGCAAAGGAAAGGTTTATATTTTTGTGTTTGTAACGAATAAATTCAAAAACTGCCGTACCGATTTGAATTAAACTTTGCACACATGAATAAGAAGTTACATAGGCTACTTTTTGTTTCTGTGTTTGTTTACCTGTCTGTTTGTCCGAGTTAATGTCCGAAACAATCAGACCGATTTAAATGAAATTTTGCAGACGCGAAGAAAGTGTTGTCAGGAGTGAAACAAATTTCGTTCCGTCTTTTTGTCTATCTGTCTGTTCCGGTCATTCTCCGAAATGGCTGAACTAATTTGAATAAAACTTTGCAGACATGAGGAGGGGGTTGTTAGTTGTGACATGGGCTACTATTTGTTTGTGTGTGTTGTCTGTCTGTCTATTTGTCCGAATTAATCTCTGACACGGTTAAACCGGTTTTAATGAAATGTGAAGAAAGTATTGTCAGGAGTGACATAGGCTTCGGTTTGTTTGTCTGTTTGTTTTTCTGTTCCGACTGTTCTATGAAAGCGGAACTAATTTCAATGAAACTTTGCAGGCATGAAAAGGGGATTATATATATAGTTTAAAAGCTGAAGAGTGACATGAGCTACTTTTTATTCCGGAAAAAGGGGTACCGGCACAGCAGTGTAGTCCACGCGAGCGGAGCCGCGAGCGGAAATTAATTATACACAATTATTATCATTAAAAAAAGTTTTATAATAAAATAAACCGAATTACAGTTAGAGAAACAATATTTAAAAAGACGAACTGGGCATTATCACCTTGCCTTACGACACGGTCTACTATTTTATAATTTTTACAAAAATTTGTGACAATTTAAAAAAAATCATAAATTATTAGGTGGTAATTACTATGCTATTTACAACTATTTAGTATACATGTTAAATGAATCAGTTGTTTTAGAAATTACACATGTCCATAACCCCCAACTTTACAGGAGAAACAAAAAACTTTCTAAAATGAAAACTAAGTGAAATATTTTCAGTTTTATTAAATTTAAAGATTTATAGGTTGAATTCGGATACTAACTTTGTATAATTGTTTTTAAAAGTTATGATATTATTGTCAAAACAACATTTTAATTTCATGGATTTGTGGTATTATTAAAACAAACATGGATATGTGGTGTTTATTAATTAAGCTACATGATATGTGGTGTTACTAAAACACATTAAGCATTTTTGACTTTAACTTAGACAATATATTACTCGAAATAAGATCATAATATATGACTGAAGGATGGTGAAAAACAAAAAAATCATAAATATTGGTCAATTCATTTTCAAAAAAATCAATTATAATTCTTCGGGCTCTTCATCTGCCGTTGATATTGGCCAATTACATATTTCACTGTAAAATGATATCATTTTTTCTTCGCTGGGTATGTATGGATGCAGTTGTTTTACATCTTCAATTTTTTTTATGTTAATGGCACGATACCATCTATACTAATATTATAAAGCTGAAGAATTTGTTTGTTCGTTTGAACGCGCAAATCTCAGGAACTACTGGTTCGAATTGAAAAAATCTTTTTGTGTTGGATAGTCTGTTTATTGAGGAAGGCTATAGGCTATATGTATAAAATAATACTATCTGTCTGTCTGTCTGTCTATTCGAGCAAATCTCCAAAACGGCTAAACCGATTTTGAGGAAACTTCACAGATGTGGAAAGGAAGTGGTCAAAATGACATACACTACTTTTTGTATGTCTGTATGTACGTCCATCTGTCTATTTGAGCTAATCTCTAAAACGGCTAAACCGATTTTAATGAAATTTCACGGGTATGAAAAGGAGGTGGTCAAAAGTGACACACTCTACTTTTTGTCCGTCTGTCTTTCTGTACGTCTATGTGTCTATTCGAGCTAATCTCCAAAACCGATTTTAATGAAACCTTACAGACGTGAGAGAAGGTTGTCAAGAGTGACATCAGTTACTTTTTGTGGCTGTCTGTCGTTTGTCCTCACTGATCTATCAGCGTAGATAACGCCGAAACTACTAAGTTTAGGAAGCCGAAATTTGGAACAGTGGTTTATTTTATAACGTGAGTATTAATTTTTTAAGAAAGGAATATATGGAAATTTCAAATTTAAGGAGGGATAGATGGAGGATGGAGGGGCTTTGTATGAGAGTCTTTGTTCTTTAAAGTTAGAAACATAAAAATTTTAACATAAATAAATAATGACGTGTTTCAGGGTTTTTGGATTTCCACATTTTAAGGGTGGGAAACGTGAGGTGAAAAGTATGGGAGTATCGGTTTTCTTAAAGGAATGGGGAGAATGAAGATTGCAAGTTTGAATGGGTGTACCCAATATTAGTTTCAGCAAAAAGTACCTACATATAAACCATTTCGAATGTTAATACTACCTAAAACAGGAATGTGTAGTGTAGGAATGTAGAATGCGCAAGCGAAGCTACGGGCGGTCGCTAGTCTGGATATAAAAGTTGTGTGGAAAGGGTTGGCCCTACATTTTTAGTTTTAAATTTAAATGTAAAATCTGTGACGTCATCAATGAATTCTTTGGCTATAACAAAATAGAACTGGCATAGAAACTTTAAAAATAAAATGACGATATTTTGTTATTTGAAAAGTGACTTTTTTTACCTTGGGGACATTCTTACCAAATGAACACAAAGATAATGTGCTTCGTTTGTAAATTTTTGGTCATCATTCTTGAAAATTTATGATCTGTTGGGCCTCAGGAAGAACACTAGTAAATTTATTTGTGGTACTAGATGTTACAATTAATTCTGCATATTGTTTTACAGTGTAGACTCGATCAGACTTTTTGATTTTGCGTTTTATAACACTAAAGTCTCTGTCACAAGCTAAAAAAGAGTGACCTCTTATAGGAAAATGTAATTCAATTTTATCAAAGCGTTTTTGTTCCACATAGGCAAGCAATATTCTTAGGAATGTATTATTCCTATTTTGCCCTGAGCACGAGTCGGCAAAAATGTGTAATTCATTGACGTCACAAGCCAAGTTAACCATAGATTTAGAGATGAATATTGCTGTTTTTTACCTGCGCATGTCTACATGTCGATGGACTTGTGGGCATTCTAAAATGAAATTAGAAGAGATGTGGTCTTACTAAAAAAACGCGATTTCAGCTGCGGTCGTAACTTTATGAATATTGCTTGGACATATGGGATTTTTCGCAAACGCATTGATTCACACTAAAATAACAAAATGGCGTTAAAATCGTATATTATGAAAATTGGCGCTTGTGGTATTTCTAAAACAACTGATTCAAATTATGAATTAATTAAAATAAATATTAGGTGATAGCCCACAGCGCAACGAACCTGCCTCAAAATAAGGCCATAGGGCCATGGTTCGAATCCGGGCGTGTACTAATAAGTTTTTCTGACTTAAGTACATTAACTATCACTGTGTCCGTGCCTCGGAGAGCACGTTAAGCAGTCGGTCTCGAGCGCTGTCGATAGATGGCGGTCGTTACAATCCCCAACCCGCAGTGGAGCAGCGTGGTGGATTTAAACTTCAAGCCCCCGCCTCTCACCCTGGGGGAGGCCTAAGCCCCTGAAATGGGGTAAAAATGGGCTGATGATGATGATGATGATGATGATGATGATGATGATGATGATGATGATGATATGGTTTATATGGCTTTAACTTTCAATATGCGCGGACAGACGTACTGGCCAACACTCACAGATTGGTATAAATAACTAGGTAGGTTCCAGATTCTTAATTTAAAAGGGAAATTTAATTCATTTCAAATAATTTAAATTGGATTTGAGTTTCAATAAATGTTTATAAACAACTTATACATTTTTTTTTAATTTTATTTGTTGTAATAATAAATGATTTATATGTTGTGCTAAAACTTATGTTTTTTTTTTAAATATTACAGGAATACGAGGCCTTGAAGTGTAACAGTTATGTACAAATTTTTGGTAATGTAATGCAAAGAAACAATAAAAATGTATTACACGTATTCAAAATTATCGAAGTAAGGGATGTGAACCAAATAATTTTCCATTACCTACAGTGCATAAATAATAAAATAAAATCAGTTAAAGTTGAGGACGACTCTCTGTCAGAGGTAACTATTGCATAATTATTGCTACGTTATGTGTACAAACGGCGTTAAGGGTTGCACTCCATTAAACTTTAACCGATTGGGAAAGAAATATATGATATTCACGTCAACAAAAACTAGGTTTATACGTTTTTTGATTTTTTAAATATTTTGATACATTATGAGGAAAAAAAACTTAGAAGCGCGAGAATTTATTTTCGAACTTTTTTTATTTTTCATAACGTTTTCAACATGAAACTGCATTTTCACAACATATTATCGAAATTCAGAATTTTTCGATTTTTTTTTTTTTACTTTTCACTGTGAAAATGTTTTTAGTTTCACTTTGAACATGTTAAGAAAAATTAAACGATTTCGAAAAGTAAATCCTGCATATGTAAGTTTTCTTTCTTATGATGTGACAAAATATTTAAAAATTTAAAAACTTATCAACTTAGTGCTGATCTGAATACCATTTTTCTTTTTGCGCCAATCGGTTAAGGTTTAATGGGATGCAACCGTTAACTCCATTTGTATTGCAACACGATTGATAGACATTTCCCAAAACTCGCCACCAACACATTTTTGTCAATTTCAATCACTTAAAAAAATCAGTTTCAGCCTTTCGTTCAATAACTATAAATACAATACTTTAATACCTGGGACATGCCACACAGTCACACAGCGTCATCTAGTCCCAATATAATCAAGTATTATGCTTGTATTATGGTGTACTAGACGACTGATAGACTATACTTAAATATTCTTTTTTTATATTATATAATACATCCATATATAGATACTTTTACACCTAAACACGGAACAAATAGACATGTTCATGCGCACAAATATTTGTGGGCGCGAATCAAACTCGCAACCCTTGACTCCGCAGTTGAGGTCTCTAACCACTTGGCCAATCGGTCGATCAAATAACAAAGAGCACAATCATCTAGGAAACCAATCGCGTGGGCTATACGCATCCTATCCTCCTATCATATCCCCATGCTATTCCTCATCCTACCATTCAAATGTGATAACTTTGGTTCTCGATCTAAACAGCCAGTATTACTACACCCGGTATTATGCTTCATGACTGATGGATTGGCCGCGTGGTCAGAGACCTTAACTGCAGAGCCAGGGTCGCGGGTTCGAGTCCCGCCCGGGACAAATATTTGTGTGCATGAACATATCTATTTGTTCCGTCTCTGCGTGTGAAATATATATGTATGTATAGATTATGAAATATATTTAACGTATGTATATCAGTTGTTTGGTGCCCACAATACAAGTTTTGCTTAGTTTGGGACTCGATGGCGCTGTGTGAGAGGCCATTAACACAGCACTGTATTAAGAAATATCCAGTACTGAGACACAGTAAGTCGATTTATTATTATAGGTCATTTGACCCCCCGACCGGAGGAGGTCCAACGCTTCAGTTCCCCGCACACGATATGCATGGGAAAATTTATTTTCACAGATATCCAGTACTTCGTCATTGGAACCCACCACGTCTGGTATGAATGCGCGGCAAAAGCGCGTCTTGGAATTAGTGAAACGTCTCAACTTGGAACTTGGGCTAAGCAAAGAAGCCATTGACGCAGCACTGGATAAGAAAATATCCAGCACTGAGACACAGTAAGTCGATTTTTGACCTTGAAAAATCTTTACCAGATCGTTTTCGTGCCGAGTGTAATTCGGCTATATTTCCGAAAATCGAAAATGGTGAAAAAAAAAAGCCAAAATTTCCCGATTTTTCGAAACTGCAATATCAAAAAATTAAAAAAAAGACTCCAGAGGCACATAAGTTTTCTATCGTCTAGAAAAAGAAATTTTGGAATCGGTCGAAATCTGTGGACTGGGCAGGTGCCCTTTTCATTGAATGCTTATCAGATCAGTTACCCCAGAGAGTGAGATACAGCGATAGTTTGCGTTTGTGAAATTCTAGTGAAATTCTATTTTTGAGGGGGCATTCGTCAAAAGAAACTGCGACCGCTCGCTCTGACGAAATTATATTTTAAAACTTACTCGGAGTTTTAGAAGCAGTGTGGTCAAAGCATAAAAGTGCAAATTAATTAGAAGCCCACTTCGGCGCTTACCGTCTAACCACTCATACACTAGCTAGCTGGTGTAACCGTTTGGCGAGATGGCGAGTTTCAGTCCGGTTTTAATCCGCGAGATCTCCGCGCGCTGGTCTTCACCCCCTCGAAATTGTGTTTGAAAATTGCGATACTGTGAAGTGACATTTCTGATTCTATTAAAACCAAACGCTGCTGTCAAATTTATTTTCTCTATGGGTCAAAGGATGAAGCGCTAACGCTTAAATTACAATTCGTAATTCAAAAATCGATTATTCTGTGATAGAAATTTCGAGATAATGCCGGATTCCGGAAGATATAAAAGGAGGTCGAGGCGCCGGTGCTAGTTTCAAACGCTGAACGAGGTGGCGCCCTTAATAAGGCACCGCCTGTCAAAGACAGCAATGCACCGAAGCATCCTCAATGCGTCCGGTCGTAGTTCATGTCAAACCCTATACGCTCTCCGGAGTATAGGTTGAGGAGTCGTTTAGCCGGTCGGGCTGCACCTTCAGTGTAGAAATCCCAACCCGGCACTATCTGCGCGGTAGGTCGGGTGCGCAGGTGTCTGTATGCAGATTCGGCCCACACTAATAAAAAAAAACCGGCACTAGTCAGTGTTCTTAGAAGAGTCACTGAGCAAACATATCTGTGAACTGTAATTAATATGTGATTTTGTTTTGTAATAACGTATAATTAGGTACAACTTAATCGGTGTTTTAGGGCATCCAAAAATATCTAGACCTTTTAGCCACTGAACCTAATAGAATAGCCGCTCCGAATAAAATGTTTGCGCCAAGCGTTGTACCCGACTGGCGACAACTCATTCAGCTCATCGCGACCGCGTGCTAAAAAGGTGATTAAACAACAATTCAAAAATGCCGTCGTGGTTGTTAAAAACGTGTAAAAATTAATCAACTGCGAAGAAAAAGATTGTGGCATAATTAATCGTCGATAATTAAACAAAACAAAACTAAAACCATCCGCAACTAATTTTCGTACCTACATTATTTTTTACTTTTTTACTCATAGGTGTTTGCCGCCATGCTTGTTTTAACTACAAGTAATGTCACGACATGTATAATACCTACTAAAGACTTGTATAATACTTACAATTCTGTGTATTCTAGTGGAAACGAACCAAGCACAACATGTTGGAGACATGTATAATACAGTGTATTATACTTGGTAGAAAACTCAATGTGGTAGAAACAAGGTGACTGTGCCGCGCGCACAGGTTTTGTTCGTGCCGTCCTTTCTACTAATATATATTTCAGTGCCTTTAGCCCGTAACAACATCAAATACTTAAGTCTATGGTCTCTTAGATTAAAAAAATAAATAAAATTTTTAAATTCTACGCAATCAAAAACACGACCATTTATGCCACATATTTTGATACTAGTAAATAAATCAAAATCTATGGTTTTTTTTTTCCTATTGAACTAGAATCGTGAAATTTGGCAAGAACCAAAAAGTCTCAAAAAATTAATTTGCAGTTAAATCGCAAAGAATATTTTTTGTTATATTTAAAATTAGTTGTGTTTTTCGTGCCACCTGGTGATGAGTAGCTTTAATTCAAATACAAATAATCGAATTTAAACGGATAAAACTCAATTGAGTGTTTGTAGCTATACCTAATAGGCGATGGGAAGGCGGATTAAACTCTACAGCTTCCGCACGCTCGAGCGCGCGAGGTATGTGGGAGTTGCACCCACTAAACAACCACCTGAAGCAGAATAAGGCGGTTGTTTAGTGGGTGCAACTCCCACATACCCAGCGCGCTCGGGCGCGCGGAAGAAAAAAAAATTTGTTGTGTTTTTCGTGCCACCTAGCGGTGAGTAGCTTTAATT
The DNA here is from genome assembly GCA_949709985.1 of Luffia ferchaultella. NCBI lineage: Eukaryota > Metazoa > Arthropoda > Insecta > Lepidoptera > Psychidae > Luffia > Luffia ferchaultella. The sequence goes on from OX453269.1 coordinate 5,473,668, forward strand.
CAAATACAAATAATCGAATTTCTATAACTTTTAAACGGATAAAACTCAATTGAGTGTTTGTCGCTATAATAGGTCAATAAATGAACGAGGTTGTGAATAGTAGGCCGCTCAGTTGCAGTAACATTAACAAATGAAGTATGAACGTCTTCGGTTGGGTGACTTACATGTGACTTACTAATAATTGTCTTTTTGTTTTCAGACAGATTTTAGATTGGCTGTGCTCAGAAGGTTACCTTTATACGACAGTGGACGACAAACATTACAAAGCTACCGATAACTGGATGGATTAATATATTATATACGCCATAATTAAGGGGATAGTCTTTCCCTCCGCGGCTTCGAATCGGGATCGCTATCCCCGTTTCAATCCCTCTTCTCCGGCCTATTCCTGAGTGATAGAGATGACAAGAGCTAATTTCCAAAAATACCTGTAAAATACCCGTCGAAACAGCTTGTAAGCCGTGACTGTTTCTACCCCTTAAATGTGCATGAATTGGAATCAAAATTTGCAAGGTTATTAAGAAAGGATGTCCTTAAGGCAGTACGTTTTTTTTTTTAATTCGCATTAATACTGAATTCACGGCTCATTATTTTCAAAAACGAAGAACCAACGGAAATCATGTTTATCAATTTATTCTAAAACAACTAAATATATCGAAAAAAAACATGCCGCCCTGTGACAGTATTTCTTCTATTACATTATATTTATTTTGTAAATATTGACACAGGAATAAAGCGAGGATAAGACATGGGCGGAATAATTCTTTTTTTGTATGAAAAGCTTATCCCCTTAAGAAGAAGAATATATTACATGTATTTATCCCTAGCTATAATTAATTAGCTATATATAATATATAAAATATTTAAAATAAATTTCCTTCTATCTAATAACTGGAAAAGAATGCGATCGCTTTATTTTAAATACCGAAATATAGTTAGGCAAACCACCGTCGTGTCAAGTGTCGTGATAGCCCAGAGCGCAACGAACCTGTCTCAAATTTATAAGGCCCCATAGGGCCATGGTTCGAATCGGGGCGTGTACCAATGAGTTTTTCTGACTTAAGTACATAACTATCACTGACTCCGTGGTTCGGAGGGCACGTTAAACAGTCGGTCCCGGACGCTGTCAATAGATGGCGGTCGTTACAGTCCCCAACCCGCAGTGGATCAGCGTGGTGGATTTAAGCTCCGAGCCTCCCTCCTCACACTGGGGGACGCCTAAGCCCCTACAGTGGGGTAAAAATGGATCATTATTTGGCACCAATCTTTTCCAATTGGCATCAAACATTGTGTCTTACGAATATTAGCTAGAATAAAGATAATTGTTAGTAGATGAACATGTTCGTGTTATATATTCGGTTTCTCTTTAAACCCCAATAAAGGAGCGTATATCAAGTTAAACACCCTTTATACATAAACTAGTAGGGTGACCATTCGACGACTCGCGGTTTACGTACAAGAAAAAAATTACACTGTAATAATGTTTATATAAATCTTTTATTTTGAGCGAAACTCTTCAATATGATTTAAAAACCTAACAGATATAAAAACCTGAAAGGCAAGGTTCTTTGGATAGCATAAATTATCAAAATGTCTCATACATACTGCAAAACAATCGAAAACGTGAATTTAATGACAGACTCGGAAATTAGACCGACTATACGTCATTATTATTGTTTTAAACAAACTCGCGCTCGATGACTCGCACTTGACTGTTTTTTTTTTAAGTTTGAACGTCGTCCTTGAGGTTTTTTGTTATATAGTATACTTCTGTAATCATATGCACCTTTTTTTTTATGTAGTATGAAAGTATGACGAATAGTGGTTTCTAAATAAAGGCTTCAATATTATCAAATGGATTTAATTTAAATTACGTTTAATCCATTTGATAATATTTTTTGGACATTATACAAACCGAATAGTTAGATGGGCATACGTAAAACGTAACCGAATTTTCACCGATTACTCAAGTTAGATTAAGTACATAATTCGTAGGTACTTCCTTTTAATTTCAATTACCTACCTACGGTATATAAACATAATTTTATACAAGTGACAGTGTTATCTTGTTAACATAATGTTATTTTTACGGATTTCCGGCTCTGTAAGTTATTGTTCGTATTTAAAACTGATTTTAATTATCTAAAGAATTTATTTTCTTTTGCTAAGCAATTTGTCGCCGTAAAGTTTCTTTTTGGTAATTTTTTTGTTAAAGTGTTCCTTAACGCGTTTTACTGTTTTCAATCTATACTAATATTATAAAGCTGAAAAGTTTGTTTGTTTGTTTGTTTGTTTGTTTGTTTGTTTGTTTGTTTGTTTGAACGCGCAAATCTCAGAAACTACTGGTTCGAATCAAAAAATTCTTTTTGTGTTGGATAGTCTATTTATTGAGAAAGGCTATAGGCTATATGTATAAAATAATACTATCTGTCTGTCTGTCCATTTGAGCAAATCTCCAAAACGACTTAACTGATTTTGATGAAACTTCACAGATATGGAAAGGAAGTGGTCAAAAGTGACATACACTACTTTTTGTACGTCTATATGTACGTCCATCTGTCTATTCGAGCTAATCTCCAAAACGGCTTAACCGATTTTAATGAAATTTCACGGGTATGAAAAGTAGGTGGTCAAAAGTGACACGAAACTTTTTGTCCGTCTGTCTGTCTGTGCGTCTATGTGTCTGTTCGAGCTAATCTCCAAAACGGCTGAACAGATTTTAATGAAACTTTACAGACGTGAAAGAAGGTTGTCAAGAGTGACATCAGCTACTTTTTGTGGCTGTCTGTCGTTTGTCCTCACTGATCTATTAGCGTAGATAAGACCGGAACTACTAAGTCTAGGAAGCCAAAATTTGAAACAGTGGTTTATTTTATAACGTGAGTATTCATTTTTTAAGAAAGTAATATTTGGAAATTTCAAATTTGAGGAGCGAGGGATGGAGGGGCTTTGTAAGAGAGTCTTTGTTCTTTAAAGTTAGAAACAAAAATTTTAACATAAATAAATAATGACGTGTTTCAGGGTTTTTAGTTTTTTCCTTTTTTAGGGTGGGAAACCGGAGGTGAAAAGTATGGGAGTATCGGTTTTCTTAAAAGAGTGGAGAGAATGAAGATTGAAAGTTTGAATGGGTGTATCCAATATTAGTTTCAGCAAAAAGTACGTATAAACTATTTCGAATGTTAATACCTAAAACAGGAATGTGTAGTCTACGCAAGCGAAGCTGCGGGCGGTCGCTAGTTTACTATAATGTTGAAGTCCTATTACCTTTTTCAGTAGTCACCCCTGCTTACGAAATTAAAAAAAAAAATAGGAAAAGAAAATCGGTCGACAAACAGAATAGAAAAATGTACCTAAACTGTTTTGTTTTTTGGCATTTATAGAAAGGAGAGACGAAGACAATTGAAATATAATAACAAAAACATTTTTTTTATTACAGATACATTGAGTAGTTGTTTTTAACTGTTTAATATGTTTATTTCTCTAGCATGGCAACCCTATTTAGAACAGTCTATCCAATAATGTTGGCGCGAGACCTTAATTAAATAAAGGCTTCCACACACCGCCGTCAATAAACTGGGATTTAGTGGCGACACCTATCGCTTTATTAGCTGAATTACGGAGCACAGCTTATTGGTTTCGTATGGCGTATTCACTAGATATTTCACATGGTTCTGTTTAAATAATAACTCTATATTAAGACGTAATTTTAATTATAGTCATAGAGTATAGAAACAGCCGACATTAATCTACTGCGAGTTGAAGGGCGCGCGGGGATCACGTCTCGTGACAGTAATCGTTTGGCGACAAGTTCTTATTAAAATATGTTTTGACGCGATACGGTCCTGGCTGCTACGCAGTCAGGACAGATTCAGCCACCGAATTCTGAGTGTAGCCTGTCTCTTTTACTAATCCTATGACTCAAATATAATAACTCTGGTTCTCGAACTAAACGGCCAGCATTAGGCCTCACGTCCTTTGGATGCGTAAACGTACGACGAGTTACGTCAAGATCGTCGCGCGTATACGCACGACGATGTGCGATACTTTAAAACAAACAGAACGGGATATAAGCGCGTCCACTGGGTGCGGATCAGTCGTCCATCAACGCGCGTCGTCGCATGTTGTCGCATGTTAATCAAATCATTTCTATTTTTGTCGCACTGTCGGATGTTTCGTGATGGATTGCGAGAAGTTAATTTCTCTAGTCCAAGAAAGAAAGTACCTGTGGGACGTTCAGACTGCCAGACGTTCTCTGGGTGTTATAGTTTCTCTGAAATTACTATTTTTCTCTAGACGGTTCTCAATTTTGGCGAGTACGTACTGAAAAGTAGGCCGGTGCATTCGAAAATAATTAAAATGGTGTATTTCATTTAATTGGAGATCACTATTTAAGTGCAAAAATTCTCCATACAAACTCCGTTTGGCCAAAATATCATTCACCCATTTCTGCTTTCTTTTTTTGGCTCTTCTTCTAGCATGCAATGGGGTATTCAGTAGATACAGAGTAAGTAGATTGGACATGTTGGTACTGAGTGTGGTGTACGTGCACTGCTCATTCGTCACACGAAACTGGAAACAAAGGACGCGGTGTTGTCGCACGACCAGGAGCTTCAGTTTGTCGCGCATAGACGTGCGGTGACGCAGTCGCATGTTTACGCATCCAAAGGACGAGAAGCCACGCCTCCATCGAATTTATTCAAAGCTCGATGCTAGGAGGGTGAAATATCGAGGCAAAAATCTGGTAGGTATAAATGGAAGGCGCAATCTAGCGATATGATTTCTCTATCAATTAGCGCGCTACCACAGTATAAAGTTACAAACTCAATAATTATAGTAAGTAGGTATATTTAATTATGCAGTAATGAAAAGACAGTTTGTGCGTTGACAGTTTTCATTTCATCATCATCATCATCATCATCAGCCCATTTTTACCCCACTGCAGGGGCTTAGCCCTCCCCCAGGGTGAGGGGGGGGGGCTTGGAGCTTAAGTCCACCACGCTGCTCCACTGCGGGTTGGGAACTGTAACGACCGCCATCTATTGACAGCGTCCGGGACCGACTGCTTAACGTGCCCTGCGAAGCACGGTGTCAGTGATATTGTGTACTTAAGTCAGAAAAACTCATTGGTACACGCCCGGATTCAAACCATGGCCCTATGGGGCCTTATAAATTTGAGACAGGTTCGTTGCGCTCTGGGCTATCACGACAGTTTTCATTTAAATCATGGATATTCGTAAAGATACAGCATTGTGACAACAAAAATATTACCAAAAAATATACACCGTAGACCAAATATACACCAGATGATGTTTTGAAATATTCGCTGTGAAATAGAACTTTGTTTGACCCACATATAAAATTCGTGCTAGAAAAGAGATAAAAGATATAAAATAAGAAACTATTTGCTTAAGGACCGCTCCATCTGATTATTATGCTATCTAAGATTTCAATTTAAGGTCGGAGTAACATTTTAATTTGCTTTAAATAAATAATGAAGTTACTTATTGTAAAAACGTAAGAATTGAATACTTTTATAAGAAATTACAAAAATATTTCAAAAACAAGTATAATATATTATTATATATATCTATAATTAATATTATAAAGCTGAAGAGTTTGTTTGTTTGTTTGTTTGTTTGTTTGTTTGTTTGTTTGTTTGTTTGTTTGTTTGTTTGTTTGTTTGAACGCGCTAATCTCAAGAACTACTGGTTCGAATTGAAAAATTCTTTTTGTGTTGGATAGTTCATTTATCGAGGAAGGCTATTATTACGTCACGCAATGACCAATAGGAGCGGAGCATCAATGAAAAATGTTGCAAAAATGGGGAAAATTATTCCTTTTGAGAGCTTCCGTTGCGCGCGCTGCGTAAACGGTTGATGTTAAGTAAAAATCATGTATTACGGAATTGTTCCCCTTTAAAAGTTCTAGCCAATAGTCCGCGACAGCATATTTGTATCTTTTAAGACTGACTTATTATCCTCTTTTATGGCAATCAAATTTGTTGCTAGAGGCGCCAGAGAATTTCTTTGTTTGGATGATGACGATGATACCATAGGGTAATGTGAAATGATACTATATGGTCGGAAATTATACTAACTCCTATACATTGGGCTTTTCATTTGAACCTTGTGGCTCTCTATTGCCACAATTGACCCGACCTGGGATTCGAACCCGGGACCTCCAGCTTCGTAGGCAGGGTCGCTGCCCACTTGGCTAAGCGGTCGGTAATGTGAATGTAACATATGTGCATCCTATTAGTGTATTTTTAACGTACCTATTTTATTTCCAATTCTGCAAATATTACAAAAAAAAAATATCACTATGTAAAATAAAGTTCCCCGTCGCGTCTGTCTGAACGCGATAAAGTCAAAAAACTGCCGAACGGATTTTCATACCAATATGAGCCGAGTGATTCAATAAGAAGGTTTATGTGTATAATTCATTAATGTTTCGTGTATATTGGTTGAAATATGAAGATGATTGTTGAAGGTGTCTACGACTGGAAGCTTTCATCGAAAACGCTGCCTAATCCAAACGTTTTAGTTTTAATTGTAAATACAAATTAATAAATAAAATTAATTCTCTATGATTAATATTGAATGTTAAGTCACAGCTCGTTGAATAAATAAAAAAAACTGCTCCTATTTTGTAAACTAACCAGACAGATTTGAGTACGAACTGTCTGACACGAAGTTATTTATTCATATAGAAATAAAAGAGATGTAACATACACCGCTACTAATAAATGATATCGAAATAACTTCGTAACACTTAATGGAAAATAAAGTTCATGAATATCTGACAGGCAATATAGTACTGGCTGTTATCAGTCTGCGGGCGAAATGGCTTATGGAAACACGAAGCGACCTGAACAGAGATGACATTGTTTTATTGTTATTATTTATACTGAATACTAATCAAGCTATATTTATTTTGTTTGTGGGTTTTGTAATAATAATAACGTATACATCACAACAACGTCTAGGCCACAACTAAGCATTAGCTTGTTTTTTGGGTGTCTAGCGAAGACACCATAATACATATAACAACCAAGACCCCGTATCAGTATCGATATTCATCATATAAATACTTACCCGACCTGGGATTCGAACCCAGGACCCCAGCTTCGTAGGCAGGGTCGCTACCCACTAGGCTAAGCGGTCGTCTATAAGTATCGTATGTTTTACCAATATTAATTTAAAAATACGTAGACTTTTAATTGCTAAGCTATACCTAGGTTGGAATAGATTTGTCTGAACTTCATTTTGTGAAAATAAATGCGTTTGCTTTCCTATCTTGTGACTGTTTTTTTTTCCAAATAAATAAATAAGTAAACAAATAAATAAATAATTTTCCTTGTGTCGAATCGATGTAAAATTCCCGATGAATTACTTAATTTGACTGAACCGAACAACACGTTCTCACTTAGGTGAATGTATTAAGTTAGGTGATAAATTTTCGATGTTATTGTTTCATATTTCATCCGTATAGAATTTGGTGCGTCTCGAGCTTCAGGCACAAGAAATACGATAAATTATATTACGAATTATATAGACGAAATTTTTTGTATACCTTCAAACCAAAACATCTCAATAAAAAAAATCAATTTACGACATATGTATATATAGTTAGTGAGAATTGGTTTTTTAGTTACAGTTCCAGTATTAATATATTTCCCGAAAATGTATGGTTACAGCCCTAGTGTCCTAATTAGCACACGAACGCTAATGCGCTGTGCAATCGCTGCATCATTTGACTCCGATATTTCAAAATTCGGCATCCAACAACTTAGTGCGTTCGTAGAACGTCTAAACTTTTGTAAAATTAGTTTATTAGGATTATTTTTATTTGTTGATAGAATTAGTTTTATTTGTTAACATATGTTTACAAAAATCCGTTCTTGGATCTTTTATTATAAAATTAAATTTTTAGTTTTTAGTAATTCACCTAGTGAAACAAACAACAAGAAAAAAGTAGAACATTGACTGTATAACAGCTACATCGTAAATTTAATTTAGTAATAATAATAATAATCGTGTCGTGATAGCCCAAAGCGCAACGAACCTGTCTCAAATCTATATGGCCCCATAGGGCCATGGTTCGAATCCGGGCGTGTACCAATGAGTTTTTCTGGCTTAAGTACACAACTATCACTGACTCCGTGCTTCGGAGGGCACGTTAAGCAATCGGTCCCGGACGCTCTCAATAGATGGCGGTCGTTACAGTCCCCAATCCGCAGTGGAGCAGCGTGGTGGACTTAAGCTCCAAGCCCCCCTCCTCATCCTGGGGGAGGCCTAAGCCCCTGCAGAGGGGTAAACAAAATGGGCTGATTATAATTATTATTATGAATAATAATAATACATGGCACATCCCACACAGTGTCATCGAGTCCCAAAGTAAGCAAGTACCTATTAGGCTTGTGTTATGGGTTACTAGACAACTTATATACATAGGTACATAAATATTCAATTTTTTTCAATAATATATCTATACATATAAAAATATTTTACACCTAGGCCTGGAACGAAATATATATGTTCATGCACACAAATATTTGTCCCGGGCGGGAATCGAACCTGCGACCCTTGGCTCCGCAGTTAAGGTCTTTAACCACTCGGCCAATCGGTCAATCATTATGTATTTGAAAATAAGAAGAATATTTTCCATTCCAAAAACATTAATAATCAAAATGAAATATACGTATCTAATGGCTGGTAATAAAAATAGACATAAAAAATCTTAAAAACAATAGAAAATGCTATTATCCCGTAATTAAAGCAACGTTGAATTTCCTAATGGTTATTAATAAACAAGCAATTTTACTATAGGTAATCCGTTCACACGTCGTCGCCTCCTTTCTGTATTCATTCGTGTTTAAAAGGGAACTCATATAATTGTCCTAATATTGCAATTTCATTGAACCATAAAACGAACGCGTAAGAACTTTAGTATTCCAATAATAAAATGCCAGAAAACGGTACAAATATGTTGTGCACTTCCGACCTTTTAGATATTAAAACGCAAGGCACTTACGACTTTTCAAATAATCCCCTTGTAAAGAATACGGCTTGAGCAATTTGTTTTGGCCAATCACAGACGGCGTCCTTTTTTCAAACAGCCAATCGCGGGAGAGAGATAAAAGCTTGTTTCGTTTCGTAGGTCTTGGCCGGAAAGTCCGTATACAGTTACCCATATACTTCGCTCCCAGATCTGTTCACGGAATTTTGGACCACATTGTGTTGTATTATCAGCCATCATGGAAGGCGAGGGCGATTCATGAAGGAAATTTATTTGGGAAAAGTCGTATTTCGCTCCCTTTTCCTGCTTGAGTGCGACAAGGATAGTACTATAGGTTTCGAAGTGTTAGAGTGAAATAAATATATATGAGACTTACACCGTTTCGTATATAGAGCCTCGTAAAGTAATTTTCCCGCTTTTATTCAGGCAGCAGTGGCTTGACAGCGGCGCTAAAATGTATAATTTCTTGTGATGGAAGTATATTAGGAAAAATAAATATCTGAACGTAGAAAAATTTGACAAAAAAAAATTTTTTTTAATTAACATAATTATTTACTTAACGACATCTGATTAATGTTTATTTATTTGATTTTAAAACAAACTACGAAAATCGGGATAAAATGTTAAGAATATAAAATATTGGAAAAAAATCAGAAGTTTTTTTTTCATCCACTGATAATTATTTCATCCACTGATTTTTATTTCTCATACTGTACTGCAGCATATTTTAAACCACACCTGTAACTGTTTTTTCTCCTAATAAATAAATAAATAAATTAGTGCAAACAGAATTTTACCCTATGATTACACCGCTGATAGATAAATAGGTCCATAGACGTAGGTAGATAAAGATATTGCACTACGACAACAAAAATGACATCAAAAAATATAACCTGAAGACCAAATATACCTACGCCACTTGATGTTTTTAAATATTCACTCTGAATTAGTATTAATTCGTAAAATTAATTAGTAAGGTCGTTACAATCCCCAACGCGCAGTGGAGCAGCGTGGTGAATTTAAGCTCCAAGCCCCCCTTTTCACCCTGGAGGCCTAAGCCCCTGCAGTGGGGTAAAAATGGGCTGATGAAGTAAAGAATTTTTCAGTCTGACATTTTGCTCGGATTTTCGATCGTTTTGAAGTATGACAACACGCCATCTCGATTATTCTACCTCCAACATGATTATTCAGGATTTTTTTTTTCAAAATAGCGCACGTAAAACGTCATGGTTTCAGGAGACATTTTGAAAAATTTCCATATTAACCGTATTACGTTGCCTTTTATTGTTATTTTTTAATTAAAATACAAACAGAATACCTCCTTATTACTAGACACCGGCAAAGTTATCTCAATCAAATTTGACGACAGCTTAGCCTAGTGGGTAGCGACCCTGCCTGCGAAGCTGGAGGTCCCGGGTTCGAATCCCAGGTCGGGTCAGTATTAATATGATGAATATTGATACTGGTACCGGATCTTGGTTGTTATATGTGTGTGGTGTCTTCGCAAAAATATTTATATATGTATATATTATAAAGAATATTTAAGTATTTATATCAGTTGTCTAATAACCCATAACACAAGCATAATACTTGCTTACTTTGGGACTAGATGGCGATGTGTGGGAAGTCCCATGTATAAAAAAATCAAGATAGTAGCCAATAAATAAAAGAAGAAGATGATTATTCAGTTTTATACTAGCTATAACTAGTGATGTGTGTATTTGATGTACCAAAAGATTACCAGCGCAGTATTTATAATGACAAGTAGGTAAAGTAAAACAATGTAATAAATAAAGTTTTAGAGGCCAATTTAGCACATTGCTCGGTCATAGTGTTACTACAATTTGGTTAGGCATATTTTACTTGCAGGTTAATAAGTAAGTTTAATACCATTTCCGAATTAGTAGGTAGGTAATATAGGTTTGTTTATGTCAATACAAGGAACGAAATGAAACAACGATCAAGTCACTCACAAGCTTATGATTTTTTTTTATAATAATAATAATGTCAAAGACATCCCACACAGCGACATCTAGTCCCAAAGTAAGCTTGTATTATGGGGTACTAGACAACTGATATACATATTTAAATATTATTTTTTTTAAATAATATATACATATACATACTTTTACACCAGGACACGGAACGAGTAGACATGTACATGCACACAAATATTTGTTCCGGACGGGAATCGAAACCGCGACCCTCGTTTTCGCAATTAGGGTCTCTAACCACTCAGCCAACCGGTCAGTCAAATGATTAATTTTGATTGATTTCAAATTCGGTGAAGTAAGATCGGTAATTAATTAACATTTCGATATCAGTAACTTAGGTTAGTTTTCTTTGTTTTTGTAATACTTTTTTACCAAAATATTTGGTATCGTGATTCAATGAGCTTTCATTGTTTGATATCCCACACGATGAATTTGGAGATTTTTTTACGATTTGCAATTTCTCAAAAATAATCAATTTCTTAATAAATAAATAAATAAATAATTTCTTAATTTCTTTTAGTTTTTACCTAGTTTTTAATTTGGTATAAGCTTTTATTTTTAATTAGTATTAGATTTCTTAATTACAATGGGGTATTTGACTATTATTAAATATATTACATTTATCAAGGACATATAAAGTAGACTTTATACGTTAACAAAACTTATAAACAAAATTATATTCGGTTGAAGAATAGGAAATTATAAGCTATTAAAATTTTATCTCTGTCTCTTTCTTGCGAAACGAAAGTTAATATTATTTTAAATGGTCTGACGTCACAGCTAAGTACGCCGTACGGTATTGCCCTCTCTGTCTAACAGGACATTTTAAAACATAACATTGTTAATAATGATTTATTTTTTGAAATTATTTCCCTGTTATTACATATTTAGAAAACTCTTTCATTTAAAATAATTTAAAAAAAAACGTAGTCAACTAGCGTATTCTATAATTTCAAATTCGTACGTCTTATAAGTGTTATTCCATAAGCGTTCCGTTACACCGAATTTGGTACAAAACACCAAAAAAATAAATAAATAAAAAGATATACACTGTACCGCATCTGTTTATACTTTAATAGGATATCATAAAACAATCGCGCGCCCGCTCCGCCCGTTATTTCCGCGGACAATGATAGCCGTTTATCCGCCCGCCCGCTTCGCAGAATTTCACGTTCATTTAAAACGGAACGCGTCCTAATTCCACGATATTATTTCTGAAACGTCCAATTTAGGACAATCATTAACGAAGGCAATGACTCAAAAGCAAAATGCAACAATCGAAATTAATTTTCGTTTAATTTCTGTAAAAAATGAACGCGTCTTAATTCCACGACATAATTTCTGAAAGAAAAATTTAGGACGATTTACTGACTCAACGGCGAAATGCAACAATTGACTATTTTTTCTCGATCAATTCTGATTCGGAAAAAACGGAAAGCGTTTTATATCTCTTGATAAATATCTGGAATAAAATTATAATACATCTGATACTTCCGATGCACACATATTTAATACTTAACAAGCTTTTATTTCGTGGGTTCGAGTCCCGTCCGGGACAAATATTTGTGTAAATGAACTTTATTTGTTCCGTGTCTGGGTCTACACGTATCTATATAACTAGGTATATGTTGTTAAAAAAAAAGAATATTTCAGTATGTATATCAATTGTCTGTACCACATAATACAAACATAATACTTGTTTACTTTGGGACTAGATGGCACTGTGTGGGATGTCCCAGATACTATTATTATTATTAATATTAGGCAATTGTGTTTTATATCATTGTGTGTTTACTTTAGTTTTAAGATCATTGTAATTCATTAACTATGGACCCTAGTCTGAAATAAATGTTTATTTATTTATTTTATTTATTTATAATTACTTCAAAATACACTAATACACGTAGTAGAGATTACATATATTACTGTATTTCAATAAACCGATAATTAGTGTCTTGTAAAATTTTTATTTTGCAGACAATAAGGGCTTGCGGTGGCGACCATTCGAAATTATTTTCGATTTTACACAATATTGAAGGACAGGAACATTCAAACTGAATAGAGTCTATTTAACAAATATCCAGCCAAGCATAACAAAACTGTTTACACGTTTCTGGGACAAAAAACACATATAAAGACGCCCAAAGTATTTATTGGTAACAAATTTTCCACGCCACAAACAATGGTGAGCGCGTCGAAATATTTGCTACCGAAATTCTTTTAAACAAACACCACTCAAAGACAATAACATTTATACAACAATAAGTATACCTATTGTTGTTTTTACACAGATTTTAAATTAGTCACAGGTTTACGGTGGCCAAGACAATTTATTAAACTGCCCTTAAAGTTACTTCAATGGTTTTAGTAAATCAATTACCGGAATGACGTTTTGGTTGAGACGTTTTGGTTTGTTTCGGCCTCAGAGTTTTGGCATTGCCGAGCCATTAATATAAATTCACTTCAAAATTTAAAAAATATAAATATACAAGGTGTTCCATATATAGTACGCAGACTCCCGGATGCTGATAGCTGAGTTCATGCTCTATCAGAATAACCCAAAGTATGTATAGTAAAAGTTTTATGTCTTTCGAGTGATTCGGACTTTTCTGAAATCGCCTAGAGTCTCTACCTTGCATCAATAGTTTGGCTGTCATTTCCACAAATTTATAAATTTGTAAAATTTACTTTTTGGAAAATACTCTACATTAGTTGCCGCATTGAATGTATTATACACATTTTTTAAATTATGAAACAAGATCCAATAAATATTTAATTTTTCCAAATTTTTTATCCAATGTAAATTTTAGCAGCTTATTTTGAAGGTTTGTGCTGAAAAAAATATATGTACCTCCCTACTGACCTCATTTGGCAAACTTCATTTAAACATGTCCGAATTTTTTCTTATAAAACATAAAATATTGCAATTTTTATTTAAATGGAGCCGATTTTTTTTTAATTAAATAATAATAATAACACACACAATCACGACAACGTCTAGGTCCCAAACTAAGCATTAGCTTGTATTTTGGGTACCAAGCGAAGACACCACATACATATAACAACCAAGACCCGGTGCCAGTATTAATATTTATCATATGAATACTGACCCGACCTGGGATTCGAACCCAGGACCTCCAGCTTCGCAGGCAGGGTCTCTACCCACTAGGCTAAGCGGTCGTCGATTAAATATTCTATTAAATAAAATAAAATATTACATTTTTGTGCCTCAAAATAGTCTTTTCTTTTTTTCTTCGCTATAATTAACACAATACAGCGCTAAATAACAAACGATAGGTAACGAACGCGATGACGCATCGACCATTACGTAAATTTTTTTCACTAGGTTTAAATTCCTAAAGGAATTCCTGAGTGGAGACCACGAACCACGAACCGGCAAACGTAGTGTTGGGGCGCCCGCCGGCTAGCTGGACCGACGATCTAAAGCTGTTGTCGGTAGCGGCAGAATGAAGATGGCCGAGGACAGTGTGGCGTGCCCAAGGATAGGCCTATGTCCAGCAGTGGATGAATGCGGGCTAATGGATGGATGCTTTTCTTACAAAAACGTTCTTGATAGACAGACAGACGTACGGACGGACAACGAAGTCTACCCTAAAAATAGAATTAATTGAGTCGTTTTTTAAAGTTAGTTTTTTGTGAATTGATATATATAGTATTTATAACCATTAATTATCATCATCAGCCCATGTTACCCCACTGCAGGGGCTTAGGCCTCCTCCAGGGTAAGGAGGGGGTTTGTATCTTAAATCCACCGCGCCACTCCACTGCGGGTTGGGGATTGTAACGACCGCCGTCTATTGACAGCGTCCGGGACCGACTGCTTAACGTGCTCTGCGAGGCACGGAGCCAGTGATAGTTAATGTACTTAAGTCAGAAAAACTTATTGGTTCACCCCCGTATTCGAACCATGGCCCTATGGCCTTATAAATTAGAGACAGGTTCGTTGCGCTCTGGGCTATCACTACACGTTTATAACCATTAAAATGAATATAATGATCTTTTTAATGACTATGAAATTCTAGAAAATACTTACTACGTAGAGATAAGAAAATTACGACCCGAATATTTCATTACTTTGTTTTGAACATTTAAATTGTTTCTTGTGCGTCTCGCTTTATGAGTTTTATGATAGCTGCATCCACAGACGTAATATAAACTCTAGTTAGATTCTCTGTCACTGAACAACCAATGAAGCACTGCAATGGCGGCCGCGTAAGTGCATTGTGCACGTAAGTGGAACTTCGCAGCGTATTGACTTACTATGGTATGTGTGTGGCTCTAGTTGACGCGTGCATACATATCGGCAGACTTACTATGTGTGCTTCTAGTTGATGCGTGCATTTATAGCCAGCTAACTTACTGGGAGTTCATAGAGTTCGCGACGATACGTTGGTACTCCTAGGTTCATTATATATATATATATACGTCAAAAAGCTACAAAAATTTATATAGGCTAATTTATTTTATTTTATTTTTAATTTATTTAATTTATTTGTATAGGTCGTGGGTCGAATCCCAAAGCATGTACCAATGAGTTTTTTCTAACTTATGTACATAAACATCACTGACTCTGTGCCTCGGAGAGCACTCTAAGCCGTCGGTCCCAGTCGCTATCAATAGATGGCAATCTTTAAAATCCACCAGCTCGCACTGGAGCAGCGTGGTGGATTAAGCTTCAAGCCCCTTCACCCCGAGGGGAGGCCTGCGGTAAAGTATTAACGGGCTGATGGTATAGTATGGCCTCAAGAATCTCAGCAGTACGGTTTATATTTGACATAATGATTAAATAAGTCACTCAATTGGACGGCTAGCCTGTGCATAGCTTCTTGGTTAGGTGAATAAAATCTTTATGTAGGTACTTTTAGGATGGCAGATCATAGAATTGATAATTACATGATGGGCTGTCGGATCCATATGGATCCATCTCAAATTCCAATTCGTCCAAAAAATTTTTTTTTATTTAATTTTTTTTTACTAGGCTTTTGTCGCTTGGCGACAATATCAGCCTTATATATTACACAAAATACAAAATAATAACTAAAATATAATAACTATAATATAATGATAATAATTGCACCTAGATTGTTTCCTCAATCGAGGTTTTGGCGAATCTATACAGCATCCCGGCTTCAGAAGAACACAGAGCAGCCAGGATACTGTTATAAATGCCAATCTGGGGACCTTGGACCCCCAACAGAATCATAAGTTGTAATAGATAGATAGTCTACCATTTCTAAATTGATAGATTAGGTTACGTTTAGTTTGTTATGTCGTGATAGCTCGAACGCAGCGAACCTGTTTAAAATCTAAAGGCGATAGGGTCGTGGTTCGAACACGGGCATGTACCAATGAGTTTTTCTGACTGAAGTAGGTACATTAACTATCACTGACTCCGCGCCGCGGAGAGCACGTTAAGCAGTCAGTCCCGGTTGCTATCAATAGATGGCGGTTGTTACATTCCGCCAACCCGCATTGGAACAGCGTGGTAGATTTAAGCTCAAAGCCCCTCATCTTGAGGCGAGGCCTAAGTCCCTGCAGTAGGGTATAAAAAGGGCTGATGGAATGGAATGGAGGTTTGTTAACATTACTACAAGAAGCGAAGCGGAGCGGAGCGAAATTGGATTTAGCCACGGCAGAAAAACTAAAATTACATACATAGACTTGATACATAAATAAGGTAAATATTGATATATATATACAGCGAAGATTAGACACGGACCGAACCCTGAAACCTATGAAAAGCCTACCCCCTTAACCACATGGCTAGAACATATTGCTTAATTACAATTTCATTACTCATACTCGGAAAGTACGCTTGAAGTTACCCAATCAGAGGAACGAAAGTACTACTTTTCGTCCCTGAGAAACGATTTTCCCTGCTGTCAGAAAAATAAAAAAAAAACTATGCAAGCCATGTCTCAACTTTTTACACAACTCTGTGAAATCGCGGCGTAAAATTGTAATTAAAAAATATTATCAACAATTTTGTAGTATGACTTTATACTTATAATTTACTTTTACCTAAATTAATATTTACCATTACGAATGATAAAAAATACTGGCTGGATAGAACGCCACTTTAAAAAAAAAACATTAAAAACTGGCATTTTGTTGTTTAGTTGTTTTGTCAAGTGCTGAATAGTTACTATAAAATGACGTCATTAGATTTAGATATGGATTTAACGTTTTGTCATTGAAAATGTTGTCATTGAAAATGACTATCAAATCCATTTCACGGGAGACGCATTTTTAGCCACAACTCCGAGGGTATGAGGTCTAGCTAAGATTTTAAGGTCTTAAAAGATCAATAATTTAGTTGCGCATCGTATGACACTAAAATTTTGGAAATTGGTTTAGAAGTTTTTGAAAATAAATTGGAAAATGTAAAAAAATCGGGATTTTTTCGGATTTTTTTTTACTAAATCCAAAATATTTCGAGAACGGGGGCCGATATCGAAAATAAAAATATATAGTATCTCAGCCATTAACGTAGCTACGGTTTGAGACCAAGTTTTTGGAAAGCGGTTGGTAATTGTAAGAGAAATTATTTCCGAAAGATGAGATTTTTTGGTCGATCGCTGGTGTTTGCGGATATAAGTTACTATATTTCAGAGGGTATTCGTCGGATTGCTTCGAAGTGTTATACAAAAGATTAGAAGGCGTCGGTAGCTATAGTTTGAGACCAAATTTTTGGAAATCGGTTGGAAATCGAACAAGAAATTTGACATCACATGTTAGATTTTATGGACGTTCGGGAACTTGTTAACATTACGATC
The DNA here is from genome assembly GCA_949709985.1 of Luffia ferchaultella. NCBI lineage: Eukaryota > Metazoa > Arthropoda > Insecta > Lepidoptera > Psychidae > Luffia > Luffia ferchaultella. Next base: position 5,491,477 of record OX453269.1, read on the forward strand.
ATCGCTTTTCGGCCTGTATTCGTTCGAATGTTTCTTTATCGAGTTCAAAACGTTTAAGGATATCAGAGACTGCAGTTTAAAACCTAAATGTTTCAAATATGTTAAACAAACGAAAATAATTTTTTTCGTTGATTTATTTCCGAGTTTAAAGAGTTGAAAAGAATAGTGCCACGTTTTCGTGGCAATAAAATAAAATAATCTGTGAAAATCGGATTTGGGTAGGTTCATTTTCAATGAAACCGATGGTTGCGGGGACTGCAAGATCTGTGGATTTTTTTTTTTACTTTCCTCATATTCGTAATGAAAAGCAGTATGTTTATCTCGCGTGAAAGACCTATTTAGGCACTCGAACAATTAGCGCCGTCGCTACGCTCTTGCGCCAAACCTTCTCGTACCTAAATAGGTCACTTTCACCCCTTGTGTATTAACAATCCACTATTCCAATATCACGTGGACCGTTTCTGTATTTCATTCGTGCATTTCTTGATCGACTAAATAGTAAACCCATAGATTTAGCTTGTTCAACAAAGTTGTTTACCGCCTAAGCGACCCTAAAAAAAACCCGTGTATTCCCAACGGTGCCATACAAAGTTTGTAGCAAGAAAATAGTGCAGATGGCGGAATGATCGCACGCGAATATCCCTGATACGGGCCCCAGGTAGTTTCATCCTATTTACGACGCGTCCCTTACGCCTGCATGGGTAAAAAAGGGTTAAATATTTACTGTTGTTTATATGTTTCTTAAGGTTTTTTTTTATTTATTTTTAATATTGACTATATAAGCGAATGACTTTAATAACAAAATCGAGATTTATAATTGAATCGCTTACTTACCATAGAACACATGTTCAAAAAAATTTTTTTTTAATATGGCAGCATATTTCGTGTGCCAAGACGCATCGTTTTGTTTTACCAAAGTTCACAAGTCCCATATAGAAGTATTAAGTTAAATTCCTACCCATTCCTACCTTAGTTTACCAACCAAAGTAGGTACTTTTATTTATACATTTAGATTTAATTTAACACAGTTTTTATCTCTACTGTAAAGTAGTATTTTTCGACATGTGTTCTTTAGTAAATAAAAGATTCAATTATTCAAGGCGCGAGTTAAGAGCGCTGGCCTCCAAACGCGGTATAGGTATTTTCGAGTCTATTTGGCATTACGAGCGAATTCATAATAAACTATATTAACATGATCGAAATAGTTCTCCCGTCCACCACATTTTACTTCCTACCGTCAAACTGAACTTAAATAATCCGCCACTCGTGTGAAGGTCAGCGTTCTTAACTCGTGCCGTTTCATTTACCTATTTCGTTCAGGAATTTTTAACCGCAGAATGTTCAATACTTAGTTAAAACCGGCTACGTTATACAGGATGAGATTTTAGTCATCAGCCAAAAATTTTCTCGATGTTAGGTATAACCAATAGACCTCATTACATAAATAAAAATATAGGTCAAATATTCATAATCAAAAATTATATCCTAAATATTTTTAAACAAAATTTGGCTACCTTTTACTTACATACGAAAGGGCGGGGCATGGGGCATGTGGGCGGGACGCGTGCACGTGTACTGGCAACCTCGTGAACGGTGACTAGCATATTGGCAGTTTTGGGAAAGGTTTACGTAGTCTTAACTGAATATTTTCCTATTGAACGATACTAAAAAGGAACAAGACGGCCAATAGATTTTTATCAAAGGTCATTATATTAAAATTTGGTTGGTCATTAAAACTTTACTCTTATAACGACACGGAACCCGCAAGACACAAGTCCGACTTGGGCTTGGCTGGATCTATTAATGTAGATTAAATATTAATTTCTATTATGCTTAAACGTAGAAATTTTCGCTATCACCTTAGATGTCGTAATGATCAAGATGGTGCGTCGTTACTTTGAAAGGCTTAAAAACCCAAGCGAAAAGACAGATACAGAGATTTGACAGAACATACGCCATTATCATTATTTTAATCAAAAATGTAGTTAAATTAGACATTAAATGTAATTTCCGAATTTTTATTTTCTTTTTCAGTATGAATTTTACACGTGAGTCACATTAAATTCTACTTCACAGTTAAAAAATCAACTGGCGTATATTTGGTCTGTAGCGTATATTGTTTTCTCACATTTTTATGGTTACGTCTCAGTAGGTATCTATTTAGGTACACATCCCTATGGCCATCATTCACAATGATAATAAGTGTTTGTGCCATTGAAAACAACCTTCCAACCAACCAACAACCTTCTCGCTGTCCAATACTCAAATTAACTTTCAGCAGTTATAAATCCCTGCGCCATTTTCATCACAAAATTATTCAACATTAGGTAAGTATGTATCTATTCATGAACCTAGGAATACGCGGGCGTAACACCGCGAAATATCTACTGACGCACCCCTAGTAAGTCAGCTGGCTATGTACGCACGCGTCAACTTGAACACACCCATACCTGGTAAGTCTACCGCTCTCCAGTGCGCTGTGAAGTTCCACTCACGAATGCTTACGCGACCGTCATTGCAGTGCTTCATTGATAGTTTAGTTACAGATCAGTATAATATGGTTTAGTGACAGAGGCTGTAAAGTTTTAATTACATCTCATCATCAGCCCATTTTACCCCACTGCAGGGGCTTAGGCCTCCCCCAGGGTGAGTAGGAGATTTGGAGCTTAAATCCACCACGCTACTCCACTGCGAGTTGCGGATTGTAACGACCGCCATCTATTGACAGCGTCCGGGACCGACTGCTTAACGTGCTCTCCGAAGCACGGAGTCAGTGATAGTTAATGTACTTAAGTCAGAAAAACTCATTGGTACACGCCCGGATTCGAACCATGGCCCTATGGCCTTATAAATTTAAGACAGGTTCGTTGCGCTCTGGGCTATCACGACACGTTTATTATTATGATTATTGCCGAACCCTCTAATTATTACATCTGTGTATGTATAAAAAATTATTTTGTTTTGTCAAGGTGTTCAACCTGCATGCAAAGTAGGTAGGTACTTGGAGGACGCGCCCGAGTAAGTCATCCTCGGTATTAACCATGCCGGTTTACTAATATTTAGAGCGAAACACACATGTAGAGATGTCGCCAGCGCATAGATATGAACAAACATCTTTTTTTCGTAGTTTCGCATATACATCAAACCTATTAGACACACGTAAACTTCTGTGACATTTTAATACCTTTTTTTTAATGAACTAAACGTTTTTCGTCCGCTCTCCCGACGCTCGCGGTAGTAATGGCCGGGAAGCGTCCTCTACCCCACCGCACCGCTTCTTCCCACTTGTGTCGCCTATTTATCGCGAAGATGTTCCACGTATAGAACCTTAACCTACTTTGATGCATGTATGTTCGTAGAGATACTGCATTGTGACAACAAAAATGTGACCAAAAACATATACCACGTAGACCAACCAAATATACACCAGTTGATGTTTTGAAATATTCGTTGCTGAAATACGAATTTGTGTCTTGTAAAATTCGTAATTTAAAACAAAATAAAGATTCTGAAATAACATTTCATGAGAAATCTAACAAAATGTTTGTTTAAAACAATGTTGACGTTTTCCATTCCATCAGCCCATTATACTCCACTGCAGGGGCTTAGGCCTTCCCCCATAGTGAGGTGTTGTTAACGTATGGTCAGTTTAATCACTGAGTCTAACATTTCGTTCACGTTTTCGATCGTATCAAAGTATAGGACGCTCCATCCAAATTATTATGCTACCTGGTTACCTGCAGCAGGCTCTCGTACTAGTTTCACCTATAACTACGGAACCTATGAAATCTATCCTTGTACCCTTACTAGTAGGGTTGATAGAAAAGTTTTAAAAAAAGATAAGGGACGGCAATATAAAAAGAATCGAGGTGCAAATGTTAGGGTCGACCCAATAAAAGCAGTTGATTTCCAGCGATCGTGTCAATTTAGCATCTATATGTCACGGGATAGGACTGGCGTGGAAACAAATGAAATTCGTATATTATTTTGCCTGTGTCTACCTACGATTGGATTCGGTTTTTATTTTAGATACAATAGGTACGATATTTAGATTATTTCTTAAAGTTTAAACGAAATTGCCTACTTACCATACCTTTGATTATAAACAAAATACACTTTTAACTAAACAAAAATTAACAAACAAAAATTTTCAAGAGAGCGGATGGCGCAAATTAACAGTTACTGAGAAAAACTCGTTTAAATTTGAACCACGTTCATCTGAACGTAAGCCGTATATAAATATACCGCGTGTTCGACTGAACGTAATCCAAACTTATACAGCATGTACCTACCTAGAGCTTACCGAACTAAACAAAAAGTTTCAAGTGAGCAAACTAACGGTTACCGTATTTATCACCGTACAATATAAAAAAAACACGCTTCTTGTATGGGAACCACCTCCAATTTTTAACTTTATTTTATATTCATTATTTGTTGTTATAGCGGCAATAATGATACATTGAGAAAATTTCAAGTGTCTATCTATTATGGTTCAGACGTCACAGCCCTGATGACAGACGGACGGATGGACAGCGAGGCCTTAGAATTACGGTTCCCATTGGTACACAGGTACGGGACCCTATAAATCCATTATAATAATGGGTTTTTCTCTTTATAGGGCATACAGGACTAAGCAAATAGAATATTTCAAAACACCAACTAGTGTATATTTTGTGTTAGAGTATATTTTTTTGCTCGCATGTTCGTATCTTTATAAACATCCATGTTTAATGCTCCTTTCGTAGGCTGGTTTTTCATAAAAGAATAAATGATTGGAAATAACTATAGTTTTTTTTTTATACAGAAAGTAAAAACAAACACAATGCATCCACACTATCCATATAAAATTTAAGACTGGCGACCCGACCCTCTCGTCCGGCGTGCGTTGCAATAAAAAAAAACAGAAGGATTGTCTCTGTCTCTGATTCCAATTTTGAATTCAATTCGCGCGGGTACCGACATGATTTCATTTTGATGAGCGCCACGGGAGCGAGCGGTCGTCTCGGGGGCGGGCAGATTGACGAAAATTTTAATATTTTATCAGCTCAAAATATCCTAATTCGTTTTCAAGGGGCATGATGCGTGTTATTATTTTTTTACCCTCGTCGCTAATTGCGTAGGGTGTAGATGAATAATACTTTATTTGTCTGTTGTTTCATACTTAACTAGTGTTTATTAAAGCTATAAAAGTGTTCATTAATACATACAGAATGAGCCCTATCTATGCTATTATAACAATGTAACGAAGTAATGCATACACATACATGTACACACGCAACACGCATAAATGCGTACATACGCACATGCATTCTCGCATATACACACACGCATGCACGCACCCACGCATACACCCATGCACGCATGTACGCATACAGGGATACACATATTTAAAATATTCAAAACATCGAATGTCATCTGTTCGGTTTGCGGCGTATATTTTTTGCTCACATTTTTGTTGTCACGATTTGTTATCTCTACCTATGTATCTACCTCAGGTATCTAAATCATAGACTATAGATTGGTTTCGCGCGCTTCTACTGAACTAGCCTCTACCTATAATCAAAAATAGTCTTTTGCATACAGCTTTATAATACAACAGTAGATATTTGATTAACTATTCACTATAATGACGTTGTTTTCATTTCTTTTTTCGCAATTTTAGTAAACAAATCGTAATTTTATTTAAAAGTATAGTTCCAATCAAACTTTATGGCGGATCGGAATACAACGCTTTAAGCGTGCTTGCGCAGGTTCATTCATATACCCCTCACTCCACTGCGTCCCGCTACACCTAAAACTGGTTACTGCGACGCGACTTGTGCCTACGTTCACATCCGCCATAAAGGTTGATTCGCATTGTATGTGACACGGCAACGAGACTCAGACGCAGACGACCGCAGGTTGCAAAGGAGTATGACTAGGGTAGGGTAACGTGAGTAGGGCTTAGTTAGGGTTTATAATAACTGGCATTATATTTTATTATCAGTCAAAGTCATAAATTATTTACTTTTCTGTAATAATAAAAACTGTGTTTTGTCATACTTAAAACACAACAATAATAGTTATGAACATTGTCCATATATTGTTATACTATCTATTAGGTATGCATCGAGACATTGCACAAAAGCTTTTTAAAAAGGAGGTTTTATTTAAAGACAAAAGTCACCAATATAGCCCAGGGGGTTAGCAAGTTGAAATGGCAGTGGTCAGGTCACATATTGCACGCAGAACTACACCACGGCAAGACAAGGTGGCGGGAGGACGCTGGAAACAAGGCTCAACCAGTAGGTCGTACTGGTAATCAATGGGGAAGCCTATGTCCAGCAGTCGACTTCCTATGGCTGAGATGGTGATGATGATGATTTAAAGACCCTAAAATTAAATATTATTCAGATTTTAAGCACCCCAAAAGGTAGCTATAAAAATAGGCAAATGTATTTAAAAGCTTGTTATATAAAATAGCTGACAAATATTTTTGGAATTTCGGTTTTTAAAAAGGTTAAATATTTTACATATTTTTCGGTTTATTTTTTATTATGAGAATATATTTTTTATTTGTTTTATTACTTATACCTATCCAGTGTTTAGTGTTCAAACGTTAATACATTCTCAACATAAGAATTTTTCATATGTCGGCATCGGATAGGATTTTTTATAATCATCATCATCATCATCAGCCCATTTTTACCCCACTGCAGGGGCTTAGGCCTCCCCCAGGGTGAGGAGGGGGGCTTGGAGCTTAAGTCCACCACGCTGCTCCACTGCGGGTTGGGAACTGTAACGACCGCCATCTATTAACAGCGTCCGGGACCGACTGCTTAACGTGCCCTCCGAAGCACTTTGTCAATGATGTTGTGCACTTAAGTCAGAAAACTCATTGGTACACGCCCGGATTCGAACCATGGCCCTGTGGGGCCTTATAAATTTAAGACAGGTTCGTTGCGCTCTGGGCTATCACGACACTTTTTTATAATACTTTTTTTAAATTTTTTATTATTTAAGAAATGTACAAACTAACTGGCAGATATAGGCCGCAAAAAGGAAGAACATGATTAACACGGTTATTAGGAGCAACGAGGTTGTTGGATCGATGAACGCGGTTTAGAGATCGAGAAAATTATAGAACTAGCGACTATAGAATCTACCGGCCAGTTGAAGTTAAGACCAGAATCTGCTTATTTTGAACTCATACAGTCCACACTCACTGATACCATCGATATATTAAGCATCTAATGGTCCGCGAACACTGATCCGCAAATATTTGTGACGAATATTTGCGAATTCACCGTCACATAATGTTTAAGAGTTAAAGGTCATCGACTTAGTCGTTTTTGTTCATATGAAATTTGGCCCATACCTAGCTATGATGTAACCAATCTATAATACAGTGATATATAGGTACACGGTTTTTTCAAATTCTTATTGTCCCTTAAGCATAGGTATATTCGAGATAAAACCAAAAAAATCTCTTATTTTCTTTTTTTTTATCTGCCTGCACAGGTGGAGCGCTCAATTATGATCACACATACTGCACTGTGTCCAAAAACATTACGTACGTCCCGCGCCTGCCTCACTTCCCGCCCGCGTAATGTTGCTAGATCGGGATAAATTTTCTACTGTTTTTGGGATAATCATATAAAATCAGAAAAAAGGTGTTTAATAAAAATATTTACAGATAGGTATATTTAGGGTGCGTTTATATAACACAAATTATTTCTTGCGGGGCAGCCCTACGGTCGCCGCGTACTTGTGTTCATTTATAGTAAGTTTTAACTATTTTAGGTACTAGGCCAAAACTCACAACATTCAAATTTCCTTCAGGCGCCAGGTGTTTACTTGAGTTTAATGAGTTTTTTGGTACAATACGAGTATAATTATAGAAAGGAAGTAGCATGACCTTCTGACACAAGTGTTCTTCATTTAATAGAAAGTTACTCACAACAACATGAAATTCATACATACCATTTTAGTTGAATAAAGGAAACAAACATTAATTTTTTTATACTTATTACAATAAATAAAACCCGGCTTCAATAAGGTAAGTTTTTAAAAGTAAGGTTAAGTAAGTAAAGTTTTTATTAGGTACCCCTTTGTTGTGTAAGCTTTTTATAATATTTTCTTTTAGAATTTGAACTGATTTGCAGAATTTTACGTTTAAATAAATAATGTAGGCACCTAATTTCATATCTAAATCTTTTTCAATAACCGCCGTTTCTATGATTTTCACCATTTATGTGGTCATCATTTACAAGGAATATATTATTTTTTTCAATGAATTTCTTGAAAATTGAAAGAACGATTGCTAAACGTTCGATATTTGAACTTATAACAAAATCTTCATTTGAAATTTTTCGGGCATGTGCTTCTTGTAAGTAATAATATAATAATACGACATTCATGTAAGGGGCCGTCCATTAATCACGTGAGGCTTGAAAGGGGGGGGGGGAGGGGTTTGACAAAAATCACGAAATGTCACAAGGGGGGAGGGGGGTGTAGTAAGATATCACTTGTATTTATTTTTTTAAACGCGCAATTTTTAAATCGAAAAGCGGTGTGTAGTGTACATCATTCGTTTATTATTTTTATACCAATCAAAAACAACCTGCAATTTTTCTGTCTACATATTTTTATCATAGTGCTTAATTTCAGAATAAAATAAGATTATACTTTATACCCGTATTTAAGGTGATATTCTAAAAGATTCTAAAAATTTAAGAATTTTTGTAGATACTAATAATACACGTGATGTTGGGTGGGGGGTGGGGGGTAGTCTTAAACCTCACCATGTATTACCAAGGGGGTTCAAGCATTTTTTAACCCCCCCTGGGTTAAAACATGCTTAAAAAAAGATCACGTGATTAATGGACGGCCCCTAATTAAGATTTTGGGAAGGGAAATAAAGTCTGCCTTTATTTTTCAATCCATATCACAATCCATACCACACCTGAGGCCAATTGCTTCTACACAAAACGAACATTTTATTGATTTCGACAGGTAATAAGCAACAGTTCCCGATAATAACCTACGATATATTTTGACAGATAATGAAGCTGAGGCAATTCTAAGACAATAATTTTGCAATGCTACCATTATTTTCACTATTATAAATCATTATTGAGTAGCTTTCTCGTTGTATCACATAGAAAGTCCAAATCAGAAATATGGATATCACCAATTTCTGAGTTTGATCGTGTAGGCGATTGTGGCTGTGTATCCTGAAATAAAAAACTTTAAGTCTATCATAAAATGAAAAAGCAAAATGCTTAATCAAAAACAGAAAATCAAATGTAATCAATTAAACATAAAAATTTTAGGTAGGTAAGTACGCACATTTTCCGAAATCGAAGGTTCAGAAGTTTCTATATGTGACTCAGACAATTGTGATGTCAATACCAAATGCCGAAATAGCACGCCATTATTAGATAATTCACATATTACTCCATTCACCAAAATTTAATTTTAATCGGAATGCATAGAAGATTCTTTGTATTTTCTAGGAAAAAATGAAATTTTTGGTATAATAGATACCGAATTTCCAGTCACTAGTTGTGAATGAGTTCCGCATTTATCAGTACGGTATTGGATTACCCACCAACCACCTACCCGCCATCAACCCGCATTGGTTCAGCGTGGTGGATTAAGCTCCAAGCCTCCTCATCCCGAGGGGAGGCCTAAGCCCCTGTAGTGGGGTATTAAAGGGATGATGGAATGGAATGAAATTGGATTATTTTATAATATAATCATGACCTACATAATGAACAGGAAAGGTGCAATATGAATAATATTTAACTAATGTATCTTGACTAATTCTACCTTAGTCAGAATAGCTGATTTCTTTAGTTTTTTTAAACCACATTTCGTGTCACAAAAATATTTCTCGTCAAGGTGAATCGAACAAATTACGTTCCGCTCTGATGGTCTCAAAAACTTATCTAGCCGTGTTCTTTGTATGACTTTCATCCAATTCAATTTTCTTTGTTCTTTGTTGTTCACACAGGTGCTTTATTACTCAAACAATAGAGTATTCTAAACAGGTATTAAATAAAAAGTAGATAAAATTTTCGATGGAACTGGCAACACTCACAAAATGAACGCGCCATTTTTTAAGTCAATCACAGTATGTAAAACAAATTCAATAATTAAATAAATCCACTTTTGAATACGTTACTTACAAGTGAAATGTGATCCCATCCGATTTCTTCGTAAGCCCAGCAGCATTTTTGCATGTAGGAACGACACAAGACAACATTTTAAAATTAAAATTGAGACTTGTACTGTACTAATGTACAGTACAAGTCTCGTAGCACTTACCGCATTATAATTAATGCGGTAAGTGCTACGGAGTGACTAATCGCAACAAAGTGAAACCACTCTATTTAAGAGTGGTTTTTGTTTCTTCAGTTTCACGCTTACAGGCGCCTTCTGTTTATTCTGAGTCTGCCTGCCTAGAAAAGTGACAAGTCGACAAATCTATATATGGTCTGACATGGGTATGTCTTTGCATAATTATCTTGTAACTCTATCACCTCGTTTCCACCAAGTATGATACATTGTATTATACTGTCAAATCCATACTATATCACTGTATCGTACAGTGTATTTATTATACTTGGTGGAAACGAGGTGTATTACCTAAAAATTTTTACCATAGTTTTTAAGAATAAGTTTTTAATGATATATTCTCCCACCGCCAAAACCATTATCTGTCATTTTTGACAGTTAACAATGCAATGAAAATTTCACTTTGTAAATTTTACAAGCGGCCAGGTTGCGGTGGATACCCCTAATTACATTATTGGCGTAAAATAAATAGACGGTACACTACCGTAAAAGTGTAAAACGATAAAAATTCTATCACTAAAACGTCCTTGGACAAAATGGCGGCGATCGTATGGGCTAGTGATGTGGTAAAGTTAAGTTTTAAAATATTTTTCATTGTCGATGAAATTTATGAAATATACGTAAATTCAAAAAAGTTTGGTAAATAATGTGTGAGTTTTTTTTTGTTGTACCTAATGGTTAATTTTAAGTTTGATTCGCTGCTGGTTGTAAGAGCGATGGCGATGTAATTGACCTGTTCGTAACTATTAAAAAAGTAACGTCTAGTAAATAAACTGCCGAAGAATTATTCTTAACCTATTCGCTACTCGTTAACCATATTTGGTCAGATGGAAGGTCACGACCCATTTAATTAACAGAGACAATTGATTAATAATGATTAATGACTAATTAAAATGATAATACAAATTATTATAACTTAATGATCAAAAGAGGTTGTTTTTTATATTTCTACTGAATGACTACAAAAAAATCTTATTCAAAATATTAACCGATTTCTCATAAAATTATTTCTATAAATATCGAAATACTTGCAACACTAGTCAAAACAAACAGCAATTCATAAAAAAAAAAAAATACAAAGCGTCCTATACACTGACCGAACTTAAACGTTTCCCTATTCACCGGTTGTGTGTCGGCGGCTTTACGCTACCATTTTTGTCTCCGTATCTAATTTGCTTTCAAAACCCCATGTTGAGTTGTCAAAACTATTTTTTTTTTAATTTATTCCTTTGACGCACAATAATTACTACAATAAATAATATTATAATAATAATAACGTATACAACACAACTACGTCTAGGCCCTAAACTAAGCAATAGCTTGTGTTTTGGGTACCAAGCGAAGACACCACATACACATAACAATCAAGACCCGGTACCAGTATTAATATTCATCACATAGGTAAAGACTGATCCGACCTGGGATTCGAACCCGGGACCTCCAGCTTCGTAGGCAGGGTCGCTACCCACTAGGCTAAGCGATCGTCAAATATAATTGCATGAAAATAATTTCTACAGCACATGTTATTATAAAAATACGAATTGACTAGAAGTCCTCTTCTGCGTTTGCCGTTTCACCACTCGTACTCTAGCTAGCTGGTGCAAGATGACGAGTTTCAGTCCGTGAAGTCCCTGCGCGCCGGTCTTCACCCCTGCGAAATTGCGTTTGACATTTTCGATTAAAACCAAACGCTACTGTCAAATTTATTTACTCTTTAACATATGTACCTATCTTAGATACTAAAATAACCAGGAAGGACCGTCTCATAGGGTCTTATACTTCGAAACAATCGAAAGCACGAGTAAAACGTAAAACTCAGTGATTAGACAGACCAAATGTAATTAATTGTAATCATGTGTAATAATGTGTGTAATTTAGTTAAATTACACATGAAATGTATATCATAATCTTCAACTTCTTATCCTACAAATTTTACATATGTGTCGCACAAAATTCAACTTCCCAATGAATATTTCAAAACAACAAGTGGCGTATATTTAGTATGTGGCGTATATTTTTCAACTTACATTTTTGTTGTCACAACGTTAGCTCTTTTAATCATAGACGGTTTGTACATGGTTAGTAGGCGTAACGAGGGTATGTGGTCTGTTGAGTCACACACACAAGCACGTAAATGCTGGCTGGTATTATATCAATATAAAAGTTTAGATGGTGGTTTTCGAAAGGTGTATTTCAACTACCTACTGCCATCTCTTGATGGCACCCGGGACCGACGACTTACGTGCTCGCCAAGGCACGGAATCAGTGATAGTTATGTATTTAAGTCAGAAAAACACATTATCAGTCGTTAAAATCTACCAATACGTACTGGAGCAGCGTGGTGGATTAAGCTTCAAGCCCCCTCACCCTTTAGGGAGACCTAAGCTCCTGCAGTTGGGCATAATGGGCTGGTGGAATGGAATTTCGAAAGGGTTATTCTAATGAACAATATCAATCTATTTAAAAAATATTAGGCTATTTATTAGTGTTTTTGGATTTTTCTTTTTAAATCAATATACCTAATGGTTGTTTGGACCTAAGAATCCTCGATAAATTGTCTGTAAAATTTCAAATGATGAGAACGTCAGTACAATGCACGAAATGAGACGTAAATATGAATTAAAATAGATAAAGTAGTTAAAATTCTAATTTTTCCTGAGTAGGTGTATACGTATATGCGAATGTACAAATCTTATAAATTTTTTACTCAGCAATTTAAATACTACACAAAAAAAACGTTGTATTTGAATTCATGTCATTATTCATGATAGCTATTGTATTAAAATAAAAAAAAAGTAAGTATCCGAGAACTATTTCCAATTTTAAACAAAAAAAAAACAATATCCGAACTTTTAAACTCGGAATCACCATAAGTATCCTTCCGTTTGAAAGTCGTCGTCCCCACATTATGTCCCATCAGAATTTAAAAGTGTACCACTTAAAAACCATAAACGCTTGAATGCTTGTAACGCGTTACTCTCGTGCCGCGGCCACATCTGCGTTTGATTTAAACGTCAAAAACGTAGAAATCCCTAGATGTAAATACAGCAGTTGTGGTAAAAAATTAAAATTATGCAGAGAGTCTTTCACGTGATAGCCGAGTGGTTGCGAGCCCGCTTCTTATTTGGTAGGTCGTGGTTCAAAATCCCAATAACCGGCATGCACCATTGAAATTTTTCTGACATAAGTACCTATATAACTAGCACTGACTCGGTGTCTCAAAGAGTTCGTTATGCCGTCGGTCCCGGTTACCGTCACCAGATGGTAGTCGTTAAAATCCACTAACCCTCACAGGAACAGCGTGGTAGATTAAGCTCCAAGCTCCCTCATCCTGATGGGCGGCCTAAGCCCCGCAGTGGAGCATGGGCATGGGCTGATATGGTATGGTGGCTTTAAGATCGGCGATCCCTACGTACAAAGTGACATGTCGAAAGCTAAGGTTTACAGGAGAATGTAATAAAGGTTCAAGTTGCTCTAGAAATAATTTCAATTACAATTATAAATATATCTTTTCTACAATGTTTTGCTATCTTTAAGAAGTTTAAAGTAGTATTTCTTCATATTAAATTTTTTCACATTTACTGTTAATTGTGTTTATTTATTTATTTATTTATTAAAGCACAACCACATCACATATATTCATACAATAACCAAATAAATATTCTATAGTATTATTCTAATATACATGACACTTATGGTGTACATAACATTTACAATTAGGTAGCATTTTTCAAAAGGATTCGAACGGGTACAAACACGTCTAATTGGAGAATCTCGCGTACAAGACGTTAAATTTGAAAAGACCGCGGCGTTCACACCGAGTGGCGCGCTTTTTAAAACGCAGAACAAACCGACATGTCTAAGATATCCGCATTTACGACACCAATTCTGTGTAATTATTATACTTGCTCCTTTATACGACTCATATATTTAGTAAAACATTTAGTATTTGTAAAAAAAATCTTATAGTGTTATGATAAGAGCGTTTGGACAATCTAAAGCATTTTATGCAATAAAAAAAATTGATAATTTTTTACATGTGTTTATGTACGTAGGGACCGTCGAGATTAGAGTTGCATTGTACACACAGACTGTACAGTACTTCACAGTAGACATAAAAATAACAAATATCAAAATTGTTATACCCTTGCAGGGCGTCACGTGTTAGATACATACTGATTTGTGACATCCAATAAAAATAAATAAATATATGGGGTACATTGTCACGTCTCCTCATAGTTTCCGATGTGGCCGAAGCACAAATCAGGCGCCAATAAAAACTCAATTAGTCAATGGTTTTTGGATGTCACAAATAAACTCACCCCCTTGTACTGGACCCCGTTATAAAAAAATCCGTGTTCTTTGAAGTTAAGTTTCGTGTTGTTTGTTAATTGATGAGATTTATCATATTCCAACGTGGCTATTTATACACGGCATCGCACGGCATACTTTTAGTGAACCATATTGAGTGATACATATTATTAGACAAAAGATGTTCACAAAGATACCGCATTGTGACAATGAAAATGTGTGAAAAAAAAGGGACTAGATGACGCTGTGTGGAAAGTCCCATGTATTATAAAAAAAAAAAAATGTGAGCAAAAAATATACACCGAAGACCAAATATACACCAGCCCAAATATAGACCAAATATTCGCTGTGAAGTAAAATTTTGTATGGCCTACATGTAAAATTCGTTTTGGAAAAGAAAATAAAGTTTCTGAAAGTACATTTCATGTGTAATTTTGCTTTCTGTTCTATTCTATCAGCCTATTATACCCCAATGCAAGGGCTTGAGCCTCCCCCAGGGTGAGGGGGCTTGGAGCTTAATCCACCACGCTGCTCCAGTACGGGTCGGCGGATTGTAACGACTGCCATCTATTGACAGCATTCTAATTTTGCTTAAAACAATGATAATCAGATATGGTCTACCTTATCACTGAGCCTGAAATTTTACTCACGTTTTCAATAGTTTCTAAGTTTGAGACGCTCCATCTTGACAAAATGCTATCTAAGCTATTGACAAACAAATAATGATAAAAAAATCTGTCAAGTGCGAGTCGGACTCGCGTAGAGAAGATTCCGTACTCTACATTACCAATTATATTTTTTAAATGTGACAGAATTAAAAAAAATGAATAGAAAATTTGTTTTTTTTTTGTTTAAGTTGTCAAAAACTTCTATTTCATCAGCCTATCTTACCCCTTGCAGGGGCTTAGGCCTCTCCCAAGGGCGAGGGGATTTGGAGCTTAAATCCACCACGCTGCTCATGTGCGGGTTGGTGGATTGTAACGACCGCCATCTATTGACAGCAGCCGGGACCCACTGCTTAACATGCTCTCCGAATTACGGAGTCAGTGCCAAAAACTTTATTATTATTTGCCGTCATAGATGCCACAATAATACACAATCTGTGAAAATTTCAGCTGGGTATATCTTACCGTCACCGAATTAGAGACCTGTGTCAGCAAGACAGACGGATAGGCATACATTGTAGTCTCAGTTTCCATTTTTAACCCTCAGGTACGCAACGCTGAAAACTGTTTTGCAAAATTAAAAAATCGGGTGCGTGTCAATGTGTTACATGCGCAAGAAGTTAAGCCTCGAGAAGTTATACAAACTGTTTTATGTATTCCGTAAAAAAAATCTGCGACGAGCTCTCCGACTATATGGTTATTATCATAGTTATTATACACTTTTGTAAACAAAGGTTTATTATATATATATTTGACGACACAGGAAATGTATGTATAACATCAGACCGTAACGCGTGAGTTAGCAACAATATTTTCCTATTCCCTGTCAAAAAAAAACTTTACTTAAAAATTTTGATATTTTTTTTATGTAACGACTATTCAACATTAATATCGTTAGCGTATAGTCGGCGGCGCTTGCGGCGATTGACACAATAATCTAGGTCTACAAAAGACCGTCGCTGCGTGGGCCTTAATGAGCCGGTGTGTACCTACACCGTTAATATGGTATAGCGAGAGTGTGTGGTCTGTTGAGTCACACACACAAGTATGTAAAAGTTAGCCTGTAATTTTTTTGACCTGGTATTGCTAAGGTCCATGCAGCCAATACACATATTATATTCAGTCATTTAATTACTATCCTGTGGATTAATATGAAAACAGGTATATTACGATTTGTGTAGTAAGTCACGAATTGACTAGAAGTCCTCTTCTGTGTTTACCGTCTAACCACTCATAGCTGGTGCAAGATCGCGAATTTCAGTCCACGAGGTCCCCGCGCGCCGTTCTTCACCCCCGCAAAATTCCGTTTGACATTTTAGATACTGTGAAGGGACCAAACGCTGCTGTCAAACTAATTTACTTTATACTCATAGCTACCTAATAGAAAAAACTACATGTAAACCTATGGCTTCACAATCTCACATGCCCATACGGAATAAAGAAAACATGCCCTAAAAAAACATGCGCGCATGTAAATACATGCCAACGCACAGGACGTTGATTTATTAAATTAAAAAAAAATCAATATAAGATATTTACACACACTTATTGAAAATCCAAATCAATCGATTACATACCGGTTCGAAAAATTAGGAGAAGAACAGACAAGAAACTCCTATCTCATTATTTTATTTAATATATATAATAATAATAATAATAATAATACACACAATCACAACAACGTCTAGGTCCCAAACTAAGCATTAGCTTGTATTTTGGGTACCAAGCGAAGACACCACATACATATAACAACCAAGACCCGGTGCCAGTATTAATATTCAACATATAAATACTAACCCGACCTGAGATTCGAACCCGGGACCTCCAGCTTCGCAGGCAGGATCGCTGCCCACTAGGCTAAGCGGTCGTATTTTAATTTAAAATACTTATAACAATTACAATGATGTCCATGCGCGTGTAACACGCACTCCATTTTTTAATTTTCCAAAACAGTTTGTAGCGTTGCGTACCTGACGGTTAAAAATAAAAACTGGGACTACAATATATGTCTATCCGTCTATCCGTATTATTATGGCATTAATCCCCAACCCGCAGTGGAGTAGCGTGGTGGATTTAAGCTCCAAACCCCCTCCTCATCCTGGGGGAGGCCTAAGCCCCTGCAGTGAGGTAAAATGGGCCGATGATGATGATGATTAATGATGTCCATGCGTACCTACTTATCATTTAAATATTCTTTAATACAATAGTAAGCTTTCTTCATGAGTTGGACTTTTTCCCATGAAAAAATTATTAACCTTTGAAAGTCTGAACCTGGGAATTGATAACATACCACCAACCCATCCATCCATCAACCACCTCGGAGACAACATTTAAGTTTTTATGTATGTGACAAGGGAGGGTAATTTCGTAATTTTTTTGAAGTGTGCCCTTAGGCTATCTCTAGATTTTAATTTACATATAACAAATAGGCGAATCCGGTATTTATGGCATCGGTGTACTCTTATCTTAATAATTAGCAACCTCTAGTTGACAACCCTAATCTTAATCAGTCGTTCCACAATTGACAACCCTGAAGGGCGCGAGGCGGGCTCAGGTGTCAAACCCGAACCCTCCTGTGCCAATTTGACAGACTATTAATCCGGATTTAACAGGATTTAACAGTATTAGGGCGCGCCGAGTGGCTTGAAGCCGTTATTGTTTGTTTATTGTTGGATTATTTAATGTTCATACTGTATATAGCCTCGTGCATTTACCAAAAATTTTTAAATTACATATAAATACTTTTTAATTAAAATATAAAAATATAGGATGATTTGAAATTTTTGGAATTGAAAATGTTTGTCGCTTTTTATAATAATTTTTTACCCAACATTGATATATTTGGTCCCACAAAAGCATCTTTTAAGAGACTGTTAAAAGGGTGGTTTTCTTCATCGACTAGGGGGAGTGTATCTGTGTAGTGATTTTAATAACCAGTACTGGAAAGTTCATACAATGTATGTAATGAATGAAAAACAGACTGAAATATTTTCTGTATTAAGTTATGTACATGTCTTGAGTATTTCCTAGTTTATTTAATTTATATTTCTTGTTCTTTGTTATACTTACTTGATTATGTTATGTGGTTTTATCTGTGAAAACAATTATTGGCTGTATATTTTCCTGACTTAGATTTATATTTATATTTAGTTGTTAAAGCTGTTGTTTTCCTTTACATAAATAAATAAATAAATAAATAAATAAATAAATAAATAAATAAATAAATAAATAAATAAATAAAAATGTTTATCCGATCGTTTTCGTGGGGGGAGTGTAATTCGGTTATATTTCCGAAATTTATGATGGTAGACGAAAGGCAGTTGTGTCATAAGATGCTAGGGCTTGTGGGACGTCGTATGATAACCAAATAATTAATATTATTATATTCATGCACACAAATATTTGTTCCGGGCGGGAATCGAACCCGCGACCCTTGGCTCCGCAGTTAAAGTCTCTAACCACTCGGCCAGTCGGTCAATCAAAATAATTCGTTGTTTTCGTATTTCGCGGCGGATAAAACCGTAAGCGTTTCTAGTGTTTTCGAAGAAACTCCCATCGAATTCTAAATTAGACGTCGCTTGTTAAAACTAGTGATGGAGAAATTTCCATAATCGACGTCGAAGACCTGTTATCATCATCATCATCAGCCCATTTTACACCACTGCAGGGGCTTAGGCCTCCCCCAGGATGAGGAGGAGGTTTGGAGCTTAAATCCACCACGCTACTCCACTGCGGGTTGGGGATTGTAACGACCGCCATCTATTGACAGCGTCCGGGACCGACAGCTTAACGTGCTCTCCGAGGCACGGAGTCAGTGATAGTTAATGTATTTAAGTCAGAAAAAAATCATTGGTACACGCTCGGATTCGAACCATGGCCCTATGGCCTTATACATTTGAGACAGGTTCGTTGCGCTCTGGGCTATCACGACACTGGGCTATCAAGACCGGTTATATTAGAATGTAATAATTACCGCATAGTTTGATAGAGATATCATGGTCGTTCGGTCCAACCATTTAACTTAAAAGACAATGACCGATTGGATGAGTGGCCCTAACCCCGGAGCCAATTTAAGGGTCGTGGCTTCGATTCCCGCCCGGGATAAATAGGTGTGTGCATGAACGTGTCTATTTGTTTCGTGTTTGGGTGTAAAAGTATCTACAAATGTATATATTCTAAAAAAATAATATTTAAGTATGTATATCAGTTGTCTAGTACCCCATAATACAAGCATAATACTTGCTTACTTTGGGGCTAGATGGCGCTGTGTAGGATCTCCCAGATATTATTATTATGAAACCAGTTAGATAAGTGCATGTCTGCATCTTGAAATTAGGTTTAGCCTAGTATTTAGTGAAGGCTGACTCTATTCTGAGGGGAAAGAGGCAGGTGGGCGCGCGGGGAACGGGTCACGGATTATAGGGATCCGTGTCCTTTGAACCGTAGTAGGTATAGACGCTTGAAATTATCACATAGCGTGTAACATTATGGCCGTCATGAGAAATAATAAAAATAAAATAATTTGAAAATTGGAGTGGGCCACCTTACAATATAATAGTAATAATAATAATAATAATAATAATACATGGGACAACCCACACAGCGCCACCTAGTCCCAAAGTAAGCAAGTATTATGCTTGTGTTATGGGTTACTAGACAACTGATATATATACTTAAATACTTTTTTTAATAATATATACATAGATAAATATTATACACCCAGACACGGAACGAAATAAACATGTTCATGCACACAAATATATGTCCCGGGCGGGAATCGAACCCGCGACCGTTGGCTCCGCAGTTAGGGTCTCTAACCACTCGGCCATTCAGTCGTCATATAAACGTGTTTGTTTCGACGTTTTTGGTGTTTGATGGTTGTGAGCTCATTACTTATACTAGAAATTTTTATGAAGTATGTATGGGATGGGGGTATGTACAAGGTTTTTTGCAAATTTTTCTAGATGGTAAGTATCACGAATAGACCTCATTGCGTAAATAAAAAATATGGGTTACATTTTCATAATAAATCATTTTATCTTCAGTGTTATTCAGTGTTTGGTTGCCTTCTTAGTAAACGTACGCGCCCGAGGCCTTTGAAACGGAATGGGGCGGCGGACATAAATGGTGACTAGAGTTATTGGTTTTTTCGGGAAAGGTTTGTGTAGTCATATCTCAATATTTTTCTATAGAACGATACTAAAAGGAAACAAGACGGCTATCGGTTTTCTACCAAAGATCTTTATATTAAAATTTAGCTGGTCATTAAAACTTCATCCTGTATATATGTATATGTATGGGGACCTCTTTCAATTTTTTACATTACTTTGTTGTCATTGAAAATGACTATCATATCCATTTCACGGGAGACGCATTTTTAGCTATAACTCCGAGGGTATGGGATCTAGCCAAGATTTTAAGGTCTTAAAAGATCAATAATTTAGTCGCGCATCGTATGACACCAAAATTTTGGAAATCAGCTTGGTAGTTTTCGAAAAAAAATTGGAAAATGTAAAAAAATCGGGATTTTTTCAGATTTTTTTTACTAAATCCAAATTATTTCGAGAACGGGGACCGATATCGAAAATAAAAAAAAATATCCTGGCCATTAACGTAGCTTCGGTTTGAGACCAAGTTTTTGGAAATCGGTTGGTAATTGTAAGAGAAATTATTTCCGAAAGATGAGATTTTTTGGTCGATCGCTGGTGTTTGTGGATATAAGTTACTATATTTCAGAGGGTATTCGTCGGATCACTTCAAAGTGTTAAACAAAAGGTTAGAGGGCGTCGGTAGCTACAGTTTGAGACCAAAATTTTGGAAATCGGTTGGAAATCGAACAAGAAATTTGACATCACATGTTTGATTTTATGGACGATCGGGAACTTGTTAACATTACGGTCATCGCCTTTCGGCCTGTATTCGTTCGAATGCTTCATTATCGAGTTCAAAACGTTTAAGGATATCAGAGGCTGCAGTTTAAATCGTGGCAATGCCACGATTTCGTGGCAATGAAATAAAATAATCTGTGGAAATCGGATTTGAGTAGGTTCATTTTCAATGAAACCGATGGTTGCGGGGACTGCAAGATCTGTGGATATTTTTATTATTATATGTTGTAACGGCCAAAATAATATACACTCTGTGAAAATTTCAAGTATTTACCTCACCGATTTATATGTACCTAGGTTCTAGACTATTCTATGGCTATATGCTATGCGTCGCAATCCTTGCTGACGCAAGTTTTGACAAGTTTTAGATTAGATTGTCTTTGATGTGACCATTGCAGAAGATCGCATAACCGAACCGGTAGATTTTTGATCGAAATCTGTGTGGATTAGAATAGATTAGATTAAATAGATAGAAGAATTTCCTTCGGCAGTTCCAGCCGCCGAATCCTATTCAGCGCTCCAAGCGCAGAGATCTACGGCACGCATCTTCCCTTTGAACTCGACGGTAATTATCCACCGCCAACGGCCGTTTTTTTTTCTCTCAGTGTACCACAGTATGAAATTCCGCCCGGAAGTTGTTCAGATCGCGGTGCACTGAACGACTTTGAAATAGTCGCTTGTGGACCGTCTGTCAGTGTAGCCGATTGACATTATTTTGAATTTTGGAAAACTATCTGAGAAGGCACAGCAAAGCAATCGCCTTAACGTGCTTTTAAAAAGTGTAAAAACAACACCCGGAATTCTAAAAAGGCGGATTGGATTACATATACACGTAACTTCATAATATTTTATTAATTTAGTTTTTACGAATTTAATTTTTCACAATTACAAATTTGACAGGGGGGTGAATCTAAGACCACTTGGCTTTATGTCTCACGAGACATTGTCGATGGAATTCAATATTTTTCTAGCGAAAACGTAATTCTGTATTCTCAAAAGCCATATAAAACATTAAAATTTTCGAAAATCACATGAGACATACCAACTTTCATGATATAAAAAAACGTTATGACAAAAAACAATATATGTGTCATTGAAATCGTCTCATGAGACTAAAAGTCAAGCGGTACAAGAATCACCCCCACAAAATTGCAATCGACTATCTTCGGACGCGATCGACTTCATGCACACAAATATTTGTACCAAACGGGAATCGAGCCAGCGACCCTCGGTTCCGCTAAGGTCTCTAACCACTCGGCCAACCGGCCAGTCTTACCAACACGAGTTTATTTTTAGAACAATCGAAGCCCGGGCAAGAAAGTAGTCAACGATTCCCTTCGCCCAAGGGAAATGTACATAGCTCGAAGTCAGTTGAATTATATTTTAATGCAATATTTCGACGTGATCATGCCCCCTTTACGAGTTAGTCGGAGTTAGCGTACACGGACGCTGCGATATTTTGATCTCAAGATATTTATAGATATAAAAACCTATATACCTACTGATAATATATAACTAGCTTTCCGTCCGCGGCTCCGGTTGCATGAACTACACAGTTATACAAACAATCATAACTATCCCGGTACAACTGATGAGCGGTGAGCCGAGTGTCTGAGATTCCAACTGCGGAGCCAATGATGGCCGGTTCGATTCCCGCCCGGGACCAATATTTTTGTGCAGGAATGAACATGTCAATTTGTTCCGTGTCTGGGTGTAAAAAAAATGTATGTATGTAAATATTATAAAGATTATTTCAGTATTTCTATCAGTTGTCTGGTGTCCATAGTACAGCTTTGCTTAGTTCGGAACTTGATGACGCTGTGTGGGATGTCCGAGGTATTATTATTATTATTAAATAAGTAGTCCACAAGAGCGGAGCCGCCGACGGAAAGCTAGTTTGAAAATAAAATGTAGCCCATGTTACTTGCTGATAATGTAGCTTTTTATAGATGAAAGAATTTTTAAATTAGTTAAGTAGTTCTTGAGTTTACCCATAACAAACAAAAAGCAATTTTTTAATCTTCACAATATGAGTATTGGAGTGTCCTTTATTTATCGATTATTATTATTATTTTTTTTTTGTAACGCCTACCTTTTAATTATGTATATTAAAATATTTAAAATCCATATTTCAATCTGATGGACTCATTTCACGACAAAACAACTGAAGATCGAATTACCGCTTTCTCGCCCTTTTTATGTTACTTTTTCTGTGACCTTTACCAGCCAGTAATTTTTATCGTTGGTGAGGGTAAATTTTTACTAAAATCTATGTAAATTAAATGATAATTCATTTAAAAGTAAATTATAAGTATAAAGTCACATTACAATATTGTTAATAATATTTTTTTATTACAATTTTACGCCGCAATCCTACCTGTAAAAAAGTTGGCACATGACTTGCCACGTTTTTTTTTTAAATTTTTGACAGCAGGAAAAATCGTTTCTTAGGGACGAAAAATACTGTTTTCATCTCTCTGATCAGGTAACTTCAAGCGTACTATCTGAGATTCCGAGATTTCCGAGAGAAAAAGATATTTACTTAGTTGATGACATAAAACACCAGGAACTGGTGCAAAATTACTCATACCTTCAAAGCGCCAAGTCCTAGCACAAAAGGCTCGAACACCAACCTCAGCAGTAGGTACCTAACCTAAGTTAGTAGATTTTAATACGGTGTGGCATGAATTATATAAAAAAAAAACGTAGACCATTTCTACTTGAGTTATAATTATTTGACTCTCTCTACTGTAACTACGTAATGTATACAATGCAAGTAAAGCCAAGTCATTAAATTACCATCGCGTGGTAGGTAGGTACTCACCGCAAAGTTTTAGAGGAATTTAAATAGATCAATAACAACAGCTAAAACTTAAATTAAACTAACCGATTTGCCGAGTGGTTAGAGACCTTAACTGCGGAGCCAAGGGTCGTAGGTTCGATTCCTGCCCAGGACAAATATTTGTGCGTATAAACATGTCTATTTGTTTCGTGTCTGGGTGCAAACTTTATATACATGTATATTGAAAGCTTATGGTTTCCTGGTTTTTGATATTTCGAATTTATTTCAATGCATTTAATCATAATTGTTTCAAACATTTTTCTTTAAAATTACTTCTCTGCATATCATCGGAAATATCTCCGGATTATAAATAGCTACCTTGTGCAGTGCTGGAATCTCGACTGAAGCTAAAATTAAATTAAGCGAAAACTCGGGAAAGCCGTAACAGCGTACGGTAGTGAAAATAGCTTGCTATTTTTGTGTTACAGGAAAATATTATTTTGGACAAATATTAAAAAAAATACGTAGGTATTATATTTCGTTTTTTAATATATTAATATATTTCATAACTCTAACCGCTCCTGACAAAAAATATCTTGAGCCAGACAGGACCAACTGACAGACGAACAACCAACCAACGAAGTAATCCTATATAAGGGATTTGTATTTTTTTTTTTAGATTTGGTACATTAAGAAATAAAAAATGTTGGATACAATTAGACGGTCGGTTAAGGTTGAACTCTTTTTCCGTAGGTGTCAGATAATTTGGTCCAAACGTTAAAATTAATTCAATTTATATTAGAGTACATACTTGAATTAACTTTATTTTCTCCAAACTTCAAAATATGGGACTATTATATTGAAACAACAAATTGAACTATAAACAAAATATTTAAATAATAATAATACCTGGGACATCCCACACAGTGCCATCTAGTCCCAAACTAAGTGAAGCTTGTATTATGTGTATCAAACAACTGATATACTTAAGTTAGGCGTACGTATAGAACGTACTGGAAAGATATTAGCTTCGGACAAGTTATTCTACAGGGCGTACACCTCCGCTGCGTGATATTCAATTATTAAACAATAATCCGCGTTCGGGCTCCGGAGTGGCGCCGTCTAGCGGAAAAGCGAGTTCACAGGTTATCATGAAACGTTCAAAATTCCAACTTCAGCTTATGGAATATACCTGCGGATGAAATACGGATACAACGCGTTCTCGTTTACAAAACGTTAGAAAAGCCTTTGTTTTGGCAATGCCAAATGGCGCATGACTCCGCATGAGCTCTAGAAACCACTAATAGTTGTATGATAGCTCTCATCATCACCATGTCAGCCACAGGAAGTCCATTGCTGGACATAGGACTCTTCCATTGATTTCCAATAGGACCTAATGGTAGCGACCAGATAAGCCTTTGTTTTGACAATCCCAAATGGCGCATGAGCTCTAGAAACCACTAAGAGCTGTATGATGGCATCATCATCACCATCATCTCAGACACAGGAAGTCCATTGCTGGACATAGGACTCCCACGTGTTTTCCAATAGGACCTACTGATAGCGACCTCCATCCAGCGTCCTCTTGCCACCTTTATACAAGGTCATCTTTCCAACTTATGGCTGGACGTCCTGCGCTGCGCTTACCGTGGCGTGGTCTCCACTCCAGAACTTTTCGGCCCCTTCGGTCATTAGCTCTGGGTGCCACGTGACCACGTGCCATAATGGCGCTACACCAGTTGTATAACTCGATCTGGGTACAACCTTTACAACCTTTTTCAATGTAAAAGACAGAATAATGTCAAATGTCAGTTTACTGTTAATTTTCTAACATGCCAACTCTATTTACATTTACATTGATCGATTGGCCGAGTGGTAAGAGACCCTAACTGCGGAGCCAAGGGTCACAGGTTCTATTCCCGACCGGACAAATATTTGTGTGCATGAACATATCTATCTTGTTTCGTGGCTGAGTATAAAATATCTATATATCTATATATGTATATATTATAAATAATATTTAAGTATGTATATCAGTTGTCTAGTACCCATAATACAAGCTTTGCTTAGTTTGGTACAAGATGATAATGTTTTCAATGTCCCAGGTATTATTATTATTAAATTTTTTACATCTATATCTCTCTTTCATTCAATAGTGTCGTGATAGCACAAACGCAACGAACCTGTCTCAAACTTATAAGGCCCCATAGGGCCATGGTTCGAATCCGGGCGTGTACCAATCGGGTACCGGGCGTGGGCTTCGGAGAGCACGTTAAGCAGTCGGTTCGGACGCTGTCAATAGATGGCGGTCGTTACAGTCTCCAACCCGCAGTGGAGCAGCGTGGTGGATTTAAGCTCCAAGTCCCCCTCCTCATCCTGGGGGAGACCTAAGTCCCTGCAATGGGGTCAAAATGGGCTCATGAAGTGAAGATTCAATAGTATTTGACTATTGTGACGGGTAATACACAAAGACCTAGACACAGCACAACATCTAGGCAACTCATCGCGTGGGCTATACGCGCGTCCCGCCCGTCTCCCTTCCTCGTCCAATGGCTCATCAAATGTGATAACTTTGGTTTTCGAACTAATGGGCCAGCATTACTTTTCTATTTAGCTCGGTGGTAAAAACCAAGAAAGTAGTACAATCTGGTAGGTACGGCTAAGAACTATACAGAGTTTGTATAGTGTGTTTCTATAATAGGTGTCCGCGTTGAGAATAGGTTGTCTCATTTTGGCTTTACAAGGTTCGCATAACGTGCTAAGCGTATTATAGACCGTCAACTTAAGCCGTTTTTTTGGATGCATCACGTCGTGTCTGTAATAACATAATACGGCAAATTTGTAAAGCCTTTATATCGTCAAATGTTGTCTTTCCGTCCGTTTGAGATCTAGGAAATGCTGATTAGAGATAAAAGAAGCGTCGGATATTCAATTGTGGTTGTTGGTGGCCGTGCCTCGGGGAGCACGTTAAGCAGTCGGTCCCGGACGCTGTCAATAGATGGTGATCGTTACAATCCCAAACACGCAGTGCAGTAGCGTGGTGGATTTAAGCTCCACACGCCCTCCTCACCTTGGGGGAGGCCTAAGCCCCTGCAGTGGGGTAAAAAAAATGGGCTGATGATGATGATGATGTTGGTAGCCATTATGAGACCAGTAAATATAATGTAGGTACAAGTATAACACGGTTTTGAGGAAACTTTGGTCAGAACAGAATGCAATAGAATAGATTAAATTATTTTATATAACAATCCCCCCTCACCCAGGGGAGCGGCCTAAGCGCCTGTAGAAGAGCATAATGGGCTGGCGAAATGGAATGGAATGAAAATACAATTATTTGGTCTTCTGGTTTTCTAGATTTGGGCCACCATATAAGTCGGTGGTTTGGGCAGTGTTTTTACCAGGATAACCTGTGGTTGACACATTGCCGCCCCTACGGACCTTTATTATTCGATACCTTAATTGACAGTCATATAAATAAAAAAACATTTTGTCTATAAAATAGTAAAATGATTTGTACACTATAGATCGTGCTAAGTAAGTACACCACCTTTTTTCCGTATTTAGTATGATTGTGAACTTAGAGATCGATGTGTCAGTTCCTAATTTATTTTTACAACCCAATGAAACAGTTAAGATTGTACAAGAAATGGTTTTTGGCTATAAAAATTTTTTGGTCTATTTGCCGCCCCTAAAGTCTCCGCCTTAGACTTCAGCCTACTCAGGCTGCTGGTGAAGCCACCACTGAGGACGACATGAAATCTCCGTTTTTATTGGAGGAAAAAATGGAGCGATTTGTTGGTATATTTCGAGTCTCGACTCGTGGCGCAGGCGCCAGGGAGCTATGAAATACTAAAATCCTATTTAAAAAAAAATAATTACTGCAGTAGGTAGACCTATTTTTGATGTTTATAACTGTTTGGAACAATCAGGGCACAAGTCCTACTCGCACTTGGCCAGTTTTTATTTTTTATATAAGAAGAAAAGAGTGGAAAAAAAGTGTCTCACTTCTCCTATTGAAAAGTCATTAAGTTTAATTATGACAGAAAAAAACTACTTTTGGGTATAATTTCAGTACCTACCTATGCGCTAATAGCATATGTTGAAGCCGAAATAATATAAATACCTATGTAGTCCATTCGGACGAAACCGCGAGCGGTCGCTAGTATAGGTACATTACTCTATGGTTGCTAGTATTTTATAAATTACACTGACATTATATTTAATTAGCGCCCTCTGTGATTGAGTAGCGTAACTAACGTAAAAACATTTAACTTTAAATTGTACTAATATAACTTTGTTTCAACAGGTGGCGTAAACAAAAAATACTATCACCAAAATGACCCTGTGGTTTTTGAAAATATGTTTTTTTTTTGTAACGCGTTCAGAATCGATATTTGTTGAAGAAATAAACGTATGAAGGAATCGAAGGAAATACCCTCACGGTACCCACATCATTAAGTGATTCAATTGTTCAATTCAAATGGTTAGACCAACATTTTTAACATATTTTTATATTTTATTCTGAAAATATGGGTTTGATTCCAAATCCCGAAAGTTGGGTTTGATTCCAAATCCCGAAAGTTGGGTTTGATTCGAAATACCGAAAGTTCAAAATCCCGTATGTAACGAAATCCCGTATGTTCATAATCCCGAAACTCTAAAAATTACCAATTAAATTATTTTAAAACCCTTTTATTAGCTTCACCTACATGGCGCCAACGCCGACATATATAACACATGTCTGTGATATATAGATATATATATATATAATTGTAATGGAATCAAAGGAATTTCATTTCATCAATTTGTAATTTTTTCTAATCACCATATTGAAATTATAAAGCAACGGCGGTACATACTTCATCTTATCTGTATTACTCGCGTAGAGTTTTCGGAACTTTGAACCTTCGTGATTTCGAATCAAACCCGAAAATATAAACCAACTAACTAATCTATAGGTATATAGGTACCATTTTCTCACAAAAAAATCAGTCTCCAATTTTTTTACTAGGTAGATAGGTACCTACCTACATATTTTTCAGAAATTTGATTAATAAAATAACCCTGTGAGCTGTGACTTAATTCCTCTGAACAGATGATGAATAATTGTTTGTTTTGCATAAGACAAAATAAGGTCATAATATTTTAATTGTTTCATGAGGGTTACAGATTCATATGAGGTACACCTAAAATATTTTATAATTACTTTTTTCTTTTTGTTTTTGCTGTGGAAACCAGTGTAATCAGTTCAACTGTCCAGATGACGTCACGGGGACAATTTCAAAATCACATGCATTTTCTTAAATATCTGGCAAAATCGTAAAAAGAAAAAAATAATATATTTTAAGGGGTTGTTATATTTAGAACCTTATTCCTTTCAATTTTAATAAACAGCAGCAAAATTTAAATTTTTTTTATGCAAGTTTATTGTACAGTTACAATCAAACTTTATGGCGGATCCGAAAGTAGGCACAAGTCGCGTCTCAATAAAATCAGTCCGATTTCTGTATTAGAAGGCTGTGCGGCCGTGGTTCGAATTCGGCCGTGTACCAATAGTTTTTTCTGACTTAAGTACATTAGAGCACGTTAGGCTGTCGGTCCCGGTTGTCATCAACAGATAGCAGCTGCTATAATCCACCAACCCGCACTGGAGCAGCATGGTGGATAAAGCTCTAAGCCCCCTCATTATAAAAAGCTGGTGGAAGTGGATACATTTTGATACAATCTGTAGGTACCTAATTTAATCATAATAATAATCATAATAATAACTTATACATCACAACAATGTCTAGGCCCCAAACTAAGCATTAGCTTGTATTTTGGGTACCAAGCGTAGACACCACATACATATAACAGCCAAGACCCGGTACCAGTATCAATATTCATGATATAAATACTGACCCGACCTGGGATTCGAACCTCCAGTATGACCTCCAGCTTCATAGGCAGGGTCGTTACCCACAAGGTTAAGCCACAGGGCTAAGCGGTCTTCGGTATCCAATAAATTTCTTTACACCATCGTATCACTACGACGCGATGCAGCAATCTCCGCGACGCTTCCGGTTGCAGGTAATGTTGCAGCGTCTATGTTGTACAATGTGTACCTACATACTGTCCTTAAATTGCACTCGTTTGAATCATTTATAAGAAGTCAGAGCAATTTGATTTTCAGTATTTTTCTGATCTCTCTACTGAAAACAACTAAACTTTATAAACGTACATATTATAATCTAAAAAAAAAAAACGTATTAATTCTAGTTATTATTTTATTTTCTTAATAAGTTAATCTAATTATCAGGATGATATTGTAGCCATGAGACGAAAGTCTTAGACAATAAAAAATTAAAAAATAATAATAATAACGTCCTAAAACAAAAATGGATCCAAATACGACATTAGACCGCAAAAGTGGATTTGCGACAAGTTTCAAAAATTCGTCAAGTCATTTACAAGCCAACTTCGAAATCGATATCGAAGACACTAATTGGATTCTAACGTCTTCGTTCATAATTTTTACTATGCAGACTGGTAAGTAGACATGACATTCTCGCAAACAATGTACCTACCTGCTTATACGGTGAGCGAATAGACGCTTACATGATTCCTAGATTGATAAACAATTTACCTATAAATTTATAGGACTGTATAATATCAAATAATATTAAACATAAATTAAAGTCATGCTTTATAACAAAAGTTTCTCTCAATTTTGTCAATCACAATCATTACACACACAAAGAGGTTCAAATTTTAACACAAATTCTAATTTTATTAAGTATATATATTAATTTATTGCACTGTAACCATTTTTAACCCCCGACGCAAAAAGAGGGGTGTTATAAGTTTGACGGGTGTGTGTGTGTTCTATTGGCGTTGTAGCTCCCAAACGGATGAACCGATTTGCATGTGGAATTTTTTATATGAAACGTGAATTCTTCGGGAGGGTTCTTAGCTATGTATAATGAAAATCAGTCCAAGATGGCCGCCGCCACAAGATTCCGGATATCAAGTTTTCTGGTCAATCCATTATCATCAAACGCTCGTTCCAAATTATTCCAGATTTGGTTTGCTGTTGCTACGTCTTGGATATGTACGTAGTTGACAGAATCGAATAAAAGACAGTTTAGACTTAGCTTTGACATCTTGAGTTGGATCGACCTTTTCGTCTATAATACATTGCCACAAGCCCTCATGCTCTAAATACGCCTTCAGAGCGAATTTCCAGCTTGTATAATTAGCATGACCAGTGAATTTTCAATATTAAATAGATGATGTAAAGACATTTTGCACATGCGTAACCTCAATATTGCTAAATACGTGCTTTGCGCCCTTCGGTATAATTACATACAATAAAGCGAGGTGTACTGTGAATGACTTGACAAAAGATCAGAGCATGATCAGAGAGAGTAACTATAGAGAATATAGAAAGTTACATAAACATGTACCATCAACAATAGAAATTAAAATGGTGCGTTCACTATCCAACACAAGTAGTTAAATTATCTTTCGAGTTAATACTATGTCTACAAGACTATATCACATATTTCTAACTCAAACACAAAATTTGAAGAAAATGTATTTCGAACTATTTCTTATCGATATTTATTATCGATAAAATTAATTGGAAATTGTAACATACCTACTTTGTTTGATCTTATATAACCACGAGACATATTTATATCATAGCCTATAGTATCGAATGTTTGCATTCAAGTATATAGATACCTACTGGTTACTCAAAGAATAATTGCTACGGACCCGAAAGCAAAATTTCGTGAGGCCCACTTTTTGAGAATCTGAGATGTAATGGGTTATCACATCAAAATTTTGAAGAACAAAGATAAACACTGAGGTGTCACCGGCGACATTATCTACGAGTGACGTATTTTTTAAGGTTTCGGAATGCTGGAGTCGGGCTGTGTGTCGATCAAGAACGAGGCTAACATCATGATGAAGAATTTAGCTGATATCTCTTTGGGCGGTGAGTTAACGATATCATTATAGTTACAAAACTTATCAAACAGATTTATATTAAGATAAAAGTCTAGATGGGTATTCTAGGAATATAATTGAGGAGTGCCCAGGCAAAAATTTTCATTTATTGGAAAAATATTTTTTTATATCAAATTTTGTTCTATAGCATGTTTGTACCAGCATGTATACAGCTACCAAGCTCTCTAATCAGATTAAAAAAAAATTTTTTTATTGTTTTGATCTCTAAAATAATTTACCATGGAAATATTGCTTTTTGACTGAACTCTCTTCAACTAATGAAATTAACAACTGAAATAGATGTCACTCTTGCTACATTGTCGCCCTCTTCGCTCTAAATTCTGCCATTTTGCATATCAGTCGCTTACCTTAAACCCCCAACTGCTCCCAAAATCAAAGTAGTTTAAGTTTCTATAAATAGAACATCTTCGCGATAAATAGGCGACACAAGTGGAAAGAAGCGGTGCATCGGGGTAGAGGAGGCTTCCCGGCCATCACTACCACGTGCGTCGGGGGAGCAGACAAAAAAGGTTTAGTTAAATTAAAAAAAAGGTATTAAAATGTCACAGAAGTTAACGTGTTTCTAATAGATTTGATATATATGCGAAGGTACAAAAAAAGATATTTGTTCGTAGCTATGCGATGTCGACATCCCTACACGTGTGTAGGGAGACTTACTCGGGGCCGCGCGCTCCAAGTACTTTGCCAAAATCACGAAACAACGTACATGTCCCAGACTGCACAGGGAATAGAAGTACAATGTCTCCGCAGGGTTACCTCCTGCGCGCGCCACTTGCGCTTTCACCGTAAGCTTCTGCCTTCAATTTCTGCATTTTATTGTATGAAAACTATTGAGTATTACATATTGCTGAAAACTAGATACCATTCCACCACCTTTTTTATACCCCACTGCAGGGACTTAGACCTCCCCTCAAGATGAGGGAGCTTGGAGCTTAAGTCCACCACGCCGCTCCAATACGGATGGGCGGATTGTAACGACCCCCATTTATTGATAACAACTGGGACCGACTGCTTAACGTGGTCTCCGAGGTACGGAGCCAGTGATAGCTAGTGTACTTAAATCAGAAAAAAACTCATTGGTACACGCCCGGATTCGAACCATGGCCCTATGGCCTTATAAATTTGAGACAGGTTCGTTGCGCTCTGGGCTATCACGACAAGTGTCGTGATATTTCTATAGAGTAAATAAATTTGACTCTATTAAATTGTAATAATAATTCAATAGAGTCAGAAATGTCACTTCACAAAATCGAAACTGTCGAATGCAATTTTGCGGGGGTGAAGGCTGGCGCGCGGGGACCTCGCGGACTGAAACCACTTTGAAACTCGCCATCTCGCCAAACGGTTACACCAGTTAGCTAGAGTAGTTATGAGTGGTTAGACGGCAATCGCAAAAATGGGCTTCTATAGTCAATTAGTACTTTAATGCATATTAAAAAAAAATTAAAAACTTAAACAAGTTTACCATCGAAATTGCGTTTTATTTGTAGTTTTCTATTTACTAACATTTTACAACAAAATATTTAACACAAAAACGATCTTTTCAATGACATGGGTTTAAATTTTAAGCAACTTACCATACCATACCATCAACCCATTAATGCTCCACTGCAGGGGCTTAGGCCTCCCCTCGGGATGAGCGGATTTCGCGATAGCCGAGTGGTAGCGAGCCCGCTTCTCGTTTTGAAGGCCGTGGTTCGAATACCATATGTGTTTTCTAACTTATGTACATAACTATCACTGATTCTTGCTTCGGAGAGCATGTTAAGCCGTCGGCTCCGGTTGCCTTCAATAGATGGCAGTCATTAAAACCCACCAACCCGCACTGGAGCAGCGTGGTGGATTAAGCTCCAAGCCCCCTCATCCCATGGGGAGGCCTAAGACAACTAATATTCATCAATGGGCATTACCATTTTTTCATCGTTATTCCTTTATTATACAACCTAACAATATAGGAAAATAATACCTTTTTTACTATATTCACGTATTCGGTTGAGATTTCAAGTTGAGATGTATCCACCGACTTATATGTACCTGGGTACTAGACTGTACGTACCAAAGTATGAAACTCCGCATGAAAGTTGATCCCATCGCGATCCGGAGACTAACCTTGAAATAGTCACTTGTGGAAAATCTGTCAGTGTAGTCGATTGACATTATTTTGTATTTTGGAATAATATCTGAGAAAAATGCCGTGCTGTGCTTTTAAAAAGTGCATAAACAACACTCGGAACTCTAAAAAAGGCGGATGGGATACTTATCACACGTAAATTCATAATAATTTATTAATTTAGTTTTCACTAATTTAATTTTTGACAATTACAAATTTGACAGTTGCACACAAATTGAATAACAGGGGGTGATTCTCGGACCACTTTATTGAAATTGTCTTATGAGACTTAAAGTCAAGAGGTACGAGAATCATCCCCACAAAAGTCGATAGTAATCGACTATAGTCGGTCGCGTTCGGTCATTCTCGGTTGCTTTCCGTGCGCCGCACAATGCATAAATATCTTAGCGTCTAGTACCTTCATCATCATCATCAGCACATTTTTACCCCACTGCAGGGGCTTAGGCCTCCCCCACGGTGAGGAGGGGGACTTAGAGCTTAAGTCCACCACGCTGCTCCACTGCGGGTTGGGAACTGTAACGACCGCCATCTATTGACAGCGTCCGGGACCGACTGCTTAACGTGCCCTCCGAAGCACGGTGTCAGTGATATTGTGTAGGTACTTAAGTCAGAAAAACTCATTGGTATACGCCTGGATTCGAACCATGGCCCTATGGGGCCTTATAAATTTCAGACAGGTTCGTTGCGCTCTGGGCTATCACGACTAGTACCTTAGGTACATATAAGACAATGGATGTTTCGTTTTACCTTTTCAGGCCTAACCTACTGGATATTCGGCTACGGTATGTCCTTTGGCCAAGGGCCATACACAAACCCTTTCATAGGACTGGGGAACTTTCTTGTGGATCCACCAGTTGGTGACGAGCATATGGGGCCGCTGTTTGCGTCATTTTTATTCCAACTGTCTTTCGCCACCACTGCTACGACCATAGTCAGCGGCGCTATGGCTGAAAGGTGGGTTCATTTTCACGAACATGATTTTCATAATTACGTATATTATTATAATTAGGAATTAAATAAAAAATTAAAAAATATTTAATACTACAAACGCACTCATTACATAATATTACAATTTCAGTACAGTTTGGTACTAGAATTCAGTGGTCGTACACTCATATTCTATCCATTCCATCAGCCCTTTTTGTAACATACTACAGGGGCTTAGGCCTCCCCTCAAGATGAGGGGGCTTGGAGCTTAAATCCGCCACGCTGCTCCAATGCGGGTTGGCGGATTGTAACGACCGCCATCTATTGACAGCAGCCGGGACCGACTGCTTATCGTGTTCTCCGAGGCACGGAATCGGTGATAGTTAATGTACTTAAGACAGAAAAACTCATTGGTAGGTGCATGCCTGGATTCGAACCACGGCCACATGGCCTTATAGATTTGAAACAGGTTCGCTGCGGTCGGGCTATCATGACACTTATACTAGACTTATACAATGCTTAATAAAATATCCACAGGTTACCTAACTATGCAAGCCTGTATCGAGGCAACCTTTATCCTCAAATTACCAGTTATCAGCCAAGTTTACAATAATATGTGTGCATTCAGTACATGCACATCTGGATCGAAAATACAACTAAACAAATAACTTTTAATTTTTAAGTTGTAATTAAATTCCCAATACGTATAATATATGATTACTTTGTAATCTTCAATAAATTTTCCGTATCTCTGTGTGTCAGTGATTTCAGCCAATTTCGTATGATATATTTCGCTTCAGTTATATACTGTTCTGTTCCTAATATTACATGCCTTACATGCCCTGGTCACCTTCATCATCATCATCATCAGCCCGTGTCTCTCCACTGCAGTGTATAGGCCTCCCAAAGTCTCCCAAGGCTCGCCACCACACACGGTCCTCCGCCTTCGGCATCCAATTACCCCAGGTATGGGGTCACCTTACATAAACGAATAAATTAATCCTGTCTTATCGGCAGGTGTAGGTGGGTATCGTGTATATACGTTAACTAACTAAAAAGTAGGGAGCAAAAAGCTCGCTCCATCGTGTGATTTTTTAAAGTGCAAATGAGAAAGACTTATGTAGGAAAAAAAATTTAATACATGTGCTGAATTAGGGCAGTCACGAATTTTTGGAGCAGCACCGTTCCATGGTAGTAGAAATAGCCAGTTTGGGGCTTGGGCACTTGATTAGTAATTTACCACGTTGACCGCCGACGAATTATTTCGTTTTCATACGTGACGGCTGACTATTAACAATTTGAATTGATAGTTAACTGTTACGAACGAAATCGTGTTCGTCACTGTGTTAACATTTATTCATTTATTATTAATTAACATTTATTCATTTATTATTAACAATACCTACTTGTAGGAAACAAACCAACCATCTGTGCTAAAATTAGTCTATTCTATAACTCTTAATAATTTTAAATAATCTACTTTATTTCTTATATGAGCTAAACATTAATTTATTAAACAATATACTCTAAATTAAAATTTAATTAAATAAAAAATACCTACAAATTAAAAATACTATCTAAATGATCATAAACGAGAAAATTTTTATGAGACGACGGGTTCAGGGTGACAAGGATAGTTGCCGCGTTGTCACGTTGTATTGCGACCCTGATCCTCTGAACAAGGTATTCCTTACTCAAAGGATCCTATCAACAGACGCAGCGCGACACTCAAATCGTGAGCAAGTAATTTGGCCTCCTTAGACCAAGGACCCATCGTCTCGACATCGAAAGGAATGAAGTGGTAACGATTTAAAAGTTCTAAGTGCTTGGCTGCATTTATTATTCTACATTTCAAATAGTTTAAAGAAAGAAGTTTAAAGAAAAGACATTTGCGAGGCTCAACAGGTACTTTACCTACTAATACTTTCAAATTGTACTTTCTTGAGTGCGTTCTGAGCGCCCTCAAAGTAGGTATGCGTATATAAATTTTGTTTTTTTAAAGGTGCAACTTTAAAGCGTACTGCCTATTTTCATCTCTGAACACCGTGGTGTACTGCGTCCCGGCGGGCTGGGTTTGGGGCAGTCACGGATTTTTGGGGCAGCTTGGGGCAGTCGACATAGCCGGTTCGGGGCCTGTTCACCTGATTGGTTTGTAATTTTATTTATTTCACAAAAAAAATCATAAACCATAGAAAATAATATATTTGAATAATATTGAAAATATTATACTCGTATTTATGAAAGAAATATAAAAATAGACTTTATGATATAACAAAATTTATAAGCAAAGTTAATTTCGTTTGAAGAATATGGAACTTATAAGGTATTAAAATTTTATCTCTGTCTCTTTCTTGCAAATCAAAACCTTACATTTAAATGGTGTGACGTCACAGGCTAGTCAGTACACCGTGCGTTATAGCCTTTTCTGTCTAATAGGACATTTTAAACATTCATAACTTTGTCATTGATTTTTTTTTTTAAATAGGTATATCACTTTTATGATATAAATTTAGGTTTGATATTTAAGTATATGAAATAATTTAAAAAAAACAGTCAACTACCCTTTTGGACATAAAGATTGACTAAGATGATGGTCTATTTATCATTTCACTTAGTATTGAACTGACGCAACATTTTGCAGAGGTTCTCAAGCACAAAGTATTTGAAAATTTCTTTGCGACATTTTGCAATATTACCTCCTCAGATTACGAAAGCAATATAAAGCTGGCTTTTAAACTGCATTATATTTTATTTTTTTATTGTCACAGGTGGATCAAGTGCTTTTGGCTCAGCTTTGATGTTAGGCCCCCGTTTAGGCCGTTACACGCGGGGCCTGGCCCCTTTACCCCTCGGAAGCCCCGTAAATGCCGTTATGGGAACCTTCGTTTTATGGTGGGGCTGGCTAGCATTTAACTCTGGAAGTACTTATGGGGTATGTACGAAAATATAATTTTATATCAGAATATTTTTTTTTTTAGCATAGCATGTTATGGATTCATATATCAACGAAGTTACGTTTACTAACAAAATTATAATTTTATGAAAAACATGCAAACGTTCATTTTATTACGATGTATCACATTTTCACGGATCGATTTTAACATCCTTTGATTTGCTGTCTGGATGGATCCTCGCAATATAAAAAAATGACAGGCCAACATTTACATGCTTGTGTGTGTGACTCAATAGACCACATACTCTCGCTACGCCATATTAACCATATACAGACCGTTTCTGTATGCGTGAATTAGAACGCTGAATGCTGAACATTATGTAGGTACATATTTCTTTTAATATTAAATAAACTAAAAATGAGGGATTTGTGAAATGTGATTTGTAATTCGCCATTTCGTGGTGGTGGCCATCTTGAATTTGAAATTTGTCATAGTGGATAGTATTCTACTAGTCAAGTCCTTTCATTTGATACCCATATTGATGGGAGTAGTGAAAAAAAATGTAATTCGCCATTTTGTGCTGGCGGCCATCTTGGGTTTGAAATTTGTCATAGTGTATAGTATTCTACTAGTCAAGTCTTTTCATTTGATACCCATATTGATGGAGTAGTGAAAGAAAATAATGTATTTCGCCATTTCGTGGTGGCGGCCATCTTGGATTTGAAATTTTTTATAGTGAATAGTATTCTACTAGTCAAGCCCTTTCATTTGATACCCATATTGATGGAGTAATGAAAAAATATGATGTCCACCATTTTGTGGCGGCGGCCATCTTGGACTTCTTTTCATCAAACAAAGCTAAGAACACTCCCGACTAATTCACCTTTCATATAACAAAATTCGCAAACGAATCGGTTCATCCGTTTGGGAGCTACGATGCCACGGACAGATACACAAACACACAGATACACACACACGTTAAACTTATAACCCCCCTCTTAAAAAAAAAGAACCGATCGGTTAGGTGATATTTTTATTTACGCTTTCTGACGTCGACTCTCTATCCAAACAGTACGTAATCAACGGTAATATCTTAATTTTATTAAGCTTTAGTCACGATACATAATTTTTATATCAGTAAATTCATAGTTTTCCGTTTTGCTATTAAAAATATCCCAAAGACCAGGTAACGGATACCTACTTTCAGGTACTATTATTATTATTATTATTATTATTCAAATGCAACTAAAATAGGTAAAACCATTGCATAAACATAATTATAGGGAATGTAAATTGTAATCATAATAAAATTTTCTAATTTTTGTAATAAAATAATTTTCCTAATCTATGAGAAGACTAATAAAGTGTTCTTCTTCAGTGTTTTACACAAGGAAACCATAGCCAATCATATGAACTGTCGTTCATCCATAAATTTGACAGTAGCGTTTGGTTTTAATTATGGAACTAATAACTTTTAATATAGAGTCGGAAATGCCACTTCACAGTGTCGAAAATGTCAAACGCAATTTCGCGGGGGTAAAGACCGGCGCGAAAGCAGCTCCCACACCCCCACATCTACGTATACATGACAGCAACGTCTAGGCCCCAAACTAAGCATTAGCTTGTGTTTTGGATACCAAGCGAAGACATCACATACATATAAAAACCAAGACCCGGTACCAGTATTAATATTCATCATATAAAGACTGACCCGACCTGGGATTCGAACCCGGGACCTCCAGCTTCGTAGGCAGGGTCGCTACCCACTAGGCTAAGCGGTCGTCAGTTAGTGTAATGTTATGTAGCGCATTACAGCTAACTAAAGTATGAGTGGTTAGACGGGAAACACAGAAGAGGGCTTCTAGTCGATTCGTATTTTTATGCATACGAATGATTAATGTAGGTTATCTATAACTTTAAAGAAGCGTTTTTGCCTTTTTCAAAATCTGCTGAATTAGACCGACCTAATACACAAACCTATGTACAAAACTATCTAGTCATCTAAAACGAGATCTAGGTAGTATTTGAAATTACCTCGCGTGACTGCATTCTTTCAACAAACAACCAATTAGCGGTAAACGACGGGTGTTTACCGCTAATACGTTAAAATGCGGCGATTTGCGAACGCTCCGATTTAACTGGACATTTTAATAATTGAACGATTCATTCTCAATTAACGTAACGATAGTAATTTTCGATTGTTAATAGACTTAACGTTTTTTAATTTAATCAGTCGTTTGTATCAACGTAACAGACCAATTAAGTTACGGACGAATAGATGATATTCAAACGATGGCGATATTAAAATTCATTTGACTCGTCTTTCAGCTGAAAAAACTGTCTGTCTGTCTGTCTGAACGCGATAAACTCAAAAACTACCAAACGGATTGGCATATTATTGACACAAATGGACAGAGTGATTCAAGCGGGAGGTTGACATGTATACTATATTAATATTTTATGGAAATTTGTTGAAATATGACGATTATTGTTAAAAAAGTAGGAAAAAAATCAAGCCAGCTGAGAGCTTTCATCGAAAACGCTGCCTAATCCTTTTGAGATATAACAAAATAATGTATGGAGGAATTGTATATCTTTTATAGGACTAAAGAAAAGTCCCCGATGACATATGTCTATCTTTTATGGATAGCTTACTATACCTATTTTTATGTTTAAAAAAATGGTGTCATATGATGAGGTAATTTATACGGATACAGTATTAATCCTTATCAAATTGAATACGTTATTTACCTTCAGCATTTCATGCACATTATGATTGCCCTTTACACTATACAATTTAAATTAATATCTTAGGAGCTATCGCGAAATATAAATATCGCGCGACGGCACCAGCCGGCCATACCGGACGACGCGACACGCTTGGTTAGACTGAAGTTATCAATGTTGTATACAGAGAAATATTGTAGTTTGTTTTTAAGTATTTATTCTTTAGTTTTTCAAATATTTATAGCATTGAAAATAAAATACATTAAAAATACTCCAAGTAGCATGAATTTATGTTACATTTGAATCTAATTAAATCCAATCCACATGTTCAACGCAACAAGCTGATAGGACACTACGCAGAAAAAAAACTACGGCTTATATGCTCTGCTACCCGTGCAAAGCCGGGCGAGTCGCTAGTTATAAAATAATAATAACGGGACATCTCACACAGTGCCATCTTGACGACCACTTAGCCTAGTGGGTAGCGACCCTACCCACGAAGCTGGAGTTCCCGGGTTCGAATCTTAAGTCGGGTCAGTGTTACCCAAAACACAAGCTAATGCTTAGTTTGGGATCTAGACGTTGTTGTAATATATACGTTATTATTATTATTATCTAGTCTCAAAGTAAGCAAGTATTATGGGTACTAGTCAATTGATATCATTTACTTAAACATTCTAGCTCTTCACCCGCGACTCTGCTAGAGGAAACTACACAGTATACTGGAATCTTTTTTTCCGGGGTGTACCTACGCTTATTATTGTACAGATCGCGCGGCGAGAGTTTGGCTTTGACCGTTATTGCGCAGAAATTTGAAAATTGGGTATCAACGGGCAATTAGCGGGGTGCGGGGCGGGTGTGTAGGCGCACGCGGTGCTCTGATTGGCGCTCCAGTCGTTCCCTGTCTCTCGCATGCCCCGCGCACTCCTGTTGTACAATCACATTCACAAGTGAATTGCTATTTTCGTTAATTGTTTATTGTTGTCGATTGTTATTATTTGTTGAGTTATAGTAGGCATGGGCTACTATTAAACAATATGTAGCTAGCAAAAATGTTAAATGGAATTTACAAGAATGTACCAAACTTATCAAAGAAAAAGTATCCTTAATGGGTGCCCAGGAATGGGAAAAAATATGTAAAATGGTAAAAGATATAGAAGAAGAGTACGCCAAGAGTGACCATGTAGTTGATTTACTTACCAAGCAATTTATAATTCGCGTCGATGATAGTTCCGAAGACGATGATTCTGATGATGGTTAGGGGCTGTTCATTAATTACGTAAGATGATTTGGGGAGGGAGGGGGTCCGACTAGATCTTATTTTTTCTTACATGGGTAGGGAGGGGGTCTATTATAGTGCTTACGTAAGACCAAAAAAGTAATTTTAAATTATATTTTACGCCTACAACCAACTTTACAGCCTTATTTTTGCAGCTGTCACTAAAAATTTACATTGACACTTCTTTCCAAAAGATCCAAGTAAAACGAAAACAAACCAAACCACGAAATAAGTGCCAAATTGGTTAAAACATTACTATTTGTAATACAAACCTACGAATTTTTATATTTTTTTCCTCCTAAGTATTTCTATGTAATTTTGGTAGATAACGATCTTATGTAAGATTGGATAAGGGGGGAGGGGGTTTAAACAAATCTTATTTTTTCTTACGTAGGGGGAGGGGTGGGTCAAACAGTAGCGAAAATTGTCTTACGTAATTAATGAACAGCCCCTTATGAAGATGATGATGATTTTATTAAAAAACAATTATTTAGAATTTTCATCGCTGTCTCTGTAAACTTTAAAAGGAAATAAACATTTTATATAAGTAAAATAACTATCAATAGTTTTAATAAATGAAGAAGTTTATCTATTTCGTATTATTTTCTAGCATTATTACCACAGTACATGAATTTTGACCCACTCAAATATCCAACCTGGTACATAAAAAAGGAAAAGTATTGTGTGCGTGACAGTACCCATGCGCAGTAATCCCCTCCACCCCGAAGGTCAAAGCCAAACTCTCGCCGCGCGATCTGTATATTTGTATGTAGTATTGTTATTGTATATTGTTATTGTTGCTGCGTGTAACTAAATTTACCTAATCAATGAAAACTTATATGATTAGGTAAATTTAGTTACACGCAGCACAAATATACAATAACATATAGTACGCATATTATATTAACTGTCAATTATGTATACAAAAAGAAATTTTAATAACCATCCAATAAAATCTAGCTGTTAGGTATCACTAATAAACCTCATTACGTAAATAAAAAATATAGGCTACATTTCCATAGTAAATTGTATTGTCTACAGTGTTATTTTATAACGTTTGGTTGCCTTCTTTGTGACGACGCGCCCCAGACCTGGAGAACTAAAAGGGGCGGAGCGTGCGTCGGCCGGGATTTGGGACTATAGTTATTGGTTTTTTCGGGAAAGGTTTGTGTAGTCATATCTCAATATTTTTCTATTGAACTATACTGAAAGGAAACAAGACGGCCATCAGTTTTTTACCAAAGATCATTACATTAAGGTTTGGATAGTTGTTAAAATTTCACCTTGTATAACATGTCTATTTGTTCCGTGTTTAGGTGTAAATGTATTCATATACATATATATGATAAAGAATATTTTGTCTCGTAACCCATAATACAAATATAATGTTTGCTTACTTTGGGACTAGATGGCACTGTGTGGGATGTCCCAGGTATTATTATTATATTGACGGTGTCGTGATATCCGAGTGGTGACGAGCCTGCTTCTTGTGTAGAAGTTTGTGGTTCGAATTCCAGAAAACGACATGTATCAATAAGTTTTTTCAGACTTAAGTACATAAGTTTTTTCAGACTTAAGTACATAAGTTTTTTCAGACTTAAGTATTTAGGTAGACTACCACTGATTCCGTGCCTCGGAGAGCACGTTAAGCCGTCGGTCCTGATTGCTATCAGATGGCAGTCATTAAAATCGAAAAAAGCACGAACCCGCACTGGAGCAGCGTGGTGGAATAAGCTCCAAGCATCTTCATCTCAAGGGGAGGCCTAGGCCCCTGGGCATAATGGGCTAGTATAGATTTAGAGTATTAATTTAAACTACTTACTTTCAAATATAGTATTAAATACTAACTTTAATTATAATATCTAGGACATCCTACGCAGTGCTATCTAGTAGCAAAGTAAGCAAATATTGCGCTTGTATTATGGGTACTGTATTATGTTATGCTTGTATTATGCGTAATCATACTTAAATATTCTTTATAATATATGCATATATCTATAAATATTTGACGCCCAGACACGGAACAAATAGACATGTTCATGATGCACACAAATATTTGTCCCGGAAAGATTCGAACCCACAACCTTTTGTTCTGCAGTTAAGTCTTTAATGTGGGTCAATAGGTACTAAACTTTGTTGTTTCTAGGTGAGCGGCGCAAAATGGCAGTATGCAGCGCGTGCGGCAGTTATGACCATGATGGGATCCTTCGGAGGAGGATGTTTTGGTCTCGTGTCAGTATTTTTTATTTATTCACCACCGTTGCTACAGTACTACGAAGAAATCGATTAAAATCTTGTTTCAATTTTAATGTGTGTAGTGCGCAATAAAAGAATTTCGAAGTGAAACTTCTGTGGAACTATGTAGTGTATCCACAGACAAGTCAACCTTATAGACCACGCTTTGACAGGGAGTAGCATTCACCAAGGCTATGTAGTGACACTACATAACTACGTCACTAGTGAGCCGTCAGTTGGAAGCACGTCGGAAGCCATTAAATTGTCAATTTTGAACGAGCCAATGAAACCTAGCCGACCTCTCCCCGCACCCCGCCACTTTTTGGCGATTTCGTTTTCGTAATGACGTTCATTAAAGCGTGGTCTAAAGGTTGATTGGTCTGTGAGTGTATCTAAACGAAACTTCGAGACGAAATCACACGAACACGGTCAGAATCGAAATTTCAAATAAAGCTATTCAAGTGTGATTCTGTCATTAGCGACATTTGTTGTTGATATGTTGATATGGCCCTAAATCTAGCGTAAGTCAATTTTAATCTTAAATTTTTTTCAGTTACACCATGGTCAAGAACAAAGGTCGAGCTGATGTCATGGATCTCATTAACAGCGTTCTTGGTT
Organism: Luffia ferchaultella; assembly: GCA_949709985.1. Lineage (NCBI taxonomy): Eukaryota > Metazoa > Arthropoda > Insecta > Lepidoptera > Psychidae > Luffia > Luffia ferchaultella. Next base: position 5,536,288 of record OX453269.1, read on the forward strand.
CGCTCGTTTCAGTAACAGGTAAATTATTTTGTTCATATCAAGTATTTAATCAACATATCTGTATGTACCTAGCAGGTAGTGTCGTGATAGCCCAAAGCGCAACGAACCTGTCTCAAATTTATAAGGCCATAGGACCATGGTTCGAATCCAGGCGTGTACTAATGAGTTTTTCTGTCTTAAGTACATAACTATCACTGACTCCGTGCCTCGGACAGCACGTTAAGCAGTCGGTCCCGGACGCTGTCAATAGATGGAGGTCGTTATAATCCCCAACCCGCAGTGGAGCAGCATGGTGGATTTAAGCTCCAAGCCCCTCATCCCTCACCCTGGGGGAGACCTAAGCCCCTGCAGTGAGGTAAAAATGGGCTGATGAAGTGAAGAGAAGTATTTAATCATGCGACCTGTGATTATCACGTGATGCGCGATAATGCAAAAAAGTGGAGTAGGAATGTAACAGAATGATATCCAACTCTGTGGTATCCAAGAGATGGAAAAAGGAATCGGGAAGGCAGTTTACAAGATGGGAAGGTGAAATCAAACTGGCAGCAGGTCCAAATTGGAGAAGGGTTACTCGCGATAGAAAATAGTGGAAGCCATTTAGAGGAAGCCGATGCCAACAGGCACACCGGAACAATAGACATTTTGTGAATTTCGGAATAAAGGGCGTTATTATTATAAACAAGCGACCCGCCCCGGCTTCGCACGGGTAGCTCGGGGTCCTCATATCAGCTTGTTGCGTCGAACATGTGGATTGGATTTAATTACATTTAAATGTGACGTAAATTCATCCTACTTGGAGTATTTTTAAAGTATTTTATTTCCAATTCTATAAATATTTGAAAAAGTAAAGAATAAATACATATAATCTAAATACGCGTGCCGCGTCGTCCCGTCTGGCCGGCCGGGGCGGTGCGGTGCGGCCCCCGGCTCGTCGCGAGATATTTATATTTCGCGATAGCTCCTAAGATATTAATTTAAATTGTATAGTGTAAAGGTCAATCATAATGTACATGAAATGCTGAAGGTAAATAACGTATTTAATTTGATAAGGATTAATACTGTATCCGTATAAATTGCTTTCTAATTACCTCATCATATGACACCCTTTTTTTAAACATAAAAATAGGTATAGTAAACTATCCATAAAAGATAGACATATGTCATCGGGACTTTTCTTTAGTCCTATAAAAGATACACAATTCCTCCATACATTATTTTATTTTATCTCAAAAGGATTAGGCAGCGTTTTCGATGAAAGCTCTCAGCCGGCTTGATTTTTTTCCGACTTCTTCAACAATAATCGTCATATTTCAACAAATGTCCGCAAAACATTAATAAATTATATACGTAAACCTTCCTCTTGAATCACTTTGTCCATTGGTGTCAACAATATGCCAATCCGTTCGGTAGTTTTTGAGTTTATCGCGTTCAGACAGACATACAGACGCGGCTGGGGACTTTATTTTATAATATTTAGTGATTTTTAATTTAGGGTGCAGGCGAGAGCAGTAAAAAATGCTCGTGAAGACAAATCTAATGAGCTCAAACTGGGTGGGTTTACTAGTAGCTATGGCTGAGTTCTGTTATCCATCTACTAACTCTCTCTCCAGACCCCTATCACCATCTGGGCTAACATGCGACGCACGACAAAACTGCCACACGAGACGAGAAAAATTGTCGATCTCGACTTGTCTGTCGTTTTCTCTAACATGCACGAGTCACTCGAGAAAATATGTCACCGTGACTTCGCTTTGTCGACGTGACAAACAAATGTTACCCTATAATGAAAACATGTCATATTCTAATATAGCAACACTTTATCCGTTCTTTTTTATTCGTTCAATTTATAGCAATTTATAGTCTAAATTGTGTGATTGACCAGAGAATATATTTAATAATTTATTTTAACTGGCCATCGATCGTTTCTGCAACTAGAATTTTCAGCTTTTGTGTTGCCCATGGTTAAAAATGTTTTTAAATTAGTTTTTTTAAACAATAATATTAATATTAAGAATATTAATAATAATGATAATAATAATAATATTGAAACAGGTGCACTGCGCTCGGGCTATCACAATATATTAATAATATTAGTAATAATAATAATAGAGATATTATTAATAATAATGAGTAAAAATATTGACATTAATAATAATGATAATAATAATAATACAGAAACTGGTTCGCTGCGCTCGGGCTATCACAACACATAATAATAATAATAATAATAATAATAATAATAATAATGAAAATAATAATAAATATTAAAAATATTATTAATAATAATAATTAATAATATTAATAATTATTATAATAAATAATAAGAATAATAATATTAAGTAATAATAATAATACGTATTACATTAATAATAATAATAATAATACGTATTATATTAATAATAATAATAATAATAATAATAATAATAATAAGTATTAATATTATTTATAATAATAATAAGTATTAATAATAATAATAATAAATATTAATAATAATAATAATAATAAGTATTAATATTATTTATAATAATAATAAGTATTAATAATAATAATAATAAATATTAATAATAATAATAATAATAATAATAATAATAATAATAATAATAATAATAATAATAATAATAATAATAATAATGTTTTAAAATAATAATAGCCCGAGCGCAGCGAACCTGTGTCAAATCGATAAGGCCATATGGCCGTGGTTCGCATCCGGGCGTGTACTGATGAGTTTTTGACTTAAGTATGTTAACTATCACTGAAACCATGCCTCGGAGAGCACGTTAAGCAGTCGGTCCCGGTTGCTGTCAATAGATGGCGACCATTACAATCCGCCAATCCGCATTGGAACAGCGTGGTGTATTTGATTTCCATTTTGAGCTCTAAGCTCCAAGTCCCCTTATTTTTAGGAAAGGCCTAAGCCCCTGCAGTGTGGTATAAAAAAGGCTGAGGGAATGGAATGGAATAATAATAAAAATACCTTTTTTATTACCTAGAACCTAACACTGCAAAACAGAATAAAACGAAAATTTAAAGGGGGCTTCCATAAAACAAACCTCATTTTTTTATATTGTACGGTGTATGGAACCCTTCGTGTGAGAGTCTGACTCGCACTTGGCCGGTTTTTAAAATATACATAAACATATTTTTATATTTTACACCCAGAACTAAAACAAATAGGTGCACAAATATTTGTCCCGGGCGGGAATCGAACCCGCGACCACTGGCTCCGCAGTTAGGGTCTCTAACCACTCGGCCAAGCAGTCATCATGTCATCGATCATCAATTGTTTTTTAATTGTCTGTTTTCGGCGTTACTGTATCGTAAACAATATTTAAATAAAATAAAATTAAGTAAAAAAAGTTTTCCAAGCTGAATCGGTAACGAAACTTTTTTTTTATGCATAAAATACAACAGATTCAAACGTGTACAAACAAAAATAAAAATTTAACAATTACTTTCTACATAACAATATTTTTCTCACCGTTGTCGTCAACAAAAATTGCCGACGAGAAATATACCGCTTAAAAACGACAAAATTCGATAAAATATGGTTCGCATGTTAGGGTTTGTAGACAAAACTACCGTAGACGAGTAATTTTTCCAATTGTGACGGAGCGCGACGTGATAAAAACGTTGCATGTTAGCACTAGTAGACATATAGAGATATCTCGATTCGGGACGAGAATTGCCGTCGACAAAATTTTGTCGCGGCGTGCATGTTAGGCCCGCATGTGCTATGAAAAGTGCTCGTGGACACAAATGCTCAAACTCGGTGGGTGTACTAGCGTCCATACTGCTGGGTTGTCATCCACGTTCTCATTTTATCATCAGGCCCCTATCACCATATGATATGAAAAGTGTTTGTGGAGGCAAATGCTCAAACCTGCTGGGTTTACTAGTAGCTATGGATGGGTTCTATTATCCATCTTCTAACTTTATCATCAGACCCTCGACATCATGTTAGAAAAAGCGTTCGCATTGGAAAAGTGTTCTTTAAAAAATATAATGGTTCACAATCAGTAGAGCGATTGATGACAGAAAAGAAAAACTACGCGTCATCATAGTTACGTTATAGGATATATTAGACATGCCGTTGGTATGTCTAATAAATAAATTAAAAAAAAAAAAAAAAAAAGGAATCATAATTTCGGTTGACGCATATTTTTTTCCTATTCGTATTCGTTTTTTTTTATTATGAGGGTCATCCATGGCTCAACTGGTGATGAACACTTTTTTCAGAGCACGAATACATATCTAATGAACCAAATCTCGGTGAGTAGCTACTAGAAGCTACAGGTGGATTCTGTTATCCACCTTTCAGTGTCATCATCAAATCGTCGTCACCATGTGCTATGCAAAGTGCTTATGAAGACATATCTAATGAACGCGAACTCGACAGATTTACTAGTAGCTATAGATGATCTGTTATCCACTTATCAGCTTCAACATCAGATCAGCTCGAGGGTATAAAACCATAAAAATAGATTCATTTAACCGTTGAGGAATTCTCTCAATAGATGATCCTGGCTACATCAATAGACCCGGCAGCCAGATTTTTGCATTGTCATCAGCTGGGCTAACATGCGACGCACGACAAAACTGCCACACGAGACGAGAAAAATTGTCGATCTCGACTTGTCTGTCGTTTTCTCTAACATGCACGAGTCACTCGAGAAAATATGTCACCGTGACTTCGCTTTGTCGACGTGACAAACAAATGTTACCCTATAATGAAAACATGTCATATTCTAATATAGCAACACTTTATCCGTTCTTTTTTATTCGTTCAATTTATAGCAATTTATAGTCTAAATTGTGTGATTGACCAGCTGGGCTAACATGCGACGCACGACAAAACTGCCACACGAGACGAGAAAAATTGTCGATCTCGACTTGTCTGTCGTTTTCTCTAACATGCACGAGTCACTCGAGAAAATATGTCACCGTGACTTCGCTTTGTCGACGTGACAAACAAATGTTACCCTATAATGAAAACATGTCATATTCTAATATAGCAACACTTTATCCGTTCTTTTTTATTCGTTCAATTTATAGCAATTTATAGTCTAAATTGTGTGATTGACCAGAGAATATATTTAATAATTTATTTTAACTGGCCATCGATCGTTTCTGCAACTAGAATTTTCAGCTTTTGTGTTGCCCATGGTTAAAAATGTTTTTAAATTAGTTTTTTTAAACAATAATATTAATATTAAGAATATTAATAATAATGATAATAATAATAATATTGAAACAGGTGCACTGCGCTCGGGCTATCACAATATATTAATAATTTTAGTAATAATAATAATAGAGATATTATTAATAATAATGAGTAAAAATATTGACATTAATAATAATGATAATAATAATAATACAGAAACTGGTTCGCTGCGCTCGGGCTATCACAACACATAATAATAATAATAATAATAATAATAATGAAAATAATAATAAATATTAAAAATATTATTAATAATAATAATTAATAATATTAATAATTATTATAATAAATAATAAGAATAATAATATTAAGTAATAATAATAATACGTATTACATTAATAATAATAATAATACGTATTATATTAATAATAATAATAATAATAATAATAATAAGTATTAATATTATTTATAATAATAATAAGTATTAATAATAATAATAATAAATATTAATAATAATAATAATAATAAGTATTAATATTATTTATAATAATAATAAGTATTAATAATAATAATAATAAATATTAATAATAATAATAATAATAATAATAATAATAATAATAATAATAATAATAATAATAATAATGTTTTAAAATAATAATAGCCCGAGCGCAGCGAACCTGTGTCAAATCGATAAGGCCATATGGCCGTGGTTCGCATCCGGGCGTGTACTGATGAGTTTTTGACTTAAGTATGTTAACTATCACTGAAACCATGCCTCGGAGAGCACGTTAAGCAGTCGGTCCCGGTTGCTGTCAATAGATGGCGACCATTACAATCCGCCAATCCGCATTGGAACAGCGTGGTGTATTTGATTTCCATTTTGAGCTCTAAGCTCCAAGTCCCCTTATTTTTAGGAAAGGCCTAAGCCCCTGCAGTGTGGTATAAAAAAGGCTGAGGGAATGGAATGGAATAATAATAAAAATACCTTTTTTATTACCTAGAACCTAACACTGCAAAACAGAATAAAACGAAAATTTAAAGGGGGCTTCCATAAAACAAACCTCATTTTTTTATATTGTACGGTGTATGGAACCCTTCGTGTGAGAGTCTGACTCGCACTTGGCCGGTTTTTAAAATATACATAAACATATTTTTATATTTTACACCCAGAACTAAAACAAATAGGTGCACAAATATTTGTCCCGGGCGGGAATCGAACCCGCGACCACTGGCTCCGCAGTTAGGGTCTCTAACCACTCGGCCAAGCAGTCATCATGTCATCGATCATCAATTGTTTTTTAATTGTCTGTTTTCGGCGTTACTGTATCGTAAACAATATTTAAATAAAATAAAATTAAGTAAAAAAAGTTTTCCAAGCTGAATCGGTAACGAAACTTTTTTTTTATGCATAAAATACAACAGATTCAAACGTGTACAAACAAAAATAAAAATTTAACAATTACTTTCTACATAACAATATTTTTCTCACCGTTGTCGTCAACAAAAATTGCCGACGAGAAATATACCGCTTAAAAACGACAAAATTCGATAAAATATGGTTCGCATGTTAGGGTTTGTAGACAAAACTACCGTAGACGAGTAATTTTTCCAATTGTGACGGAGCGCGACGTGATAAAAACGTTGCATGTTAGCACTAGTAGACATATAGAGATATCTCGATTCGGGACGAGAATTGCCGTCGACAAAATTTTGTCGCGGCGTGCATGTTAGGCCCGCAGAACCACATATGTGTGCAAAATTTCTACTTCGCACTAGCCGAAAAAGCAATTACACATTTTGTAATGGACTACTCACCCTCATACGAACGTTGCAAGTTATATAAAAGCTTTAAATAATATATATATATATATATACCTATAACAACTTTCCGCCCGCGGCTCCGCTCGCGTGGACTTTACAGTTGTATCGAGACCCCTTTTTCCGGGAAAAAAGTAGCCTAGTCACTCTTCAGCTTATTAACTATATCTATGCAAAAAATCATGGCGGTCCCGGTACAGCTGTTTAGTTCACACGAACGGAGCCGCGGGCAGAAAGCTAGTATCTTTATAAATTATAGCCTATGTGTTATTCTGGTGTGTATAAGCTATATATGGTAAAGTTTCATTAAAATTCATTCAGTAGTTTTTGCGTAAAAGAGTAACAAACATCCATACACACAAACTTTCGCGTTTATAATATTAGTAAGGATAATGAATATAAAATTTGGCGAATTTGTAAATTTTAATATGTTAAATCACCTTTTAAAAAATATTTTCTTTTCAGCTGGATGTTTCTTGTACCGCGCATGGGAAGCTCTTTTAATAGGAACCGTAGGCGCCATGCTGGTCTGCATTACAGCACCGCTTTTTGACAGAATCGGCGTAGACGATCCTGTCGGAGCTTCAGCTGTGCACGGCGTTGGAGGGATATGGGGTAAGAGGACATACAGACAAAATTAGAATCTTATATTAATATTTGCTTATAAATACGTTGCGTATAAAGTTGTCGACATAGCCGAAGCGATTAGCAAGCTGAAGGGGCAAAGGACCGGTCGCAATTGCCGTAGAACTGATTACCGATGGGGTAAAGGATTTCACGAGTGGAGGCCACGTACCAGGAAACGAAGCATTGGACACCCCCCGGCCTGGTGGACTAATGACCTGAAGCACCATAACGGGGGTAGTTGGATGCGAAAGGCGGAGGACCGTGTGTGGTGGCAAGCCTTGTGAAAGGCCTATAGCCTGCAGTGGAGAGACACGGGCTGATAATGATGATGATGAAATACGTTGAAGAATACAATTACACCGAAGAACTGGAATGGCCGACATAATTCACATAACTAGCAAGTTGAAGTGGTAGTAGACAGGCCACACACTCGCAGAACCAATAACCGCTGAGAAAGGTTCTCGAGTGACGACCACAAACCAAGGGTTGTAGCGTGGGACGAACCCCCCACTAGATGGACTGACCTGGTGAAGGTGACGGGCCATCGTTGGTCACTGATGGCCCTAAGAGATCTACGTCAGAATCAGAATAGCTGTCTAGGGGTTGAGAAGATATATTGTTACCACAGATCAAGGAAGACAGGGTATTGAAGATGCCTTTGTTTTGTTATTTCACTAGCTTGAATTGATTTTAGATGGATATACCTACAGTGACAACACTTGGCTACTTTTTACAAAATAAATTAAACTTTTATTAAAATCTGTCTAAAAGGAAAATACTTGATTTATCCATTGCAGTTGTTTTTTAATCACAGACCAGTCAACCTTTAGACCACGCTTTAATAAATGTCAGTACGAAAACGAAATCGCCAAAAAGTGGCGGGTTGCAGGGAGAGGTAGGCTAGTTTTCATTGGCTCGTTCAAAATTGACAATTTAATGGCTTCCGATGTGCTTCCAACTGACGGCTAGTGACGTAGTTATGTAGTGTCACTACATAGCCTTGGCGAATGCTACTCCCTGTCAAAGTGTGGTCTATAAGGTTGACTTGTCTGTGTTTTTAATGCAGGCGTTATCGCAGTCGGGCTATTCGCTGACAACCCTATACCGTTGGACACTACGAACGGCAGAAGCGGGCTATTTAAAGGTAAAAAACATAATTAATGTTGTTTTAACAAACAATATCTACATATCATAGAGTAAATTAATTTGACAGCAGCGTTTGGTTTTAATCTCGTTTTAATAGTCATAAATGTCAGTTCACAGTATCGAAGTGACATTACGCAATTTCGCGGGGTTGAAGACCGGCGCGCGGGGATTTATCGGGAGTGAAGACCGGCACGCGGGGACCTCGCGTACTGAAACTCGCCATCTTACAAGAGCTAGCTAGAGTATGAGTGGCTAGACAGTAAACGCAAAAGAGGGCTTCTAGTCAATTCGTACTTGTATGATACATAGGTACATAAAATTGAAGTGTCTGTGATTTTGAAATAGAGACTTTTTTATGCTCGTAGATGGTAATCGACGTCCAAAACGGAAACTCACGTAATAAAAATGTTGTACGTCTGTTTGTCTAGGTTAATCTCCAAAAGGGCTGAACGAATTAAAACGGAAAATTCACTGGCATGTATATAGGGCTTTTTCGAGAACATTATAGAATTGGGTGTGAAATATCTGTATATTAATATATTATAAAGAATATATAAGTATGTATATCAGTCGTCTGGTACCCATAATACAAGCTTTGCTTAGCTTAGTACTAGATGGCGTTGTGTGAGATACCCCAGATGTTATTACTTTTTAGTCCAGAAATGTTTACCTGTGTAAACTTGAAACATCACGCGAAGTCGCGGGCAGTTCTCATGCTCATATGTTTATTTGTACCCTATAAAAACTCAAATACACGTTTTTATAATTTTTGTCTGCCTGTCTGTTTGCACGGGCTAATCTCCGAAAGGGCTGAACCGATTTTGATGGGACTTCATGGTAGATAGAGGATATTTAAGTACAATAGACGATTATTTAATTTGAAGAAAATAGGCTCCTTTTCAATAAAAATTGTAATATTTTATGTTTCATCAGAAATAACCCGGAGATATTTTACAATTCATTTTTTTTAAAAAGAAGTAAGATTTTCATGAAGTTTTCCAAGTGAGCTCCGTACATTTTTTTTTCAACACAGACCTTCATAATAAGTTACTAAAATTTACAACTGGCAATAAATTTGAAAAAAATAATTATTTCTTATAGCTGTTAAATAATTTAAAAAACAAAATGTTTAATGCATCCGATGCAGCAATTTCATAGAGTATTTCCCAAAAAGTAAATTTAAAAATTTTGTAAATTTGCGAAAAAGACAGCAAAACTATTGATGCAAGGTAGAGATTCTAGACAATTTCAGAGAAGTCCGAATTACTCGAAAGCTTTTACTATACATATTTTGGATTATTCTGATAGAGCATGAACCCAACTAGCGGCACCCGAAAGTTTGCGTACTATTTATGGGACACCTTGTATATCACGTTCTTTTTTTTACTAACATCAGTATGCCATTGATTGATGGTTGAATTTGACGATACTATTTTGCATTGCACCAACTTTACTTGTATAGTTCGCCTCAAACTTTATGGCGGATCGGAATACAACGCTGTGAGCGTGCTTACGCAGGTACAGTCATATACCCCTCGCTTCGCTGCGTCCCGCTACACCTAAAACTGGTTACTGCGACGCAACTTGTGTCTATGTTCACATCTGCCATAAAGTTTGATTGGAACTACACCTTGATTTAAAACTAGTAAAGATTTATGATTAAAGATTTTAACTGGCCCAATGTCTTAACATTTCTAGAATCAAATAGAGTAATATTTTTTAATTTTCATACATTTAGACAATCAGGGTAAATATGTTTTCACTCTTCTGATGCTTTTGATGATTGGTTGGCCGAGTAGTTAGAGACCCTAACTGCGGAGCCAAGGGTCACGGGTTCGATTCCCGCTCAGGACAAATATTTGTGTGCATGAACATGTCTATTTGTTCCGTGGCTGGGTGTAAAAGAAAATATATCTATATATTTAAATATTATAAAGGTTAATTAAGTATTTATATCAGTTGTCTGATATCCATAGTACAAGCTTTGCTTAGTTTGGTACTAGATGGCGCTGCGTGGGATGTCCGAGGTATTATTATTATTTTCGACATCGCCGAGTTTGAAATTAAACTGTTTTCATTATCCAAGTTCGGATATACCTGAAGTTTAACTGCCAGTCAGAAAGTCATTGTACATACAATATTTTTAATCTTGGCCTAGTTGGTAGCGAAGCCTACGAAGCTGGGGGTCCCGGGTTTGAATCCCAGGTCGGGTCAGGATTTATATGATGAATATTGATGCTGGTATCGGGTCTTGGTTGTTATATGTATGTGGTGTCTTTGATTGGTACCCAAAACACAAGCTAATGCTTAGTTTGGGGCCTAGACGTTGTTGTCATGTATACGTTATTATTATTATTGATAAAATTAAATTGTGATATTATTTACTAAAGTTGAATTTTACCAATCTCAAAATTAGATAATATAAATATAGTATAGTTTCGCTCACACGAGATATATCAAAGCCGTCACTGATCATGACCAAACAACTATGACGTACTAATAGTGGAGCCAAGGGTCGCGGGTTCGATTTCCGCTCGGGACAAATAATTGTATGCATGAATATGTTTATTTTGTTCCGGGTCTGGGTGCAAAATATTTATATATGTATATATCATTAAAAAAACAATACGTATGTATATCGGTTGTCTAGTAACTCATAACACAAGCATAATACTTACTTACTTTGGGACTAGACGGCGCAGTGCGAGATAATATTCAAATCAAATCAAATCAAAATATCTTTATTTCGTAGTTATGTAACATAATCTTGAAATACGTCTTAAGAGTGAATTTTATTATTTTGTGGAAAAACGTCACCACAAAGGCGCATTCAAAAATGCTGGTACCTCTCAGAAGAATACGCAAGAAACTGAGGGACGCTCTTTTTAACAAAATTATAAAAAAAAAAAATTAAATAAATAAAGCTTTCGTTTTATTGTAGTTTTAAACTTATTAAGGGGTAGATCTTGAATGTCAGCTTGAATGTCAATATATTAATAACGTGTACATCACAACTTCTAGGCTCCAAACTAAGCATTAGCTTGTGTTTTGGGTGCCAAGCGAAGACACCACATACATATAACTACCAAGACCCGGCACCAGTATTAATATTCATCATATAAATACTGACCCGACCTAGGATTCGAACCCGGGACCTCCAGCTTCGCAGGCAGGGTCGCTACCCACTAGGCCAAGCAGTCGTCATATCATGTCATGAGATATCCCATATATTATTAAAAATAGTGATTCTTTTAACAGGTGGAGATTGGTATTTACTTGGTGTACAAACGCTCACAGCTCTGTGCTTGGCCACTTGGGGTATACTCACCACGACGATACTGTTATGGTTCATAAACATGATACTGCCAATCAGAATGGATCCTTATGAAGAACTTTTGGGGGCCGATTTGACTGAACACAGAATAAGACATGGGCAGGTAGGTACAAAAAATCCGCATATTGAACCCGTATGAACATTTTAGTATAATGAGCGCGTCCTCTTCAACAAAATTATGTATCATAGGCTATTTGACACGCTAGAGTATAACAAACTGATTGCTATACTTTTTGAATTTTGGGAAAATACCTATTACTGCCGGAGATATAACAAATCAAAGTTTGTGCGATCACGACTCGTTCGTGACGTCACTCGGTGCCGCTACGTACAAATTACTCACGGTAGCCCATTGTAATGTAACCGAGTGACGTCATAACACGAATTATTTTAAAAATTCATATCTTCGGCATTTTTGTACATATCAATAAAATTCTTTCACTGATTAGTTTTTCTTAATAAATATGACATATTTCTATAATATGTAAAAATGACAATACTCGCTCATTATTATTTAGTATACTACTCCGCGTTCTATGTAGCATGTCTGAGTTTAGTATAGTTCCAATCAAACTTTATGGCGGATCGGAATACAACGCTTTATGCATGCTTGCGCAGGTTCAGTCATATGCCCTTCGCTCCACTGCGTCCCTCTACACCTAAAACTGGTTACTGCGACGCGACTTGTGCCTATGTTCACATCTGCGATAAAGGTTGATTAGAACTGTATTAGTGCTTCTTTTTGGATTTTGAACAACGAAGAAAGTGCAATATTCAAACCCACTTCTTTTCCAAACTATATAGGATGAGGTTTTAATGACCAGCCAAATTTTAATATAATGACCTTTGGTAAAAATCCGTTGGCCGTCTTGTTCCATTTTAGTATCGTTCAATAGGAAAATATTCAGTTATGACTACGTGAACCTTTCCCAAAACTTCCAATATACTAGTCACCGTTCACGAGGGCGCCAGTGCACGTGCACATGCTCTGCTCTATGTAAGTAGAAGGTGGCCAAATTTTGTTAAAAAATATTTAGGATATAATTATTGATTATGAATATTTGACATATATTTTTATTTACGTAATGAGGTCTATTGGTGATACTTAACATCTAGAAAAATTTTGGCTGGTTACTAAAATCTCATCCTGTATAATATAGGTAGGTACTCCTTCCTCATCAACCCATATTAAGTAACTTTTATTTCGTTGTCAAAGGTTGGTGTTTCTAGAGCGGTCTCAGCTTTGAGACCTTACCGCCGTTCCAACAGCATCGAAGAAGTTGGAGGGATAGGTGTCAACATTGGCCACGCCGTATTGGTCGACAAAATCGTTGAGGTATGTGAGGATTCCATTACGTATACTAGCGATGCCTAAATTATATAAGCATTAATGTCTACATGATGGCCACTAACAGTAAAATTTTCAATTTTGAGTTTAAGATAGGCCTTTAAAGTTTATCATCCCTCCCCCTCTCGACCCTTACACCCCACTCTCGGCCCTACCTCCCACACACATAAGGTGAGTTGGGTAAAGACTGGATCTGGGGGAAGATCGGTTACGTTTAATTTGTGGGACGTACGCAACATATATTGCCAATTTTACAATATTATTGTAAAATGGCGTCCTATGTTGATAATACTGTAAAATTGGCAATACAGGTCGCCTAGGTCCCACAAATTAAACGTAACCGATCCTCCCCTCAGATCCGGTCTTGACCCCAACTCACTTTACAAACTTTTGTAATTACTGTGCAAGAAGAAACATAAAAGAATGCCAGTACTTACTAATCATTGATCTGTGAATCAAATCGGATTGTTTACATTTCAGGAGCGCAAAAATAAAACGAAGAAGATATCATCAAACGCTTTTCAAACGCACTCAAACGAACATTTTAAACTGAACGAGATGAGTGAACGGAACGGAAAAACATTCGGTCGTCGGAGTCATGGCTTTTTAAATAAACGACCCGGTAACCCTGAGAACGAACTACATAGAACCATAGATACGATCACTCGAGAGATCGAAAAGGCAGCGAAATCGAAAAGTCGAATGACATCCGAAAACGCAACAAACCAAATGACGTCAGACGACAGGCGAAAATCGATCGGCGAATTCAAATTTCAAACATCGATCAACAACTGGCATAACGATGAATCAAAAAAAAGAACGTCTAACGCTTCGTTCAATTTCAACAACAACGAAAGGAATTCAATCATGGAAAATGACATACCGGAACATTTGAAAAATAAACGGTACAAAGATTTGAATGTTGAGGATTTGGAAAAATTTAGTCAATTGAATTCTGCACAAGATAGGTTCAGATATCGATTTAGTGAGACAGATTATGTAGACGATATCGAAAGAGCTAATTTAACTTGGATTGATTGAAATAAAATCAAGTATACAATAAATAATATTTTATAATTGACTGATCGAATGGCCGAGTGGTTAGAGATCCTAACTGCGGAGCCAAGGGTTCGATTCATGCCCGGGACAAATATTTGTATGCATGAGCATGTCTATTTGTTCCGTGTTTGGGTGTAAAATATCTATATTATTATTTATTATAAAGAATATTTAAGTATGTATGTCAGTTGTCTAGTACCCATAATACAAACTTTACTTAGTTTGGGACTAGATAGTTCTGTTGGGGATGTCCCAGGCATTATGATTATTAATCATCATCATCATCAGCCCATTTTTACCCCACTGCAGGGGCTTAGGCCTCCCCCATGGTGAGGAGGGGGGCTTGGAGCTTAAGTCCACCACGCTGCTCCACTGCGGGTTGGGAACTGTAACGACCGCCATCTATTGACAGCGTCCGGGACCGACTGCTTAACGTGCCCTCCGAAGCACGGTGTCAGTGATATTGTGCACTTAAGTCAGAAAACTCAGTACACGCCCGGATTCGAACCATGGCCCTGTCAGGCCTTATAAATTTAAGACAGGTTCGTTGCGATGATTATTAATAATAAAAAGCATTTCGTTCAGTATTATTTAGAAAAGAGATTCTAGAACTTTTTCAACTGTCATTGTATGTATTATAAGGACGAGTTAACATGACACCTCGCTCAAATGACGTTTGTGTAATGTATAGTGTGCAAAAAAAAATTAGATTTTTTTAGAAATTTATGGATTTAATTTTGATACCTACTTAACTCCATGTGATATCATATGTTAAATAAATTGAACAATACTGAACAATTGATTTCTGATGAAAACAAAACAAAAAGAAATAATTTGTTAAGAAAAACTCAACAGTTTCAACAAAAATGTTCAAACGTGGTTATTAAAATTAAAAGGCATAAGTTTCTAGAATAATTTCTCAAAAAAAATATTGATGAATTTCCCAGATGTTTTTGAAAATACATCTGACGATAAAATTGTCCTTGTGAAGGCGGTTTATCTTATTGCGCCGCTTAGCAGAGTAAAAAATCGAAGTTACAACTAAACAAAAAGTATGGAGGTAAAGTGAAATCCTCACGAACCAATGAAAATTTAATGAATTTACTCTAAAATAATTATATTGTAGTTATAAATAATTTAATCGTGCAAACTATTTTCTGTATGTTCTACATGTATGTTTTATTTCATGCTCTATTAATCACTGTTTGTTTCTTGAATAAATAAATAAATTAGTAATCATCTGTCCAGTTGACGTCACAAGGACATTTTATTAATATTTTTTTTTTAGATAAGACTTCATTTTTTTTAATTTTGAGGGGAAGGTATAAATTGGCCTATATTTTCTGGAAAAATATCAAAAGTATGTGTTAAAATTTATTTTATGAAAAGTATATATTTTTTATGAAAGTTGACACCTGTTTAAGCAGGATACAGCAACCATTTAATTGCATCAAATAACAGCCACAAATGACACTTTTGCCAGTTTCTTGCGTCCCAGACAAAAAAATATCGCTAAATTTGTTAACGTGTAGCGATTAAGCTGTCAGTGTCATGCGTTTCAGACGTTTCGTTTAAAGCGTTTATGGCGTTTGTAACTGCTACGTTACATCCACCTCGGTAGGTGGATCATCGTTCGTTCGTGTTCATTTAGAGTTTTGACATTTCATAGGGCATTTTGACATGTGACATTCGATACCGTTCCAGACACAATTTATGTGTTATAATGACTTTGTTAGTGAAATAATCGAGATTAGTGTTAATTACTTTATTATTACTTTTTATGGATATTTTACTATACTTCAACGTGTCATATCATATGACACAATTTTTTAAAATATTTTCTGTTTAAAAAATGGTGATTGGAAAGCAATTTATATGGATACAGTATTAATCCTGATCAAATTAAATACATTATTTACTTTTAGCATTTCATGTACATTATAAATGCCTTTACACCATACAATTTAAATTAATATCTTCGGAAATATCGCGAAATAAAAACTATAGCGCCACAAGCGATAAGCGTCCGAGCCGGGCCGGGCGGCGCATGGGCCGGGCCGGGGGATCGGCGCCCCGTGCCCCGACGTGATTCGTGTGATGTAAAATTAGGCCGAAATTATCAATGTTGTATACAAAGAAATATTGTAGTTTGTATTTATTTAATTATTCTTTACTTTGGAATTGGAAATAAAGTACAATAAAAATACTCCAAGTAAGATGAACTTAAATATATTTAAATCTAATCCACATGTCAACGCAACAAGATAGGTCTATACGACATAAAAACACTACGGCTTATATGCTCTGCTACCCGTACGAAGCCGGGTCGGGTCGCTAGTGTAAACTAAGCAAAATATTGTCTGTCTCTAATAACTAAAATAAATAAATAAACAGTTGTTATGCTATCGCTACTCGCAAGACGACAGCGGGGGTCGGCGCGAGGAAGCGGGAGGAAGATCGAGTTTCGAGCTGGGTGTCATGTTAACGCGTACGTATTATATATCAGTTGAACAATAATTATTGTGCAAGGAATATATAACAGTTGTTTGACTGGGGTCAGATTTGGGATGACTGAATACATCAGGCTTAATCACAAAATCATATGAACCCTAACTTTTGGGTGCCCGTGTCGGAACGCGTTCGCTGGCTACTGTGGATCGCCAACGTGATACACCTGGCGCGATGAGAATTCGTTTTTAATTTATATGAACAATTTAATATATATTTTTAAATAATTGTGATAGCCCGAACGCAGCGAATCTGTTTCAAATCTATACGGCCAAGTGGCCGTGGTTCAAATCCGGGCGTGTACCAATGAGTTTTTTCCGACTTAAGTACATTAACTATCACTGACTCAGTGCCTCGGAGAGCACGTTAAGCAGTCGGTCCCGGTTGCCGTCGATAGATGGCGGTCCTTACAAACCGCCAACCCGCATTGGAGCAGCGTGGTGGATTTAAGCTCCAAGCCCCCTCATCTTGAGGGAGGCCTAAGCCCCTGCAGTGGGGTATAAAAAGGGCTGATGGAAATAATATTTTTAATAAACTCAAAAACTATTTAAATTATTTAATTTAATTATTTCAATTAGTGGCGAATAAGTATTTAATTCGTTATATGGGTTTAAAAATATTATTCCTAAAGATTTAACCCTAAGCCTAAGACATTGGTTTGCAACCCGGGGCCCAAAAAAAAAAAAATTTAAAAGAAGAGAAGCGAATATTCATGAATTCATGAAACATGAGTGAAAACCCAGCAACATCAAAAATAACACTAATTGTTATCCGTTGACAAAACCAGTATCTTTATTTTAATTCATCTTTTTTGTCTATGTAATTTTTTTTTACTCAATTCTCCGCACTTGCGGCCCTCTGAAAATTTACCTAAAAATTTTTTTTTTTTGCACTTATAATAATAATAATAATAACAATAACACATACAATCACAACAACGTCTAGGTCCCAAACTAAGCATTAGCTTGTATTTTGGGTACCAAGCGAAGACACCACCATACATATAACAACCAAGACCCGGTGCCAGTATAATATTCATCATATAAATACTGACCCGACCTGGGAGTTGAACCCGGGACCTCCAGCTTCGTAGGCAGGGTCGCTGCCCACTAGGCTAAGCGGTCGTCGTTTATAAATAAAAGGTTGAAGATCACTGCCCTAAGAAGTCTGCAGTGGAACAACTATTAACTTAGTAGAACTTACATTTCTTAGATGATAACGTGTAATAAATTATAAATGAATACTTCATGATCATCATCAGCCCGTGTCTCTCCACTGCAGGACATAGGCCTCTCCCAAGGCTCACCACCACACACGGTCCGCCGCCTTTCGCATCCTACTACCCCCGGTATAGTGCTTCAGGTCATCTGTCCACCTGGCCAGGGAGCGTCCAAGGCTTTCTGGTACGTGGCCTCCATTCGAGAACTCGTCTACCCCATCGGTTATCAGTTCTACGGCAAATGTGACCGGCCCATTGCCAGTTCAGCTTGCTGATCGTTTCGGCTATGTCGACAACTTTGGTTCTTTGACGGATTTCAGTGTTTCTGATTATATCCATCAAAGAAACACCGAGTATATCCCGCTCCATAGCATGCTGAGCGACTTTAAATTTGTGTTTTGTTTAAATTGTTAATTTAAATAAATACTTACAAACATAAAATACAAAAATCGTAATTTAATTCACATTTTATTAGTAAAAATATAAATAATCGCTGGACAGTCAACATTCAATTAGCTTGTCGAATGAATAAACAAAAACGAAATGGTAACTTTTTTGCGTTCACTGTACATCACATCACATGCATTACCCAAGTTTCACCACATTACATCACAGAATAGAATTACTGTACCACTGATTGATTTCGGTAGGCAAAGATTGAAAGTTTTTGACGGCGTCCTCTAACGTATCAGGAGGAATGTCTAACCCGTACAACTGATATTCTTTCTGCATTTTACTACCAGCACTCTCGTTTGCATATACAGAATCGGAATTTTTCACTGGAACTATTATCTTCAAAGCTTGCAAATGTTCGAAAGCTTTTAAGATAACCGGTTTAGGTACAGTCTGAGCGGATGAATTTGCGTTAGCGAAGTTCGTATATCTGAAAGAAAAGAATAATCTTTAAATAGCGTTGGACGCCACCCGGCCAGATGGACTGATGGCCTGAAGCACCATACCGAAGGTAGTTGGATGCGAAAGGCGGAGGACTGTGTTTGGTGGCGAGCCTTGGGAGAGGCCTATATCCTGCAGTGGAGAGACACGGGCTGATGATGATGATATGTATATCACACATGTACATATGAATTTTTTAACATTTTGTTCTTAAAATCACCTCAGCTATACCGACCGTTGGGTCGAACATAATCCAAACTTATATAGCATGTAGATATTAGGTATGGCATGGACTCAGTGATAGTTATGAACTTAAGTAACAAAAACTGATTAGTACACGTCCAGATTCGAACCAAGGCCCCACAGCCGTATTTTGAAACAGGTGCGCTGCGCTCGGGCTCTCACAAACAACTACTACTATTCCGGACTATCATTGACTCCGTACCTCGCAGAGCACGTTAAACCGTCGGTCCCGGTTGCTGTCAATAGATGGCGGCCGTTACAATCTACCAACCCGCATTGGAGAAGAGTGGTGGATTTAAGCTTCAAGCTTCCTCACCCTGGGGGACGCCTAAGCCCCTGTAGTGGGGTATAATAGGCTGATGGAAATGGAGATATTACGGCACTAAACAGTTTCAAGTGAGCTGATGGCGCAAACCTACGGTTGTGGACAGAAACATGTTTAAAGTTGGACTACGTTCAGCCGAACACCCCATATATAATATACTGATCGGCTGAACGCAGTCCAAACTTATAGAGCGAGTAGAATTTATTGAACTAAACAACAAGTTTCAAGTGAGCAGATGGCGCAAACTAACGGTTCTTGAGAAAAACACGTTTAAAGTTTCCTTTTTTTTATTTTTGTTTAGTTTGGTAAGCTTTACACGCTTTGTTTGTTTGTTTGTTTGTTTACACACAAGTTTGGACTACGTTCATCCGAACATCAGCTTACTAACTTTTACATGCAATTCTTAAAAACGCGTGTTTAAAATACGTGGTATTATTCATAGTCTATCAACAGCTTTAGAAACATGGAGATTGCAAATTTTCTTCCCTCAAAACACATATTTTTTTACAAAACTTAAGGCCAATAATGGATTTACATTTTGTACAAATATAATGGATAGAAAAGAGGTCACAATGTTCTCAGTGCCCGTGAATATAATGATATACCTACTTTTAAAGTAAAATACTATGACCATGACGATGGTTTCTTTATTAAATGAAAATATGAGCAACACTTAAAAACTCTATATATTTTTTTTAAATCCATGTTTAATTTGGATAAAAAACTGGAGCAGCTGCTGAGTCAGCAGCTCGTAGGAAAATAGCCAAGCACGTAGAACTTTTAAATTGTTACCAATTCATACCTTTCGCTGTCGAAAAGATGGGTCCCTGGTCCAAGGATGCTAAATTATTTGCTCACGATTTGGGTGTCGCGCTGCATCTATTTAAAGGTGATCCTTTGAGCAAGGAATATCTTGTTCAGAGGATCAGTGTCGCAATACAGCGTGGCAAGGCGGCAAGTGTCCTTGGCACCCTGAACCTGTCGTCTCTTTAAAATTTTCTCATTTATTGATATTTAGATAGTATTTTTAATTTATAGGTATTTTCAGTTTTTTTTTTTAAATTAGATTTTAATTTAGAATTTACTTGTAATGTGTAATATGTTATTAGTAGTTATTCGGACATAATATATTTTTTTTATAATTAAAATGAATATCTGGCAAAGCCATACCCTTTTGACAGTCATTGGTAACAGGTTACCACACAACTCTTCCTACCTTTTTTTATTTTGTCGATAAAAGTATTACTTTATAACTGGAGAGGCTGGACAAACTATTTTTAAGGTTTCGTACCCACAGGGTAAGAAACGGAACCCTATTTACTGAGACTATGCTGTCCATCTGTCGGTCTCTGTCCGTCTGTCATCAGGCTGTATGTCATGAACCGTGATAGTTTGACAGTTGAAATTATCACAGATGATGTTTTTCTGTTGCTGCTATACCAACAAATACTAAAAAACCGAAAAAAATAAATATTTAAAGGGGCTCCCATACAACTAAGGTGAATTTTTTTCTCTTTTTTGCTTGGTATTCATAACAGCAACAGCTAGACGTTTGAAATATTCACAGAATATTTAGTTATATACTAAATTTGAAAATAAATAATTAAATAAAAATAAATCAAACAGGTTCACATATAATGTGATTTTTTTATATTGTACGGTGGTATGGAACCCTTCGTGTGCGAGTCCGACACGCACTTGGCCGGTCTTTAATTAAGTTTACTCAATACAACATTATCGTATTTACCTCTGTAACACCATTTCGAAATTCATCGGTTCACCATCAAATATGTCCATGCCATGTTTCATTGCTATTACTAAAGACAATTCTAGAATTGATAGAGATTTCAATTGTTGAACGCGGCTATCGAATGTCACCGTTTTGTCTATGACGGCACTCAATTCTGCAATGTCTATGTTAGGGTTTCTCAAAGACACTCTTGATACGACTTGAAACTGTAAAACAAAAATAAGATTCTAAGCATCTAAACGGTCCATTTCAACCACAAAGAGTTATATTTTAAACATGGGATAAATTTTGAAAAATGATTCAAACATTTAATTCAATTAAAATATTTTGTAATAAATACTCTAAAAGTTGCTTATTTCTATTGAGAAAGGTGGGTAATACTATCGGAATTTTGTCCAGAAAAACTTTTAGAATAGTCAAGGGAATAATCGAATATTACAACATAGAAAATTTAGATAAAGTTTCGGAAATTTTAGAGTCAATATTAAAATGTGGAATGTTCTAGAATGTTAGGGATAGACTAAATATTTCTTGATAAATTAATATGAAACTATAGAAACTTCTTGATTATATGTGAATAACTAAGTTCCAAAAAAATATTAATATAATGGAAATACTATTGAAAGTACAAGCATGTGTGGAAAACCCCAAGAGCGCATTCTTTGGACTAAAGTAAACTTTTTGAATTATTATGAATACCTAAAATATTCACATTTTTTACAAATACGTAGAATTTTCCCTCGAAATTTAAGTTAATGTAGACATGCCATTGCCATTGTTGATCTCTGGAGATAAAATAGTTTTTTTTTTTTTATTCAAGGAATATTTATGTTGAATATGATACATTTTCCTCGAATTTTCGGACAAAAACTTTTCGAAACAAATAGCTAACACAAACCTAATACAATGTGAAATTTTAACAACCATCCAAATTTTAATGTAATGATCTTTGGTAAAAAACTGATGGCCGTCTTGTTTCCTTTTAGTATCGTTCAATAGTAAATTATTAAGATATGATTACACGAACCTTTCCCGAAAAAATCAATAACTCTAGTCACCATTCACGGCCGCTGCCTGTACACTCCGCCCCGTGTTAGAGGTCACGGGCGCGTCATCACAAAGAAGGCAACGAAACGTTATAAAATAACACTGTAGATAAAATAATTTATTATGAAAATGTAACCTATATTTTTTTTTATTTACGTAATGAAGTCTATTGATGATACCTTAAATCAATTTTTGTTTTGGACAGTTGTTAAAATTTCTTCCTGTATAACTTTACACAAAGGTGAAAAAGTAGCAAATTTGATCCAATATAACTCAAGTTACAACCAGATATAGACATACTATTTTTTATGTCTATAGAAAAATGGATAATCATAATCAATAAAATGCACTAAAAAAAATATACAAACCAAAATATCTCTGAATATCTGCTCGTTCGTAGTGTAATAACATAATTTTTCTATAGCATCTAGAACGTTTTGATCTTTAGCCAGATTTGAAATGTGAGTATTCCAGTTTCTCACAAATTCCTCATCGAAATTATCAAAAACAGATTTATCTATTTTGCACTTTACTAAAACTTCATCTGGTAATACATAATTAGTATGTTCATTGTCTATGTCCATTTTCTCAACATTTTCCAAATTTTTCCCTTTTATTCTCTTCTTTTTCGGTGTTCGAGGGATATTTTTTATTATTTGTGGCAAAGACAATAACTCTATAAAAAGATCTCTATGAATATCACAAGGTGTTTTAATTTCTAATTTATTGGAAAATTCATCATCTTCATTTGGAAATAAAAATATGTGTATATGAGAGAATCTCGATTTCACTCTCTTTTCGAGAAGTTCAGCAACATCAGGCCTACACGTTAGACCTGCAAAGATGTTGATGAATTAGAATAAAGTAGCTTATTTCTAAAGTAGCTATCTTATAGAAGATCCATCGGTTGAATGATCTCAGAGTTTCATATATACCCGTCATATAAATATAAATTTTTAGGTAATTCCTAGGTATCCCTCTCCTTGCCCTCCAACCAGGAGGTAGTCCTAAGAATTTTAAAGGAGCAAAATGTTTTATTATTAATTACAAGAACCCTTTTGGAGCTGATTGGATAAATCAAGAATTCTTTTTTTTTTTAATGTTTATTTTACCATAACGTAAAAATTTTAAATACCACATCATATTTCGAAAGCGGAGACCTGTGAATTGTTAACCGATTATAGACGACGCTTACCTACAAAAATATTGCGTAATTTTTTAACCGATATACTAGAAATATTTTAAGTTCCAAAATGTGGTGTTGCTATCGTGTCAAATAATGACAATTTTTTTTGAAGACTAATATTTAAATATGAAAGTTACTCTAAAATACCTTCTATTTTTAAGCAGCTTTTAGACATCACAGAGTTTGACAGAGGTATATATAGCACACCAATGTTTTATGTATTCAAGTACCGTGGGTCGAACAATTGACGGCTCTAAGGTAAAGACAGTCACGCGCGCGCCCTCTTTATACCCACCATTTCGGTTCGCTTTGTTCCAAACGTTAAAACTGACATGCCAATCTCTAACGTCCATTTCGTTGGTGAGCGAACATCGCCGCACACGTCATCACAAGGCACAAGACGACCGTTTAGCCTAGTGGGTAGCGACCGGGCGACCCTGCCTACAAAGTTGGAGGTCCCGGTTCGAATCCCAGGTCGGGTCAGTATTTATATGATGAATATTGATACTGGTACCGGGTCTTGGTTGTTATATGTATGTGGTGTCTTCGCTTGGTACCCAAAACACAAGCTAATGCTTCATTTGGGGCCTAGACGTTGTTGTGATGTATGTGTTATTATTATATTATTTTTTCCTGGTTTACAGGGGATACAAAAAACTGTTTAGTTAAATGAGAGACAGCTCAAAACAGTGCAAAACCGTATGATGATGAGATGTCGACTTGCGCGGTTTTACATAAAAAATACTAGCACGGTATTATATATAATTGAGTAACAGCCTCTGATTGGCTGATATATTTGCACTTGATACGTCGAAAAAAGCGCGCTTAAAATGTGCATCCAATGGTATTCAAATGTTGAAACGTCCAAATTTCGACTTGTGCGGTGTTGTTTGCTCGCCGAAAACGATATGCCACTTTCAATTTTGTTCCTCTACAATAAAAACTTTCATAAGTTTATATATTTCTTGGGTGCTAAATTTCTGCCCAAAATTCCTAGCCCATCTTCCCTCACAGGAAAGAATGTATGTTGTTGTTTAAGCCTGAATATAATAATACATGGGACTTACCACACAATGCTGTCTAGTAGTAGTGAATGTGTCTTCTTTTGAATATAGACCTCCCAACAAAACCCTATGCTATTTTTTCGACCAGCATTCAGTAGACTTCTGCCACATTTATCAGATCAACAGCACCCAACACTCTTTTGAATATCTCAACATCATTTCAACCGCCAGATGTCCACTGTCAGACATCTGGCCTAGGTTTCCCACTAGATCTCCATAGCACAATATTGTACCACCTATGACCAAGGTCAGAGGCGGCCCACCACCTTCTATACCAGATCATCAATCCAAAACTAAAGGGAGAACGTCCCATGCTGCAACGGCCCTATCGTGGTCAGCACTTGAGAACTTTTGTTCCTCTTTCCACCCATTGCTATTACAACTCACAAATTCTGCGAGCTATTATAATCGCTCAGTTCTTCTGCAGATGTCTTCATTACAAAGTCCATCTCCCAGATGAATTCCAAGAATAGCTTTCTCCATAACATGTTGAGTGAGAAGGAACCACATGAATGTATTGACATTTGTAAGATTAACTCACCTATGACGCACATAGGAGCTCGTTTACTATGCGTTATGTCAAACAGATTATACAATAACGACTGGCTGACCCCTGAATGGCAGAAGGCATCAAATTCATCCAAAATGAATATGAGACTTTTGCAAGTACGATCGGCACCAGTTTGCAGACAAGATAGGAGAAAAGAGAAGTTCTCTGCTAACGTGCCGAAGACTCTGTCGCCGACTGCATTTTCCAATTGCATCTGTAAAGAGAGAAATTTTGTTAATAATTTACACTGTTCGCATACTTTAGCATATTCGGCAGAATTTTCATGATAGACTATAAATAAACAACACTTCAAAACTAATTGTATTTATAATCTTTTTAATTTATAACAAAATTCAAATTTATATTATTTCATAAATAATAACAATATAATTAATTAAATAATACATTAAACATTGTATGGATAATTAAGATCTATAAAATAAAAACTAATTAAAAACTAAAAGTATTTACAAATTAAAAAATACTATGTAAATTATGATAAATGACAAAATTTTAAAGAGACGATGGGTTCAGGGTACCAAGGATGCTTGCCGCGCTGTATTGGGACACTGATCCTCTGAACAAGGTATTCCTTGCACATGAATAAATAAATTGTTTCAGTTATAACACAAATATAATAAACATACAATAAACCAATAATATAAGTGGACAAAGGAAGCCCAAAATCAATTATGGAATGAAATGTAGGGATTAGTACAGTTCCAATCAAACCTTATGGTGGATGTGAACATAGGTACAAGTCAGTAACCAGTTTTAGGTGTAGCGAGACGCAGTGGAGCGTGGGGCATATGACTCAACCTTCGCAAGCACGCGTAAAGCATTGTATTCCGATCCACCATAATGTTTGAATGGAACTATACAGACAAAATATTCCTGAGAGCACACCTGCGAAGGCTAGGCAACTCCTTCACACACAAGTATGAACATACCTCTGCATAAGTATATTATTATAAGTTATATCATATTAATTAATCTAACCAATCAAAAAGCAATTTAAACAGCTTACTGTCAAGTAAAGTGGCTATATATTTTTAGTTTAGTAGATCAACTTCGGCCCGTCCTTGGAATATCAGTTCGTCAATCAAACAGTTACCTTTATTTATGCAAGCAATCTTGATTTGCTATTGATAAGTGTTATGTATAAATCTAATACTGGCGTAAATGGTGAGTTTATATTAACATCCCGTACAACTTTATCATGCACGCACGGTTGCCAACAAGCCACTTACACTAAGCAATATGAGTGTATTGTAATGATGTTGGCACTAACTTGTCGATTCAAACGACTTGAGCGACCTACCATTGGTATCGAAACCCAGCATGTGTATGTTAGACCACCCACAATAAAGAACTAGGTAGAAAACTGAAGTATCCACTTTCACATGTGACTGATTCATTTAATTAGAATTGCCGTAATAACTGTACTGTGTAACGCGAATACACTAGAAGAACTAAGACCACTCAGGATTGTCTGGTCACTTCACCACCAGTAGAGCTCTTGTGGCATATGACTCATAGAGTCCTCACTATGTGCATATCCATTGTGAAGGTGATGCACTAGGGGCATCACGCAAGCATTTAGGGTTACTCTATTTCAAACCAGATGAGTTCTGTGACCTACAAAATAGTCAAATCATACACTTCATACAAAGTGTATTTGGGAACGGCTGTTAGTAGGGTCAAAGATTGGGGACACAATCTAATTATGTTGTAGTATAAGGTAAGCCCACCCCAATCCAAAATGATAGATAGAATATGATACAATTTACCTAAATTAATTTTAATATTTAATAAATAAACTGAGATATTTTGTTAAATAATAATAATGTATACATGACAACAACATCTAGGCCCCAAACTATGCATTATCTTGTGTTTTGGGTACCAAGTGAAAACCACACACATAGTTACATGTAACAACCAAGACCCAGTACCAGTATTAATATTCATCACATAAATATAGACCCAACCTAGGATTCGAACCCGGGACCTCCAGCTTCGTAGACAGGGTCGCTACCCACTAGGCTAAGCGGTCGTTAACATCAGTATTCCTTATTAATAATGATAACGCCTTATACCACGCGGGAATATCACTACGTGGCTACGGCCATAACTTAATTTGATAGCCATTCATTATCAGCTGTTTATAAACCAAATCTAGAAAATATTTTCTCAAAAATTATAAAATTGACCAAAAAAATATATTTCTGCTTGTGATCTGAATGGCTATTATCTGTATTCCATATTAGTTAAAAGTTTACCACTTGTAAACAAAAGAAACACAGCAAAGTAATTAAATAATTAAATAATGTACTACATAGTTAAACAGTATAGCTGAGTTTATCAAAAAAAGGACCAATCAGATTTGAAATGATTTAATACCTGCGCTGTTATGGACTTCAAAGCGATGATATCTTCATGGTGTACCACACCGCTAAGTTTTACCACTAAAGCGTCATCTTGCATATGCAATTCTTCATGAAGTTGATGTAGAACGGAATTTATGAGCTGTAAATAAGATGTGAAAATAGCTTTCAAGAATACCAGTAACATCAGAATGTTTTCTTCGTTCCTTACTTCTACTTTATTTGCAACTGAACTTCCCAGAGAATGCGTTCCTGACGTTTGCATCTCTATCAAGCAAAATTGTACTGACTCGTAAATACTGAACGATATTTGTGAATACATAAATAACTTAAAATAGCAGCGTAAAAAGTAGACGTTAAAGATAAACTTGCTAATCATGTCAGCCGCCTCAATAAAATCACAAAATCTTTTAAAGGGTAATGTATACGCTTTTACAATAAAATCCCAGCTGACATTCAAGATCTAGCTCTTAACAAGTTTAAAACTACAATAAAACGAAAGCTTTATGCAAATGCTTATTATAAAATATCAGACTACTTAGATGATAAAAATCCATGTGTGTAAGCCACTTGCCTATCAATTTGTTTCAATAACAATAATCTTTAAGCACTTATTGTAAAAAAAATTGTTTATAATTTTCTTAAAAAGAATGTCCCTCAGTTTCTTGCGTATTCTTCTGAGTGGAACCAGCATTTTCGAATGTGTCTTTCAGATGACATTCTTCCACAAAGTAATAAAATTCACTCACTCTTGTGACATATTTCAAGATTATGTTACATAACTACGAATTAAAGATATTTTGATTTGAATTGGCGTGACTGTCACGGAGAATTTTATTTCAATACCTATTCAACAATTTTATAGAAAATGAATTAATTGCAGTATCAAGAGAAACTTCAAATATTAACTCTTACCTATTGTATGTATTATAATTTTTAGAATTTGTAGCAATTATATTAGCTAACAAATTATAGAAGTTTAAACAATGTTGATAGCAAGAGCTATAAAAATATTTGAGGAATTGATTCTCCTACGTCGATTTGAATAAATTAGGGCTAATAGCAGTAAATTGTATCGTCCGCCTGATTCGTTAACCTTCTAAATCCATTTTGGCATAGTTAACAGAATGAAAAAAAAACTGATTAATATCCTTGTTGATTTAGCCTACAAAATTTTGAAAATCCCGTTGGATTTTATAACTTTCCTTCATATTTTAAAAGTATAACCAGCAGTTTACCTTTTACACATCAAAGAAAATTCCGAAAAACTATTATTTAGCAGCTATTCATGGTAAAGTTTCAAATTCAAAAAGTTTTAATTCAATATAAGATGTTTACACACACTTATTGAATGTCAAAATGTATTGATTAGGTACAATTTAGTTGAGGATTTAGCAGTTTTTAGAGTTAATTTAAATAATGGAATCTAAATAAATAAATAAAGTATATAAAAATTAAATGAATTCAATTAGTCATAAAATTTGTATTTATTCCTTATCAAAAATTCAACAATTAGTTTTGTTCAATATAAAACAGTGTTAAATCTAAAACCGATTTTTTTTAATAAACAATCTGTAATAGTAATCAACAAACATTATTACAGTCGCAGATGTTTGTATTTGTAAGTAGTTTAGCATTTTAATATTATTAATGACAAACATTTATTTTTTTGCTGTTAAATGTATCACAGTTAATACACTCCTCATCAAAAAAATCGAAACACTACTGCAAGTGCTATTAAGGTGGCATTTAATTAAGAAAGAAGTTTGATATCATTAAAAAAAATACTCCCATAAATAAAAACTCTATTCAACTGCAGCAGCGGCTCTGTGAGATTCGAGGGTTGACTGTGAGCGATTCTACCATTAGAAGAAGATCGGCGGCGCGTGGCCTGAACCCTCATAAACCAGTTATTGGCCCAAAATTTACGGTAGATCACCAAATGCGCGCTCTAGCTAATCTCTAAAGTGCCAATAGGATATTTTCGTTGTGAAGATCGGCTGTTGGTAAGGAAGCAGTTTTTCCGGCATAGCATTTCTCGCTTTTTTAAGCTGATATAGTCGTTAATCCTTCGCCACACGGTAGATGTTACTTTGAAATTTTTGATTGGTATAAAAAGTTAATTTTGCCCAAAAATGGACTTTATATCAGTCTATGACTTAGCAGTTTAATGAATTAGGGCGACGATATGAAAATGCAGTACCTAACTGCGTATGACTTATTTAAAGACAGAATACTACATCGTCATATCATTTCTAAATTAGGTTAGAAACTATGTATTAAATTCAAAACAGATACTAACAGTGGTTTTGCCGCTGCCTCTGTCACCAATAATCAAAGCAGAATGTGATTCTCCATGAGTGATAGTTTTCTTTACAAGATCATACACTCTTTGTCTTTCACGGTCTAAACGCCTAAACGTTATATTGTCTTCCAGTATTTTTAACTTAAGATATTTTCGAGCGAGTTTAATTTGTTCAGAATTTGTTGAACTTAACATTTTATTTTAGGCTAGATGTAAAGAAGTATTACTTTTTAGCGCTTTGTTATGAAACTTTACCAAACTTTACGCGGTTTTTTTGTACTTAGAATCTGACATATGGACAACTAACTGACAACTGCTGACAACTACTGACTACTGACCACAGCTACTGACAACAGTGACAACCACAGAACAATCGATTGAAATCATGGGTTGAAAGGTTGAAATTGAAACTATGAAATCTATTCTTCTTGGCTTGACGTCGTTACCATATAGTTACAATCAAACTTTACGGCGGATCCGAATGTAGGCACAAGTCACATTGCAGTAAGCAGTTTTAGGTGTAGCGGGACGCAATGGAGCAACGGGTACATGCAGTGGCGTATCCAGGATTGAAGCTTGGGGGGGGCCCATATTTTTCATTAAACTTAAAGCCTAAATTAGTGCTATATACATGCAAACCACGTTTTACAATCTTAATAAGGAAGCTAGGGAATTTTCTTAAATTCATGAAGACATCTCATATAATAAATAAATTAACCTAAGTATTTGATACTGTCAACTTGATACCTCCACGCATTCCGGAGAAAAAAGGTCTGGACAGACTTACGGACGGACAACGAAGTGAATCTATGAGAGTTCCTTTTTAGGGTCCCGTACGTCAAAGATGAAAAAAGGAACCCGTATAGGGTCATTCTGGTGTCCGTTTGTCTGTCCGTCTGTCTGTCCGTCTGTCACGCCCTCTTACTCCGAATCTACTAGATGCAAAAGTTGAAATTCGATACATGTACAGAGTTTGGTGGCCCAATAACGAACATATAGCGTAAATGAAATATTTCCATTTTAGAGAGCAAAGTAGAAAATAAAAAAAAACTTGTTAAGTGCTCCTAGTGATGTGTCAAATGAAAGTGCTTATTATAAAAAGTACAAGCATATTTTATTTTTAACTTTAATATTCATGGTTTCAAAATTAAAGAAAATTCAATATGGGGGATATTGAATTTTCTTTAATTTTGAAACCCCGAAACTGTAGTGAATAAAATTTGGAAAAATAAATACGGAAAATAGAGCTTCATTTATATTTTACAGGAAAAACTAAACAGTAAACAAATAATATCATTTTGGGGGAAAATAATACTATTAAAAACAATTCTCAAGTCCCTATGTCAGGGTTGCTCAGCGTGCTATGGAGCGGGCTATGCTCGGTGTTTCTTTGACGGATAAAATCAGAAACACTGAAATCCGTCAAAGAACCAAAGTCGTCGACATAGCCGAAGCGATCAGCAAGCTGAAGTGGCAATGGGCCGGTCACAATTGCCGTAGAACTGATAACCGATGGGGTAGACGAGTTCTCGAATGGAGGCCACGTACCAGAAAGCGAAGCATTGGACGCCCCCGGCCAGATGGACAGATGACCTGAAGCATCATACCGGGGGTAGTTGGATGCAAAAGGCGGAGGACCGTGTGTGGTGGCGAGCCTTGGGAGAGGCCTATATCCTGCAGTGGAAAGACACGGGCTGATGATGATGATGTCATGGTTCATATCAAATGAAAGTGCTCGTTATGAGATATATATATATATATATATATATATATTTTTCACAATGTTTAATACAATTTTAAAATGCGTAGTTTAATAGACATTTAAGAAAATATATGATAATCTCCCATTGCCCCCTTTATCTCAGAAATTCCTGCGCCTAAAATTTAATCAAAAATCCGTAATAAGTACGAAAGTTTTCTCATTCCCACAGGAAACGCAAAATACCTATTCATGGAGAGAAAATGCTTAGATATAAAATGTGTTGCTTAATTTTACTGAGAATTAATAAGTCAATTTGGATTGTGTAGTGGCCATGTAGTGGCGAATTCCCATACAAACGGTGAAAACGGTTGCGCCCCACTAAACCTTAACCGATTAGCGCAAAGAAATATATGGTACTCAGATCAGCAAAAAATAGGTTTATTCCTTTTTAATTTTTTAAAATATTTTGATACATCATAAGAAAAAAACTTTCTTATGATGACTTGAATGCGCGAGATTTTATTTCTATTTTTTTTTGTCTTTTTTTACATTTTAATATGAAACTAATTGTATTTTCACATGTGAAAAACATAAAAAAATAACGAATTTTGATGAGATATCAAAATGCAATTACTTTCATGTTAAAATGTTGTGAAAGGTGAAACAATTTCGAGAAAAATCCCACGCATTTAAGTTTCTTTTTCTTATGATGTATTTAGGAAATTCAAAAATTTACAGATTTTGTAGTTCCCGCTGCCATCGTAGGCATTGAAAATGACTTGAGAAGTTTTAGAAAAAATTAAAAATTCACGTACATTTAGTGTTAATTTATTTATTTTGAAATCATGTAATATGAAAACTAAACAACTCAAAACTTAAACCAACCAGCAATTATACATTTCCACATATACCATGCCCATATCCATAAATACAAGTTTTTTGAAATTTGTAAATTTTCAGGGCCCACCTACAGGCCGCAATTATTAACCGATTTTCAAACCGTATTCACCATTCGTTAGACAATTTAGTTCCTCAGATGGATTTTTGGCTAATTTTCGATAACTCAATAATTTTCGAAAATATTCATATTTTTGTATAAAACGACACCCGGAAATCCCCATTTTTAGACATAATTTCAATTTAGAAAAAAAAAATTACCAACCGATTTTCAAAATTTCCAACGGATATACCCGATAAATATGCAACTTTTGAAACCCATAGGACCCCGATCCCTCCGTTATCCTCGAAGATATAGCCAAATTTACGTCTCACAGAAAAAGGATCTGATAACCATTTCCAATGGTAAAAGAAAGAAAGAAAGAAAGAAAGGAAGAAAGAAAAAAATATTTATTTGGCACACTTACAATAACACCAGTAATAATGTTTTAAAATATAACAGGTAAAAATAGAAATATAAAAATGAACAAAGTAAATTAATAAAAAAATAAAAATATAACAGTCGGGATTCTAAATAAACTAAAACAGTAACAAAAAGTAAGTGACCAAAATGGTTTCCACTCAGCTATATGTCAGGGCATTTGAATGCCGAGACGCTGGTTTTCTGTGGAACCAAGGAGTGGCCAATGGCTCGTATCTTATAAATATTATTCAGGCTCTGTATAGTATTATTAAAAATTTGTAAAACATGTAAACCTAGTTTTTGCTGATCTGAATACCATATATTATTTTTTGCGCCGTTCGGTTAAGGTTTGATGGGGTGCAGCCGTTGACGCCGTTTGCATGGAAATT
The DNA here is from genome assembly GCA_949709985.1 of Luffia ferchaultella. Taxonomy (NCBI): domain Eukaryota; kingdom Metazoa; phylum Arthropoda; class Insecta; order Lepidoptera; family Psychidae; genus Luffia; species Luffia ferchaultella. The sequence continues at coordinate 5,569,710 of OX453269.1, forward strand.
CGTCACTCTAAAAATGCCATGTTTGAACAGAACTTATTACGTAAAATGTGGTCAGCATTCAAAAAATAGCACTATACTTATTTAATTGTATTATGGGTATTTTGGTGGTGTAAATAATTTACTATTATATTATGTATTAAATAGAAATGCATAAGTTTCTAATTGCAGTGTAGACCTCCTTGCAGAATGTTTTTAAGTAAATTAATGTCATTGTGTTTGGGGGGGGCCCGGCCCCCACGGGCCCCCCCCCTGAATACGCCACTGGGTACATGACTGTACATCATACCTGTACATGGAATGTACCTACTGTTTGACGCGATCTGTACTTTGACTTGACTACAGATCAGAACAATAAGCATCTATGCAGAAGACATATGCCCACAGACAAGTCAACCTTATAGACCACGCTTTGACAGGGAGTAGCATTTGCCAAGGCTATGTAGTGACACTACATAACTACGTCACTAGTGAGCCGTCAGTTGGAAGTACGTCAGAAGCCATTAAATTGTCAATTTTGAACGAGCCAATGAAAACTAGCCGACCTCTCCCTGCACCCCGCCACTTTTTGGCGATTTCGTTTTCGTACTGACGTTTATTAAAGCGTGGTCTATAGGTTGACTGGTCTGTGCATATGCCCCATAACAATGGATTATTCTCAGGTGTTATTAGAATAGGGTAAGTAAGCCAGTCCGAAATGCAGGCCTCAACAGAAAGAGACAGAGAATAAATATATACCTTGATTTATACAGAATTATACTAAGGCTGTCTTTTTTATTTTGAGCATCCGCAGTTAAATAGCTCTTTGGTTAATTAATAACTGTGACCCTTGTGACTGTCAAATGAGTGTTCTAAGCACTGCGGCTTAAAGTAAAATAAGGATACAGCTAGGTACAGACATTTTCTATCCTTTTTCCTCCCATGCTCATCCGTTACATACAAGGCTATTATGGAGCTTGCCTACTATAGTTAAATTGTTGCCAATTTCTATGCCCCCTAAAACCACCTACACCCAAAACTGAAACATAGAACTATACTGCTCTCGCGTGAAACGGGCATCACGAAATAAGGAAATAAGTGTAGATATTTACAAAGATACCGCGTTGAGAAAACAAAAATGTGAGCAAAAAATATATCATATATTGGTAAGTACACCAGTTGATGTTTTGAAATATTTGCTTTGAAATAGAATTTTGTGTGACCCATATGTAAAATTCTTACTTTAAAAATAACGTATGGTCTGTCTCCAATCACTAAATCTCTTATTTCGCTCACGTTTCTGAACGTTTCGAACTCCAAGGTATGAATCTATCGAAGTATGAGATGCTTCAGTGTTTGTTTATGGTGGCACGTCACGCTCGCCGAGCGGCCGAGCGGAGATAACGCCAGAGACAGTGCTATGCGGGTAAAAGTTTATTTGGTAAAAATTTGTTTGGTCGCAAACGGGATTTAACCGCTTAATTTTATTCTTACCTATTTTCTTTCATTCTAGGCATCTCAATTGGCAAACGACAAATTGATGATTTCATACGCTAAACAATAGAATTATACTCTTTTCTCTAAAACACAGTTTCATTAATCCTTCGAATTATTTTGACACTAGCTCACTTCAAACTGAAATATGTCTACGAGGTACCTCACTTGCAGCACAATTTTCGCAGCTTATGACGTCAAGGGATGGAAATAAAAATGGATTTTACACACGCTTTTGTTTAACCGCTGGATGAACCTTTACAGTAAACTAATAATTTCTTTTGTAACTACTTTAAAAGTTTAATCATACGAAGTTAGCGAAAATAAGTAGGGACATATTTTTTGTCAAACGATTTGCACGGTGGATGAATCTTTGAAGCAATTAAAACATTCATCGAATTAAGTCATTAGAAAATTTATATTTTGAGATTAGTGTTCTTTCTAAAACGACCTATTGTTTTATATTAAAATATTTTTCATCCTTATAGATAGGTACCTACTTCACATGAGAACCTACCCAAAAAAGTTTATTATTTATCATTTAGACCGACGTAAACATTAAAGTGGCAATATTACAACGTAAATAAAGTATGTAAACTATTGTTACCTACTATATGAAAAAGTTACACTACTTTTCCTCTGATACTTTTCGATTATATCATACCTAACATATTTATTAACACAAATAGATACTTAGCTATATTTCAATACAGTATTAAAATGAATCATGATCGGTATCTAAGCATTTTTTCTTAATCTTTGCTTTGAACCATCTTTGAACTTCATTCAATGAAATTTTCGCGCAAGTCAGAATTCCAGTATTGCGCACTGCGCGATTCTATTGATCCATGTCTTGATGTTTACACGCACAAGCCGAACAAGATATATCTAAAGATATTATAATTAAATGTTGAAAAAAAAAACTTAATTGTAAAGTTACATTTAATTATAATGCGATATATTATTGAGTTCCCAGTTCCCAACCAGCAGTGGAGCAGCGTGGTGGACTTAAGTTCCAAGCCCCCCTCCTCACCCTGGGGGAGGCCTAAGCCCCTGCATTGGGGTAAAATTTGTGACACAATCTATTGTTCAGCGTTTATTATTTTATAAATTTTCAGAAAAGCTGTTTATTTTTTTTCAGTTTTAAACTAAAAGAAATTGAAGTGTACCTATTTACTTATTATGAATAACAATCAGTAAAATCATTATCTTTAACAAAAATAAGCCAGTTTGAGAAACAGATTGACTTGGTTTATTTGTGTTAACACATAAAACTAAAATGGATAATATTCAGTGCTTGAATGAAATTAAAGTACCTATCTACCTATAATTTTGTTCCATTATAAAAAAACAGTTTTCAAATATTTTCTCCATTTAAATAAATTATCCCTAACATATCTCACAGACATAAAATATCTTGTGTTACCTGAAAGCAAACACTTTTCAGTGTTTAATACGTACATCTCTCTTCCACCTTGAACATTCCGTATAATTCTTTTCATGCGTGACCTTAAACTTTAGACGTTCTACATGATATACCGTATAATATCTTTCGAAGGATCAGATCCAGCTATTTCACTGTCTCTCATAGTATAAAAAAGAACAAAACTTCGTTAAGTCATTATTTTATTAGGAAAAGGATTATATTGTAAAATATTTGATATTCGTTAGTTACAACGAAATTAAAAAGTGAAGTACTTTACGAATAAAATAAAACAATGTTTTAAAATTTTGTTGGAATTTGATTACACGGATCTTTTCACAGTGGTGTTACCCCGATAAAATATTAAAGCCTGCGCGTACCGAATTGCAAAATTGGTGAAACATATTATGTTATGCGACATCCGCAAAATGTCTATTTATACATTTATTCCATGCAAAAGATGATTACCCAACATTATGTGTTAAACTCAATAGTGAAACGTAATAAATATGGTATTTCATAAACAGTGGAACAGGTTTTAAATAATTAAATTATATATTTATAGCAAAATTTGCACCTCAACACGAGCGAAAAATAAAAATCACAATGTAATTTGTATATATTTTTGGTGTTTTAACAATATCTGCAGCAGTGTAGCACTAAAGCTTTGTGTGTAATAAATATTATCCATAATTTATTAAAAACAGTGCTTTTGCCTGCAAGACGTTGTGCGAATGCTTATTGCTTGAAATAGTAAGTTGTAAAATATTTGTTTATTTAACGAACTCTATTTTATAATTATAGATTTTGTGATTTGATTGTAATATAAATCGATGGTGATAAAAAGACTACCTAGTAGGTTGTATAAATATTAATAAAAAAAAATTATACACTCATTGACATACACCTACTTAGGTACGTATACTTACCTGAGGTACTTACTTATTATTTCTATATTAGGATTTTGGAACGGTGCTTGTGGTATCTACTAGTAGCATTCCTGTTATTATAATATGCATAAGCCTGAGCTAACTTAGTTAATACCTTTTAATTTTTTTAGTACTAGGCATGAAACGTCAACTAAATATAATATCTAGATGCAGTTTAAAATTTAATCGATAAAAGTGTGGCTAAAAATAAAAAAATAACACAAAGTTTTAAAATAGAAGTAAAACGATTTTGCGCGTAGTAAAGAATGACAGTTTAAAAAACATTTGTACAATAATTAGTTTTTTTAGATAATATACAATATCTATATTATATTTCTTTCTAAAAAGGACCAAATACAGTAATTTTTATTAGGTACCTAGGTATTCTATATACCTACGTGTATATGTTAGAAAAAAAATGACAATGATTTTTAAATAATTTATCGTTTATTATTTCTATTGATAAAATTATTAAGAATGAATAGGTACGCACTACTGTACTCAGGGTCTAGGACAAAAATATTATTCGTATATAACTAGATGTGCCCTTAGATAGCATATGAAGCAAGATGGAGCATGATGGAGCGTCTCATATCTGTGGTCTCATACTACGAAACAACCACAGATTATCGAAACAACCGAAAACGTGAGCAAAATGACAGACTCACTGATTATTAACTTTTTAACTAGTCATCAATCATTATCAATCAATTGGTTAATTAAATGGGTCGTAACTTTCAATATGACCAAATATAGTTAATGAGTAACGAATAGGTTAATAATAATAATAATACATAAGACATCTTACCTACACACGGCCATCTAGTCCCAAACTAGGCTGAGCCTGTATCATGGGTATTAGAGAACTGATATATTTATAATACACACATTATATAATACCTATGGATTTAAAATGTATAAGTAAACATACACTACATATAAACATGTTCATGCACACAAATACTTGTACCGGGCGAGAATCGAACCCACGTCCTTAAATTTTCTGCAGTTAATAGGGTCTCTAACCACTCGATCATTCAGTCAGTCAGTGAACAGATTGTACGTCATAGAATCTTCATTTTCTTTTTCAAACAGATTTTTATACTTAGTTCTATGTGACACAAATTAATCTTCATAGTGAATATGAGCAGCGGGAATATATTAGGTTTTAATCTATGAAGTTGCCGTTTTGTATGAAATAAGTGAAGGTATTTTTTTTTTCAAACATCTTTATTACTGTTACTGACTTTGTAAAAATATTGTCATGTTTTTAAACAAAATTAATATGAATTTAGAATTCACAGCCAATAATTTTTTTTTTTAATGTTGAAGGCGCCCACCAGTTCTTATGAACAACGTCTGGGGTCACTCCTGAAGCGTCAGCGTTTTCAGTGGACTGTATATGGCGTTGATATAAGTAGTATAGCGGGGAGCAACAGCAGAGCTAAAGGATAGAGGGATTGGCTTTCCAAAACTACCACCCTAAGGGTATTAATAATAAACAACAGGAAGGCGAGGTGAACAGATTAAACCCACTTTTAGAATTTTTAGAAATGCGGAAATACGAAAAAAATTAAATTAAAAATCAGTAATACATACCTGCTACTAAGACATTTTGATAACCCTTCAAATCAAAACACTTGAAACTAACACTAAATGGCCAGTCACTCTTCTAATAAGTCTCAACTGGTCTCAACTATTTAGGTTTGGTACAAAAAGAACGTTCAAAAGAAATTCGGATAAGGTAGGTTGCTTTCCCGCCATTTCTCAATCAATAGGTAGGTTAGGTTAGTTTAAAAAGATATACAATAAAACCGAATATATGGGCACTCCGACTACTGTTCCAACAATCGATGGTTCCAACCCACTAGGAACATAAAAAACGTGCCATGCAAATCGAATTTTCAATTGTTGCTAAAGTTAGGTTAGGAAATTCTTAACGTATTTACTGTTTTCAATTTATTTTAATGTTGAAGTCTATTCCCTCTTTCAATAGGTAGTCGATCCTTTATGTTAATGCAAAGAGCAAATTCATTTCGGCGGTGAAATTCGGAGTTTTCAGTTTTTATTTTTGGATTTTTTCGCATTTCCGCATTTCTAAAAATTCTGAAAGTTGGTTTTCTGTCCTCGTCCCACCATCCCTTAAATTTTTATTAATACTTCTAGGGTGGTAGTTTTGGAAAGCCGTACCGGATAGAGATTAAAGGACTGACCTTTTTCTGCAACACACTCCGAAATTCGATGGCAGCCAGCAGGTCTCGTCTGGCGGCGCGCGGCACCAACATATATCGGGCACCCACCACTTTTCAGTTTATGCTTCGAAGTGTTCACAATAGTTTATGTATTACACGGTTTTTTGTGAGAAACAATCAAGCGAAGAGGTGGGGTAGTTATGAGATATATGAGAGAAGTAGGGATGCGGCGTAGCCAAATGTCCAGAACTGAATAACGGCAACTTCATAGGTTAAGAGCTAATATTTAATCTGCACTGCAGCGCATTGCTGCAGCGTCAATACTTATTTTCTTTGCTCACATTTTCGTAGTCAATTTTGTCACTGTGCGTTGTCTCATGTCCATCTATGATAGTTCTATCATACTTAAGTTTGTAATTTTGGCTAGGTGATGGTTTTATCGGCACTTACATAATTTTTTATTAATTATTTTGTTGACGATATGAAAATAAATCATGTTAAAACCATAGAGATTTTAAACATTACATACATGAACTTAGGAATACCCTGATGTCCGTATGCATCAGGCCGGTGATGAGTTATGCGTCTCCCGTTTTCACCCACTTTCGAAGTCGAACGGTTGATTCATACTAATATGTCTTTTTCGGGCGACTCTCAAATCGAACCTGAAGCGGGGGCGCTCCCGTGCCCCCTACCCCCAACCCTACTGACCTCATCTCAAATGAGTGAACAGTAAAACACTTTTCACATTATATTAATAACGTAAATCTTAACCGGAGGCCCGCGCCAAAAGAATTATTTCGCCTCGAGTAACCCTTAGGGGTTACCCGACAACTTCGCGCCGGCAACACCTAGTGTGCCACCTGGCTGCTCCGATGAAGTCGTTAGAGCTTTCGGGCTAACGGGCGAAGGCTGCATCAGACGGTTGTTTAGTGGGTGGAACTCCCACATACCCCGCGCGCTCGGGAGCGCGGAAGCTGTAAAGTTTAATTCGCCTTCCCATCGCAAGGGTAAAACAAAAAAAAAACCCTAATGTAGCATCGTGAACTAATTACCGATGCATTGCACCTAGTAAGTCAGCTGACCAATACGCACGCGTCAATTTGAACACACTCATACCTTAGTGAGTCTATCGACCGCTATTACGTTCCGAAGTTTCACTCGCACATGACATACTTACCCGACCGCTATTGCAGTGCTTCATTGAATGTTCAGTGGTTATAAAGTTTGCGATTACTATGGCGATTACATACTATAGTGATTTGTTTGGATTTGTTGACGTGAATTTGACGTTTAATGATGACTGATGATGACAAAAGGTGATTGATGATTGAAATTAATCTGTCAATGCTGTTGAATCCTGTGAATGAAACTAAAGTGCAAATAAATTAATTTTGTGTTTTTGTTTTGGTGCGTTTGTAATTTTTTGTCATAACTTAAGTATCAAATTTCACTACAAATATGCCATTTACTATTGCAATAATGATTTAAACGTAAACACAAAATAATTAACTGTGAGTTGTAATTTATTTTATTTTATTTATAAAGCTATTTTAGTCGCAATAGATACGTTATCAGTGTGCTTTGCTTTGTCTCTAAATAAATTGCTATATACAATTAAGGTCGCTTGGAAACAAATTATTTATTTAACGATGCCAACATTGTAAATTGAACGCTGATTAAATGCATATAGGAATTTTCCACTATTTTGTATTTGAAGCTAATTGTTTGAAATAACCTGTTTTCTATCGTCCGATTGTCATCCAATTTTTATATGTAATTTTTATATGTAAACTTGACTATAAAACATGTTTTAAAATCTATATCTACAATCACAGCTTAGTAGCTTATGTATTTAATCAATTAACAATGTTAATGTATGTATTTATTTAAATAATTATAGATGTTCCGGATAAGTCATAAAGAAATTGCTACTAGCATAGCGGAGTTTATTCTATGTAAACTGATAACAGTTGGTAATAAGGATGTCAGAGGAGCAAGCATGTTTGGTGCGTGCACGCTCTGATTCCGAGAATTCTGCGAAACTTGGCAGCTTCGGTTCTATTACAAACAACATGGCTTACACAGAGGGAAGATTGACAGGTGAGTATTTACGAATAAATACTAGGGTTAAATTCCAAAACTATCACCCAAAAAGCATTAATAAGAGATAAGTAGATGAGGTGGGGAGGAGAAAATTGTCAAGTTGTTCATGTGACATATCAAATAAAAGTAATTGTTTTAAGAAATACAATTATTTTTTTATAGTTTTTAAAATTATGGTTCAAAAGATATTTAAAAATATATGGAAATCCTTATCTCTGAAATTACTGAGCTTAAAATTTTGAATATAAAAATATGGAAAGATCCCTGTATTCCACTTAAATTAGCAGAAAAATCTAAGGTATAAATAGATTCTCATGTTTGAAGGTAAATCACAAAAATAAAAAAATAAAACTTATTTTAAGTGCATCATGTGATTATCAAATTAAATTATTCCTTGTGAGGGGTAAAAACATTTTTTTTTTATATATACCTAATTTACTTATGCATAGTTTATTAGATAGTACCACCGAGCTTCACTCAGCATCTTTTTTGTTTTTCTGTGAGAATGTGATAACTTCCTGTGGGAGAAGTTCATATTTGTGTTCATTTGTATAAATTTTTCTAAGAACCTGCGTTTAGTTTTTCTGTGAGAATGTGATAACTTCCTGTGGGAAAAGTTCATATTTGTGTTCATTTGTATAAATTTTTCTAAGAACCTGCCTTCAGGCGATACCTATATAATGCTAAAAACTTCACCATAATCAGTCAAACTGTTTCAAAGAAACACATCTAGTACAGGGCCCCCCTGTGATTCATAACCACAAAACTTATCTAATAAGATGCTCTTAAGTAATACATACATGTAACGTAAAACTGCATCAATATTCACCTAGTCCCCTTAGAGAAACATGTTTATTGTAGTGCCCCCTGGTGGCCCATAACAACAAACCTAATCTATTGACCTGCTTTTAAAACATACCTATGTAACGCTATTTCAGCGCTCTCTAGTGGTTTATAAACAAAATACTTATCTAATAATCTGCTTCTACTTGTAGGTGATACTTATGTAGCACAAATAACTGTGTAAATCGCCCTGACTTTTTATGGAAATATATCTATTGCAGCGCTCACTGGCAATGTATAACCACAAAGCATATCTGACAACCTGTTTTTATATGATAACAACCGCGCCAAGAACGTTCTAGTCGTTTTCGAGAACCATATGTATATCAGCGCCTCCTGGTGGATTTAATAGCATAGAATAGAGTAGAGTATGGATTTGATTGTTTTAGTATCTTTCAAAAATCTCTTTTTAAATTAAATTAGATGCGTTTGTTTTTCAAAACTTCTCAGAAAAAACTAGTGATGGCTCAATGTTCTTAATCAATATCAAGAATGTGCGGATAACAACAGGTTCTGTAGCAGAGTATTACATAATAACTTACAGTAGGTATTTGTTACACATTAATAAGGTTCAATCAACAGGAAAGACAAGTTCATGTTACAAGTCTGAATATTTACAATTCGCTATCTATTGATTGCAGTAATAATATTATTTTTTAAGGTTTTGTATATGAAAAAAAACTGGTCCCTTATAGAATCACTTTGTTGTCCGTCTGTCTGTCCGTCCGTCTGTCCGTCATGACCCTTTATCTCAGGAACGCGTGGAGGTATCGAGTTGAAATTAAAATCATTTAATCAAATCTACAGTACAGTCCCTTGACTTAAAAAATTAAACGTCTAGGTTAACGTGAAAAAAAGATACGACAGTTTATGCCGCAAAAAACGTATATTTTGACACCCTCAAGGCAATCAAAATTTACAGAGTACTTTCCTTTGACCTAGAACTATGAAATTTGGCAGAATACTACAAGTACAGGGAAAAATCTGAAAACTGTACTTTTGTAATTAAATCATAAGAATATATAGTCTTTATTTAAAGTATGTAATCAAGCATTGAGGTTAAGCAATGGTTTGTATTGTCAAGTACTGTACTGTCCCGGTTGCTGTCAATAAATGGCGGTAGTTACAATCCGCCAACCCGCATTGGAGCAGCGTGGTGAATTTAAGCTCCAAGCACCCTCATCTTGAGGGGAGGCCTAAGCCCCTGCAGTGGGGTATAAAAAGGGCTGATGGAATGGAATGTACTGTCATAATCATATGGGTGACAATAATTATATACCTACTTTGGTACACTACCTAAGAAACAACTAGCGTAAACAGTTGGTGACATAAAAGGTGGGGAAATTACTTTGTGAAATCGGGAGGGAAAGTATGGTGCAAAGTAGCATGTAACAGGCAAGAGTGGAAGAAATAACACATAGGCTATATAATTTTGACTAGCTTCCGCCCGCGGCTCCGCTCGCGTGGACTACACAGATGTACAATGATGTTCAAAATTCTTTCACATACAGAAAGCTACATTATCAGCAAGTAATTCGGTATATATTTTATTTTCAAACTAGCTTTCCGCCAGCGGCTCCGCTCGCGTGACCTACACAGTTGTACCGGGATCGCCATGATTTTTTGCATAGATATATTTTATAAGCTGAAGAGTGACTAGACTACTATTTTTTCCCGGAAAAAGAGGTTCCGGTATAACTGTGTAGTCCACGCAAGCGGAGCCGCGGGCGGAAAGCTAGTAGTAAATAAAAATGAACAGTTGCCCATGAAAGAATTGTTGGCTTTTGAAAGTCTGAACCTAGGAATTGCAAGCGTATGCTTATTTCTAGAAAAAAAATATGATAGTCCGCATTACCGCGTTTATTAACGAATTTATATATTAGGTTCTAATAGCATTGGTATCTTACTGATTTTAGGCACAGAAGGGTCAGGCGAGCCCGGCGGTGAACAAGGTCCACCGGCCGAAGCGAGAGACACTGACAGTGGTGAGCTGATAGACTATACTGACACCAGTGTCTTGGCGCAGTTCCACGAGGATGCTTTGCGACAGGTGAGAATACTTGTTTCAATTTACTTTTGTTTTTTGATAAATTTTATATTTGTTTGCCCATTTTTCAGTTTTGGTTAAATTTATTAAAAATTAATTATTTGTCCATGGTCCATAGTTTTCGACATACATCTAGATAAAAGGGTGAATTTGATGCAATCAATCGCAAAAATCTGTTTATAAAACCCCGCGCGCCAGTCTTCAACCCCGCAAAATTGCGTGATGTCACTTCAATACTGTGAATAGACATTTATTACTATTAAAACCAAACGCTGTTGTCAAATTAATTTACTCTATGGTTTGTATGGAATCTTAAGGGCACGAGTCCGATTCATACCTTTTTTTTAGTCACGAATTTATCTATTGGTTTTCCAGGCTGGATGCGGTATATCCCAAATGCGGGTGCTCCTAGCGACCGGCTTGGCCATGTTGGGCGCCGCGCTAGAGCTGGCTGTTGTACCTTTCGTGCTGCCTTCAGCCGAGATCGAGTTGTGTATTTTGGAACACGAAAAGAGTTGGTTAGGTGAGTGTACCTGTATCTTAGTGAGTAATCTATACATGAGATTAAAATGGACGTCTGTGATTTTAAAATTATTATTGATAGCCAAGGTGTATGCAGTGGTGTATTTTAACATTTGGCTCCCTGGTACTATAAGGTTTGACAGCCAATAAAGTAAAGAAAAAAAAAGAAAAAAATAACAATGAAAAAAGACTATACTAAGGGCCATCTTATATTAAAACGTATACATGTGGCGCCATCTTTATATGTTACACAGTTGCATTCGAATGTTTTTATTCCTAATATATTCCTATTCCTAAATAATACATGTTACGTTTTTGAAAACTTATAATTTTTTGTTAAAAAATTTAATAATTTTGGTTTATTCAAGATTAAATAGCACTAGTGATAGCGTTATCTGCTTTAAAGGATTATCAGCAGTTAGATAGCGCCATCTGTGTTAAAGTATAGAACTGTTTCGATTACAATTTATTTCGTTGCGTATATCGGATACTTATCTACTCAATCGCGAATTCACTACCGACTTTTTTTAAATCGAAATTAAATGTGTTTTTACATAACTTTATTTTTAATATTGATTTTCTTAAGGAGCAGTCTTTTTATTTTTAAACAAATAATAGTGTGGATACTGAACTTTGTTCTTTGCTGTATCAAGCAACAATTTCATACTTCAACACCTAATATAACCCATTGATCGTAGCATGTTTTCACTCAAACTTTCTGTAATGACGAGTGATGGGGAAACATAGGGAATGTGCGCATAACTATGGTAATCATTTATTATTCCGTTCCAGTTATGATCAGTTTGGTCGGCGTGTGCCTAGGGGCAGTCGGTTGGGGTAACCTGTCGGATAGGCTTGGCCGGCGGCGTGCGCTCGCCTCATGTCTTGGTGTGAACATTGTGTTCGCGTCCATTGCCGCTTTTATGCCCACCTACGGGACCCTTATGATGGCGAGGTACGTGCCATTAAGACACTAACAATTATAAATTGAGCTCTTTTTATTAATAATATTATAATTTAATATATTGTATTATATATTAATAATTTTATTAATTAAAAATATTCACAAAATCCAAACAACTTGCCGATGCAAAACAATGTATGCTATTATCGATTGTATTTTTAAAAACCTTACTTTATCCAAAAATGTTTTTCTAATATTTTGTTATAAAAAATACAATAAATAAATTGTTATATAGTGATTGGTGGTTGTGAGATAATAATAATAATACATGGGACTTCCCACACAGCGCCATCTAGTCCCAAAGTAAGCAAGTATTATGCTTGTGTTATGGGTTACTAGACAACTGATATACATACTTAAACATTCTTTATAATATATACATATATATATATTTTTTTTTTGGCAAGACATCACATACACATAACAACCAAGACCCGGTACCAGTATCAATATTCATCATATAAATATTGACCTAACCTGGGATTCGAACTCGGGACCTCCAGCTTCGTAGGCAGGATTGCTACCCACTAGGCTAAGCGGTCGTCAGAGATCATTGCTTACACTTGAAATTTTCATGAAGTATGTACTCTATGGCCTCTACAACAAGAAATAATAAAAATAAAATGAAATATAAAAAACGTGTTCTTTATATTGTACGGTAGTACGGAACCCTTCGAGTTACGAGTCTGGCTCGCACAAATGTTTGGAGCTTGAATACAAATAAATGTTTCTCCTTCCAGGTTATGTTCAGCGATCGGTTCAGGTGGCATAGCACCCGCTGCTTATGCGTACGCGGCGGAAGTCACGCCGCGTTCTTGCCGCGCGAGGGCCCTGTCCACACTCGTGCTTTTCACTGGCTTAGGGCTGCTGTACGCGGGTTTCGTGGCACGAGCCATAGTGCCCACTACTGGAGCAGAAACGCTCATAGAGAATAAAGAACACTTCAGCGCTTGGCACAGGCGAGTATATTCCTGCAGATCTTTAGGTCTGAGTCTGAGACTGAGGAAGGATTATGGTCAAATAGGACTCGCTAGTTGCTAACTCTAATAACGAAATGTATTTTTTAGTTAGCAATAATTGCCTTGTAAATAATCTTCACCGGTGATAAAACTATACAAAACCATGGAGATAATCACTACATATTATAAAACAGAGTCCCCCCCTCGCGAATTTATCTCTAATCTATATGAATCTATCTACGAACGAATAAATCTTTACAACTAGCATTAAAAATAGGTCACAACCTAGTGTTATCAATATAAAACGCGTCCGGTTTTCTTTTTAAAGTACAAAGATACATTTAAACTCGTTTTCATTTCAACCATTGAGTAAATTAATTTGACAGCAGCGTTTGGTTTTAATAGAGTCATAAATGTCAATTCACAGTATCGAAGTGACATTACGCAATTTTGCGGAATTAGCGGGAATTTCTCAGGGTGCAAAGCGGCGCGCAGCCATCTTGCGCACTGAAACTCGGACTAAAACCGGTCATCTTACACGAGCTAACTATAGTATGAGCGGTTAGACGGTAAACGCAGAAGAGGGCTTCTAGTCAATAGTGTTTGCTTGAATAAATGAAAAATAGTTATATATGTATGACCTTTTTTATTTCTTAAAATTATCCATTTTTTGTATTGTGAACCGATATCTATACACATCATCTAACATACCTTTTGATTTATATGATGGTGTTATTGATTAGATTCTTCATTCTTATTCACTTCACCAGTCCATTTTTACCCCACTGCAGGGGCTTAGGCCTTCCCCAGGGGGAGGGGGGGCTTGGGGCTTAAATCCACCATACTGCTCCACTGCGGGTTGGGGATTGTTACGACCGCCATCTATTGACAGCGCCCGCGACCGACTCCTTAACGTGCTCTCCGAGGCACGGAGTCAGTGATAGTTATGTACTTAAGTCTGAAAAACTCATTGGTACACGCCCGGATTCGAACCATGGCCTTATAAATTTGAGACAGGTTCGTTTCGCTTTGGGCTATCACGACACTTGATTGATTAGATTGTTAATGTTAAATTGTAGCAAATCATCTTCATCATCATCATAATCTTGTAAATGTATGTAATTGAATGTTTCTGTCTTTACATGGAGATAATTTTATTGTTTTTAAATAATACTTGTTCAAATGTACTTATTTTGTGACATTAACTACAAAAAAAAATGTTTGTTCTGTCATATATAAAGAACGCCCTTATTTTGTAAACAATATAATAATTTAAAATATTTATACACGCATTTCTTCTAGGGACTATATTAATATAAAAGTATATAATAGTAAATAAAATCGATATAAATTTTATTTTTCGGAAATCAAGTAACATACAATATTTTAAAAAAAATTACTGCGGTAACTGCGACAGTAATCTAGCTCAAGCGAGACGTCGATGACCGCAATGATGCTTTTATTATGACTGGATCTATTCATTCATCATGTTGATGTGAAAATCCTCAAATTCCAGATACCTGTTGCTCTGCACGCTGCCTATTCTAGCGGCGTTGGTCAGTTTAATATGGACTCCGGAGTCGCCGAGGTATCTTCTTGAAGTTGGCAGAGAAGTCGACGCCATGATGGTCTATCAGGTTGTTGATTTGTTAGCCATTTAAAAGTCTTATTAACTACGTTTAGTATTCGTAAGCCACGAAAAAATTTGTAAATAACGATCCTAAAAATTAAAAAAATTAATTCACTTGGCTATCAGTCCACGTGACTACCGTGGTCTGTGCTGCTGTTGGCTGATGTAATTTGTTTTGTCATATAAACAATAAATCAGCAATGTAACCGTTGACTGACTGATTGGTCGAGTGGTTAGAGACCCTAAACGCGGAGCCGAGGGTCGCGGGTTCGGTTCCCGCCCGGGACAAATATTTGTGTGCACGAACATGTCTATTTGTTATTCATTTATTATTAAGAATGTTTAAGTATGTATATCAGTTGTTTAGTACCCCATAATACAAGCTTAATACTTGCTTACTTTGGGACTAGATGGCGCTGTGTGGAATGGCCTAGATATTATTATTATTAGACCATAGTAAGTCTACCGACCGCCAGTACGGTACAAAGTTCCACACACACATACGCGGCCGCCACTGCAGTGTTGCATTGGTTGTTCAGTGACAAAGAATCTAGAGTTTATAATAAGTCTGTGGTAATAAATATTTGAACGACAAGAAAATTCAGATATCCAGTTGAGTGATAAATACCTGGGGCGTCTCACACAGCGAAATCTAGTCCTCAAGCAAGCAAGTATTATTCTTGTTTTATCGACACAGACAAAAGTATTATTCTTGTTTTATGGACACAGACAAAAGTATTATTCTTGTTTTATGGACACAGACAAAAGTATTTTTCTTGTTTTACGGACACAGACAAAAGTATTATTCTTGTTTTATGGACACAGACAACCGACATACATACTTAAATATACATAAACGAAAGGATACAATTTTGTCCACAGAACATGCATGCCGGTAATCAAATACGCCTGTGCGATAAGAATGCCGCCAACGGAAACGGGAACGGGGATTACCGTTTGGGAGAATTGGAATTGCCCGGCAAGAGACGTCCCCCTGCGATACATCACGTCAGGCATAGTGTTAAGATGGTGAGTCCGTTTTATGTAATACTAGTTTTTAGGATTCCGTAGCCAAATGGCAAAAAGCGGAACCCTTAGAATATCGCCCTGTCCGTCTGTGTGTCACAGCTATTTTACTCGAAGACCATTGGCACTGTATAGATGAAATTCGGAAGGAAGTTGTAATCTATTAATATAATAAATGATATACAGGATGAGATTTAAATGACCAGCCAAATTTTAATATAATGACCTTTGACAACAATCCGTTAGCCGTATAGTTTCTTTTTAGTATCGTACAATAGGAAAATATTCAGTTCTTTAACCTTTCCCAAAACTACCAATATACTAGTCACCCTTCACAAGGGCGCCAGTGTACGTGCATGCGCCCCGCCCACATGCCCCTGCCCCGCCCTTTCGCTTTATGTAAGTATAAGGTAGCCAAATTATTGTTAAAAAATATTTAGGATATAATTATTGATTATGAATATTTGACTTATATTTTTATTTACTTAATAAGGTCTGTTGGTGATACTTAACATCTAAAAAAATGTTGGCTGGTTACTAAAATCTCATCCTGTATACTGTACGATGGCGTAGGAAAATTGCGAAATTTTTTTTTGGAGTAGGTTGTCATACAAGGGCTGCCATTTATGAATCTGAAACTGGCCACTTAAGCCTGATTTAGACGCTGCCAATCGGCGTGCCAATAGAAGTCTCCAGTGACTGGATGCCAGCGAGTAAGACTGTATAAATGTTTTTTACACTGGTGGCGCCAGCAAAACATGTTTTGTTTTGCTGGCGCGAACCTTCCCCTTCACTTGGATTTACCGCACTGGCGCCTGCCGACGACGTTGTATAAACGATCGCTCGCCAGTCGCCGATAAAACACAAGTGCCAGTTAAGTTCCAGCCAACCTAGCAACTGGCGTGGCATCCGTTAAGGTCTAAACGAAACGCTTCAGTCAATTGGCAATCCAGTAGAGTGCCAGTCAGCTTCCAATCAACCGACCAGCTAGCATGGCAGCAGCTGGTAACGTCTAAACCAGGCATTACAAAAAAAATATTTACAACATTTAAAAATGGAACGATTTGGTTGTAAAATGCAGTTTGTTTTATTTGACTGTCAATTGTTATGCCATTGTGGCGTCACTTTCAAAATTGCGTGTTTTCATCACCATGCTTGCACCTTGATGATTTATTACGATTTTCGACGTTGACTAATTAAAAAACAGTGCATCGATCAACTGTGCACTGCTTTTGTGGTTTTTTTTTTTGAATTTTTGAGCCTGTTTTTGATCAATTGTCAAGTTGTGCGTCATCTACACAGACACATACACCCAATAATTGTCTTATAACAATCGTGTTTTACCTACATATTTCTAGATTTAATATTGTATTTCGTAAATTTTTTTTTTTCAATTTAATTTTGTTAAATAAGGTTGCAAAAACTGTTTTTTTTTTTTAAACTGCATGAAAATAAGTTGTATTTCGATGAGAGAAGTCACCGACACACAGTGGAAATTAGTTTGGGAGCCTATGGGTTCAATACTTTGTACTGCAAAATTTAATGCAATCATCATCAGCCCATTTTTACCCCACTGCAGGGGCTTAGGCCTCCCCCAGGATGAGGAGAAGGGGGCCTTGGAGCTTAAGTCCACCACGCTGCTCCACTGCGGGTTGGGAACTGTAACGACCGCCATCTATTGACAGCGTCCGGGACCGACTGCTTAACGTGCCCTCCGAAGCACGGTGTCAGTGATAATGTGTACTTAAGTCAGAAAAACTCATTGGTACACGCCCGGATACGAACCATGGCCCGATGGGGCCTTATAAATTTGAGACCGGTTCGTTGCGCTCTGGGCTATCACGACATTAAATTTAACGCAAATAAACCATTTATTATTTATTTATTTATTTATTTATTTAACCCAGCGACTACACATTAACCCGATTGGGTCACATTGAAAAACACACGCAATTTAATTGACAGAGACAATTGATTGATAATGATTGATGACAAGTTAATAGGTTATGATATATAAATTTTTTAATTTTTTATTTATTTATTCAAAGCAAACTTACAGCTACACAATCGAGACTAAAAGTCTTTCGAATATACATCTATAAAGCCAATTACAAGTTTGCGCAAATAACATTTCATACAAGGCGATGAATGAGAAGAAAATAAAAAATAGCAATTTACAAACATATAAGAAAGTACTTAAATAAGATGTGTAATTTGGGAATTAATTTTTTTTTATGAATGTGTGTTTTGTGTATATGGAATAATAATAATATATTATAATAACGTATACATGACAACAACGTCTAGGCCCCAAACTAAGCATTAGCTTGTATTTTGGATACCAAGCGAAGACACCACATTCATATAACAATCAAGACCTGGTACCAGTATCAATATTTATCATATAAATACTGACCCGACCTAGCATTCGAATCCGGGACCTCCAGCTTCGTAGGCAAGGTCGCTACCCACTAGGCTATGCCGTCGTCGGTGTCGCTTGCGTGTGCGTGTGCGCGTGTGTGCATGTGTGTGCGTGCGTGTTTGCGAGTGCATATATGTGTATGTGTAGGGAAGTGAATCTGCGTTCATACACATATATATATTATTTTTTTTCATTTCAGTTCTGGCAAGCGTTCTTCCAACTGTTTTCAACGACTTACCGAAAAACGACATTAACTCTAGGAGGGACATTGTTTTTATCGATGTTTTTATTGTACGGCGTTTCGGCGTACATTCCAGCTGTAGTTGTACAAAACGAGCACGAACGTTTCGAGGCGTCAAAGAAGATGTTCGTCAACGAAAGCTTTAGCAATGAGCACTACAACACTAGTTTACAAAATATCGAATATACGAATGTATCGTTCGTCGACTGCACGTTCCGAGACATGTTCATGTGTCATGTGACCTTCAAGAATTGCACATTCTATAATGTCACTTTTGCCGCCATAAAGACATCCTATGTGCTTTTCAAAGGATCGCTGTTGGTCAATTCCAGGTGGGTTTTGATTATTTATTTATTTATATTAAAAAGAACCAACGGTTATACACAAATTAAAATAATTAGCTTTAGTTGAGTGGTTAATATTCAACCATTTGCAGGTTCCTACTGATAGAAAAAACATGGAAAATCTCGTCCTCTCTTCTGATAATTTAGCTTGATGATATTCTGTCCGAAATAACAGAAATAAAATATATTTAGATACTCTGATTTTTTTTTTTGATTAATACACTTTCCAGAACAGTCTATATTCGTATTGACAGTATTTTTTATTTAACATTTTTAACCGTTCTTCGTAGATGAAAATTGAATTTAGTGGCTCCCAAAACACAAAATTCCTAAAAAGCATATCAGGAAGTGATATAGATTGTTACACAAGGGGTGAAAGTGACCTATCTAGGCACGAGATGGTTTGGCGCACAAGCGTAGCGAGGGCGCTAATAGTTCGAGTGCCTAAATGGTCTTTCACCCGAGGTATAGTTCGCCTCAAACTTTATGGCGGATCGGAATACAACGCTTTAAGCGTTCTTGCGCAGGTACAGTCATATATTCCTCGCTCCACTGCGTCCCGCTACACCCAAAACTGGTTACTGTGACGCGACTTGTTCCTATGTTCGCATCCGCCATAAAGCTTGATTGGAACTATAAACATTCTGCTTTTCATTACGAATATGAGGAAAGTAAAAAAAAACGCGTAAAATCCATATCTGAATCTGATGAACTCATTTTATAGAAATATCTGTCTTTGTAATCTGTTTATATAATCAGTACTTGACAAAACAACTAAAGAGCGAATTGCCGCTATCTCGCCTTTTTTTTCTGTGGCATTCTACCCAGCCAGTATTTTTTATCATTGATAATGGTAAATATTTACTTTAAATTTACATAAATTAAACGTCAACTTAGTTAAAAGTACATTATAAGTATGAAGTCATATTACAAAATTTTTAATAATATTTTTTAATTACAATTACAATAATAGGTTTTACGCTGCGATTTCAAAAAAGTTGGGACATTGCTTGCATAGTTTATTTTTTTGACAGCAGGGAAAACCGTTTCCCAGGGACGAAAAGCACTACTTTCATCCCTCTGATTAGGTAATTTCAAGCGTACTTTCCGAGTATGAGTAATGAAAAGGGTTTTTTACCTAACTTAGGTGTTGAAAATCTAAGTAATAATACACTCCCATGAACAGTAATTAAAGTAACGCGTGTATGCATTATTTTGATTCAAATGTTTTGATTTGAGTGACAATCGTAATTTAAAAATCCGTTGAAACTGCGCTAACTGTGAAAAACTGTAAAACGACTCTCAGCAGTTAGCTCGTTGCGTCAGTTTTGAGTATCTAAGCTAGGATGAAATAGGAGCAAGCGCTGGACGAGTACTCTCGACATCTCTAGTATGTGGCTGTAGTAGCTCATGAATAGATATTCGTACAGAATCCGCGCTCTCTAACAACATACAAAATTTATACCTATTCTCATAGGGTTGACGCCTGTTACACGTTAAAAAAAATTTACGAAAAAAATAAAATAAGGTAAGGACATCATCATCATCATTAGCCCATTTTTACCCCACTGCAGGGGCTTAGGCCTCCCCCAGGGTGAGGAGGGGGGCTTGGAGCTTAAGTCCACCACGCTGCTCCACTGCGGGTTGGGAACTGTAACGACCGCCATCTATTGACAGCGTCCGGGACCGACTGCTTAACGTGCCCTCCGAAGCACGGTGTCAGTGATATTGTGTACTTAAGTCAGAACAACTCATTGGTACACGCCCGGATTCGAACCATGGCCCGATGGGGCCTTATAAATTTGAGACAGGCTCGTTGCGCTCTGGGCTATCACGACATCAAGGACAAGGTAAGGACATAGTTAAATGTATATTTTAAAGTGTCTAAATTAGTGTAATTTGACACATCCTAAAATAAAATTAGTTATAAATGATTAACCCTAAACAAGTTTTTTGTTGGGTTTTTTAATGTTTTGCTACTTTAAACGATATTATCTTGTTTAATTTTAAACACTGAAGTGCTAAAATTCATAATTCGTCAACAAAATCACTCGAAAAATCTATGAATCGCGTTGAGTGCGTGCGCCGCAGCCGCAGCCCTGTCGTTTATACGCCGACTGAGCTGGTTCAAACCAGTTTTTACCCCGGCCGGAGCGTCGGTAGAGGTCACGCGCGCATCGCCGCGTTATGTGTGAGCATACCTACAGCGGGACGTTTTTATATAGCTTGGCTTCTGTACGGATATGTATTCATGTGGTAGTAGTACTCACCGAGTGGTCGTAAGCGCAAACTGTAGGTCCAAAGGGCGCGGGTTCGATTCCCGCTCGGGACAAATATTTGTATTTAATTTATTTATTTATTAGAAAAAAGCAATATACAAAAATATTTGGTTTCTGATTTCTAAACTAGGCAAGGCCTGTATTTTAGAAACCAGTGTCCTCCCAAGTATACAATTTCAGCAATTTTGCAATTTATCAACTAAAACATAAAAACACGATATTCATTTCTTTTGATACAATACATATTGAAAAAAGAATAAAAAATAAATAAATAATAAAATAGGCATGCTTGAT
Organism: Luffia ferchaultella; assembly: GCA_949709985.1. NCBI lineage: Eukaryota > Metazoa > Arthropoda > Insecta > Lepidoptera > Psychidae > Luffia > Luffia ferchaultella. The sequence continues at coordinate 5,591,401 of OX453269.1, forward strand.
AATAAAAGATAAAATTAAATTCAAAAGACAAAAGGTAGGTAGATAAAAAAATATAAAGTGACAATCATGTATGCACTGGTGAATGAAATTGGTGGTGGTTAAAAATTAAAATATCTATTTAAGTATTATAAAAAAATATTGAAGTATGTATATCAGTTGTCTAGTATCCATAATACAAGCCTCTGCCTAGTTAGGACTAGATGACAGTGCTTAGGATATCCCAAAATTATTTTTCGCTACCATAGTGATTCTATGTACTGGTCAAGAGATCGCTATTGGACGATGCCAGACGGATTTTGGTGGTAAATGTTGCGGATTTACAATCCACGTTGCATGTGTTTTTTATCTAAGTTAGATTATATAAATAAATAAATTAACTGTGTGTACGTGTTAGACGACTTCACCATATCCAGTGTGTTCTTTATTATTATTTTTTTCAACTTGAAGCAAACAAATTGTGTAGCTAGGCGCATATTATATTGGTACATACACCACGAATAGTGAAATAAATTATATAATACATACATATATAGGTATTTTACCCTCAGACACGGAACAAATTACATATTAATGCACACAAATATTTGTCTCGGGCGGGAATCGAACCCGCGACCTTTTATTATCCAGTTAAGGTCTCTAACCGTTCAGCCAATCAGTCAGTGAATATTTAGATAATGATATTGTTTGTTTTTTTTTTTCAGTATAATAGACACAGACATAATACTAGAACGCGATATGGATGCGTGGTGCTCATTGAACGGCAGCGTGGTTCTTGGAATGAGGCCGGGATGCGCCAGGCGGACGGATCTCACTTCAAGACTGGACGGTCCACTTGCTGAACAAAGTTTAGTTGCAGTGGCTACTATAGTCGCCGCCCCAATAGCCGCCGCACCATACAGGATGAGACCATTATGTGAGTATTCTACAAAGTAATAGAAAGATGATAAAATCCACGGAAGGTAGGTATAATATAATAGTAATATTAGAATGGTAACACGATGTCATGATAGCCGTGTGGTATCAAACCCGCTTCTTATTTAGAACGTCGTGGTTCGAATCCCAGGGCTGTTTTTTCTGATTTATGTATATAACATCATCCATTGGCATTTTGGTTGCCGTCATCAGGTAGCAATCGTTAAAATCTACCAACTCGCACTGGAGCAGGGTGGTGAATTAAGGTCCAAGCACCTTCATCCCGAGGGGAGGCCTGAGCCCTGCAGTGGGGCATGATGGGCTGATATGGGTATACATACTTTTTGTACGCCGAGGCACGGAACAAATAGACATGTTTAGACACGCAAATATTTGTTCCGGGCGGGAATCGAACGTTTTTCCACCAGTCCATTATGCCCCACTGCTAGGCATTCTCCCAGAGTGAGGGGGCTTGGAGCTTAATTCGCCTCGCTGCTAAAGCTCGGGTTGGTGGATTTTAACAATGGCCAATATGATCATCTGTTGATGGCACCCGGGACCGACGGCTTAACGTGGTCTCCGAGGCACGGAGTCAGTGATAGTTACGCACGTACTTAAGTCAGAAAAACTAATTGATACACGCTCGGGTTCGAACCACGGCCGCACGGCCTTCTAAACTTCGAACAGGTTCGCTGCGCTCAGGCTAGCACGACGACGTTTACATGTATAATACACTAGCTTATGCCTCCAGCTTCGCCTGTATAATTTTAGGTTATGTAATATTTGTCTGATTTTAATAGGATCTTTTTAAATATGTATCTTATATGATATACGAACGCCATAGAATCGGTTTCGTGTGATCACCCATGCTTCCATACCCGCCTACTTTGCTTGACGAGAATGGAAACGAAAACGGGAAAGGGAAGAACGGGAATAAAATAAGACTGAAATGAAAAAAAAACCTTTGTAAACCGCCAAAAACACTTTTGTAAGGCGATTTTGTGTTAATTACAGTAAGCACTTAAGTCATATTAACATTTTCTCATCCCCTATTTATAAATATAAACAAGATTTATAATAATAATAATAACGTATACAATACAATAGACAACAACGTCTAGGCCCCAAACTAAGCATTAGCTTGTGTTTTGGGTACCAAGCGAAGACACCACATACATATAACAACCAAGACCCGGTACCAGTATCAATATTCGTCATATAAATACTGACCCGACCTTGGATTTGAACCCGGGACGTCCAGCTCCGTAGGCAGGATCGCTATCCACTAGGCTAAACACAGTTTTGTGTCAAAATGATCCCATATAAATATTGCAAAGATGACTATTGTCCAAATATACTACAGGCATATATGTCAAAATAAACTGGGTTTATATTGTACGATAATTTCACATCTTACTGTTTTATATCAATTTATGGAACTCTAGGTCTATTTGTAAGTAGCATTAAGAAAGTGTCGTGATAGCCCAAAACGCAACGAACCTGTCTCAAATCTATAAGGTCATAGGGCCACGGTTCGAATCCGGGCGTGTACCAATGAGTTTTGTCTGACTTGAGTACATTAACTATCACTGACTCCGCGCCTCGGAGAGCACGTTAAGCAGTCGGTCTTGGTTGTTGTCAGTAGATGGCGGTCGTTACAATCCGCCAATCCGCATTGGAGCAGCGTGGTGGATTTAATCTCATCTTGAGGGGAGGCCTAAGTCTCTGCAGTGGAATATAAAAAAGAGCTGATGGAATGGAATTAAAAAAATTATCTTGTCTAAGACTGTTCGTTTTCCTAAATAAATAAATAAAAAAGTGAATCCAACGAGAAGCGAATACGGCGCGAGCAAAGGTGCGGACGGGTCGCTAGTCATGTATGATTTGTACTCATTAGATTTATTTTTTAATAACGTATACATGACAACCACGTCTAGGCCCCAAACTAAGCATTAGCTTGTGTTTTGGGTACCAAGCGAAGACACCACATACATATAACAACCGAGAACCGGTACCAGTATCAATATTCGTCATAGAAATACTGACCCGACCTGGGATCCGAACTCGGGACCTCCAGCTTCGTAGACAGGGTCGCTACCTACTAGGCTAAGCGGTCGTCGCTTTTTATACTTACAGTTGTCCTGAACGCGCTATGTATATTGTGCGCACCAGCATTATGGTTTCTCACCGCTGAAAGTGCACTGTATGCATTGGAAGCCATATACAGATTCTTACTGACGCTGGTGTACTATGGCGCTACCGTCATGCTGTTAGAATCGTATCCGGCCAATTTGAGGTGAGTTTTCTTTCGTATGTAATATATGGGGCTGTCCATTAATCACGTGATCTTTTTTTTAAGCATTTTTAACCCCCCCCCCCTCTCCCCCTTGGTGATACATGGTGAGGTTTAAGACTACCCCCCACCCCCCACCCAGCATCACGTGTATTTTTAGTATCTACAAAAAATCTTTAATTTTAAGAATATTTTAGAATATTATCTTAAATACAGGTATAAAGTATAATCTTATTTTGTTCTGAAATTAAGGACCATGATAAAAATGTCTAGACAGAAAGGTTGCAGGTTGTTTTAGATTGGCATAAAAATAATAATTAACGAATGGTGTACACTACACGCCGCTTTTTGATTTAAAAACCGCGCGTTTGAAAAAATAATGAAAAAATAAATACACGTGATATCTTACTACATCCCCCTCCCCCCTTGTGATATTTCGTGATTTTTTTCAAACCCCTCCCCCCCCCTTTCAAGCCTCACGTGATTAATGGACGGCCCCTAAGAGTATTGACCGCTTATACTAAAGTCCAAAACAGTGACCCCAATGTCGCAACTTTTTCCAATAATTTTTCACCGTCCTTTAATTTTCTTGAAAAACAATATTTCTGCCAGCTCAGTACACGTGACATCGTACGGCCCAAATACTTTGGACTCTCGAAAGACACCAAACGTTTTCTGATTGGACAAAAGCACAAAATTGTCAAAACACGTCAGACCAATCAAAGAACGAAACGCAAGTTCATAAAACGTATAAAATACCTAGCAACAACCTGAATCCTTACCAGAAGAGACACCACCGCACTCAGGTACGCAAGTCCTTGTCCAGACTTGTGTTCTATAGTATTGCGAATAGTTTTGTAAGAAAGTTCATTAAATTTGTTTTATTAGTAAATTAATTTTTGATGTACGTCTACTGTTCGGCGAGGCGCGGCTGAGGACACGAAAACCTTCCCTTATTTAAGAAGTACAAACCCCATTTCCATCCGTTTAACCCCTTATAAACAGGTGACCCCGACTATAAGGGTATTGACCGCTTATTGTAATAATAGTAATACTTGGGACATCCCACACAGCGCCATCTTGTTCCAAACTAAGCAAAGCTTGTATTATGGGTACCAAACAACTGATATACATGCTTGAATATTCTTCATAATATATACATATATAGATATTTTACACCCATACACGGAACACATAGACATGTTATTTTATCAATTATTTAGTCTTTTAACGAATGCAGGTCGCTCCAAAATTCTTGTTCGTTTTGAAGTCGCAGCGAACAAGTGTGAGGTGTAACTGTCGCTGTTGTTATTTGTAGTAATTTTTTGACGTGACAACGTGTTGAGGTGTTCGATAAAAATTGAGAATTAGGTACTCTTTGGTAACAAAAAAAAAGCTCAGCTCAATAGAAACTTAGTGTCGCGAAATGTTGCTATCGGTTCCGTAGCAATGAATCTTTGATTATGTGCAATAGTATAGGATCTGTCCTAACTGATTCACGAAATTTGGATATTGTATGACCTTCTTTTGTTGGCTGTACCGTATTACCGACGTGCTTACGAAATGCCAAACTTCTTGATCGCTCTCAATCGACGCGAGTCGTAGTCATAGTAGCTAACAAATGCAACTCCGACACACGCATCGAGATATCACCACAGAATTGTGTTTTCTTTGATTGAGTCTATAACCGATTTTATTATTTATTCTTTTGCTTTAGAGTTTGCATTATAAGAATAGTAACGTACGCATGACAACAACGTCTAGGCCCCAAATTAAGCATTAGCTTGTATTTTGGGTACCAAGCGAAAACACCACATACATATAACAACCAAGACCCGGTACCAGTATCGATATTCATCATATAAATACTGACCCGACCTAGGATTCGAACCCGGGACCTCTAGCTTCGTAGGCAGGGTCGTTACCCCCTAGGCTAAGCGGTCGCCTATTACATCCATATTACATTGCTAATTACATCCAGTTTGACGTTTCTGTGTATTGTTGTTGTTTGTTTTACGATTGAGCAAAAACAAACGACCCTCAAAATAGGTTTCTTGTATGGGCACTGTTTGTTTTTATTGAAATTTGTTAGGATATTATAATAATAATAATATAATAACACATACAATCACAACAACGTCTAGGCCCCAAACTAAGCATTAGCTTGTGTTTTGGGTACCAAGCGAAAATCCTGTTCCCCGTAATAACAAATTATCTGTGAACATTTCAACAGTAATACGCTCCAAAAGAGACAATCCTTTGAAGGTAGAACTGACGTAAGGACAGACAAATGCTAATAGGGTCCCGTTGGCATCTTTTGGGTACGGAACTTCAAAAATGTGTATCAGCTGCATGAAGACCTCACAACTCGCAACCGCGTCAACTACCGACTGCTCAAGATGTTTGGTACGATCACCTCAATATCCTAATTGCGATCGAATTACGCGCCTTATTGAGAAGTAAGTGCTTTATATTTTGATTTGTCTAACTGTTATTAATTTTTTTTTTCTCAGATGTACGGCGTACGGCTTGATACTATCGGCGGTTTATATGGGAGCACTGTGCGCGCGCGCGATTTGCAGCGTAGGCAGCGTGCGAGCCCCCCTCGCGATCGCCGCGGGGGCGTTGTCCGTCGCGGCGACGTTGGTCTCCCGTCTAGCTGTTCCCACCGAACTACACTTAATGTGAATTGGTAGAAAAATAATTATAGAAATCGAGAGGTTTGTTATGTAATAGTCACTGTGATTCTTCCAACTTCTTTATCAACTAGCTATACAACAATTACTTGAGTGAGATATGAAGTGAAATAAATTCTACCAGGAATATATGAGGTCAAGAGATGTTTTTGAGATTAATATAGTATTATATAAAATACATGGGACATCGCACACAGCGCCTTCTAGTCCCAAAGTAAGCAAGTATTATGCTTGTGTTATGGGTATCAGACAACTGATATATATACTTAAATATTAGTTTTTTTTATAATATATATATATATATAGATACCTTACACCCAGACACGGAAAAAATAGACATGTTCATGCACTTAAATGTTTGTTCCGGGCGGGAATCGAACCCGCAACCCTTGGCTCCGCAGTTTGGGTCTCTAACCACTAGGCCACTTTGTCATCGATATTGTTTATGTTAAGGACACACAAACCATTGGAGCTGTTGCTTCACATGACAGTTGCCCAACGTTGACTGCAGCGCGCGCAATGACCGCTCAAGCAGTTTATTATGACTGACCGATTGGCAAAGTGGTCAGATACCTTAACTGCAATACCAAAGGTCGCGGGTTCGATTCCTCCGGGGCAAATATTTGTGTGTATGGGCATGTCTATTTGTCCCGTATCTGGCTTTAATATCTATATAAGGCATATTTAAGTATACAATAAGAAATTTTATCAACCATCCAAAAATTTATAGATGTTAGGTATAACCAATAGACCTCATTACGTAAATAAAAAATGTAGGTTACATTTTCATAATAAATTATTTTATCTACAGTGTTATTTTATAACGTTTGGTTGCCTTATTTGTGACGACGCGCCCGAGACCTTGAGACCGCAACGGGGTGGAGCGTGCAGCGGCCGTGAATGGTGACTAGAGTTATTGGTTTTTTTTTGGAAAGGCTTGTGTAGTCATATCTCAATATTTTTCTATTGAACGATACTAAAAGGAAACAAGACGGCTATCGGTTTTTCACCAAAGACCATTTCATTAAGATTTGGATGGTTTTAAAATTCCACCTTGTATATATCAGTTGTCTAGTACCCCATAACACAAGCATAATACCTGCTTACTTTGGGACTAGATGGCGCTGTGTGGGATGTCTCAAATATTGTCATAATCACTTACGTCGGTGTAGCATTTTCTATTATAATTCTATATAGAACATTCAGTCACTGCTTGGAGTTATCGATTTTTAATATTACTTTGTTACAAAATCATGGCAGGTCGATCTTATTAATGTGCATATCGAGCGAAAGTTTGTATTTGCTCTATAACGGGCGGGGTTTTAACTCCCCCGCTCACACCCGCTGACATCTAAAATTTACTATTGCGACGCGACGGTACTCGACGCTGTGTTCGGATCGGCCATCAAATTTTGCTGGGTCTATACCAATATATTTTATATTGAGATAAGTTTGCATAAAAAATGGTGGATGCGGCGATATTGCGGCTTTTTTAGAAGAAAATTTTTCATACTGAAAATATCTAATTTATACAGGGTAAGATTTTAGTCACCAGCCAAATTTTGTCTAGATGTTAGGTATCACCAATAGACCTAATTACGTTAATGAAAAATATAGGTTACATTTTATTGATAAATTATTTTATCTATAGTTTTATTTTAGAACGTTTGGTTGCTTTCTTAACGCTATAGTAAACGTACGCGCCCGACACCTTGAACCGAAACGGGACGGCGCGCTGCCCCGGTGACTAGAGTTATTGGTTTTTTCGGGAAATGTTTCTGTTATCATATGTCAATATTTTTCTATTAAACGATACTAAAAGAAAACAAGACGGCCATCGGTATTTTACCAAAGATCAATACATTAAAATTTGGCTGGTGACTAAAATCTCACCCTGTATAGTGTGCCCGTACAAAATCGTCTTTTTAGCGTATTGGACAATTTTAAATATTTCATTTATTTGTTTTGATAATAAATATTCCAAAACTGCGGTCAATTTGTATTAATGACGTTAGTCGTTAGATTAGATGATGACACTTAGATTTTTTTTTTTAATTTAACGGCTCTGGTAGCTTGCCCTTTACAGCCAGACTTTATTGATCTATCTTCATAGTTTGTCACTAAAAACAATCGAACGTTGTTGCCAGTATATGATTTTAGTTTTAAGGAAGTTCCGCAACATGATTGCACCTCATGTATTTCTGGTGAGAATTTATCATGCGATTTCGTACCAATAACTACCGAGTTGGTAGAAATTGATAGGTTCGACGTTAATGGCGATGTCGGCTCTTGCCAACTATAATTGATTTTGGTTATAAAAGAGAATGATAGAAATTGGTACAGAATTACAAGCAGTACAATCAACATACCCGAAACGCAAACCTTGCTGATTCAATTTATATTTTAAGGTGTACAGATATATGTTATGATATCGCTGAATGTATATAATGTTTTGAGAATAGGACAAAAAAAGCAATTACTGGTTGGTGTTTATACGTCCCGTGTTCGTATGTTCAGACTGACCCTAACTACGGAGCCAAGGGTATGTTCAGAATGTCTTGTAAATTTTTTTCTTTCGTTTATTCAAACTTTTGGTCACTCGCAAGTAGTTTTCACTACACAATTGACCATTCCCAAATTTTTTAACTAAAGTCCGCTAATTCTTAGGCTGACCTTATACTTGCACCTGTGACGTCACGCTATAAGAATTTTCAAATTGATATAACTACGTAATGTTGGGAATGGTCAATTGATAAAATAGTAAATTGAATCCCTATTTTAAAATGTTTAAATCTAATTTAAACTTTCCAAAAAATAAATTCGATTTTTATATTTAAATATTTTAGATCTCGAAAAAGGCTTCTTTAATAAATAAAATAGTCAACATAAGTGAATTTTTGAAAAACGCCATCTTTAATCAGATTTATTGAAATTTTTTAGAATTTATTTGGAATTTAATACCACGATAAGAAACAATTTTATTTTGTATAGTCTGTAGTGAGAAAATGTTGAAATGAAATTATTTGACTGAAAATACCAAAGGTAAATATGGAATTTAATTTATAAAAATAATACTCTTTTTTTTTATATCGGACACGCATATTTTATTGAAGTCATTAAAAAGTATGATTGTATTAGATCGATGAATTTAAATTATTTTATAAGTGTAATATTATTTTGAACATAAAATAAATATCGGATGGGAATAATATGATAATGGATTTCGTGTATAATATTTGTAAATACTTAGATTAAAAAATTTAATTAATACGGTTGTCAGATAGTGAAACTGCAAATATTTTCGATGTTAATTCACGACGGTCTATTTACTGGTCATAATCGAAAATTCCCCCGTAAGCCCCCCTCGCCCCGGCGGAGGCCTAAGCTTCTGCAGTGGGGTAAAAATGGGCTGATGAAATGAAGTGAAGAATCGAAAATTAATCAAGAATCGTTGTCGATAACAGCAAAGTATTTTGTATTTCAATGGTGAAGTTAACCGATTGAATTTTTTGACGTGAATGAAAAATTTGAGCTTATAAAGACCTCGAATGACACCACCATTGTTTCCCATATCCAATGATAATGGAAGGAATATTCATAAAAATAACTTAATAATAATAATAATTGTTTATTTCAGCCTTTACAGTCCATATATGAAATACACAATATTATATACACTATATACATAATTAATAAAAATAATTTGTCATTCAATTATTTAGGATTCACAAGGTTTTATTTTGCAAGCACATTTAAATGTGTTTTTGTCCAATATTGCATGATCTGTGAATCATAGTCGAATCTATAAGCAATCAACTGCAGGTGATGTTAGTGCTGGCACGAACTCGGTGCATCAGAGACGTTATTCTTTTACGCAGTATCGCCAAGTAAATACTCTTGCATCAGCAAACATTCCTGATGCACTACAGAAGCGCTGCAACCCCACCATCGCCCTGAACGCATTGTTATATTGGACTTCCAGGGCCTCCCAAGCCTTTTGTGTGTGTTTAACCCATAGACAGCACGTGTGGATTGATTGGCAAAACTCTCTAAATAATTTAATTTTTACTTGCGTAGTGCAACGCGCAAATCTACGGGCCAGCATATTCGCTCAGACTGACAATGCCGTGCGTTCCTTTTCTATATCCACATCATCTGTGAATGACTCAGTCACCCAATGACCTAGATATTTGAATTCTATACGAGATTTTGGATGTCAAAACATTTTTTCAACCACAAATTGCACAATTATTATCAAGCATAGAGCAAATTCATTTGACAGCAGCGTTTGGTTTTAATAGAGTCGTAAATGTCAATTCACAGTATCGAAGTGACATTATGCTATTTTCCGGGATTGGCGGGGATTTCGCGGGGGTGAAGAGCGGCGCGCGGGACCTTACGCACTGAAACGCGGACTAGAACTGGCCATCTTACACGAGCTAAATAGAGTATGAGTGGTTAGACGGTAAACGTAAAAGAGGGCTTCTAGTCAATTCTTATTTTTATGTAATTAAAACACTGCAAATAAAAAACCATACCATATCATCAGCCCATAAATTCATAACTTTTCGATTTTTTTATATTTTGTATAACATGTTAAAATGCAATTCGTTTCGTGTTGAACATGTAAAAAATGAAACAATTTCATAATTTTCATAGTTTAAATTTCATAATTTAAACAAATAAAAAGACTATCAAAATATTTTAAAAAATGAAAAACGTATAAACCTAGTTTTTGCTGATCTGAATACCAATTTTTTTTGCTCCAGTCGGTTAACGTTTAATGGGGTGCAATCGTTAACGCCGTTTGTATTGAAATTCGCTATTACACAATCCTCATACGATGATAAAATTAAACAAATATCGTTTAATTTATTATTGCTGGTCAAATAAATTTTGTATGGCAATCAGAAGTACCGTTTAATTTTAAGACGACAAAAAGGTCAAATGAGTTCATTATTTGATTTCAATTAAATGGCTCAACTACGTCTGTTCATATAAACTTTATTTTAATTATATGTACTAATTAACGAAAACAACGGCACGCAAACCTTTCGTGGTCGCATTGTGCAAAATGTTTGCAGTTTGGTTAGGTTTTCTATTTAAATGTTTACCACTCGACCGCGCTAAATAGACACGTGTGAAACGCGACGTCGACATTGCGCTGGCCAGCTGCGACGCTCACGGCGCGGTCTATTAGGTCTATTAGCGGCAGTTATTTAATTGTAGCGGTTAAGTAGTACGTCTAATATTATTGGACCACGTTAATTAGACAGTTAGTGACGTCGTAGTCGAGCCGCCATTGTAAGAAAATGAAACTTTCAGAATGTGTACTATTTGTCGTAACAACAACAACAATAACATTGACTGACCGGTTGGCCGAGTGGTTAGAGACCTTAACTGCGGAGCCGAGGGTCGCGGGTTCGATTCCCGCCCGGGACAAATATTTGTGTTCATGAACATGTCTATTTGTGACGTGTTTGGGTGTAAAAGTGTCTAGATATATATTATGTTATAAAAAAAGAATATTTAAGTATGTATATCAGTTGTCTAGTACCCCATAATACAAGCATAATACTTGCTTACTTTGATACTAGATGGCACTGTGTGGAATGTCCCAGATAGTATTATAAAAAAAAATAGGATCTTTTCAATGGCATACGTTTCAATTTGAAGCAATTTATAGTTACGTAACAATAATTTAGGTCAATTACTTATAATTCAATGGGAATTGTTATATTTAAACCATATTTTGATGAACATATCTAAATTTAAAAGAAATTGTATGGATTATTAAGACACCCACCGACGGATCAGGTTTTCAATGCGGTGCCACTGTTCCTATAAATGGTACGATTTGTGAAGGTATATCCTTTGACGGACGGCTTCCATTTTTTTACTTATTGTCGATGCTGCGTTACAAACACACGTCTATTTACCATGGTGTAGTACATTTATGCAAAATCAAAAAAATATTTATCGGCAATAATTTAATATTTACAATATAATAATCCTTTGTAATACATACGCCATGTTATATCTATAAGCAAAGGCTGAATAATTAGGGTTTATGTGAAATGGTTGTAAATTATTTTTTTTAAGACAAATTTTCGCAATAAAATAAATCTATGGGAACTACCGTCTTGAGGCTCACCAGACGGCGCCACCAGCGTAGTGAGATCGGCTGTCAAAGTTTATTTTTGTCTGTGTTTACTGGCATGTTATTTTTTGTTTGGCGCAGAACTAGTTTTTATCTTTTTAATTTTGGAAACTGTACAGAGGTCGATACAATAATGTTCGATATTCGATTGACGATATTTGATGTTCCTCGACCATCTACGGTCTTAGCGCCGCCTGGTGGTGAATACACGCGTTAATCCCATTGCGTGACGAGCGTTTTTGTTAAATATCCTTTAATATTTCATAGTTTGTAGAATTGAATGTTCAGCTTATTCCTCTAAAAACACCCGAACACGTCTGCTTTTGCAGTCGGTAACGAAGCTCATTCGGTTTCGCTCTGGATCGTTGTTCGGCAAGCTCCGCCTCAAGGCACACTTTATCTAGTCTTGCATGTTGTCTTTACGGTCGTACTCCGCCATATAATTTTTTTCATCGCATAGCCATCTCTGAAAAATACGAAACTTCGTTATAACGCTCCTAATGTTAAGCATCAGCAAAAAGACACTAAGCTATAAATAAAATACAAAAAAAAAAAAATGTAAAAATTCCTAGTGCTTGTCAAGTATTTTAAGGATTATATTATATAAGAAGAAATTTAGAATTTCGTAATATGTACGTAAAATGAAACATTTCCTTTATTGTAGTAGGTACCTACGTCGAATTATTTAATTAACGTAACGAATTATATGAAATATCTCTGTATCGAGAATATAGTGAGGTGATAACATATATTTATATATGTATATTGAAAATTTTGTTTTCTATGCATCTTGTCTGGCAAATTGTTTATATTACTAGAATAGAATTGAATAGGTAAGTTATGCGACACCCGGATTCAATCCTAGGCTCAATGACAATCGATCACATTTCCTCGACGACTTAATTACATTCCCTGGAGGACACGATGAAAATTAATTACGTTCCCTCAAAGGATCAATAGCATTTTTTCACATTTTCATCCTGAGACATGTCCTGTCATTTCACACACACAAACACAATCATAATCTTACTTTGACACACTACCGTAGACTCGACGAGAAATCGCTAAAAGTTTATATAAAGGAATACTTTTCTATGTATTTTCAGTACAGTCAGACATGAACTAATGACAGGCACGATGCATACAAATGTGTTCATACAACAATAATAATAACATATCCTATGACAATTGATTTAATGAAAATATCTAAAATTAATTAATTAATTTAAGTAATTAATTATATATTTATTTTAAATTGACATTTGTTAGTAAAATTTAGCATTCCCAGTGCGTGACTGATATAATTTAGATTAGAGATTAAAAATTTATCATTCGTATATTATGTATATTGAGAAAGGTTATTAAAAAAAAAACACGAAACTTCGTAAAAATATGATTTTGTTTACTGCTCGATATGGTTTGTTCCTTTAAGGAGAGATTCTGTTTAGGTCAGATTCCCTTTAAGACAGATTTTGTACAGGCAAGAGGAAAAGTTTCGATTTATTCCGTTAAGGACGAAAACGTTTTTAACTAACGTCCCATGAATACGTGTTTACGAATAGGAAGTTGGATTTACGGTAGAACAATATGAACAAAAATCCAAATCGTTCCTGCTCAGTAATGACACACTGAGTTCAAATTAATTTAGTCCAACGGGAAGAAGGGGGTAATTTTGGGGGGTACCGTGTCAGCAGAAATTGAAAGGAGTTATCCATAATTTAATAGTAATAATAATAGCTTATAAATAAACATCTTATTCGTAAACGCGTATTTAGAGGACATTGGTTAGAAAAACGTTTCTGTCCTTAACAGAACAAATCGAAACTTTTTCTCTTGCCTGTACAAAATCTGTCTTAAAGGGAATCTGTCCTTAAAGGAACAAACCCTCAATATAAATAATTCTTGAAGTTTTAATTTGTATGTTACAATAGAAAGGATTATTTAGGTGCACACAACCCCAACTGAAATTATCCCAAAAGACCGGAATACACGTACCCGGTTCGGCGTCTGGTCGCTTCCAACAGTATCCATTCCTGGTTTCATCGAAGAGCTAATGTTTTGTAAATGTGAATTGTGTGTACAGTAATAACATGGCTGCCTCGGGTTCGTGTATCGAACTTCAGTTGGTACAAGCTGTACTGTGTAAAACAGATTTGTATGATACTAATTTATTCATCTTACAATGACAAGCCGGTTAATATATCCGATGCGTAGTATCTAAATCGTTGTTTTTAATTCTTACAAAACGCTAAGGGGTATCAAAATAAAAACTTATTAGCAATAATTATGTTATTTAATTTTTTTTATAATTTTCACAGCAAAACTGTTGTAACTTTATTTTGTATAAAATCTATGTACCGTACCGTATAAGTGACAGCTTTATTAATTTAGCGTTCAAAGCGGCAACAATGTGCTCGCCGTTGGCTTCGGGCAACGTAAATTGCGGGTAAAACGTTATTTTAACCTCATACGATGGATAAATGGTCTGTAGGTACTTTACTATGAATAATATTATTTTGAAATTGTTATTATTATTCTTATAGAGTTCTAATATAGATACCTGACTTTGTGTTGCAAGGAAATCTGTGAATTAAAGACAACGTTTCATACATATTATCAAAACTGTATTTGTTATAAAATATCTAAAAATTAAAGAATAAATTTGAATGGAAAATAAATGTAATATCCTGTACATTTTGTTTAATTTTTTTACATGACGAAAAATGCATCAATCTATCGCAGCACAGCTGATTGAATGTTCAACATGGACTAATAACCATTAATGTGCAACGGACACATGCTAAGGGTCAATGATCTTTCGATTACGCATTCCGCGAGTTAAATTGTCAGCACGCATTCTGTTTCTCTAAAAGAAAACTTTCACCTAAAAAATGCTACTTTATATATTATTTTCAAACTAGCTCAACGCCCGCGGTTCCGCTCGCGTGGTCTATACAGTTGTACCGGAACCGCTTAATTTTTTCCGTAGGTATAGATTATAGTCTATGAGCTGAAGAGTGACATAGGCTACTTCTTATCCCGCAAAAAAGGTCCCGATACAACTGTGTAGCGACGCGAGCGAAGCCACGGACGGAAAGCTAGCATCGAATAAACTGAATATTCTCGTAGTGAAATTCGTTTATGAAATCTTGGCTCTGCAAAGCAATTTAATTGCAAGTAGGTATGCGTAGAAGGTGTCGTGATATCCCAGAGCGCAACGAACCTGTCTCAAATTTATAATGTCCCACAGGGCCATGGTTCGAATCCGGGCGTGTACCAATGAGTTTTTCTGACTTAAGTACACAATATCACTGACACCGTGCTTCGGAGGGCACGTTAAGCAGTCGGTCCCGGACGCTGTCAATAAATGGCGGTCGTTACAGTTCCCAACCCGCAGTGGTGCAGCGTGGTGGACTTAAGCTCCAAACCCCCCTCCTCACCTTGGGGGAGGCCTAAGCCCCTGCAGTGGGGTAAAAATGGGCTGATGATGATGATGCGTAGAATGCATTTAAAGCAATAATATCTTTTTAGTATATCAATTTAGCTCAAATGAGCTCAAGGTCGCTCAACGAGCTGCGGAGAAGGGTATGCTCGGAATCTCCCTGCGAGATTGAATCATAAAAGAGAGATCCGAAGACGAACGAAAGTCATCGACATAGCCCAGCGGATTAGCAAGTTAAAGTGACGGTGGGCAGATCACATAGCACGCAGAACTGTTGGTCGATGGGGCCGAAAAGTTTGGAGTGGAGACCATGCCACGGCAAGCACAGCGTAGGACGTTCAGCCACAAAATGGAAAGATGACTTTGTAAAGGTGGCGACGCTAAATGCAGGGCACTACCAGTAGTAAGAAAGAAAATGCTTTATTCGATACACACAATTACACACACAACAATAACAATAAACACGACTATGAAAAATGGTAGGTAACCAAAATTAACATGAAGCATTAAAAATTAGTTAACGTTAAAAAAATATTATAATAATTACCCGATAACAAATACGAACAAGACTAATGACGAAAATTTAACAATCACCAATCTATTTAGTAGGTCCTATTGGAAAGCAATGGGGGTGGCTTATGTCCAGCAGTGAACTTCCTATGGCTGAGATGATGATGTATATTCACATTCATCATCATCAGCCCATTTTTACCCCACTGCAGGGGCTTAGGCCTCCCCCGGGGTGAGGAGGGGGGCTTGGAGCTTAAGTCCACCACGCTGCTCCACTGCGGGTTGGGAACTGTAACGACCGCCATCTATTGACAGCGTCCGGGACCGACTACTTAACGTGCCCTCCGAAGCACGGTGTCAGTGATATTGTGTACTTAAGTCAGAAAAACTCATTGGTATACGCCCGGATTCGAACCATGGCCCTGTGGGGCCTTATAAATTTAGGACAGGTTCGTTGCGCTCTGAGCTATCACGACATCAATTAAAAGTAGTCAACTACCTTAATTCACTTATATTTACATTGATATAAGTGAATTAAGATAGTTGACTACTTTTTTGGATTCCTTATCCATTGGGCAGTGGCGTAGACAGGGGGAGGTCCAGGGGGTCTTTCAAAAGTATGTGAGCTATATCCACAATTGACCGATCCAGTGTGGTGTTTCATAGTTTGTGTGAAAATGGTAGCATAGAAGTGTTTTAATATGTATACAGGATGAAATTTTAATGAACATCCAAAAAAATGCTAGATGTTAGGTATCACCAATAGACCTCATTAGGTGAATAATAAATGTAGGTTACATTTTCTTAGTAAATTATTTTATCTAGTGTTATTTTATAAAGTTTGGTTGCCTTCTTTCTTACGGCGCGCCCGAGACCTTGAAGCCGAGCGTGCTGCGGCCGTGAATGGTGACGAGAGTTATTGATTTTTTCGGGAAAGGTTTGTGTAGTCATATCTCAATATTTTTCTATTGAACGATACTAAAAGTAAACAAGATGGCCATCGGTTTGTATAATGATCTTTGGTAAACCAAAGATCATTATACAAAAATTTGGATGGTTGTTAAAGTTTCACCGTATATATCGTCGTTTTGAAGGTAAAATTCATTAAATGAAAATGAGCACAAATGATGTTTCATTAAAGTTTTAGAGTTTTACATGGTAATCAAAAAATTAAAATTTTACTCAATGATTTTTGTCACTGAATAAAAGCAAAGAAACGATTATAAATGTACTTCTGAAGGTTACCTTTAGTAGATCATACTCTATAAAAGATAGTCCAAAGGGAAACTCATTTCGATCAAAATGTCACTTAATGAGTTTTACCTTTAAAACGACGAATTTTTAATTGCCTATTTACTAGCCTTCATTTGATACCATATTGTTATAATAACAAAAATATGTGTTTTTTTCTCTCTGGACTCGCCCATGGACGCTGTTTCAAAATGTCCTCTTAACATGTTCCTCGTCCATATACCTACTTATCCGAAACGGTTGTCGAGGGAAGACCCTCAGCACCCTCTCGGGACAACACACTCGCCTTTTGTACAAACGCCTGCTCATATCTGAACATCGTCCAAAACGATCGACACGAGGCCAGAGAAGTACATCTCACCAACAAGTATAAAATTGTAGCCATGCACGCTAGTTGTTACAGATAGAATCCCCCTACCCTACAATAGGAGTCGGCACGCGCTATGATCAAAATATAAAGTGTTCATATTTCAGAGCAGGCGTCTTTACGCGCGAGAAAAAGGTTACAAGTATTAGGCCGCTGTTATACACACGTCTCGTTTAGCATAACCCGCGCCCCGCTCCGTACTCAGTGACCCTGTGGTAGTGCAATGGAATGGCAATGGACGAGGAAGGAGCTCATAACTGGATTGGGTAAGCCTTTTATTTATAAACGAGGTTCTGTAGTCGCATTGCCTTTGAATTCCACAAGGAACGTTGGGTATTTAAAATTCTATTTCCGCATATAAATTACAATAACACCTCCTTTTTTTTATTTGCATACTTACACCAACGACGACGACTTTAATCACTTTTTTATAAGAAAAGGGAGAGATCATTTTGCTTCTTTCTTCTCTTATATTTAACACATCTGACTACAATATGCACCACCTACGTAAAAGGCCTCCAGCTGTACACTTCTCTTTTACCCGCATAACGCTGCCTATGGCAATTTTGTATTTTGAACTCGCCTCCGATCGGTGAATGTGTACAGTCGGTGGCCTTTTATATCGGAGGCGCGTATTGTAAATCTAAACGTCTTATCTATTCAGACTCTTCCGTCAATCTCGGTCAGAACGAGCATCTGGACATCTGAATCCATGCTGTCAAAAAAAGCATACACATTTTTCTCTGTATGAAATTTAAATCATGTATTTACAGTCGGATGCCTGATTTTTCAGCAGCCTAACTGCGAAGAAATCCTAACTGCGAAGTAAAAGGTCGTAAGGTCGATTCCCGCTCGGTACAAATATTTGTGTGTATGAACATGTCTATTTGTTCTATGTCTAGGTGTAAAAAGTATCTATGTATATATTATAAAAAAAAAAAAGAATATTTAAGTATGTATACCGGTTGTCTAGTACCCCATAATACAAGTATAATACTTGCTTACTTTGGGACTGGATGGCGCTATGTGGGATGTCCCAGGTATTATTATTATTATTTATTACGTAAGCAGTAGAAAGGGAACGGTGAGGGGAAGGCGCAACCAGACGATTTCGCTCCACCTAGAAAATGATTTGAGTCCGCCTCTGCTCAGAGTCCAGGACTACTGTAAATCATTATTAAAGAACAACGGCGATATCTTATTTGATCAAAGTTGAGCGTCTAGAAGTGACTTTTTTCAAGTTATTTTTAATTAGAAATGTAATTTACTTTTGATATTGTGCGTTTCAACAAATAGTTCTGAATAGTTCCTTTGCCGTCACTTTGGCAGCACTAGCCGTCAGCACAAATACGTGTTGCTGATTGGTGTATATTTGAACATTTTATAATCTGCACCAATCACCAACATACATTTATGCTGGCAGCCAGTACTGCCTAAGTGACGGCAAAGGAACTATTTTATGAAACCATGTTGAACCCATAGAGATAATAGAGTAGAGCAGGCAACCCAATCACAAATGTGGGGTCTCAATAGAAAGAGACTGAGAATACGTTTACCTTGTAGGAGTAGGTACCTTTATTTATATAGGGTACAGGTACAGTTATTTTCCATCTATATTAGACAACCGCTTAGCCTAGTGGGTAACGACCCTGCCTACAAAGCTGGAGGTCCCGGGTTCCAATCCCAGGTCGGGACAGTATTTATATGATGAATATTGATACGGATACCGGGTCTTGGTTGTTATATGTATGTGGTGTCTTCGCTTGGTACCCAAAACACAAGCTAATGCTTAGTTTGGGACCTAGACGTTGTTGTGACGTATACGTATGTTATGTTATCCTTTTAACATCTTCAATATTTATTATAATTCCCTTTAATTTTTCCAACTATTTAGACTTTATGAGTAGCAAACGCTCTATTACCTAATATTTAGTCCGCGGCAGATAAAACCGATAGGATTGTAGAATAATCAAAATTTATTTTAGAAATATAATAAAATATTGTATATCAATATAATCGTTCGTTCTTTGGTATTTAATTAGTTTATTTCACATTAAATCGATAATAAATCGATATTACGTGACCACACTAATGGCAACACTTAAACCAAAGAGTAACTCAACTCAGATCTGCTCAATTGTCAGCATCTCAGCATACACAAACGTTTTCGCTCTGTGTTTTGTTGTGGTTCTAATTCCATAATCAGGTTTACATGTTAGCTCATAATGAGAATAAAGATTCAGTATTTTGATATTACAAGCCAAACGACAGACTCGTTGGCCCAGTTACGCAGTGTTGTCGTAGTTAGGGTAGTTAGAGACCCTAACTGGGGAGCCGAGGGTCGCGGGTTCGGTTCCCGCCCGGGACAAATATTTGTGTGCATGAACATGTGTACTTGTTTCGTGTCTGGGTCTAAAAGTATCTATATAGTATATATTATAAAAAAAGAATGTTTAAGTATGTATATCAGTTGTCTACTACCCCATAATACAAGCATAATACTTGCTTACTTTGGGACTAGATAGTGCTGTGTGGGATGTCCTAGATATTATTATTATATATGAACTCAACAAATTACGCTGAATAAAAGAATATTTATTTTACTTATAGACTTTACAATTAAGTTTCAAATAAAATGATGTATGGGCGTCTGCCGTTTATCTTTCAATAATACGATATATTGGAGTTGTAAAATAATGTAATGTATTTCCAAGCCCCCTCACCCTGGGGGCGAGGCCTAAGCCCCTGCAGTGGGGTATAATGGGCTGGTGGAATGGAAAAAATATATTGTAATTAAATTAATATATTGTAAATATTTCAAAATACATGGATTTTAATTCGGATATATAATTCGTGGCTAAGAACTCTGTCTCAGTTATAAGACCAGATTATTTTATAATATTTTCTTATTGTTCTGTAATTATCTGTAACATTAAACTGGCAATACTGAAAATGTTCGTTCTAAAAGGCTTTAGTCTATTCATTATGCGCACGGGTAACACCACTCTCGTTCAAAGACCAAGATTCGTGTCCCGGGCGGTACTCATTGCAGACAGGCCCGGTTCACCACGTTACGATATTTCCTCTTGTAATTTCCTTGTTTCTACATCATCTGTTGTAGTATCCTTAATTTTATGCAGCACATATAATCTGAAACAACATTTAAATGTTTTTTTTTTATTTATTGTGAAATATTAAAAAAAAAAATTTTAACGATTTTTTCGACGACCGCTTGGACTAGAGGGGAGTGACCATGCCTACGAAGCTGGAGGTCACGGGTTCGAATCCCAGATCGGGTCAGTATTTATATGATGAATATTGATACTTGGTTTCGTCTTGGTTGTTATATGTATGTGGTGCCTTCGCTTGGTACCCAAAACACAAGCTAACGCTTAGTTTGGGGCCTAGACGTTGTTGTGATGCATGTTATTTAAAAAAAAATGTTACGTCTTAAAATAGGGAAGACAAATAAATAATCTAATTTTTACTATGAATATCATTATATATATAAATAATAATAATAAAATAATAAATAAATTTTAATAATATGACTTTACAAATTTAAATCTATCTATTAACGGACAATTTAGTTTAATATCATGTTTCGGCGAGGAAAAAACACGTAGTGGGGCTTTGCACATAAAAATGCGTCTGTCGCATATTCTTGCGGTGACCTCTGTTAGAGATCCGTTCCCTATTTCCTTCATTTTGAAATTCCCACCAAATAATCTGCGCCCTCTGTGGTCTCATCGGCAAAACAAAGATATGTAAAACGAAATAAAATGAAGCAATAAAGAAATTCGTAAAAAAATACATAAAATAAACGAGAAATTTTTTTTATTTTTACTGGATCTATGTAAAATTAAGCATATATTCAACAACGTCGGAATATAAAACACAGGTGCGTGCGTTCTGATTACAATATAGGTTTCATTTTCGGCGTTATTTTTTTTTTGTCGCCGAAAAAAAAGCGTATGGTTTATGGGAAATATTTAAGGTACACAGTGGCCTGTCTCTTACGTGTTTTTGACGATAGATGGAGCCACTATAAAAAATTTCATTTTCGCGTTTTATTTACGGAATCATTTCTACAATTCCGTTAGGAAATTATTAAAGACCTACATTGTATTATTTAAAAAAAATTGTAATCGGCATAATGTTAATACAAGAAACAAAGATAAACTTGCTAATCATGTCAGCCGCCTCAATAAAATCACAAAATCTTTTAAAGGGCAATGTATACGCTTTTACAATAAAATCCCAGCTAACATTCAAGATCTACCCCTTAACAAGTTTAAAATTACAATAAAACGAAAGCTTTATGCAAAAGCTTATTATAAAGTATCAGACTACTTAGATGATAAAAATCCATGGGTGTAAGCCGCTCACCTATCAGTTTGTTTCAATAATATTATTCTTTAAGCACTTATTGTTAAATTTTTTTTATAATGTTAAAAAAAGAGCGTCCCTCAGTTTATTGCGTATTCTTCTGAGAGGAACCAGCATTTTGAATGCGCCTTTGTGGTGACGTTCTTCCACAAAGTAAAAAAAATCATTCTTGTGATGTATTTCAAGATTACATTCTGTAAAAAAAGTACCGGGAAAAGGTTAATAAAACATGAAATGTTAATTATTATTCCAAATTTATTTTATCACCTTCAAAGTATGCCCCTTCCGAAATAATACACTTACGCCAACGAATAATCCAATTATCAAAACATTTTTTAAACGCATTTTCCGGAATCGACTTCAGTTCTCGCCGCGAATTTTCTTTTATGTCTTCTATCGACTGAAAACGGGTGCCTCGAAGTGGTAATTTCAGTTTCGGGAAGAGAAAAAAGTCGGCCGGAGCCATATCCGGTGAATATGGAGGTTGTTCAATGGTATTTGTTGAGTTTTTGGCCAAAAATTCGTTCACAATGATGGCTTTGTGCGATGGCGCGTTGTCATGGTGCAAAATCCACGAATTTTCTTTCCACAAATCTGGTCTTTTTCGACGAATTTGCTCTCGCAAATGCCGCATAACACTCACATAATATTCTTTATTTACCATCTGACCTTCTGGCAAGAATTCCGAGTGCACAACACCGCGATAGTCAAAGAAAACAGTCAACATGACCTTTACTTTTGATCGACTTCGGCGTGGTTTTTTCGGTTTCGGTTCAGTTGGAAGGCGCCATTCTGAAGCTTGTTGACTAGTTTGCATGTCAAACTCGTAAACCCATGTCTCGTCACCAGTAACAATGCGTTTTATGAATGTAGGGTCGAAACTGACTCGTTCTAGCATGTCTTCGGCGACTTTTACGCGATTGAGTTTTTGAAGAAAATTCAGATCTTTTGGGACTAGTCGAGCGGCAACGTGTTTCATGCTCAAGCAATCGTTTAAAATTATACGAATCGATGAGTGAGACACAGAAAGCTCAGCGGCTATCTCTCTCAAACTTGAATGAGGATTTTCAGTCACCATTTCCTTCACTTTAGCGATATTAACTTTAGTTGAAGACGTTGATGGCCGACCAGAGCGAGGCAAATCTTCCACCACACCCCGACCGCTTTTGAATGCACTGTACCACTCATATGCACGTGTTTTTGATAAAGTCGATTTACCGTAAGCTTTCTGCAACATTTTCAGCGACTCGGAACACGAAATTCCATTCGCAATGCAAAATTTGAGACAAACTCTTTGTTCAATGTTTTTATCCATTATAAAAATCGCAAAACACACTTCAAATGACCTAACAAAATCGAGCACTGTACACAAACTAAATGACAGATGGTGCTCAAACTTCGCGCCAATATAGAAGACAGTTGAGGGAACTCACCGACAAAAAAGAATTTTTCAATTGAATTTGGAATTTGAATTAAATGAACAATTCCCGGTACTTTTTTTACAGAGTAGTATGTTACATAA
The DNA here is from genome assembly GCA_949709985.1 of Luffia ferchaultella. Classification (NCBI taxonomy): domain Eukaryota; kingdom Metazoa; phylum Arthropoda; class Insecta; order Lepidoptera; family Psychidae; genus Luffia; species Luffia ferchaultella. The sequence goes on from OX453269.1 coordinate 5,614,943, forward strand.
CTATGAAATAAAGATATTTTGATTTGATTTGATTTGACAATAAATAAAAATAATCCTCTTTAATATTTTCAACTAACACTATTACCTTAACAGTTTCGTGGCATTGGCGGAAAACCCTAAAGTGGTAAACGAGGTTTTCCAACAAATGCCTCAAAACCATTTTCCAATCAAACTTTATGGCGGATTTGAACATAGACACAAGTCGCGTCGCAGTAACCAGTTTTAGGTGTAGCGGGACGCAGTGGAGCAAGGAACATATGACTGTACCTACGCAAGCAAGCTCATAGTGTTGTATTCCGATCCGCCATAAAGTTTGAGTCGAACTATAACAATCAGTAACGTCAATTGAAATTAGTAAGAGGATTACTTTTGATGTAAGTCTGAATATTTTATTTACGGAAATGTAGAGATTTGAGCTAAAAAAATTTTTTTTTCTTTCATATCATGGCTCCATCTATTGTCCGGAATAGGTAAACGTCGCATGTTAAATGTCCTATATATTATTCTTCCACTTCCACAAGCCCAGTATGCCCCACTGCAGGGGCTTAGGCCTCCCCCAGGGTGAGGGAGATTGAAGCTTAATCCACCACGCTGCTCCAGTGCAGGCTGGTGGATTTTAACGACTGTACCCAGAACCGACGGCTTAACGTGATCTCCGAGGCACGGAGTCAGTTATAGTTATGTACTTAAGTCAGAAAAACTCATTGGTACACGCTCGGATTCCAACCACGGCCACATGGCCTTCTAAACCAGAAGTAGGTTCGCTGCGCTCGGGCTATCAGCTATAAGTACCTATTATTACAAATGCAGAAATGTCAGTATGTCTGTTTGTTACCTTTTCGTGGCTAAACTGCTGGATAATGATGACATATGGCAGATACAGAATTATAGGTTAATAATAGAAACACTTACATTGACCCTTCTCGGTCTTTCATATGGATTTCATATTTGAAACCATCGTTTCGAAATACATTTCCTAAATCTTCCAACACACTTCCATTGTTTTCATTTAGGCAATTTCGAATTCTATATGACATATCAGTCATAAAACAGTTTATGACTACAGTGTCGTTTCTATCGAAATCACCCAAAAATTTAAATTCTGTCACATTGTCGTCTTCACAAAATTCTTTTACGTACGTAACTAGCATGTTTCTTACGAAATTTTGTCTTGATACACTGTTATTGGTATTCTTTTCTTCACAATTGTCGTTAGTTTTAACAACTGTATTGTCTATGTTATCGTTTTCAAGCAACTCTTTATTTTCAGATTTGTCTATGGTTTCACAATCATCTTCGGTGATGTCAATCGGTTTCTCCTCTACTACTTCTTCTTCATTTAAATCATTAGGTGTTATTAAATATACGTTTTCGGGCGCAGCTTTGTATAGATGTAATTTTCTGTAAAAATAAAACAATAAACACATTTTTTGATTAACCTTTTGACTTCTCATCAATCATTATCAATCATTTGTGTCTGTCAATTAAATGGCTTCTGACTTTCAATCTGACCAAATTTGGTTAATGAGTAGTGAATAGGTTAATTACATTCATAAACAAAGAATATAATTAATGAAACGTTATTGTTATGAACATATTAATTTTTTTTACTATACATAAGCGACATGTGGTCCCAAAACGAAACGTACTGTATTGATAAAATCCAAGGAATTTTCTAGCAGCCTGTATAACAGTATAAAGTAATATATATTTAAATACTCATAGTATGGGCCTTGCCTAGTCAGGGACTACCATGTGTGAAGTATTATTCTAGATACATTATACTAGTCGGCGAGACTACGCGAGGGGCTTATATATCCCGACCGATTGGCCAAGTGCTTAGAAAACCTAACTGCAATGGTCGCAGGTTCGATTCCCGCCCGGGATAAATATTTGTGTATATGTACATGTCTATTTGTTCCATATTTGGGTATAATAAAATGTATTAGATCTATACATGTATATATATTATCATCCAAGTCCGAGAACTTGGGACTGGAGATGCCTCGGCACTCCTCCAGATTCAGATGTTTTGATAAATCTTTCACTGTGCAGTCGATTTGTCAGTTGAATGGACTGCTTACACATATAAGACGCACACCCTTTTAAAACAGTATTTATTTATGTCTTTCTTAGCTTATATAATAATAATAATAACGTATACATGACAACAACGTCTAGGCCCCAAACTAAGCATTAGCTTGTGTTTTGGGTACCAAGCGAAGACACCACATACATATAACATAACCAAGACCGGTACCAGTATCGATATTCATCATATAAATACTGATCCGACCTGAGATTCAAAACCAGGACCTCCAGCTTCGTAGGCAGGGTCGTTACCCACTAGGCTAAGCGGTCATCATTATATGATTAGGGGCCGTCCATTAATCACGTGATGTTTTTTTAAGCATTTTTTGACCCCCCCTCCCCCTTGGTGATACATGGTGAGGTTTAAGACTACCCCCCACCCCCACCCAGCATCACGTGTATTATTAGTATATACAAAAATACTTAAATTTTTTAGAATATTTTAGAATATTATCTTAAATACGGATATAAAGTATAACCTTATTTTATTCTGAAATTAAGGACCATGATAAAAATGTTTAGACAGAAAAGTTGCAGGTTGTTTTTGATTGGTATAAAAATAAAAATAAACGAATGGTGTACACTACACGCCGCTTTTTGATTTAAAAATAGCGTGTTTGAAAAAATTAATACACGTGATATCTTACTACACCCCCCTCCCCCTTTGTAGCATTTCGTGATTTTTGTCAAACCCCTCCCCCCCCAAGCCTCACGTGATTAATGGACGGCCCCTTATTAGTCCGGTCGTGGGACATTAAATTTCATAAAGAAATTATCACAATTCTAAAATTGTTCGTTTTTGCTGAGTGGATAGATAAAGTGCATGGTGAGCTACTGTCAAAAAGTTAGAAGGTTTAGGGCTGTGCTAAGGGAATGGCTTAGGTTTTTCTTAATATTTCGTGCAACAAGGTGTATATAGAATTAAAGTTTAAAATTTTAATCCTACTACTAATATAAACGCGAAAATTTGTATGTATAGATGTATGTGTGGATGTTTGTTGCTCTTTCACGCAAAAACTACTAAATGGATTTTAATGAAACTTTACAATAATATAGCTTATACACCATAATAACACATAGGCTATAATTTATAAAGATATTAGCTTTCTGCCAGCGGCTTTGCTCGCGTGGACTAAACAGTTGTACACTGATTTCGAAAATTCTTTCACCTATAGAAAGCTACTTTAACAGCGAGTAACATGGGCGAAAAGAAGAAGGGGTGGTGGAGGGAATGGCTAGGAGAACGTTTCTGTAGTCCACCCGTACGGAGCCGGGTACGACCGCTAGTTGGTTCATAATTAAAACTCATGTTGTAAATTTTTTAAAATAAAAACATATGTGATACTTCGAATATATAAAAATTAATAAGACAAAATCTTTCAACAAAATTTTAAAACTTCTGAAATTATATTTTGAGACTTTCGGTAGTTACTCAAATCTGTTGGATTAAGTTTAGAAAGTCAAGTGGTATGCTTCTACTACAATGTCATTTTTCTTTCGTAAGATAGACAATAATGACTATGAAATTGATAATTTCGCCGGGCGCAGGCTGGTGTGAAAAAATACCATGCTGATAGAAGAATTAATGTAGGTATATCAAGCCAGAAAACTAGACACTCAAGAGACCATACTAAAGGTTGCTGAAACTCATAAAAATAATTCTACTCGTTACTCGATAGATATAACTGACTCGTTAGTTGATATATTATTTGTCTTATGTACAGTACAGTCACGCGAAGAAGTGCCTTGAAATTATAAGATAAAAGATTAAGTATCTACTTTTTACGTCGTGTTGTAAATTTTTTAGAAAGATAACACACGTGTCACTACGAAAATCTAAAAATTACTCTTTTGTCATTCAACAAAATTTCTAAAATTACATTTTAAGACTTTCGGTGGTTACTCAAATCTGTTAGGTAAAGTTTCGAAAGTCAAGTAGTGTGCTTATATTATAATTTCATTTTTTTCCCATAACATATGAAATAATATACAAATAATAAAATAAATAATAACGAATAAAAGTTGATAAGTCGCTCTTATATGGCCTTATCAAAGCACTTGATTATCACACGAAAAATTAGAAACATATAGATTGTGGGTTTTGTTTAAATTACGGATAAATTTGATTAGTGTGGCTGCGAGCGAGACAGAGTATGTAGGGACTTATCGTGTCATTGTGCCTACATTACGGCACACGCGTGGCGCCGTAATTCTTATTTTTTATGATTCGGTACGATTCGTGGTCTGACAAAAAATCTATTTGAAGTCCTAGTATAGAGGCAATGGTATTTCTAAATAAAACAACATATACGCACTTTAATAAATCATCATCATCATCAGCCCATTTTACCCCACTGCAGGGGCTTAGGCCTCCCCCACGGTGACGAGGGGGGTTTGGAGCTTAAATCTACCACGCTACACCACTGCGGGTTGGGGATTGTAACGACCGCCATCTATTGACAGCGTCCGGGACGGACTGCTTAACGTGCTCTCCGGGGCACGGAGTCAGTGATAGTTAGTGTACTTAAGTCAGGAAAACTCATTGGTACACGCCCGGATTCGAATCATGGCCCTATGGCCTTATAAATTTGAGACAGGTTCGTTGCGCTCTGGGCTATCACGACACTTAAATCAATATCAGTCTATATATTTTTATGAATTACTTAATGTTTAATTTATTCTGTTTATTCGTGCAACCCAGCACGAACAAAAAAATTGTATAAACATGCTGTAGCACCTATCATTGATAACCAACCGTAGATACATAAAACAATTATTTTTCATGTTAAAGAGCTATGAGGTATTCTGTAGTTATGGCTTCTTATGACACAGTATACCTAAAACTGAACTGCTGAGCTTCCGCGCGCCCGGGCGCGCGGGGTATGTGGGAGTTGCACCCACTAAACAACCGCCTGAAGCAGAATAGGGACGCGTGTCGTTAGCCCGAAAGCTCCTACGACTTCATCGAAGCGGCCAGACGGCACACTAGGGTGTCGCCGGCGCGAAGTTGTCGGGTGACCCCTAAGGGTTACTCGAGGCGAAATAATGCCAGAGGCGCGGGCCCCCGGTTGAGATTAACGTTATTAGTATAACGTGAAAAGTGTTTTGTTAATCACTCATTTGAGGTGAGGTCAGTAGGGAGCGGATGTGGGGGGCGCAGGAGCGCCCCCACTTCAGGTTCGACTTGAGAGTCGCCCGAGAAGGACTCATTGGCTTTAGTCAGCTGCTCGACTTCGAGAGTTAGGTCGTCAGGCTGATCTGTCAGAGCATTCCTTGGTCTTCTTAGGAAATGATTAGGAGGAGGTGCCTCGTAAGCGGCAGCTGAAACTATCAATGGATTGCTATGATTTGTGGCTCTAGTGAAAAAGCGCTCTGATGCGTCTTTCATGTATTTTGAGATTGTAGGGAGCTCTAAGTCTCGATGTAAAACTGAGTTTCTGACGTACCAGGGTGCGCCAGTCGCCTTTCGACAGAATTTATTTTGGACAATTTGGAGTCTGTATAATAGATTTGGTGCTGCATGGGCGAAAACGGGGGAAGCGTAAGTCATCACCGGCCTGATACATACGGTGTAAAGAGTACGCTTATTGCGTAGAGACATTTTACTTTTAGGGCCTAACATGCCGCTAAGGCGGGAACTATAAAATTTAGCTAAGTTGCAAACACGGTTGATGTGATCTTTGAAATGGAGGTGTTTATCAAGCGTGATGCCTAGATATTTGTAACTGTGTTGCCACGGAATGGGCACGTTATCCATTCGAAGATGGGAAAGCTGGTACGGAACAACACTAGTTAGTCTAGTTTTGCTGTACCTAAAGTGTATTGCTGCTGATTTTTCTGGGTTGATCTCGATTCTCCAGAGGTGAAACCATCGTGTCAGCTCATCAATGGCTCTCTGGAGGCGAGGAATTGTAAAAACTGAGCTATTACTGCGTAAATAGAGTGCAGTATCATCCGCGAATAGGGAGAGTTGGACGCCGTTAGTGGGTTGCGGTATGTCATTAGTATATGCCGCGTATAATAAGGGTGATAATGTGGAGCCCTGTGGAACACCGGCTCTAATTAATCTTTTGGAGGAAAGGGATTGTTCGTGTTTGAACATGAAATTTCTATTACTGAGATAGCTATGAAAAATAAGAATTAGTCTGTCGGGGACATCTAGCGTGTATAACTTGTAGATGAGGCCGGCGTGCCAAACTTTATCAAAAGCTTTGGCGACGTCGAAAAATACCGCGTTCGCTTTGTGCTTCCTTTTGAAGCCTTCGGAAATATATTCTACAAGTCGGAGGGCTTGCTGAGGGCAAGAATGGTGTGGGCGGAAGCCGAATTGTTCGTTGATTATAAGGCCTTTGCCTAAAAGGTGGTCGCTTAAGCGCGAGTATAATATTTTTTCGTAGAGCTTGCCCAGTCCCTTGAGGAGACTTATGGGGCGGTAGCTCGAAGGGAGATCTACGGGTTTGCCTGGTTTGCGGATGCCGATGACTAAGGCTTCCTTCCAGGCGTCGGGAAAGTGGCAGTTGTTCAAACATGCATTGAAGATTGCGGCTAGGAGCGTTATTAAAGGGAATGGGAGGCATTTGATAGCCTTATTACTAATTCCATCAAGACCCGGCGCCTTTCTGGATTTCAGTTTTCGAATGTGACCGCCAAACTCGTCTGCGGTGACAGGTGGGAGGTCGGTAGTAGGAGGGAGGGAGGTGCGTTGACGTACCTCCTCCTCGACGCGTGAAACGTGTTCTAAGTTAAAAGGAGCAGAACTAGGAGAACATTGTTCTTCGAGGCTGTCGGCTAAGCATTCAGCTTTATCGTTATCTTCGAACGCTAGGGAGTGGTCGGCCTTCTTAAGAGGGGGGGTGGCCGTGTGTCCGTCACTTTTCAGGGCTTTAGCTATGCGGTAGTACGCTTTGTGGGTGGGATGAATTTCCTCCATAAGCGTACTCCAGTTATTATTTCGGAATTCACGTACACGTGCCTTTACTGCGCGTTGAAGAGCGCGGGCACGGGACCTATACTCAGGAGTAGGGTATGCCGCCGCGCGACGTAGGGCAGAGTTTTTTGCTCTCACAAGTTCGCGGACATCAGGCGGCAAACTCTGGCGGTTGCCCGTCGGAGCTTTCCGCGAGTTGTTTGCGACCACCGTATTGAGGTGGTTTGTGAGAGCACCTATGGCTAAATTGATGTCATCGACAGAGTTGATGTCATCAGGAATAGTGTTTAGGATTGGGGTGTCTGCTATCGCTATTGTAGCCGACACCTTTTTCCAATCGGTTATTATTTTTGTCTCAGTCTCACTGGAGTTGGAGAGCGAGCCTAGTTTAAGTAATACGGGCAGGTGATCTGAGCCGAGGTCGTGGAGTACCTCGATCGAGGTCAGATTTAGCCCGACTCCTTTTATAATAGCTATATCTAGTATGTCAGGAGAGTGACTGGTTTGGGCGGGGTAGTGAGTGGGGCGAAGGGGAGCTATGATCTCGAACTCTAACTGTTCTGAGAGTAGAGCAAGTTTGCGACCGTTAGTATTTGTGGCTGTGCAATTCCACAGTGAGTTTTTGCAATTAAAGTCTCCGAAAAGAATTACGGAGTCGCCTAAGGCGAGAAGGATTTCTAAATCACTTTGAAGTATTTCTTTATTTGGTGGTAAATAAACAGAGACTATGACTAATGTATTATGACCGGTCATAGCGAGTCTGCAAGCTGTGGCCTCGATATTAGAAAGGTTTTGGATTACTAAAGGGCAGCAGTGCAGTACTCGTTTATAGTACAGTGCCGTGCCGCCTCCCCGGGAACCCTGTCTGTCAGTTCGTAGTTGCACATAGTTGCGCAGTTTGCACGATTTGGGCCTAGATGGCTTTAAGAGGGTTTCTTGAATTAAAATTATATCTAGTGAGTGTTCGTTAGCGCACTCATCTAGTTCATTAATACTAGAGATTAATCCGTAGGCGTTAAAGCTTAGGATTGAAATAGATTTGGGTTTAAGGCGTCCAATCCTACCTATTACGGTACACGCTGATGCGTCCGACATTTAAATGGGGTCTAATTTATTGATTAGTGTTTGGTAGCGGCAGAGAACTAATAGTCGTTCTGTGCCGTCGCGCGCTTTTTTAATGTCTGCGGCGAATTCCGCGATTTCGCGAGCGTTCACTACTCGAAGGATCGACGAGATAGCCTGTAGATCGGCTCCGAGTGATGAATCGTCGTTCTTATTATTGTTATTATTTTTATTGTTATTATTGTTAATAGTTTGCACGCGTTCTATGCGGTTATTATTGGGAGCCGTGCGGCGGACGGACTCCATAAGGGGGCGCGGGGCAGCCTGTGGCGGCTGTGGCCTAAACCACGCGTTGTAAGCGGGAGCGGCGGGGCGGGGAGGAAACACGCCTCGCGGGCGCGGGGAGGGGAAGTTGATTTCGTTGGTAGCGGGTGGGGGAGCGTGACTCTTGTTGTTGTATTTATTAAAAGAGGGTTTGAGTTGAGGGGCTCGTGGACAGCCCCTGTAGTTGGCCGTGTGGCCTTTTTGATTACATAGAACGCAGGCGGGAGGTTTGCCTGATTCTTTGGTGAGAGGGCACTCTGCTGTCAAGTGCGGTATAAGGCACTTGACGCAGCGGGGATTGGCAAAACAGTTTGCCGAAGCGTGTCCATAAGCTTGACAGCGGTGACACTGCCCAGGAATACCTTTACGGTGGGGAGCTTCAGTGCGAATGCCGGAGAGGCCTTAATTACTTAATGTTTAATTTATTCTGTTTATTAGTGCAACCCAGCACGTACAAAAAAATTGTATAAACATGCTGTAGCACCTATCATTGATAACCAACCGTAGATACATAAAACAATTATTTTTCATGTTAAAGAGCTATGAGGTATTCTGTAGTTATGGCTTCTTATGACACAGTATACCTAAAACTGAAATAGATAAATTACACTAGTGAGCAAATCATAATCATAAGCAAATATAAAAATACCAGTGTAAAAAAGCAACTAGGCCTTTGTGTTTATTACTTTATAAGAATGTTCATTATTTTTGAAAACACTCATATAGAAAACATACACCCTTTTTAATTTTATAATACAAAGGAATAATAATAATAACCAAACCATAGTCAATGCTGTCAAATTTATTTACTCTATGGTCAATTAAGACTTTGAAGTAACCGCAACTTTTTGCTTGTAGGAAAAATACAGTCATCTGCAAAAGTGCTAAAAGTACTTATTAAAATAAAATTATTTATTTTGCATCCCGTTTGTACAATCAGGCATTGCTTTGCAAGGTGTACCTTACAAATGAGTAACACCAATATATCGCTACAAATAATTAATTATGGATATTACACAATAATATTTTATTTATGTTAAAAGTTAGCTACATTGGGCATAATATTAAACTTAGAAATACGAATAATATAATACTAAGACTAGCACGAGCGCTATTTAGCTCACCTCACCCAACCATTTAGCGGCAAATGATTATTGGTTATATATGTTTACTTAATTAAACTAAGAGTAGGACACAACCAGCATGCCGAAATGAATACCCGCTAGAGCGCTGCGGTTAGTAAGCTGATTTGTTGAAATAGCAGCTGCCAGCTATCTTAGTAGTGTTTGAAGACTTCAAGATTACAAGAATAAATTTTTCATATTTTTAAAAAACTTTTAGTTGAACAAGCATATATTAAGCGCCGGCGCGACACTTGGAGGAGCGCGCAATGTCCACACACTAACCCGCACCCCCGCATCATTCGTGTGTTCGTGAAATTTAAACAAAATCCACAAACTGTATGTTTCAAATTTTTCGTGTGATAATCAAGTGCTTTGTAAGTGCCACATAACAGGGAATCAACTATTATTCATTATTGTGAATCTTACGAAAGAAAAATGGAATTGTAGTAGAAGCATACTACTTGACTTTCTAATCTTAACCAAACAGATTTGTGTAACAACCGAACGTTTTAAAATGTAATTTTAGAAATTTTGTTGAATGACAATAGAGTAATTTTTAGATTTTTGTAGTGACACGTGTGTTATCTTTCTAAAAAATTTACAACACGAAGTAAAAAAGTAGGTACTTAATCTTTTATCTTATAATTTCAAGGCACTCCTGCGCGTAACTGTACTGTACATAAGGCAAATAATATATCAACTGACTCGTTGGCTAGAATTATTTTATGAGTATCAGCAGCCTTTAGTATGGTCTCTTGAGTGTCTAGTTTTCTGTCTTGATATACACCAATTCTTCTATTAGCATGGTATTTTTGCACACCAGCCTGCGCCCGGCGAACTTATCAATTTTATACTCATTATTGTGTATCTTACGAAAGAAAAATGAAATTGTAGTAGAAGCATACCACTTGACTTTCTGAACTTAATCCAACAGATTTGAGTAACTAGGTACCGAAAGTCTCAAAATATAACATCAGATGTTATAAAAATTTTTTGAAAATTTTTAAATTTTCGTAGTATCCCTTATGTTATCTTTCTAAAAATTTTACAACGTGAGGTTAAGATAGTTTTAATTATGAACCCATAAAATTTCAAATTTAAATCTTATATACAGGGTGTTACAAGAAATATTAAGAAATACCTAGCCATGCCCTTAGCACAGCCCTAAAACTTCTAACTTTTTGACAATAGCTCACAATACACTTTATCTATCCACTCACCAAAAACGAACAACTTTAGAATTGTCAAAACTTTTTTATGAAATATAATGTCCCACGACCAGACTTATTTTCTGAAATTTCCGTAGTATTCCTTATGTTATCTTTCTAAAAATTTTACAATATGAGGATAAGATAGTTCTAAATAAGAACCAATCAAAATTTCAAATTTTTATTCTATATACAGCGTGTTACACGAAATATTAAGAAATACCTAGTTACACCCTTAGCACAGCCCTAAAACTTCTAACTTTTTGACATTAGCTCACAATGCACTTTATCTATCCATTCACAAAAAACGAACAGCCTTAGAAGTATCAAAACTGTTTTATGACATTTAATGTTTCACAACCAGACCGTTATTTTTTTCAAATTTTCGTAGTATCCCTTATGTTATCTTTCTAAAAATTTTACAATATGAGGATAAGATAGTTCTAAATAAGAACCAATCAAAATTTCAGATTTTTATTCTATATACAGCGTGTTACACGAAATATTAAGAAATACCTAGCCATGCCCTTAGCACAGCCCTAAAACTTCTAACTTTTTGACAATAGCTCACAATGCACTTTATCTATCCACTCACCAAAAACGAAGATCCTTGGAATTATGTTAAGTAATTTTTTTCTGGCTACGCGACTATATGTAGTATGTATATATCCAATGTTTAGATGTTATAATAAGTTTTAAGCATTTTTATATATTGTACCGATACACATTGTTATGGCATAGATATAAGTATTTTATTTATGTAGCTTAACTTGTTCTAAAGGTTACCACATCGTAACTAACCTAAATTTTTCTCAAGTTTTTACCAATCCATCCAAAGGTTGTTTAAAATAAATCGTTTTTAGCGATAAGACCACCCATTAAACCAAACATAGTTATAAGATATACTTTGTTTATTCTTGTTCAAATTACTTTTGGTGTACAATAATGAATATTATTATATTATAAAGAATATTTAAACATGTATATCAGTTGTCTAGTACCCATAACACAAGCATAATACTCGCTTAATTTGGAGTCGAAGGTAGCAGGTTCGATTTCCGATCGGGACAAATATTTGTGTGCGTAAACGTGTCTATTTGTTCTGTGGCTGGGTGTAAAAAGTATCTATGTATTATTACGTGTGTATATTATAAAAAATGAATATTTAAATATGTATATCAGTTGTGTAGTACCCATAATGCAAGCATAATACTCGCTTAATTTGGGACTAGATGGCGCTGTGCAGGAAGTCCCAGGTATTATTATTATCCTACAATAGAACGGTAAGCCATGCACTACTGAAGAATGATTAAGCATCAAATATGAGCTTTGCAATACCTTTCAGGGAAAACTCCTTGGCTCTCCGTCTCCAATACATACTTTAAATTATCATATATCTCAGAAACCAAAGTCATTTGATGGACAGAATCATAGTTTACGTATGTACACATCCTTATATTTGTAACGACGTCATGTATGAGTTTCCTTTCATTTCTACTTAGAACACTATCAAAAGATATCTCTGTTAATAAATCGTTCTTTATAAAATCCAATATATTTGATAATACGTTGGTTATGAATGTTGGTTTCAGATCTGCGCTGATCGGTTTGTTCCTCCTTATTCTCTTCTTTTTAGGTTCATCAGAATGTCCCAAACCTACGCCTTGTTTCTGTAACAGAGATTAGAACTTTTACCAGAGTTGTTCTGTATTCTTTCTCTAAACTAAGCAATATATTGCGTTGTATAACATGTGATTCATAACAATACTTAAGGCATCTCTTTGACTGACCGGTTGGCCGAGTGGTTAGCCCCTAATTACGGAGTCGAGGGTCGTGGGTTCGATTCCCGTCTGGGACTCTAATTACTCAGCTAATCGGTAAGTCAATATATTGTACATAGGCACAAACAGACAGACATATTTAATTTTACTTTCAGACATAATCAAACTACTTACAAAAGTTACACTTGGTATTATGGGGTCCGTGATTCCGTCTCCTTTAGCTCCCAAAGCGCCGCCTTGCCAACCCATCAGTTGCATCATCCTATAATTTAGAGTCTTTTAATATAAGTGCAATAAATAACTAATTAATAAGACCATGTCGCTTGCAGGCTAACACGAACCGAACCTCTTAGCGTGGGACACCCTCCACTAGATGAACTGAAGAACTGAAAAAGAATCGCGAATCCCGTTGATTATATAGGTGGCACAAGACCGTTCGTTGTGGAGATCTAGTGTCCGTGGTGTGTGTCTAACAGTAAGTGGCACTTTCTTGACAAAAGATGTGACAATCCAGAGTTCTTGAGCAGTAGCTCAGGAAGCAATGTTTGGGACATTGCTCCTTTCCAGGACAATAGTACTGTTCAACAATTGCCTTTTTAAGTTCTATGGAGATATAAACATCTGACAACAAACCTCAATAAGGATTGCATGGACGAAGGGGCCGTAGGATCGAATACGCCGACCGAATACAGAAATATCAAGAAATTCCGAGCGATGGCGCGCTCAAAAATCCGATTTTTGAGGTGCATTTTTGCGACTACACGAAGCAGGCGCCGGTGGCGCCAAAGAAATTCCCACGCTAAATTAACATTAGAATTTTAAAATAGAATGTTCGACGATGGAAAACTTCGAGATATTGTGTGATGGACATTTCGAGAAACTCCTTATATAGGAGTCTGGCGTGACGTCAGACAGTTTTCTTGATAAGTCAAGTGCGATCAACTGGAAACTTCCAGTGTGATAAAAGTTGAATTTCTGATTTGTGTGAATTGTGATCGAGACAGTTTGTGACTTCATTTCATAATAAAGTACAACTAAATCGGTGCTTTCGTTCATGCTACATATCTGTACCTATAGCCCGTAACAATATTTAAAAAGAATTATGTAAATCAGACCGGTTGTTCTTGAGTTATAGCACACAAACGGACAGACAGAGAGTTGTGTTTTATAATATGCATGGGTGGATTATCATTATGTTTGAAATCATACCTCTGAGCTTTGCTGCTTTCTACAGGTGTTGAATATGTTTTAAGTATTTTGGTCATACGTCTGTTACGTTGCACATTATGATAAGAGCCCTGTTGATTGTTGTTTTCTGTCAATCCATCAGATTTTCTCCAAATACCAACTGTCCAATCGTTCTCTATTTTATCCCTGTAATATATTAAACAAAGTATTAAAAACCGAACAGCAAACATCACCAATTCAGCCAATCCATCGCCAGAATTACTCTGGTAAGACTTGTTTGGGCTTACTCGGGATTGTTGACCAGCGAGCACCGTTCTGAAGCACATGCCCTATCTAGTTTTCTTTTCTTGATTTCAATGCACCATTTTCTAATGGTTCATAGATTACCTTCCTAATTTCATTTATATAGTGCCAATGGTTTCCGAGTAAAATGGCGGTGACAGACGGACGGACATTTGGATGGGGAACCCTAAAATATACTGTCTACGGTTGGTTTTTTTTTTTTTTAATGCAACCTGTCCTCTATTGACAGTTGACTGAAAGTTATAATAGTACAGAAATTCTGTTAAAATATATACAGTAGATTCTCACTAATCCGGCACTTTAATAGTTCGGCACATCCAATATTCTAGCACCCTCTATCTGCGCCTCCCTCGACCCTCCCTGCTCCTGCTCCACGCATTGCAATAGCACATACATATTTACCAGTCTGCGTACATTGCAGTTTAAAGATTTACTTTCCTTGTATTCGTAATGAAAAGCAGTATGTTTACCTCGTGTGGAAGACCTATTAAGGCACGAGATGGTTTGGCGCACGAGCGTAGCTAGGGTGCCAATAGTTCGAGTGCCTAAATAGGTCCCTTTCACCAGGAATGTGTAGCTAAAAATGTTAGTGAACAGCTTCTATACAATCCAGTAATCCGAATATTCTATTAATCCGTCACCCTTTAGTTTTTAATAGTGTCGGATTAGTGAGTGGAGGGAGTGGAGGGAACGGAGAGATATCTTACATAGAAGATAACAAGTTTATTGTAATTGACTATTTAGTCTTCTAACAGTTACAGTTACAGACAAACAGCTTGGCCTAGTAGGTAGCGACCCTGCCTATGAAACTGGGGATCCCGGGTTCAAATCCCAGGTCGGGTCAGTTTTTTTATGATGGATATTGATACTGCTACCGGGTCTTGGTTGTTGTATGTTTGTGGTGTCTTCGCTAGGTACCCAAAATACAAGCTAATGCTTAGTTTGGGGCCTAGATGTTGATGTGATGTATACATTATTATTATTGTTATAGTTCATCATCAGGTTCCCAAGCCTCCACTATTGGAGTACAAGTATTCTTCAACAGCGTCAAAGAGTTTGGACATTAAGCGTATCACGTTGGTCTGATGCAGGTTGGGTGTTGTTAACCTCTATAGTCACACAAGTGACAATAGCAGCGGTGTTTGTGATATTTCACTAGTTTTTAGAAAGTGATGGATCAATATTTTTGTGGCAGGAATTGAACTAGATATGTGCGATGGTCAAAGGTTCTTATAGATTGTTTCAATTGTTGAAGCCATTCGAAATGTATCTAATATATACAGGAATAAATGATTTACAATTGAAACTTTATTGAATGCATGACGAGCGGACGACATCACACCACTAGGTGCGAGCGGGGCATGTTGGTTCAGCGTTTAAATCACGGATTCAGATGATTCGTGGCATTCGAATGAATTATTTCGATTGTCTGACCCCTCGTTAAGAAATTGAAATAATCTATAGAAAAACTCATTTGGTAAGCGATATTTCAAAAAGCGAGCCATCTCGGAATCGCTCATCTCTTAATCGAACCCACAACCTATGCATCAAACCCACAACTTAGATATGAAAGGCATATGTTTACACTTACTCAGTCTCCTCATATTCTAATATTTCCGGTTGTCTATATAAATCTTCTTTCTTTATTACAGGTACATTATTACTTGATTTAGTCGATTTTGAATTACATCTGTGTTCATCATCTGAATTAACATTTTCTGAATTATCTTCTGTCTTCTTTTTTGATTCTGTTTCATCAAAAATTTTCATATATGTAATGTTCCTGGAAAATTTTCAATATCAAGTTTTAAGCCTCCATATTTACTAAAGAATATTGCTTGATTGATTTGGCTTTTCCTGCCATAGTTGGTTAGTGCAAGAGTGGTGATCCCGCACGGTCTATTGGTACAATAGACAATAGGCGACAAATAGACAGTGCAGAATAGCCCTTTCCATGCTTTGGCGTAACCGCAGGGATGGCCAAAGCAAAGCGGTGTACCTTTAGAAAGTCCTATAAATTTGCAATGTCTGTCCGTTTGTCTATCTGCCGTAAATATGAAACAATAATACTCAAGAAAATAGAATATAGGACTTGCTGAAATGATAAAATGTAAACATCTAGATACTAGAAATACTAAAAATAGAATATACTAGAAAAGGGTCAAATCTAGAGTACCCGGAATGCGGAGTGTCCGGAGAGCGTGTATGAGAAGAGTGATGAGTGTTGGTGAAGCGAAAGAAGTATGCCAGGACGGCATAAAGTGGAAATCTGTAGTCTCTGCCTACCCCAATGGAAAGCAGGCGAGTATATGAATGGTAAACACAAATGAGTAGAAAAATAAAAAACTTAAGACTTACTAAACGTTTATGTAAAAAAAAGGATTCACAAGTTTTTCAAATAAAGATATAGTGTGTGACGTCACAGCCTTATATTGTCCTCTCTGTCTAATAGAAAATTTAAACCGCTTAAAAAAATAATTGGGTTATTATTTTTTAAGCAAATGCATTTAGAATTTAAATATTATTGTCTACTAGCCTGTTATAGGTAGTTCAAGGAAAGATAAGCATAAGGGATTACTACCAATAATCTAAAAAAGATAATAAATAATATAATAAAAATAATGTGATAGCCAAGTGGTAGTGAGCCCGCTTCTTGTTTAGGAGGTTGTGGTTCAATAGTTTTTCTAACTTATGTACATAACTATCATCGACTGTACCTCATAGAGCATGTTAAGCCATCGGTCCCGGTTGCCATCAATAGATGACAGTCATTAAAATCCACCAATCCGCATTGGACCAGTGTGGTGGATTAAGCTCCAAGCTCCTTCATCCCAAGGATAGGCCTAAACTCCTGCAGTGGGGCATCAATGGGCTGATGGTATGGTATACAATAATTGAACAATAATTTGTTTCCAATACCAGAAAAATACATGATCTTGACTTGGTACCTACACTAATGGCCACCCTAGTGTTCTACTAGGTATTTTATTTATGATACAGTTCCAATCAAACTTTATGGCGGATGTGAACATAGGCACAAGTCGCGTCGTAGTAACCAGTTTTAGGTGAAGCGGGACGCAGTGGAGCGAGAGGTATTTGACTGTACCTGCACAAGAACGCTTAAAGCGTTGTATTCCGATCCGCCATAAAGTTTGAGGCGAACTATACGCATAGTTTTCATGTTCATGTGTCATTAATACTGAACACTTATCCTGAGAATAGTTATCACAGGAAATGAGTAGGTAACATACCTTAAATTAGGATTAATATTTTCTTCACACACATAATCCAGCTTTACTTTATTTTTCACATTTTTCATAATGTCGCACAGGCTAGAATATGCTTCTTTCACTTGACAACTATAATTTTCCATTTGTTCAGAATTAATATTGTTTAAATTACAAACATATTTCCCTTCTTTCAGGCTTAAACCTACAAATTCTAAATCTAATTGCTTATCATTTAATAAATAATCTTTTAATTTATTTATATGTTTGACTTTAATTTCTGGTGAGATTTCATTTAAATATTTTTCAGGATTTCTTATAGGTTTATTATTGCAATTATTTCTTTCCCTATAAGTGTTATATTGCCAGTTATTGTTCCAATTATCATTTGTGTATGCGTTTTGGTTTCTGTAATTTTGATTTACATGTTGCCAATTCTGTTGAAACCATTGCTGAGATCTATTAGGTCGTATCTCGTAATTGTAATTATATTCATTCCATGAATTATTTTCATAATATTCATTAGTGTTTCTGTAGAACTTACTACGATTGTTGTTTTTATTGTAATTTGACTGAAAGTTACTCATTTTTCGATTTATTAATCCTTTGTTCCAAAGTGGACAAACAGCGTACAAACACGACACAGCACGTTGAAAACAATATATTTTACAGTTAATGTAACTATTTATATTATCTAAATTGGTTTAAAAACTCGCAAATACTCGCAATCCGTCATGATCACAGATTATTTAGGGAACAGGTTGTCATGAATGTCATGATGCAATTTCTAATTTTCTAATTGATTTGCATTGATTTGTTATTTTGTGCAGGACAAGCAGAACAGTGCAGCGGCGTCAATCTGCGTCAGTCAGTCTGAGTTATTAATACAAAAATGAAACCTTTGCGTAACGCATAAAGTTTACTTTAAATTGTAAGACGAAAGAAGGCTAAATGAGTTTGTAGGAGATAGCTACCAGAGAGTGATGTTGCCAACCCCAAAAAACTAAAAAACAACAGCTCGCAAAAAAAAAACAGGAGAAAACAGTAGGTAAAGAAAAAAAAGGCAGATTTCATACTTTTCCTCATATAATTAAAACAATGAACAATTTTCTTAGTTACCAGAACTCACATACATTGTTATATTAATAATCACAACAACAAAAAAATAAAAATCAAAGTAAAATTATTTTCCACTTTCATTCTCAATTGCCTCATCTTCAATATTTTCACACTCATTTTTCTTTTTAAAATCATACATATTTTTGTTAAATTTCTTCATGCGCCTTTCTGTGGCTTCAAATGAGTAGCAATCGCAATGGCATAAAAATATGATCGTCAATCACATATAATGTGGTCGCGGAATAGTAGATACTGCCATCTAGTGTCATTGCATTTTATTACATAGTGGTTATCAAAAAAATATTTGCATAGTGTAATAGGTGGCGCTGAACGCTAATCGAAAAACAGTAAAAATTAGGAATGAAACAGAAAACAGGGACATCAATGTGAAAACAGCAAATCTACTGTTAAAACAGTAGGGTTGGGAACACTGAGAGAGTCCCTCCTTTTATCCCTTTCTAACACTTGCCATTAGAAAAGAATATTTCATCTAGTAGGTTCATTATCGATTTTTATATATATAAAAAATACTCGTCTAATATCTATTTTCTATGACTTCTGGTTTTTGATATGTGTTGGTATTCGGATGATAATATTTTTGAAAGTTCTTACGTTACATTTTACTAGTTTATAAAAACTGACAGTCTTATTTAAAAAGAATGTGTTAATTCATGGTTTTATACTGGCAACTAAAACGAGAATCTGAGGAATTTTCACGTGTGTATTGTCAAAGTTGAAATTTTTAACGTCATATTACTAAGGTGACCATAATATTTTCTTAAGTTAGTAGGAATGCTTTATGAAAATAAAAAAAAAGATAATGGGTTTAAAATATTCAGTTTTTTTTGCAGTGCAATTTTAAAATACTATGTTAAAAATAAAAATATTTTGATAAAGTAAAAAAATATGTTTAAATTTATAGAATAGCATAGTATTTACGGACAAAAATACCAATGGAGCATCAGACGGAAATTCTGAAATGTCTAACTACATGAGTGCGAAAAAGAGTCAGCAGCAGGAATCAGTCCAGCGTAGGCAAATGTTTCAGCGTAAGATGATATAGAAACACATACATAATAAGAAATACAAAGCAACATTCATTATATAGATGGAAGATCCACTGTAAACAGGACGATGAACATTCGACCGATCGCAGCATGTAGTACGATTTGTTTGCCATCACCAAATTGATCACTGTTGTTACATATATAGTGCGCAATTCGTCTTATTACATTGATATCGTATGATGATGATGGATCAAAACGTTCACCGTCCCAAATGTGACCTAAAACGCTATTACTTTAGTAGTAGTATTACTTTACTAGCATTAAAAAGTGTTATTTTTGGTTTTATTAGTTACTAAGCTAAAATCAACTTGTCAATTGAAATTACTGGGTTTGTGAAAAATTCTCCTGCATCGGTTTTTTGGTTTAAGTTTTTAATATATTATTCATATCTCCTTTAAAAAATGGTAAAAAAATGTTGTATGATACTGTGGAAGAGAATCAGTGGGTGGTTGTGGCAAATTTTTTCACAGGTAACTTCAAATATAGTCTAAAAAAATTGGTCAGTAATAAATCTTATATTGTGGAATTTCAAGCAGTCCCGAAGAGAGAACCAAGAACAAGTTTATGACAGGTTTCTTATAATTAATTGCGATTTGCTTGTAATTCATAAATAAAAGTTTTAACATCAATACGGAAACTGTATTTTCCTTTAGTTAAATGCAAGACAAGTAATAAATCTATCTTCCATATAAATAAAATCTTAGTGTCTGTCTGTCTGTTCCGGTTCATTTCGGAAACGGTTGATCCGATTTGAATGAAACTTTGCAGACAGGAATAGGGCGTTGTCAGAAGTGACATAGATTACTTTTTATCACGAAACTTCTTTTCCCACCTAAGAAATATTTTTTATCTCTTAGTCCTGCACCAGCGCTCAAGTGCAAGACATTTTGGGCCTAGAAATACTGTTTCGGAAGCATGAGTATTTTAAATTAGTTTTGGTCCGCAGGATCAATGGGGATTTTTTTGGATTGTTGGGGTTTTTTTGGAAAGGAAAGAAGCTGGTCACCTGTATAAAGTTATATTTTTAGGTTCCCACGTTGGCATAAAGCAGTAAAACGTGACAAAATTTAAGAGAAATATATTTTAAACATTGGTATTTAGAAAATTCACAATCTTCTGTGCAGCGTGTTTAGGCACAATACTTTTAAAGAGATATTTCCTAAGTGATGGGTTCGGGAACCCGAGTGGCAAAAATACGTAACTTGTCGTGCTTGGCTTCTTACTCACGTGGGACTTAACTACTTTGTAAATAGAGACGGTCAGCCATCTGATTAATAATCACAATCTAGGTACTTTTATTTTTGTGATCGAATCGGAGATTCGTATTCAAAGCGGTATTATATATAAGGGGAGCCTGTCGCTAATTTATTAAGGGGATTAAGGTATCTATCTTTGAAGCTTTGATTTTTAAGATTTCTAACTATTTCACAATTTATTTTGGAGGTGATAATCCTCCGCCGACGGATTATATTTTAATACGGGTTGCCGCTTTTAGTGACTAGCTTTTTTAAACTATGTTTTGAAAAATATAAAAAGTTTCCTAATAATAATAGAAGATAGCGTAGATACTATATACAAAAATTTATAACGAACCAAAATCATAAGTTTCATCATAGTTATTGATTTCTGATTCTTTTCTGTATTACGCACTTGACTTGACTTGATGCACTTTTTGATAACTTTGTGATTAATTTTTTCTCTAAACTTTTTCTTTCTTTAATCTTTAAAAATCTTTCTTTACCTGCCAACTTTTCCATCTCGCACATCCGCTATTTAGATATTTGTCATCTTTTCTCGTTTATTCGTTCTTTTTAAGTAAACTTGTTAATATAGAGCACTCGCAACAAAAGTCAAGATGAGAGAAAAAAAAATTATTGTCACCCTAGAAGAAAAGAGACAAAGGGACTTGGCTTGGACCTCGCTATTCCATCTCCTCGTTTCGCAAAAGCGAGTGCACTACTGTGGTGCACTATCCTAAACCTAGCATTTATTACGTCCATGAGATAATACAATATCAACACCAACTGTGGTAGCAATTACCAACCAATACCATACAATACATACCAACCTATCACCAACCTATAATAGAGGTTGGGGAGGTGTCTTGGTGTCTGAAAGAGGAGAATAATTCAAATTCATTTTTTTGAATTTTCTTCGTTGATTTACATAAAAATCATTCAAAATGGTTCTTACTTATGACGTTAAATTACCAGAAGAGAGTGAATTAACTGTTGAAGAAGTTAACTTGTCCAGTGCTTCTTTGAGAGCTGGGTCTTTCCATCTCGGAAAGTATTGTGAAAAACAGAACAATGTAATGATTATTAATACCAAACATTACTTTAATATAAGATAATTTAATAGTTGTGGTTAGTTACCTATTTCTAGTCGTCAGTTATGTGATAAAATGTTGCATAATCAATGCTCATTTAGGTTATGTTTTTATTTTGTAAATGTCAGTTCTGTGGATTTTATTTTGATACGAACTAATTAACGTAGATTAAAATATCACCTAACTGGTCGGTTATAATTGATGTACATTTAAACGGTTAGTATATGGTTTAGTATGGCATGGCGGGAGTATGTCTGTTTAATCATCCGCTTAAGCTTATGTGGCCCTCACCGATTAGGTACCTACATATAAGTCGGTGGGGGTCCTTTTTTATTGTCATTGTATTGGAAGGGGGCTATATCTAGGCGTACATAAAGGAGATGAACGAAATCTAATATCTAAAATATGACTTTGGGTTACAAACTTAAGCTAGAACAATAACCCAAACATTAGTATATTCTTCCAGGTTTAAATAAATTCTTAATCGTTTTGATTTCAAATACTTTATTATTTTCTCTGTAAGTAGGTACTATCTCTGAGTTGTAGAACTGAAGTCATTTGCCCGAACACCGTCCTGTGCATCATTAGCAGAAGCAAAGAGTTTTAAACATGTCTGCATTAGTTACTACAAAAATATAACTGCAAAATTTTAAGTAAAGTTATTTCAGGAATTCATGTTATGCCGCTTTGAGGAGAATGATCCTAGAAAATGTTTGGATGAAGGCAAGGTGGTGACGGCTTGCACCATGGAGTTCTTCAGAAAAGTGAAAAAGTCTTGTTTGGACGAATTTAATCAGTACGCTAATTGTCTCGATAAAAGTTCTGGTGATTTCGCTTTGACACAGTAAGTTTTTTGTAATAGTTATAAACCTACGTAGATATATGCTATTGTGGATGAAAAATTTATCACTTTCACAAATCATCAGGATACGGTGCCCGTCTGTACTTGGCATGCTATACCAAAGTATATCTTAGAAGGACAACTTGGTTACAATTCACTGAGGGATGCGATTGGCTATTGCTTGTTAGTGTTCATTGTGCGATAGTATGCACTGGATCAGATAAAAGATTATTAATACAATGTCAATCTGTTACAAAAGCAATCAATTATAACCACATATCAGCTATAGTGACTAAACTAGTGGTCCTGAAACCTGAAAACGTTAAATGAATTTTGACGGGAAATCCCTAGCAGATAGGAAACTTTTCAGAGAGTAATCGGAGAGGGAAGGGAACTTAGATTACTTAATAAGTTGACTTTTGTTCCAGAAACGTTCATTTATTCTATTTACATTATAAATAAAATAGAAGTGACTGTTTGGGATTTCATAACCAAGGCTTTTCCTTGACATGAGTTTCACTGACTGGTTGGCTGAGTGGTTAGAGACCCTAACTGTGGAGCCGAGGTTCGCGGGTTCGATTCCCGCCAGGGACAAATATTTGTGTGCATGAATATGTCTATTTGTTCCATGTCTGGGTATAAAGGTTATGTATATATTATTAAAAAAAAAATATTTAAGTATATAGTATATCAATTGTTTAGAACCTCATAATACAAGCATTATACTTGCTTACTTTGGCACTAGATGGCGCTGTGTGGGATGTCCCAGATGTTATTATAGTTAATTTAGCATGGGATTCTCACTTCAGTTTTGAAATGAGAAGCAAAAAATGGAGAAAAAGTGATATACAAGAAAGGATGAAAGGAAATAGATGTTTCTCTTATCCTGTTAATTAAATGTAATTATTGTAATTGTAATGTAATTATTAACACAAAAGAGTGTAGTTTATGTATATTATTTAAATTTCCAGTTGCCGCACCACCCAGACTGTGTTTGACAAATGCATGTTAGACAACCTTTGTTTGGAAAGACCCGCCTTTGGCTACTTCTGCAGGGCACGCATACACGACACCCTTAGGTAAAGTTTAAACCATTTGTTCACACTTAAGAAAATTGGTAAAGGTGTTTATTATTTAAAATGGGAGATGGACAGTATGAGCTCCATAACAAAATAACAAACCACTGGAACCGTTGCTTCACAAGACGTTTGATTACTGGGCGCGCTCATCACCTGCTCAAGTAGTTCATGTTTGTTGGTGTAACATTTTGTATTGTAATTCAATTTTGAAATACACTCGCTGAGAGCTGCGGTAGCCAGACTAGGAAAATTAAGTTAGTCTAACAGGACCCTATTACTGAGACTACATTTTGTGTCTGTTTGTCTATCCATCAGTCTGTGTGTCTTACTTTTGCGAGGTAGTTAAATACATCAAATACTTGAACATTCCTTAAGGTTGCATTCAAGAATTACAATAAAATTGTTTTAGTTTTTGGCATAGTGGTTTTAATTCCACCAACCCGCACAGGAGCAGCGTGGTGGATAAAGCTCGAAGCACCCTCATTCCGAGGGGAGGCGTAAGCTCTTGCGGTGGGGCGTAATGTGCTGATATATGGTTTTAATTATATATTTGTTTTTACAGACCGCGCCCCCCTGTGGAGCCTAAAGCCGTATACAAAGACGCGACGCCGGCTGTACCAGATGACTTTGAAAGGAAGCCAGCCCGTCTGGGATCTAGATTCTACTGGATGACAGAATAAAAACATAGAAATTTAAAAAAAAATCCACTCAGCAGGAAAAATATTTAGATGGCTTTCTAAACAATTATTTAGTATTACGTTAAATCACAGAACATGTTAGTAAGGTTAAAACATGAGGATGCGTAGTCTGTCAATGTTCCACGAGTACAGACTGTCTAAGCAGCTGTGTAAAGGCGGTTCTACACATGTGGCAAAACATTTGGCCATAAAATCGGCAAATGTCTTCCATGAAAATAATTGACAAATGTTTGTCGAAATTGTAATTTCTACTACTTCGCAAATGTTTCTTTTCCGTACGTACGACCACTTTGAAGTGTGCAAGAAAACCGACACGCGATCACGGATAACAAATGTTTGCCACACAAGGCATTACCGAATACGAATGGCCTCACACACATGCGTAAATGTTTGCCACATGTGTGGGAGCAGGATAAAACGGTTCGAGGCATTGGTCTTAAGTGAATGTTTGGTATGTTTGCCACATGTGTGAGAGCAGGGTAAAACAGTTCGAGGCATGGGTCTTAATGGATCATAAGTGAAAGTTATTAATTAAAACAAACATTTTCTGAATACAAATTTTTATTTATGGTGTATGTGCTCGATCCAGCACAGTCCAGAGATGACTGCTTGATATATATACTACTCTATGCTACGAGTACCACATATATAAACACCTACATATCTGTACTATATAAATAATTAAATTTTTAACTTTAACAAAAGAGTGTACATATATGTCTGATGGTCTAATGGTGGGGCCATTGTCGGTCAGACATCAAGATTCGTGTCTCGGACTGCACGCATCAGTACGCGACCGCAAGATGTTCGTCTGTATGAAAATGGCGACACTTTCGGTACAAATAAAACGTCAAAACACTTTCAACTTTAGTTGATATGTTCAGTGATTTATATTTATTCTGAATTTAGCTCAATCTATTCGATGTTATATGCTGCAATGGAATTTTCGAGATGTATTGAAAAAAATAATACAATGAAATAGTTTTAATTGTTAATTTTGATATGGATTTGACTGGAACTCTTGTTTGTTAATATTTCTTAATTTTAATGTATAAACGAAATCAATACATGCTTCGTTAGATTATTTTTTTCAATATATGTGTTGTAAAGTTATACCTTATTTTAGACCCTTTGAATTTGTAGATAAATAAATTATGCTAACTTTAAAAAGTGTTTATTTAAATTTACAATACGCGCCACCGATGTAAAAGGCCGCCGGCTGTACACTCTCTGTCGAGTAGTTGAAACATTTATTGCCGGAAACAGGGATTTAAATCTAATAACTTTACCTCTAAATAGCCCAGATTTAAATCCGATAATGTCTGGGGCCGAATTATTCAGTTGTGGGATCGTGAACGAGCTCGCAGCTCTGAGAACTTAAGGCAGCATGTGAATGGGATTTGGGAGTCATTAAGGGTAAGTGTTTTTGGTGAAAAAACAGGTAGATGAGGCAATGTCTTGATGTTATTAATGCCAATGGATGTTCCACTCGTTATTAATATTTTATTTTATGTTCATAATTTGATTTACTTTTGGTTTTTTTATTAATAAAATTGTAAGTGTTAACCGATTGTTCATTTAATTTAATCAAAGCCGTATCTCAAAATTGAAACTATGAGGGTTCAATTTCTCAAGTCCATAGATGTTTTGACCTTATAATAATAATACATGGGACTTTCCACACAGCGTCATTTAGTCCCAAAGTAAGCAAGTATTATGCTTGTGTTATGGGTTACTAGACAACTGATATACATACTTAAATATTCTTTATAATATATACATATATAAATTTTTTTTTTCGAAGACACCACACACATAACAACTAAGACCCGGTACCAGTATCAATATTCATCGTATTAATACTGACCCGACCTGGGATTCGAACCCGGGACCTCCAGCTTCGTAGGCAGGGTCGCTACCCACTAGGCTAAGCGGTCGTCGTCGATTGCTTATATACCGTTGAACTATATACTTGCCAACATCATTTTGAACACCCCAACTGCTTAGATAAAATTGAAAGAATGGGTGCTCAGATATTTTGAACACATTACGTGCTTATATCAATATAATCACTTTGGTGGTCAAGATATAATTGAATTTCTGTACGTAAGATCTTTTTGGTCACGTTGGGCGTTCAGATGACAATGACGCTGACTGTACTACTCTCCGAGGCACGGAATCAGTGATAGTAATGTACATAAGTCAGAAAAAAAACTCATTGGTACTTTGGTCAAACTCTGTCGGGCACAGCGCTGGGTTTTGGTTTACTTACAAACAAAAATTTGAGCACAAGAAAAAGATTTTTGTTTTGTATTGAAATCACAGACGGACACTTTAACTTTATTTATAGATACGTACATATAACGTAGAGAAGTGGTCTGAGCTGTTCAGGTCAGTTGTCTGATTCAGGTTAGGTATAGTTCCAATCAAACTTTATGGCGGATCGGAATACAACGCTTTATGCATGTTTGCGCAGGTTCAGTCATATGCCCCTCGTTCCACTGTGTCCCGCTACACCTAAAACTGGTTACTGCGACGCGACTTGTGCCTATGTTCACATCCGCCATAAAGGTTGATTGGAACTGTACTTTCGTCGAACGTAATTTTACCTTTTCTTTTTTGTTTTAATCGCTTCATAATTTAAGCGAAATTAGGTAACAGTGTCCGAGCGGGAGGATTTGCTGCGACCACGTCAACATCTCATTTACGAACGAATAGGTACCTATTCATTCTTTCCCCGTCGCGTGACTTGTCCGTGGTATTACCAGAGTTGTACTACCAGTCGGTCCACGGAGGACTTTTTAGCCAACGGATAACCTCTGGACCAACTATGTAGAACTGGTTGTTCAAGTGGACATTTTTTACTTGCTCGTGGTACTACCAAGTCGTGTCGAGTTAGTTGAACATTGTACATGAAACTAATCCTATGGCCGCGGTCGCTTGGGAGAGGGCCCCAGGTAGCAAGATGACGTCAGTGACTAAAAAATGGCGTCTATTTAAGGCCATTCTAAGGTCAGTCCTACATTCGTCGTGAACGACCGTCTGCAGCCTGCCACTTAAAGTCAGACAGAGATTTTCAACCTCTGGTCATAGAATGATGTCCACATCACGTCAATAGAAAGGCGCATAATGTCGTTCCATATTAGCTTATGGAATGACGTCCAAGTCACTTCATTGTAAAGTCAGACTATAACATGTGATATTAAAATAATGGCACACCTCATATGTTCATTGACTAGTTTAAAATAATACTTTTAACTTTTACCACTATAATTAAAAAAAAAAATACGAGGGTGACCTAGAAAATCCAACTTTCATTAATAATTTTTAGACAGTTATGATTTTAATTACACAAACCAATAGGGCTCATCCTAAGGATAAATGAATATTTAATGAAGAATATTTGTGGTAATCCATTGCATATATTTTTCTGAAACGTAAAGACCCACTGACAGACAAACCAACGGACATCGGTACATATAATTTATTAATCACAATTTTCGTTATATATTGTTTATGTTGCTGGTAGCCTGGTAGCTGGTGATAGTTGAAGTATATAATCAAACACAGTATGTTTAATCACAACTCTATATTCAGTTTATATAATCTATCTTTTAGAGTGACATGTTTTTGTTACAACTACGACATAACCATGCTAAAACATTTTTACATTTTCGCTATGATTTTACAAGTATTCAGACCTACATATCCTTAATAAATATTGTTTAACATTTCAGTTTTCATGAACTGGTATCACAATTAAATTACTTACTAGTACAATACCACCAAGTAAGTTTAGGTCACATCTGAAAGTCCAGTAATTTCTTATGTTTTGATCTATATTATTAATATTCTTTAGCCACATAATTTTATGGTGTCGTGCCCAAGGGGTGCCAACAGGTACCCTATTACTAAGCCTCCACTGTCCGTCTGTCACAGGGCTGTATAGTCTAACGCATAATAGGTAGACACTGGAATTTTTTTATAGTGTATTGTTATAACCGCTATAACTAATAAAAATAATATAAAGTTAAAGATTAAAAGGAGTCCCCATACAAGAAACATGTTTTATTAAATGTTTCTAGTGATTAATAGTGGTGAGGTTCACCTCCCGCCCCTTCGATTTTTAACTTTATTCTATTTTTATTATTTGTTCCCTTTGTGTGCAAGTCTGACTCGCACTTGGCCGGTTATAATATGAATCATCACTTTTTTTAGATCAAGTTTTGCACTTTTTTAAAATTCTTGTGACTGAACAATAGATAAAGGTAAACATGTCATTGTAGCTTTACATGATAAATTATAAAATTTAATATAATTTTTTACAGCAATGATCAAAACTGTCTTCAATCTTTCATATAATTCTTTTATTGACTGCATAAACACATAAATCATCAATCACTCTTTTTACATTTTCAAACATGTGAGTCATTATTCTACTAAATTCCTCTGGGGCCAAACTTAAAGTCAAATGGTATTTTTTTATTGTTAACTGCCCAATGGTGATATTAATGTGCATAGATCTGAATTTTTCTCGTTTAAATTTAACACCCAGAACCTGTTTGATGTATCAAGTAATGTAAAGATTTTATTATTTTGCATATTACTTTTAATTTCAATCAGAGTAGGTAATTGATATTTGGGTTGTTTGATGTAATTAATTATTCAAAGTTCTTAGATCTATGCACATTCTTAATTTTCCATTTGGCTTTTGAACACAAACTAAGTTGTTTACCCATTTTGTAGGTTTATTTACTTTCTTGATGACACCTAACACCAGTATTGTGTTGAGCTCCTAGCGCAATTCGGGCAGTAACGAAAATGCAACATTGTCTGGCTGCTTGTACAATTGGCACTGCATAACAGCTTAACTGTTTATTCACTGTTTTGGGAATATAACCAAGACCTCCATTGAATAGTTCACTGAAATCAGATTTTAAATTTTATTAAATTAGTTATTTTATTTCTCTCACATTTTAAATTGTGTATTTTTACAAGATTAGCATTAGCTGAAAAAAAATATGATAAATGTGTTTTATAGCCAAGTAGGGTGGGAATATTCCTTTCAATAATAATAAATTTTACATTGTATTTCTTTTTGTTAGGATGTACAATTTCCAACAAACATGATTCTTTTACTGTTACGCACTTTTCATCAAGTTGTATTATTTTTTACTGCATTCAAAAACTCAAATTTTTTTAAGTACAATTGTTTGCATACCGCACTTCCAATTATGTTACAGGCTATGCCTGTGTCCATTTTAATTTTCAATATTATGTCCTTTATTGTGAAATCTTGGAAGATTTTATTATAGACATAACCAACCAAAAAATCACCTTCATTTTTCTCAGAACTTCCTTCATCTCCCTTCACGTCTTCAACTATATTTACTTGACTTTTGGAACTGTGAAACATCTTCCCAAAATGATTTTGTGTTTCGGATTTTTAAAAAGGTTATACCTAACGCTAAGCGTTTGATTATTTGGTGTGCTAAACCGCAATCCAAGCAATTTTTGATGATTTTACTTTTATTCTGAATTAACATTAGGTATGCCTTATACTCTTCCAAAAAATACTCTTCCAGTCTATTGTTGTTTTAGGTTATAGTAAAAAAACTTAGCGTAAAGTATTTGTCAAACTTTTCAAGAACCTCATCTTTGCTCACCAAAGTAATAAATAAGATACTTCTAGTTATCTTTGGCTTCTTTCGATTTTGTAGCTGAAAGGTATTCAGCTATTATTTATATTCAATATTCAAAGGTAGCCTTTGTTTGTAGGAGTTCAAGGAACTTCAAGTTTTCAGCAAGGTTGCCATCGAAATCCATACCCCGGACCTGACACCATTTTTATATTGGAGGAAACATAGATAATTATAATCAAATACAGTACCTATGTTTAATCTCATCTCTCTTAGACATCACCAGACATGCAAGACGTGACGTGCACAGACGTGCATCATGGACGTGCATGACAGCTCACAGTGACAGACAATGACGGATATGACATTTTGCGTTACACAGAACTAGGGATACGATATATCGAAATATCGATATTATACGCTTAAAAGCAGCGATATACACTTCGATATTTTACGTATCCGATACGATAATGATAATGTCAATGTCATGGTTTTTATTGACAATGCGATACCGATATAAAACACAAAAAAAGAACGAGTAGCATGCTTGAACAAATATCTAACGCAACTGTCTTCTAACATACTCGAATCGATAGATGTCGTGAGGTAGTGGACGATTTTTTATTGTTCGGTAGTCCTAAAATCTCTTATTTTCATAATATCGTCTGGTAAAAAAGTGAATTTCATTTTCAACATTTCGTTTAATTAAAAAGAAAAAACTAAAATTACAATTATTTTTTTTAAGTTCATATATGCACTAAATCAAATTTATAAGCAAGGTTTGGAAGTCAGACATTTTTTTTATTTACTTTAATTTGACGCAGGAAAGTCGGGTCCATTTTACCTAATTTATTTGATTTCAATAGATCATACCCAAATTTTTGTACTAAAGTTCCGTAATATTTTATTTCGTCAGGCAATTTTAAAAAGTACTTGGAAATATTTTTTTAGATCGGTATTTTCGTAAATATATTATAATGAAAATTCTTAAAAAAAACAAAACATAACGGACTTTAGTTGAAAAATTTCGGAATGGTCAATTGTTTTATACAAAGTGAAGTTTTATCAACCATCCAAATTTTAATGTTATGATATTTGAAAAAAAACCAATGGCCGTCTTAATTCCTTTTAGTATCGTTCAATAGAAAATTATTGAGATATGATAACACAAACCTTTCCCAAAAAAACCAATAACTCTAATCACCATTCACGGCCGACGGTCCGCCTTGTGTTGGGTTAGAGCGCCCGGGTAGGTCGTCACAAAGAAGGCAACCAAACGTTATAAAATAAAAAACTTGAGAGGTGTCAAGAGATACCCGGATGGAACGAAGTTCCTTTCGATTAATTAGTGAAGGAATTGTAATAAAATTTTATTTTTTTTATGTTATAACATTATTTGGTGTATTATTAACAAATATGTAATAATGTAATATAATGTAAATAATGTAATATAAACTTAATCAGTAGGCTCAATTTTAGTAATAATTGGCTTGTGGTAACTGAAGTAGGAAACATATGTTTGGGATTCTATTTTATTTAAATGTCTTGAAAAAACTGCATCGATGGTAGTTTAGGATTCGTGGCCAAGAATAATAAGACTAGGGAACACGATCACTAATTTATTATATTAACGTGAAAATACAGAACAAAATGGCTACAGGGAATCGCGTTTGTATGAGCGCACCGAGAGCTTGTAGTCTTCGAATCGATCTATGTGTTTTTGTCTCCTCGAGGCAGGGCTTCATCGAAGGAATCATTTGAATTTGAGACTAGGTTCGATGATATCTTCCTCTGGTCCACAGTTTGTTGTTAGCCAGCCTCTGACAGTGTTTGTATTGAGTCTTGTTGACTGCCAGTACAGCTTCTGGTGTTGCCAGTGTGAGTAGAGAGTGTGGCCATGTCGCCACAGTACCCCCCCACGTAGAGGCTTAGTTGTACTTTGTTGAGAAGCGAACACGTCGGCCACTGCGCGTAGTATAGGGCGTACGCTCAGAGTGGTGAGGTTGCGTTGACGTGGTACGGCTTTTGAGGATCGAGGGCTGGCGGTTGCTTGTTGGTGGAGAACTCGAGGTAGACGGTGATGTGTTCGATGTTCGAACAGGTGCGTTTGGTGAAATCGTCTTCGTAGGCGTAGGTTGCGCCGGTGCTGAAGACGGGCTCGGTGCAGGTTGATTGTTTGCGTGCGACCGGCTCGACGATGTAGGTGGGCACGCAGTGTGAGGACTCGACGCGGCAGGTGAACTCGTAGCTGTGCTCGGCGTTGCAGGTCGATGGTCGGAGGGCAGCTCCGATTCCGGATCTGTTAGGACAAACGCCGGTTTAAGACGGTCGATGGATACCGTTACAAGTTTATTGTTGATGACCAATGTGTAGGTTTTGTCCTGCCGTGCGTGAATCCGGTAGGGGCCGGTATATGGAGATTGTAATGAGCGGCGGACAGAGTCGTCGCGAAGAAAAGCGTGTGTACACGTAGACAAATCCTTAAATACGAAGATAGAAGGCTGAGAGTGTCGTGACGCCGGTGTTGGACGTAGCTGAGACATCTGTCGTCGTAGTTTGACTACGAAGTCAGTCGGGTCCTCGTATTTGTTGTCTGGGGTGCCAGGTGATATGAATTCGCCGGGCAGACGTAGTTGCTCTCCATATACCAGTTCAGCGGGTGTTGTCTGTAGGTCGAGTTTGAGGGAGCTACGTAATCCGAGAAGGACAAGGGGGAGCGCTCTAGTCCATGTTTCATTATGGCATTTTAGAGCGGCCTTGAGAGGTCTGTGTAAAGTTTCAACCAAACCATTGGCTTTCGGATTATAGCTTGATGTTCGAATCCGCTTCGTGGCTCCGAGCTCAAGGAACCGGTTGAAGAGTGCAGACTCGAACTGGCGGCCCTGGTCTGTAGTGATGGTTGAAGGCACGCCAAAGCGGGACACCCAGCCGTTGATGAATGTATCGACCACCTCCTCGGCTGTGATGCTTGACATGGGCCACGCCTCTGGCCAGCGAGTGAATCTGTCAACAGCTGTCAGGCAATATGTAAAACCTTTCGAAGGAGGCAGTGGACCGATGATGTCGATGTGAACGTGACGAAAGCGACCGGAAGGTAAACTAAAATTCCCGAGTGGTGATTTAACATGTCGAGTTATTTTATTAGCTTGACAGGCTAAACACGACTTTGCCCAGTCATGGCAATCTTTGCGAATCGACGGCCACACAAAACGTTCGCACAAGAGGCGTGCGCTAGCTCGCGCGCCGGGGTGCGACAAGTTATGTATTTTGTCGAATTGAGCGCGACGAAATGACGAAGGCAAATATGGGCGAGGTTTACCGGTCGAGGTGTCACAAGTGATTTTGATGTCGGTACCTGGTATGATGACCTTTTCGAGATGAAGTGACGAGTTACCGCACTGCAAACTGCGGAGTTCATCGTCATCATCTTGAGCAGAGGCGAGGGCTGCGTAGTCCTCGGTCAGGTTGATCGTCTCAATCCGGGACATCGTGTCGGCAGGAATGTTGTCACTGCCTTTGATGTGAACGATATCTGTGGAGAATTGAGATATGAAAGACAACTGGTTGAGTTGAGCCGGAGGGAGTTTTTCCTTCCTTTGTGAAAATGCATGAATGAGAGGTTTGTGATCAGTGTAGATCGTGGCGTGCTGAGCCTCCAGGATGTGTCTGAAGTGTTGAACGGCCTCGTATACAGCGAGTAGTTCGCGGTAGTAAACAGGCCAGGTTGTCCGTTGCTTATTCAGTTTCTTACTGAAGAAAGCGAGCGGTTGCCATGAATTGTTGACACGTTGTTGAAGGCAAGCGCCAACATGAGTGCTCGATGCATCTGTGAACAAACCTAATGGAGCGTTAGGAATGGGATGGGCTAGTAGAGTAACCCGTGATAGGCTTGACTTGCACTGCTCGAATGCTTGTTCGAGGGCGGGTGTCCAAGTCATAGGTTTAGATCCCGATGATTTTGTTGAAGCGAGGGCATCGATCAACGGAGCTTGTAGTTCTGCTGCATGTGGCAGAAAGCGACGATAGAAGTTGATCATCCCAAGGAATCTGCGGAGGCCTTGTACTGTCTTCGGTAAAGGATATTCCTGCAGAGCTGTAATTCTTTCTTGTGGTGGACATGTTCCGTCTTTGGTTATGCGACAACCGAGAAAAGTGACTTCGTTAGCCCCGAACACACATTTTGATGAATTGATTACAACACCGTACTCGGATAGTCGTTCGAATAGGGTGCGTAAGTGGCGAGTGTGCTCTTCAGCGTCGCGAGAAAAGACAAGTATGTCGTCCACGTAGGCGAAACAAAAATCCAGACCTCTTGTGACTTCATCGATGAAGCGTTGGAAGGTCTGGCCAGCGTTCCTCAGGCCGAAGCTCATAAACGGGAACTCGTAGAGGCCGAATGGAACGATGATTGCTGTCTTCGGGATGTCTTTTTCGTACACGGGTATCTGTTGATAAGCTTTGACTAGATCTATAGTACTAAATATAGTTGAACCAGCCAAATTGTGAGTAAAATTTTCAATGTGAGGAACGGGGTACCTGTCTGGTATGGTTCTGGCATTGAGTTGTCTGTAATCTCCACAGGGGCGCCAGGTATTGTCTTTCTTAGGCACCATATGAAGAGGCGAAGACCATGGGCTCTTTGAAGGTCGAGCGATGCCAGATTGTACCATCTCTTCAAAAACTTTCTTTGCTGCAGCTAGTTTCTGAGGTGCGAGACGGCGAGGTCGACATGAAAGAGGTGGCCCGTCTGTGGTTTTGATGTAGTGCACAGTTGTGTGCTTAATCTCATTGTCGATCCCTGGTGGACGAGTGAGATTAGGAAATTCTAAAAGTAATTGTCCAAAAATTGTATTAGTAGCAGTGGACGAGACTGACTTGATGCTACTAATGTTGCCTGTTGCTAGAGAGGCAGGTGCGGAGAGACCTGTAATGCCATCTAGGATGCGCTTGTTGCGACAGTCAGGCAATAAATGATAATGTGATAAGAAGTCGGAACCAATGATCGGCGTGTTGACATCGGCGATAACAAAGTTCCAAGTGAAATTGCGACGTAAGCCAAAGTCTAGTGATAAGTGTAAGCTGCCGTATGTCTTGATGCAACTACCGTTAGCCGCACTGAGGTCGTATGTAGTAGGTGTACGTTGTTGACCCCGAAGGAGGCGTCGTGGGTAGCAGCAGAGATCAGAACCGGTGTCAATCAAAAATCGACAGTTCGATTTCCGATCATTCACGAAGAGACGGCGACTTGATGTGGGCGGACTGTCGGTTGCCGCCAGAGTAGCCTGGTCGTTCTTGAATGCACAGGGTTGAGTGCATTTGCGAGCCTGTGATTGGTATCGCTTGTGATACCAACAGGTATTGTGTGAACGGCGGGGGCTGTTAGATCTTGGACGTGGGCAAACTTCCCGTTGAGTGAGGTTACCAAAATTTTGTGTAAGTGAGTCAACCTGTTGTGTAAGTAGTGCTACTTGTTTATAAAGGTTGTGTAGTACCTCGTTTGGAGCTGTTGTCGCAGTGTGAGCAATAGCAGAAATAGCGGGCGCAGAAGGAGTAATTTCCAGAACCTTGTCTGCAATTTCGGCCAATTTGTTGAGAGGTAGGTCGGACTGTGCTGCAAGGATGGCTTGAATCGAAGATGGCATTCGGTTGAGCCAAAGCTGCATGAGGATATCGTCCGACAGCGAAGAACGTGCGAGTATGCGTAGGTGCCGAAGAAGTTGTGATGGTTTTCTATCACCTAGTTCCTCGGTACTGATCAATTGTTGAACACGTTCTCTCTCTGAAACAGATAAACGGCGGATCAATTCTGCTTTTAATTTCTCGTATGTACGATCAGCGGGAGGGCCAGTGATTATGTCCTCGATCTCTGAAACAGTTGATGAATCGAGATGCGCCACAACGTAGTGGTATTTAGTTTGATCGTTGGTGATGCGAGAAATTGCGAACTGCGACTCTGCCTGCGCGATCCAGCTTCTAGGTTTGTCTCGCCAGAAAAGAGGCAGTTTGACAGCTAATTTATAAACGGGGACGGGCTCGCCCATTTGAGATGATGCGGCGTCCGTTTCCGTGGACACGAGCGGCTGCGGAAGAGAAGCGTCGGTGAATTGATCCCGATGTAGTGCCATTGATGCGCGACTGTAAATAGGCAGAAGAAAATCGCGTGATATCGGAGAGCTGCCTGTTTCTTGTTATTTGAAGAAACGCGGAGAAACGGTCGCGAGCTATTGAGATTTTCACGAGAACGACGTTCGTTTGTTTTACGCGAGGTTCCGAGATAGTGAATTATCAGGAGATCGCGTGCACTGTGAGAAACGTCGGGGTCACCAAATTTAGGATTCGTGGCCAAGAATAATAAGACTAGGGAACACGATCACTAATTTATTATATTAACGTGAAAATACAGAACAAAATGGCTACAGGGAATCGCGTTTGTATGAGCGCACCGAGAGCTTGTAGTCTTCGAATCGATCTATGTGTTTTTGTCTCCTCGAGGCAGGGCTTCATCGAAGGAATCATTTGAATTTGAGACTAGGTTCGATGATATCTTCCTCTGGTCCACAGTTTGTTGTTAGCCAGCCTCTGACAGTGTTTGTATTGAGTCTTGTTGACTGCCAGTACAGCTTCTGGTGTTGCCAGTGTGAGTAGAGAGTGTGGCCATGTCGCCACAGTAGTATTATATTTTGTTGTTGATTCTGCTGGATTTTTGTTTATTCCTAAATGAAATTCTCCCTCTGGAAAGTGTAGCAATGGTTTAAATTTTTTGATCTCTCTGCAGTTATGTTTTGTACCATTGTATTTTGTAATTTCTTTCTCTCACGATATTCGCTACATCTTTGTGCATTTCTCTTTTTCCTTGATGTTATAGTTTGTACCTCAGTAGTCGATGCTTTAGTTGATTCGCTATTGAAATAAAAAAAAAGCAAAAAATTTACATATTCATACACACACACACACACACACACACACACACACACATATATATATATATATATATATATATATATATATATATATATATACACACACAATATTTCGTACACGTTATAGATGCGCGGGACTTTGTAAACACAACAGAGTGTGTGTATATATATATATATATATATATATATATATATATGAGTGTGTGTGTGTGTGTGTTTTTGTGTGTGTCAACTTTTTGGCTCGATACTATCGACTTCGTGAATACAACAGCATATAGTTTAGAACACGCACTTCTTGCTAAATACATACGCATTGATATTTTCATATTAAAATATAATTTGCTTTTAAATTTATTAAAGTTACCTACTAGTTTCCGCCCGCGGGCTTCGCTCGCGTTGACTACAGTTGTACTGGGACAGTTAAAGGAATGCGACGTTCCAGAACATTGTAACACTTTCCAGAACATTCTGAAATTTTACTGTCTAAGAAATCTCTATACCTAATTTCATAAAAATCCATTTAGCTATTTTAGCATGAAGAATAGCTATCCCACAAGTCGGTCTCAAAATCAGTCAGACGTTTTGGAGATTAACTGGAACAGACAGACTAACAGAATTGCTTTTCACTCTTGACAACGCCTTCTTTATATTTGCAAAATTTCAGTAAAATCGGATCAGCTGTTTCAACAATTAGGCCTAACAAACAAACAGACAAAAACCAACTTGTGTCACTCCTGATAACCTTTTTTTTATGTCTGCGAAGATTCATAGAAATGGTTTAGTCGTTTTGGAGATAAGCCGGAACAAAAACACTGACAGACAACCACACAGACAAAAAGTTACCAATATCACTCTTGACAACCTATTTTTAATGTCTGCATAATTGCATTAAAATCTTCAAAAGCTCAGCTTGAACTATATAGAC
Source organism: Luffia ferchaultella (assembly GCA_949709985.1). Classification (NCBI taxonomy): domain Eukaryota; kingdom Metazoa; phylum Arthropoda; class Insecta; order Lepidoptera; family Psychidae; genus Luffia; species Luffia ferchaultella. Next base: position 5,652,795 of record OX453269.1, read on the forward strand.
AGAAAAACAGACGAACGAACGAACGAACAAACAAACAAACAGATAAACAAACAAACAAACAAACAAACAAACAAACAAAAAGTAGCGTATGTCACACCTAACACCCGTCTTTTCACGTCTGCGAAGTTTCATGAAAATCAGTTTAAATGTTTTAGAGTTTAGCTCAAAAGACAGAGATACGGCCAGGTATGGGATTGATAGTTTCAATAATATCAGCTTTTAAAAATTTGGTCACGTGGTCACATAGATCTCTTCAAAACATCCAGTTTAAGTACAAACACGATAGGTCTGGGATTGATAGTTTAGAAAATATAAGCTTTTAAAAATTTGGTCACGTGGTGACACAGACCTCGCCAAAACATGAAGTTTGAGTACCAACACGATAGGTCTGCGATTGATGGTTTCGAAAATATAAGCATTTAAAAATGTGGTCACGTGGTCACATAGATCTCGTCAAAACATCAAGTTTGAGTACCAACACGATGGGTCTGCGATTGATGGTTTCGAAAATATAAGTTTTTAAAAATTTGGTCACGTGGTCACTTAAATCTCGGATTATGGACAATATATTTCTATGACTTGTAGGTTCGGAGATAGGTATTAGCTTACTGTGGTATTAAATTTAATTAAGTACATTATTATTCGTGCAAATGAAGAAGAAATTTAGCAATGGCGGCACACTTTGTGTGTACTATAGTGACAAAACAACAATCACTATTTTTTAAAAATTAATTAAATAATTTACTCGAGTGCTACGCAACAGCCTTGTTTGGCAAGGACTTTTTAAACTATGGCTTAAAAGGTACGCCTCCCCTACCGCGCTTACCTCACAATTGCTCTGTCTAGAGGCCTTCGCCGCACCTCTGTATGTATTTCCTCTGTGGTGTAATGCTTCCTATCTCATTTTCTCACTGACAAACAGACAAAAAGTAGCATATGTCACCCTCGATAACGCCCTCTGCACGTCTGCAAAGTTTTATTGAAGTCAGTTCAGCTTTTCGGAGATAAGCCGGAACAGATAGACAGACAGACAGGCAAAAAAAAACAGCTCATGTCACCCCTGATAATGCCCTCTGCACGTCTGCCAAGTTTCATTGAAATCGGTTTAGTCTTTTCGGAGATCAGCTCGAACAGACAGACAGACTGACAGACAGACAAACAAAAAACAGCCTATGTCAAACCTGATAATACCCTCTGCACATCTGTTAAGTTTCATTGAAATCAGTTAAGCCGTTTCTGAGATCAGTTCAAACAAACAGACAGATGGACAGACAAACAAAAAATAGCCTATGTTACCGGTGGTAATGCCCTCTGCACGTCTGCAAAGTTTCATTGAAATCGGTTCAGCCGTTTCGGAGATAAGCCGGGACAGACAGACAGACAGACAGATAGACACTTCAATTTTATTAATATACTAGCTTTCCGCCCGCGGCTTCGCTCGCGTTGACCATTGTTGTACCGGGACAGTTACAGGAACGTGACGCGCCAAAACATTGTAGCACTTTCTGGAACATTCTGAAACTTGACTACCTAATAAATCTCTATATCTAACTTCATAAAAATCCATATAGCTATTTCAGCATGAAGAATAGCTATCCCCAAAGTCGGTCCCAAAAAACAGTCAACCGTTTGGAGATTAACCAGAACAGACAGACATACTAAGAGACACTAAATTTTTTATATGTTAATAAAAAAAATGCTTTTCACTTCCGACAACACATTATAACACACTATGTTTGCGAAATTTCAGTAAAATCTGATCAGCCGTTTTGACGATAAGCCCTAACAAACAGACACACAAACACACAGACAAAAACCAACTTATGTCATTCCTGATAACCTCCTTTTTATGTCTGCGACGATTCATAGAAATGGTTTAGTTATTTTGGAAATTAGCCGGAACAAAAATACAGACAACCACACGGACAAAAAGTTACCTATAACACTAGTGACAACCTATTTTTAATGTCTGCTTCGTTTCATTAAAATCTTTAAAAGTTTAGCTCGAACATACATATAGACAGACAGACCAGTCTTTTCATGTGTGCGAAGTTTCATTAAAATTGATGTAAATGTTTTAGAGTTTAGCTCGAACAGACAGCCAAACAAAAAGTATTGTATGTCCCTCCTGACAATTTGCTAATCACATGTGTGAAATTTCATTAAAATCGGTTTATCATTTTCGGAGATCAGTTTAAACAAACAGACGAACGAACAGACAGACAACCAAAAATTATTGTATGCCACTCCTGAAAATCTTTTTATTGAAGTCATCATCATCAAAACATCAAGTTTGAGTACCAACACAATGGGTCTGCGATTGATGGTTTTGAAAATATAAGCATTTAAATATTTGGTCACGTGGTCACATAGATCTCGTCAAAACATCAAGTTTGAGTACCAACACGATAGGTCTGAGATTGATGGTTTCGAAATAATAGTCATTTAAAAATGTGATCACATGGACACATAGATCTCGTCAAAACATCCAGTTTGAGTACCAACACAATAGGTCTGCGATTGACGGTTTTGAAAATATAAGCATTTAAATATTTGGTCACGTGGTCACATAGATCTCGTCAAAACATCAAGTTTGAATACAGACATGATAGGTCTGCGATTGGTAGTTTCGAAAATATAAGCATTTAAAAATTTTGTCACGTGGTCACATAGATCTCGTCAAAACATTAAGTTTGAGTACCAACACGATAGGTGTGCGATTGATAGTTTCGAAAATATAATCTTTTTAAAATTTGGTCACGTGGTCACATAGATCTCGTCAAAACAATAAGTTTGAGTCCAATAGGTCTGCGATTGATAGTTTCGAAAATATAATCTTTTTAAAATTTGGTCACGTGGTCACATAGATCTCGTCAAAACATTAAGTTTGAGTCCAATAGGTCTGCGATTGATAGTTTCGAAAATATATGCTTTTAAAAATTTGGTCACGTGGTCACATAGATCTCGTCAAAACATTAAGTTTGAGTACCAACACGATATGTCTGCCATTGATGGTTTCGAAAATATAAGCATTTATAAGTTTGGTCACGTGGTCACATAGATCTCGTCAAAATATCAAGTTTGAGTACAAACACGATAGATCTGCCATTGATGGTTTCGAAAATATAAGCATTTAAAAATGTGGTTACGTGGTCACATGGATCTCGCCAAAACATCAAGTTTGAATACCATCACTGTAACCTATGTCATCCCCGGTAATGCCCTCTGTACGTCTGCAAAGTTTCATTGAAATCAGGTTAGATGTTTCGGAGATTAGCCGGAACAGATAGACTGATTGACAGGCAGACATACAAATAACAGCTTATATCACCCCCGATAATGCCCTCTGCATGTCTGATAAGTTTCATTGAAATCGGTTTAGCTGTTTCGGAGATGAGCTCAAACAGAAGACGGACGGACAGACAAACAAAAAGCAGCCTATGTCATTCCTGATAATACCCTCTGCACGTCTGCCTAATTTCATTGAAATCGGTTTAGCTGTTTCTGAGATCAGCTCAAACAGACAGACAGATGGACCGACAGACAGACAAACTAAAAGCAGCCTGTGTCATTCTTGATAATACCCTCTGCACGTCTGCCAAATTTCATTGAAATCGGTTCAGCCGTTTCTGAGATCAGCTCAAACAGACAGACAGATGGACAGACAGACAAACAAAAAGTAGCCTCTGTCACCCGCGGTAATGCTCTCTAGACGTTTGCTAAGTTTCATCGAATTCGGTTTAGCTGTTTCAGAGATTAGCCGGAACAGACAGACAGACAGACACTCCAATTTTATTAATATAGATAGATGACGCGTACAATTGCTAAACACACAATAACATGAGAAACCCGCGCACGCCGCTCGGTTTACAACTATAGCAAAAAGTGTCGTTACAACTTTTGGTCTTAATTTTTTTCGTCTAACCCCCTTTCGCAACACGCGATAAGGAACTTCGTTCCAATAAATAAAAAAAGTAGATAAAATAATTTATTATTAAAATGTAACCTATATTTTTTATTTACCTAATGAGGTCTATTGGTATTACCTAACATCTAGAATTTTTTGGATATTTGTTAAAATTTTACCCTGTATAATGTATAGATAATAATAAATAATATTTTTTGACTTTCGTTACTCCATACTTTGTAATGTGTATTAATTTGATGTTATATGAAAAATACAGCATCTATAATAATAATGGAAATAATAATAATAATTATTATAACCTTACATTAACTTGGTAAGCTATAACTCATGAACTAGTGACCCTACATAATCGCGATAATTTTCGTAGTAAGTTGAAGTACTGTGTGAATATGATTACTTATTACATTTATACGATTCACAATGTCGCAAATAACATTTTGTAAATCAGATCTTATGTTGAGAAACTATCAAAGTCTATTTTATTAAAAAATTTACTATTTAACGAGACTCTAAAAAACATGTAAAAACTCTTTTTTGTTATCAGTTATCATGTGCAGTAAGAATCCTAGATTTTTTTATGTCGATATCGGCTTTAAATGGTCAATTTATCGAAGATCGATTTTTGCCTGGTTTCGATGTTAATATCGATTTTAAATATCTTACACGGCCTAGACTGCACCGATAACATTTTTGACATTGATATGACAACTTCCATGACAATTGTTCCCACCAATTTCCGCCAACGACACGAGTGACATGACAGCAAGTAACAGTTCAGTGTTCACTAATCTGACTAAATTATGAGCTTCTAACACCGTTTAAAATTAGTTATTTGGTTTCTTGTTATTTGGTTTCTTGTTAATTTGGTTGAATTGAAGTTGTAAAAGTTTCGGAAGAAGACTATGACACTGTTGCTATTGTGGAGTGGATCACACCTCGTAAACCAGAAGTGTACGTACTTCAAAATCTTCGCCCGACCAAAAATGGAAGTTATACCAGCATAACAAGATGCTTTTACGAAACTGGTAAGTGTTCTCAAAAGTAAATACATGTTCGTTATATGTACAACTGTCAATTTAAAAAAATGTATCTACTTTACGACCTATTCATATTGTATGAGAATCAAATAAGATCATATGATTTGGGGTGTATTTATTCAGATCTAGCTTACTTTTCTATGTTTCTGTCCACTATTTATGCATACATGGTAGTGATTAATGGGCTTTGACAATACTGCAACCAACATTTGTGTAATTGTACATAAACATAATCTGAATATTATTCTACAGGAGGTTAAATTGAAATAATAATTTAAACTTAAAATTTTTTTAAAAATTATATCTCAGGGTAAGAACTACTTGTTCGTAGTACATATTTCACAGTGAATCTTATGTGTTCAAAGAGTTTTTAACTACCTATAATACTATAATGTTGTTACATGAAACAAAGGTACACTTGCTAACCATGTCAGCCGCCTCAATAAAATTACAAAATCTTTTAAAGGGCAATGTATACGCTTTTACAATAAAATCCCAGCTGACATTCAAGATCTACCTCTTGGCAAGTTTAAAACTACAATAAAACGAAAGCTTTATGCAAAAGATTATTATAAAGTATCAGACTACTTAGATGATAAAAATCCATGGGTATAAGTCACTCGCCTATCAGTTTGTTTCAATAATATTATTCTTTAAGCACTTATTGTTAAAAATGTTTTTATAATGTTGTTAAAAAAAGAGCGTCCCTCACTTTCTTGCGTATTCTTCTGAGAGGAACCAGCACTTTCTGAATGCGCCTTTGGGGTGACATTTTTCCACAAAGTAATAAATTCATTTTTGTGACATATATCAAGATTATGATACAGAACTACGAAATAAAGATATTTGATTGATTGATAGCATATCATCAGATGAAGATGTTGAAGTAAATTTTTGCCGCCCTCCTCTAATTAAAAGACATTTTGCCAAAAGTATTTTTCAAGTCTTCTATTTAGGTATTTCTGGTTTATCAAATATTTTACAAGATTTAATTTTTATTCTAATTTTCAGAAATAAATTGTGAGTCTCCAAAGATTCTTTATGAAGGAAATGGTTATATGTCACATCTTAATTTAGAAAATGTTTCACATTTAGTAACTGCAACTGATCAAAATGATTTTGTCAACAAATATGCAGCTCAAATTCAACCCTCAAACATAACACTGAATGGTAAACAAAATTTTATATTTGTGACAAAGAATAAATATTTTATGAAAATTTATGAATAAGAGAATAAATTTATACTTTTTTTTTACAGCTTTCGAATTAAAAGTAATTTCACTATTGGCTCAGATTAAGAACGAAAATGAATATATAATTTCCAAAAGAAAAATTGCATGCGGAAACTTTAAGCAATGATTTCAATTTCCCTTTGAAAAGCATAGAGAATTTAAATGAGACAGAATCGTTATTAGAAGACTATGAAAAATTTATGAATTTGGTAAGAATAATAAACATGGATTAGATAAATCATCAATGCCAACAATATTTTGAATCACTAAGGAATGATTGGTTTTATTTATAAAACTAGAGCGTCAATTGATAGCTTTATTAATTTTATTTACTTTCATTATTTATTTTCGTTATATTGTTATACAGGTTTCATATTTGAAGAGCCTTGGAGGTCGTGAATGGACTTATAAAGTTTCAAGAATATTGTTTCTTCTGCTTGACTGTTTGGCTATGCAATTCAGTTACTATGGAACACGATCAAATAAAAAGCCTGTTGCACCATTAAAGCTTTGTACTTGTATTATTGGTAAGCACACATTGTATCTGTTGTCTTAAGAGGAAAAACCATAAACCCTATATATGACTTAATGCAAGAATATTGTTTCATAATAATTATAATTAAAATTCATGAATATTTAGATAAATCTGTTTGTCAAGGACATATATGCATAAAATTTAATATTTAAATCAGTTAAATTGAATTTAAACCTGTATTTTCAACATGTCGAGTTAAGTGACACAGACAAAATAAATTAATTTCAATTTTTTATTGTATATTTTTTAGGAGCTTTTAAGTGTTCTACTCCAAGAATCACTGAGAAAGACATTGAAGATTGTATTTAAGTTTAGCTGAAACACTGGCTGAAGCTGATGTGTCGTTGTGCCCAGTGAGACATTTGATGAATCTTTCATGTTTTTTCACTGCTCCATACATATTATTAGTAAAATAGGTATGTAATTCTGATAACATTATATGTGATAAAAAAATGAACCTCAAAAAGGAATTTATCTCATTCCTTGGGGCAACAACGTATGATGTTCTGTAAATTCAGTTATTCAATCTACTTGTGGTAACTTATTCTATCCTTTTTTGAGTTCTTAGCATTGGCTGAACAATGTTTAATGTAAATTAAATTTTAACAAAATAAATACCTATAGTATAAATTTTTATAAATTTACTTGTAGAATAGTTGTTGCAGTACAGTGATAGAGTATTTTTTTTAATAATAATTTTTCTTAAATTGATACAGATGATAAAGTATCGACTAATAAGGTATCAACTAATGATTAAAAATAGAAAATAAATCAACATTATTTTTCTTTTAAATAGCAACTATTTATGGTTCATAACTCAAACTTTTTTATTCATTGTAAGATGTATTTATTACACACTTAAGTTAACTTTCAATAAAGTCAAGATGCGTTTTCTGCCTGTTCTGAAATACTTTAAGGAAAAAACTGTCAAGAATCTTCCTCTGATATTTTTGGTGATTAAGCATTATCATTTAAATATTATTTGACAGATTAATTGTAAATCCATTATATACTTGTAGACCCTCCTGGAATTTGGTATTATCTATTTCAACGTTTCTAATATTTTTTTAAATATTCGTTAAACTTGTTAGTCGATACTTTATTCTCTGTGTTATTATGGTCCAACATAAAAGATATACTACATATACTACCTATATTATTTTTAAATAAAGAGTGTCATTGATTAAATGTCAAAACTAATAATTGTTGATCTGAAAAATTGTAATCATAATTTTTTATATTTTATGAAGCAGGAAAACCCAATAATTTAAGTTCTTTTAATGACTTGTAAGACAAATTAATGTGTATTCATTCGTAGTTTCATTAGTAGGTACCTACTTATTTTGTATTTGAAAATAAATCACAGTTTTGTATATTGTTGCTTTTATTTATAACACAGTATATATTATTTTATTTTTATTCATGAAGGTGCTATGCATTGGTATAAATTACATTAAGAAGAGGCTTCTCTCGTGATAGCGCATACAAACGCTCATAAACAGCTATTACCCATGACGTTAATACGCATAATTTCTATAAACATCCTAGTTAGGAATTTTTATGCCTAACTAGGATGTTTATAGACATTTCTAAGTTTTAGCTCTATACAAACCTAGCTCTAACCCAATTGAGACTATAATTCAAAACATAAGATTAAATGTGTATTACAGTCATAGGTAATAGTTATGAGCGTTTGTATAGGCTATCACGCGGGAAGCCTCTTCTTAACATGGCGTCGTATAAAACCGTAATAAGTCGTCATGCATTGGTCTTAATGGCGTCTTAATGGCGTTATTAATAACTTAATAAGGTCGTCATATTGGTCAATATTTTGACGCCATTATGATGTCTGATAAAGACGTTCTGTGGCTGTGACTTAGAAACGTACTTAGAAGAGACGATCGACGTTGAAGCAGACGTCTCCCCGTCAGTAAAAGACCAAGACTTCACGTCGCTATGACCTTAAAATGCTACCTGGGGCATGGGTCCATGAAAATAATAGCATCACTTACTAAATTTCGTTTCGTGAAGTCGTGATAGCCCAAAGCACAACGAACCTGTCTGAAATTTACAAGGCCCTATAGGCCCATGGTTCGAATCCGGGGGTGTACCAATGAGTTTTTCTGACTTAAGTACATAGCTATCACTGACTCCGTGCTTCGGAGGGCACGTTAAGCAGTCGGTCCCGGACGCTGTAAATAGATGGCGGTCGTTACAGTCCCCAACCCGCAGTGGAGCAGCGTGGTGGATTTAAGCTCCAAGCCCCCCTCCTCACCCTGGGGGAGGCCTAAGCCCCTGCAGTGGGGTAAAAATGGGCTGATGAGGATGAGGACTAAATTTCGTGAAAATTGTGACTAGTTTTGACTTGTGTTCTTTCTCGGATAGCCATTTCATATAGGGTAGATATAGTATATACATCTTGTATATGACTTAGGTAATTTTTACAATTTGATGTTGATTTGTGTTTTACTAACAAATGAGTCCTTGTTACTTGATATGAAATAATAAATAAATAAATAAATAGGTAAAGCTTTATTTATTTATTTATTTATTTATTTATTTATTTATTTATTGCATTGTCACATGTCAATCTTTAGGTGGTCTGACAAAATCATCTTATACACTATGTGACGCCCCGTGAGAGCACAGCAATATAAGAGGGCTATTTTCTTAATAATTTTTAAGCAATTTCAATGTAAAAATAATAATAATGCAATCACAACAACAATAATCAAAACAATAATAATATCATCACAATGATATTAAAATAATGTCATCTCAATAATAACTAAAATAATAATAATGTCGTCACGATAATAACTAATAATAATAATGTCATCTCAATAATAACTAAAATAATACTACTATACATGTAATTTTATATTATGATGATAAACTTAACCTGACCTAATAGATGATGATAGTTAGGTACAATTTTCAATTAACTTAAGACTTGGTAGTACCATGGGTAAGTGGAAAAAATCCAGTTGTACTAGTAGGTCCACGGACAAAAAATTCTCCGTGGACCAACTGGTAGTACCACAGGCCAGTCATGTTCGACTTCGCTCTTTTTACTATAGTAGTCTTTGGACCGTAGTCTAGAGCATCTCCGGTTTTCAGCCGTCCCCTGTTCCCTAGGATATTAGCCGGGATGTTTAGAGGTTTAAGTGTTATCACTGGAATCGTATGATTTTGTATTCAATTTTATAATTAATTATTGAAGTTACTAACTTACAACTAGATTTTCGCCATAGATACCCATGAACCTAAGAAAACACGGACGGAGCATCGCGAACTAACTACCTGCTTACCAATGCGAGGCTATGAATACACGCGTCATCTTGAACACACTCATACCATAGTAAGTTTACCGAAGGCCAGTACGCTGCGTAGTTCCACTCACACATACTTACGCGACGCCATTGCAGCGCTTCACTGGTTGTTCAGTGACAGGGAGTCTAGATTTTTTATTAAGTAGGTACGTCTGTGTAGGTAGGTACCCACGTATCAAAATTTGTTGAATTTTCATAAGTGTGTATTGGTCTCTACTTCTATAGCTCCCCAATAGGATCGTCGACATTTCAAATGCATATTTAATGGACTTTCTTGTTATTTAACTTTCAAAAAAATTACTAGTACAAATAAAATGCAATTTCGTTAGTAATTTTTTTAAATTGAGTTTTTATAATTGTTTGAAATAAATCATTTTTCATTTTTTTTTAATAATAATAATAATCTTTATTGCCAATCACAGTTACAGTTATATTTAAAAACTAATTCAAGGAACATACAATAAACCTAATGTTACAGTGAAAGGCTACTGGCACCTAAACTAGGACAGCCTGTGTTATAGGTACCAGCACCCCTCTCCTGATCTCCGGATTAAACATGGTTACAGTTTTTAGGACAATCATAAATTTAAAAATGTAAATAATGACACAAAAATCAAAAGTATACACAGTATAATGCAAACGTAAGTAAAATGATACAAAAATCAATATATGTATATATGAAGGGAATATATATGTAATTGATTAAAGTGTAGGGAAAGTGTATAAGTCTGTGTGAACAAGTTTGGGCATGTGTGTTTATGTACCCATGAGGCACGGAAGTGTTTGAGCGTACAATACGAGTTGTATATATATATATGTTTCAGGTCATTTGGCACAGAAACAAATACACCGCTATATGTTAAAAAGTAGATAATGAAAACTTTGTAAATGTGCCTGTAAACACAATGTAACGGAATGGCTTATCTATACTAATATTATAAAGCTGAAGAGTTTGTTTGTTTGTTTGTTTGTTTGTTTGTTTGTTTGAACGCGCAAATCTCAGGAACTACTGGTTCGAATTGAAAAATTATTTTTTTGTTGGATAGTCCATTTATCGAGGAAGGCTATAGGCTATACTACATCACGCTACGACCAATAGGAGTGGAGCATCAATGACAAATGTTGCAAAAACGGGAAAAATTATTCCTTTTGAGAGCTTCCGTCGCGCGCGCTGCGTAAACGGTTGATGTTAAGCAAAAATCATGTATCACGGAATTGTTCCCCTTTAAATGTTCTAACTAAAAGTCTGCGACAGCATATGTGTATCTTTTAAGGTTAACTTACTATAACCTTTTTTATGACAATCAAATTTGTTCTAACATAATGTACGATTTGTGAAGATGTTTTTTAAACGTGATATTAATCCTTATCAAATTAAATACGTTAGTTGTCTTTAAGCATTTCATGCATATTATAATTGCCTTTTACACCATACCATTTAAATTAATATCTTAACAGTTTTTATTGTAATTTATGTCTTTTGATTTTTTGACATTTACGTTAAAATTAATGAAACTATAGCGGGAGAAAATAAATTCGCTGTCTGCCTCTGTTCGTTAACTTTTTACTTCCAAACCAATAGACTTTGATACGATTTTTAGTAATATCTTATTTTCTTATTATCTTATAATCTATTAATCTATATAATAGAACTACTTATTATAGAGCTGAAGAGTTTGTTTGTTTGATAGATAGATAGATAGATTGATTGATTGCGTGATTGATTGATTGATTGATTGATTGCTTGCTTGCTTGATTGATTGATTGATTGTTTGTTTGTTTGTTGGTTGGTTGGTTGGTTCTTTCGTTCGTTCGTTTGTTTGTTTGTTTGTTTGGATGTGTTAATCTCTGAAACTACCAGTCGGATTTGAAAAATTCTTTTTGCCTTTGATAGCCTGATTCTAGCGGAGAGTTATAGGCAATATACATGAAAACGAACTGTCTGTCTATTCGAGGAAATCGGCTTCGGCCAAAACGGCTTAACCGATTTTGATGAAACTTTACACATATAACAGGATGTAATCTTTTGACTACACCCTTTCCTTAAGTGATATACGGAACTTTTTGTATGTCTGTCTGTACGTCCATATGTCTAAACCGATTTAAATGAAACATCAATGAATATGAAAAGAAGGTCGTTAAAACTAACAAATGTTGCTTTTTGTCCGTCTGTCTGTACGTGTATCTGTCTATTTGAGCTAATCTGCAAAACGGCTAAACAGATTTTAAGGAAACTTTGCAGACGGGAAAGAAGGTTGTCAAGATAGTTGACATTAGCTTCTTTTTGTCCGTCTGTTTGTCTGTACGTCTATTCAATTCAATTTTATCTATTCGAGCTAATTTCTAATACGGCTGAACAGATTTTAATGAAACTTTGCAGACGTGAAAGAAGGTTGTCAAGAGTGTCATAAGCTACTTTTTGTGTTTGTCTGTCTGTCTATCTGTCTGTCGTTTGTCCTCACTGATCTAGCAACGTACAGCCGAAAGTACTAAGTCTAGGAAGCTTAAATTTGGAACATAAGTTTATTTTATAACGTGAGCATTAAGTTAAGAAAGGCTTTTTTAGAAATTTCAAACTTAAGGATGGGAATGGAGGGACTTAAATAATGACGTGTTTCAGGGTTTTTAGATTTCCACATTTTAAGAGTGGGAAACGGGAGATGAAAAATTGTATCGGTTTTTTAAAGGGTGGAAGGGGAATGAAGATTGAAAGTTTGAATGGGTGTGACCAAAATTGGTTCCAGCAAAAAGTACTTACGTATAAACCATCTCGAACGTTAATAGTACCTACAACAGGAATTTGTAGTCTACGCAAGCGAAGCTGCGGGCGGTCGCTAGTTACAAATAACTATGAAACTACTGAGTGTCTTCTAAAGCCTTTATGAATTTAATTGTTCGTCTTATTTTTGTCTCTAAAAGGAATATATATATATATATATACAAATTTGTAGCAAATTTAATCTAGATTACAGAAGTTTTATAACACTCTATATCCTTTCCTACAATAAAGTGCAGAAATTTGAGCCAGAAGATCTAGACGGCCGCGCAATTGCGCACGCGGGAAATAGCCATGATTTCAATTTTTTTATTTTGTTTCTAGTAAATCAACCCGCATACCTACATACAGATTAAAATCTGATTACCTAATTTAAATTCTATCGTGTTTCGGAGATAAATATCTTTGTTTATGCGGGCGTAATAGAACCTCACAGTATAAATACCACAGAAACTTTGATTTCCTTTATGTTTGTTGTGAATAGTCCAAAAAACATGGGAACCAAGGTAGGAACTAAATTGTTATTATTTTTATACCTACTCCACATTCATCAATGTACTTACTGTTTTTGCCCAAAGAGAATTTTATCGATTTAGAAGGTCAACATGATTTCTTTGAAACTATTAAGAAAAAAAACTTAAAAAATCCGGACGTTATTAATTTAAATTGTTTAAACCGTTAAAAAAAGGTAAAATAAAAAAAAAACCAAGGGATTAAAGTAAACACACATATTTTGGATAATATTTTTCGAAATAAATTTTTTCCGCAAAAAAAATAATAACGCAACTGTTTCTGAATAAGCTTAAAACTTCGAAATATAACATTCTGTACGACATTTCGATCGAACAAACCGAATTAGTACGAAATGTAACACCGACGCATATCCGACTTCCAACTAAGAGCACCCTTAACCACTACTTCCGGTTGTCCGATTCTAACAATTTTAGTCTCAATCGATCCCCCGTCTAATCACCCCGAGCCGTTTTTAAATTTTTTTTCTTATTCGGCCCTAGTTCTCGAGATATCGGGCTCCCAAAATGAAAATCGAGGAAAAAAATTTGCGATTTTTTTCGTTTTTTGCCGATATTTTTTTTATTTTTGAACTTTTTCTGCGCCTTATGACACTACGTTCATCTAGATATCTTGAAAACTTTCCGTGCAATCTGCCTGTCTCACAAAACTCCCAAATGACCCCCTACACTCCAACGAAATGAAAGTCATTTCCAATGACAAAAATATATTTATCTATTTGTCACGGTTTCTCCGTAATCACTGGAGCTATGCTGGAGCTACAAACAAACTTTAAAAAAGATGGAGGCATCCTACGCCGTTTCATATTGTCACATGTGAATTTTTTTTAAATATGAATATAATTTTTAGTAGTACCTAGTTTATATGTTTATATTATAGTCAGTCAAACGCATACTTTATGAGACCGATTGGCCGAGTGGTTAGAAACCCTAACTGCGGAGTCAAGGGTCGCTGGTTCGATTCCCGCCCGGGACAAATATTTGTGTCCGTGTTGGCTGTGAAATATTATGGAGGTATATATTATAAAGTATGTATATCAGTTACCTGGTACCCATAATACAAGCTTTGCTTAGTTTGGGCCTAGATGGCGCTGTGTGGTATTTCCGAGGTATTATTATGACTATGATGTATTCTGAAACGACTAACAACATACATAAGCGGATCGAAAATGGTCATGTATATTTACTATAGTATAATATATACTGGTTTCCATTCCATTCCATCGGCCCATTAAACCCCACTGCAGGGGCTTAGGTCTCCACACAGGGTGAGGGGAGCTTGGAGCTTAAATCCATCACCCTGCTCCAGTGGGAGGTTGGTAGATTGTAACGACTGCCATCTATTGACAGCAGTCGGGACTGACGGCTTAACGTGCTCGCCGAGGCACGGAGTCAAAATTTACTTATGGTGTTTTTTTTCAGGCGCTTTCGATTTTATCCTTTTTATATTTATCCTGTATTTTAATACAAGGATCGTTTATAAAAGGGAAAAATGTGCCCAGAGTGGGTAGAAGCAACGAGGCCGACGCATTTTCCGATTCCGATCACGAAATGGGATACGTTATAAAAACTATGCCCAGCAAGAACATTCCACGCATGGGACGGAGGAATTATGGTTCGGTGAGTTAAAAACCAGGAGGTTGAAAATTGTGTCTCAGATAGATAATGTATTTTGTAGTGACGCAACCTTGGGCAGTGACGATATTTATTTATTTTTTTCTTTTATTTACGGTTTTATTTATTTATGTATTTATTTTAACAAAAAGAACACAGGTCACGTCGCGCGATAACAGATTTATCGAATTACATATCAATACTAGCGGCCCGTCCCGGCTTCGCACGGATAGTATTCGTTTCTCATAAGAATCACTTTTTTTATCTCAGTCTTGTCTCATTCCCGTTCTTCCTTTCATTTTTTCGTTCCCATCGCAAAAATACTTTATTATTTCTGTTCTTGGCCCTAGTGTAGCTTCGTTTTCGTTTCCATTCTCATCAAAAATAACTTTTTTATCTCCGTCTTAACTCATTCCCGTTCTTCCCTTTCCCGTTTTTGTTCCCATCGCATAAATATTTTACCGTTTCCGTTCCTGGCCCTGGTCTCATTTCCTTTTTGTTTCCATTCTCATCAAGTACAACTTTTTTATTTCAGTCTTAACTCTTTCCCGTTCTTCCCTTTCCCGTTTTCGTTCCCGTAACACAAATATTTATCGTTTCAACAATTTCTGTCAGTCTTAATTAAATAAATTACACTTTTGCGAAATAATATTTAGTTATGCAATTATTAAATTACTAAAATGGCTATTAAAAAATAAGGGTTGATCGTAGAAGGGTGAAAATTGAGGATTGTATGTATTTTTGTATGTTGTATCATAAAAAAATAGAAATTAAAAATTTTGTCTAAAAAAAAAAAAATAGGGGTGGACTACCCCTAACATTTAGGGGGATGAAAAATAGATGTTGGCCGATTCTCATAGATACCGGATAAGCACAAAAAATTTCATCGAAATCGGTCAAGCCGTTTCGGAGGAGTATGGCAACTAAAACTGTGACACGAGAATTTTATATATTAGAATATACTACAATGCACCTACCAATAACCAATATACGAAGCCGCGATATTATACCGCGTATATTGGTAGGTGCATTAAAGGATATATTGGATTTATTTTTTTAGATTTATTATTTACCTATGCCAAATCTCTATATCTATGCAAATCTCACACTCCTCCGTACCCGCAATATACACACATCAAAAAAGTCTAGGCAACACATACCAATTGCAATTTTACAATGTGTTTTCGCATTAAATCCTTAGTATTTTCTTATTTATATTATTTTTTAATACTTTTTTGATATTAAACAATATGTTTAAAAAAAATAATTAAACAATCGAGTATCATTTGTTTGTTTTCACAAATTCAAAAGCGAATACATTTGTTCGAATTTTATAGGGTTTTCTTTGCTTATTAAATTTTAGAATTCTGTATCAATTTTATGATTTAAACAATTATTTGAAAAAAGTTTTGAACAAATTTGGATTTTAAGATATTTTTACGTCATGGAGCGACGTCATTTCAACGCAGATGAAATGCAAAGAGCTGTAGGGATGTTGCAAGCGGGAAGAAGTCAATCTCAGGTATCTCGGTATTTTGGTGTCAACAGAAGCGTTATTTGCCGTCTTCATCAGCGTTACACTAACACGGGAGATCCTGCTGAGCAGCACCCAGATCGAGGAAGGTGTACAACTACAAGACAATATGATTCTTTCAAGCATTTCAAACGCGAATTTAATGATTGCTGTACCGAACGCTCACTTATGTTCAATTTATGTTTGGGTAAGTGGTTAGCCCTGACACAGGCCTTGGTCTTTTTGGGCTGCTACTGCAACACAATATTGGTTCAATGCGAGCGCTTACCGGATCTCATAGAGTAATTAGATCTTACCTATCCGTAGACATAGAATCTGCAAGTGTTAAATAATGTAACAAAAATTTTGTGTTGAAATAAATAAAATAAAATAAATAAATAAATATCGATACATACAACTGACTGCAAGACGCGAGCCGATGTTAACCGCCCGAGAGATAGGTATAAGGCTACAAAATTCAAGTGGTGTTGTTGTTAGCTGCCAAACTGTGCGAAATCGACTGCATGAGTATGGCCTACGAGCACGACGGCCAATTAGGTGCCCACCGATACGTCACGGGAATCGCGCTCGTCGAAATGAATGGTGTAGGGAACACATTATATGGACCCGGGAACAATGGGATAAAATTTTATTTTGCGATGAGTCTCGATTTGGGTTCAAGCCTGATACTAGAAGGGTAAGAGTGTACCGTCGTCCTGGAAATACTGAAAGACTGAGGTGCGTTCAGGAAGTGCATCCATACAACGGCTCAACAGTTATGGTATGGGTGGGTATTATGAAGAACAGACGAACTGAGCTCGTTTTTGTAAATGGTAATATGAACGCTGTAAATTACGTTGAGGATGTTCTAAGGCCTTATGTCCATCGATTCGCACAAACGCTTGGCTCCGATTTCACATTGATGCATGACAATGCGCTTTCGCATACAGCTTTGCACACACGGGAGTACTTGGCAAGGGAAAACATTTTGGTATTGCCTTGGCCTGCACAATCGCCAGACCTCAACCCCATCGAGAATGCATGGAACATGCTCCAGAGACGTGTTTTAAAGGACTTGGATGGAGTGACAACAACCCAACAACTGATGGACTTACTAAAATTTCATTGGGAGCAATCGCTGCAGGATAACATTAACAGTCTCATCGATTCTATGAATACTCGGTGGGAGCAAGTTTTCCATAACAGAGGAGGCCACACTTGGTATTAATTTATGCAATTTTTGTACAACCATTTAATTTTAATTTAAGTTTAGTTGATTAGGCACCTTACTTTGTACTACGTACATACAGTACTTACTTGTAATTATTGTTAATTAAGATTATTAAAAAATTAAAAAATAAATATGAAAATACAATTGTTGTTTAATATCAAAAAAGCATTAAAAAAAATTATATAAATAAGAAAATAGTAAGGATTTAATGGGAAAACACATTGTAAAATTGAAATTTGTATGTGTTGCTTAGATTTTTTTTATGTGTGTACTTTAAAACGGGTAGGTACAAAGTTTTCTTTTCGCGTATTAAAATATAGATTATCAAATCAAGCGGTATGATTCCTTTTTAAAGTAACAGATTTTTCAAAAATGTTAATATGCAATTTTGTTTTTTATTTTTCAAAAATAGAGCTCATGATTCCTTTGATCACTTTTCGCCATTTCTCATAATTTAGGATTTGGCCATACAGTATCATCTCAAAAACTCATCCTGTATATAGATTTTAGCTTTCTGCACTCCTACTCCACATGAACTGTAACTATGCCGAATATCACACTCCTCCGTGCGCGTAGTTTACTGTCTAAAAATTTTCCTTCACATATTAATATAGAAGATTACCAAATCAATTGGTTTGATTCTCGGTTAGGCCGACCGCAAACATACAATACTCGGAAACGATAGTCGTTCGTAAACGACAACCGGATCGGAGGTCAAGCGCACACGTAATACCTATCCGATTTTATTTGGTTCACAGCGACGTTCACCGATTCGACCTCGTACGACCCGTGACCGAATCGGACGTGTGAGGTGTACACATATGAACTTATGTTATTTAGAACTTCAGATACCTGTATCAGACAAGCCTTAAAGTAACAAATTTTTCAAAAATGTTAATACGCAGTTTTCTTTTCTCTAAAATCGAGCTCATGACTCTCAGTTCAGGATTTGACCATATCTCCATAGATTTGACATAGTCCCATCTGAAAAAACTCACCTGTATATAGATTTTAGTTTATGTATGGTTAAAAAGGGATCGAAAGCTTTTCCTTCACGTATTCATATATAGAAGATACACCGAGAAGATATCTATATTCCTGTACTGCTCACACTGTCGTTATTATCTATCTGGCTTTTTCTTTTAATTTTAATTTGTATTTAAGAACTAAACTCACCTTAAATAAAGTATTTTAATTTTTCTCCAGGAAAACCGATACGACATTCCAAAGCTATATGACATGGCTGGCGATAATTCTGAAGCTTATGAAGGTAAAATATAATTAATACAGATGTTACACGACGCGTCCTATATCTGTATATTGATAGGTACCATGGAAGTTCCATCTTATCTATTTTTTTCCCTTGCGGTGGGAAGGCGAATTAAAATCTACAGTTTCCGCAAGCCCGAGCGCGCGGTGTATGTGGGAGTTGCACCCACTAAACAACCGCCTGAGGCAGAATAAGGACGCGTGTCGTTAGCCCGAAAGCTCCAGCGACTTCGTCCAAGCGGCCAGGAGATACACTAGGGTGTCACCAGCGCGAAGATGTCGAGAAACTCCTAAGAGTTACTCGATATGAAATAATTCCGTTGGCGTGGGCTTCCGGTTAAGATTTACTTTATTAATATCGAACGTGAAAAGTGTTTTACTGATCACTCATTTGAGATGATGTATCTTATCTATGTACGTATAAGGCGTTTGCATATGAATAGCAGCTCCATGGTACAGTCTGCTCTAACTGAATTACACGACCCCAGCTCGGCTCCTAACAGAACCTTAAGTACATAGTTTGACTTATTCCAATTCTGGAACCAGGTAAGAATCCAACAGGAACCAAGCCAGAGTTTAAACATGGTCGCGTATTCCGGCTCTTAGAGGTTTCTTCAATTTCATTAGAGCTGTGTGTACACACGTGTTCAGAGTTACGTATACCACCTATTTATTACAAAGGCCAATACAAAACGGCTACCCAGTTGGCACAGCGGTTCCAACATTGGTACACATCTCCTCTGAACTCATGTGTAGGTACCTATATTATATACCTACCCACCAAAATTTTAAAAGTCAAAGGAGCGTATTCATTTAAATGTCGTTCCTACAGTAAATCAAATCAAATATCTTTATTTCGTACATGTAACATAATCTTGAAATACGTCACAAAAGTGAATTCATTACTTTGTGGGAAAACGTCACCACAAAGACGCATTCAAAGAAGCGCTGGTTCCTCTCAAAAAAAAAATACGCAAGAAACTAAGCTCATTAAAAAAAAACCATATATTGTAAATATTATAATATTGGAGTGTCGTGATAGCCCAGAGCGCAACGAACCTGTCTCAAATTTATAAGGTCCCATAGAGCCATGGTTCGAATCCGGGCGTGTACCAATGAGTTTTTCTGACTTAAGTACACAATATCACTGACACCGTGCTTCGGAGGGCACGTTAAGCAGTCGGTCCCGGACGCTGTCAATAGATGGCGGTCGTTAAAGTTCCCAACCCACAGTGAAGCAGCGTGGTGGACTTAAGCTCCAAGCCCCCCCCCCCACCCTGGGGGAGGCCCAAGCCCCTGCAGTGGGGTAAAAATGGGCTGATGATGATGATAATATTGGAAGAAACTGATAGACTCGTATAGCAATAGGTGGGTTTACATAATTATCAGAATTTTATGAATTATTTATTTTCAGATGTTAACGACTCGAAAAAAGACCGTTTTTATGAACAACAACTAGAAGCTTTGTTCGACAGGCGAAATATGGAAAACGATAAATGAAATTATCAACACTATGAAGAAAATAATTAGTGCTAATTTATAAACGAAAATGCTTGTAATTTTGATCACAATAAAAATGTATTATGTAGCCGTTTGTACTTTTTTTTTATTATCTGTACTTGTTAGTCTACAGGGGTTCACGACAGATCTGATAACGATATCCAAAGTGACCTGCTCTGGGTTTAATAAATTTGACAGGAGCGTTTGGTTTTAATCATGGAACTATTGTTTTAATAGAGTCAGAAATGTCACTTCACAGTATCGAAAATGCCAAAAGCAATTTCGCGGCGGTGAAGACCGGCACGCGGGGACCTCGCGGACTGAAACTCGCTGTCTTGCACCAGCTGGCTAGAGCAAAGTAAGTTAAGATTCTATAAGTAGAACTCTTCCCGATAAATAGGCGACACAAGTGGGGAAGCGGTGCGTTGGGGCAGACGACGCTTGGAGGAGCAGACAAAAAAGATTTAGTTAATTTAAAAAAAAAAGGTATAAAAATGTCAAATGTCGACATCCCTACACGTGTATCTCGTGCTAAATATTTGTACCGGCGTCAGTACCGAAAAATGACCGAAGATGACTTACTCAGGGCCGCTCGATGCGCGCTCCATGTACTTTGGCTAGAGTATGAGTGGTTAGACGGTAAACGCAGAAGGGGGCTTCTAGTCAATTTGTACTTTTATGGTTAACTGCATTTGACGCTTGAAAAACTAGTTATTGTGACAAAAAAAAAAACGATAAGCAAAATGGCTGAATTTAATACAGTATTAATACTAAGGGGTCGTCCATTAATCACGTGAGGCTTGAAAGGGGGGGGGAGGGGTTTGACAAAAATCACGAAATACCACAGAGGTTGAGGGGGTGTAGTAAGATATCACGTGTATTTATTTTTTCATTATTTTTTCAATCGCGCGGTTTTTAAATTAAAAAAGCAGCGTGTAGTGTACACCATTCGTTTATTATTATTTTTATGCCAATCAAAACAACCTGCAACCTTTCTGTCTAGACATTTTTATCATGGTCCTTAATTTCAGAACAAAATAAGATTATACTTTATACATGTATTTAAGATAATATTCTAAAATATTCTTAAAAAAAGATCACGTGATTAATGGACGGCCCCTAAGTAGTTGCACTTAATATAATAACATAAAAACTGACCAAATATTCAGTCGCGTATTCAGCAATCCTCGTTTTTAAGAAGGTTATCACGCGTCAGCGAACTTTGAACTTGAATGTCTGGACCATGAAACTATTGTCTGGACGTCAACTTAAGTAGTTGGCTTAGGTCTAAGGTTGACGTCCAGACATCTCGGTCACTTAAAAAATCATCTACGTTTTAAGTAATTTTCTTCTTTACAATCATTTTAAATTTATGTAATAGCATGTAATATTTCTGGAGGCAATTTGTTATAACGTATAAATCGCAAAAACGTCTATGCCCAAAACTAAGCATTAGCTTGTGTTTTGGGTACCAAGCGAAGACACCACATACATATAACAACCAAGATCCGGTACCAGTATCAATATTCATCATATAAATACTGACAGGACCTGGGATTCGAACCCGGGACCCCCAGATTCGTAAGCAATTTTTCTAGATGTTAGGTATCACCAATAGACCTTATTACGTAAATAAAAATATAGGTCAAATATTGATAGTCAATAATTATATCCTAAATAGTTTTTAACAAAATTTTGAGGCGGCAGCCAAGTGCGGCGGCTTTCTTTGTGAACTTTTGTCGGTGTGCGGTGTCCACGTGTCAAAGGATGTGGGTCAATATAATGGATAAACTATATCTGAATATTTTCTTATTGAACGATACTAAAAAGGAAAAAGACGGCCAACGGATTTTTATCAAAGGTCATTATACAAAAATTTGGCTGGTCATTAAAACCTCAGCCTGTATAAAGATTTTAGCTTTTGGCACTCTTTTTCCATGGCGATCGCATAGCCTAGTGGGTAGCGACCCTGCCTACGAAACTGATGTGATGATGATGAGTGATGTATACGTATGTATATACGTATATAAACTTTAGGTACCTATGACAAATCTCACATTCCTCCGTACCCGTAATATGGTTCAAAAGAGGTACAAAGTTATCTCTTCACGTAACATAGTTTATCAAAGCAAGTGGTTTGATTCCCTGTTGAAGTAACAGATGTTTCAAAAATGTGAATATGTAGTTTTTTCCCTCAAAAATTGAGCACATGAATTCTTTGAATACTTTTAGTTATTTTTCATAGTTTTGGATTTGGCTACACAGTCACGTCTCAAAAATTTACCTGTATATAGATTTTACCTTTTGGCACTACTTTTCCATGTAAACTTTAGCTATACAAATCTCACTCTTCCGTGCGCGTAGTATGCTTAAAAAAGGTCTAGAGTTTTTCCTTCACGTATTTGCATATAGAAGAAGAAGAAAAAGATAATATAAAAATAGACTTTATACGATAACAAAATTATATTCGGTTGAAGAATATGGAGAGTATAATTTATAATTTTTTTATCTCTGTCTCTTTCTTGCAAAACGATACGCCGTGTGGTATCGCCCTCTCTGTCTAACAGGACATTTTAAACATTCATAACTTTGTTGATAATGATTTATTTTTTTAAATTCTTTCACTGTTTTGACACATTTAGAAAACTCTTTCATATACTATTAACTAGCGTATTTCAACACTAGTCGAAGCTTCAGCACGAAGGTCTCTAGAATCGTCGCATCAGGGCGTGGTGTCGTTCACTTTAATTACACGTAGTCCTTATAAAATCTGCACGTCACTCTGATACTGATAATTCGTTTGTTCTATAAACTTGATCTTATACAAAATGCACTCATAAGCTTACCCGTTTCCTGGAGTGGTACCTAGAGCCTAGACAGCTACTCGATGTAGTCCTTATGGCGTGTTCGGTTGAACGTAGTCCAAACTTATAGAGCGCGTAGAGAGCTTACCGAACTAAAAAAGTTCCAAAAAAAGACATTAATGATGAAAAAAAATTTATTTTAAACATAATATTTTTGGTAACCGTTAGTTAGCTTCATCCGCTCAATTGAAGCTTTTTGTTTAGTTAGAAAGAATCGTTTCATATTTCACGTATCTCGGAACCGCCTAAAACGATTTGAACGAAATTTTGTTTTGTCATTGGAAATGACTTCCATTTCGTTCGAGTATATGAGGTCATTTGGGAGTTTTGTGAGACAGGCAGATTGCACGAAGAGTTTTCGAGATATCGGAATGAACGTGATGTCAAAAGACGCAGCTTGATGACCTCTACAAGATGATAGAAGACAATTTGGAAAATGTTCAAAAACAAAAAAAATAATCGGCAAAAAACGAAAAAAAAAAATCGCAATTTTTTTCCCCGATTTTCGTTTTGGGAGCCCAATATCTCGAGAACTAGGGCCGAATGAGAAAAAATTAAAAAAACGGCTCAGGGTAATTAGACGGGAGATCGTTTGAGACTAAAATTGTTAAAATCGGACAACCGGAAGTAGTGGTTAAGGGTGCCCTTAGTTGGAAGTCGGATATGCGTCGGTGTTACATTTCGTACTAATTCGGTTTGTTCGATCGAAATGTCGTATAGAATGTTATGTTTCGAAGTTTTAAGCTTATTCAGATACAGTTGTGTTGTTTTTTTTGGGAAAAAAATTTATTTCGAACAATATTATCCAAAATATGTGTGTTTACTTTATTCCGTTAGGTTCATTTCCAATGTCGTAAGAAGTTCGTGCGAAAGCAGGAGACCCGTTGATTTTTAGATAGGTATCGTCTCAAAACGGGTTCTAAATAAGTTTTATGGTTATTATCCAACAGGGAGCGCTGCAGTAGCTGTACATCTTCGAACCCACTAGATAGATTTTGATACGGTTTTTGGCATTACATAGGTATCACCTACAAGTAGATAATATTTGTCCTGGGCGGGAACCAAACCGACGACCTTTGTTACGATCATCACTCGACGAATCGTTGTATTATAGACGTGCACCAAATTTAGCAAACTGATTTTTTTAACAAATTAATACAGTCTTTTTTACTTCTACCATAACTTGGTTCAGAATAATGGTTGAGCATTAAATAAAAAATATTTTTGTTACACATAAATTATTTTATTATTGTTTTGGAACATAAAACATTTACAAAAAAAATCATTGCAGTATTCATACAAACCTAACTGAAGTGCTGGCATGGTTTTCCAAAACTACCACCCTTATTAATATTTTGGGGGAGAGTGGGATGAGGACACGAAACCAAGTCGATTTCAGCTCTACACCTTGCCTCCTTTTTATTATTAATAATCTTAGGGTAGTGATTTTGGAAAGCCAACTCGAGTGGTTATGATGAAACGAAATTAGGGATCTGGCACATCGATATCGGAAAATAAGTCAATACCAATAAGATATTCATAGTACACCAATAGAACTCACATTTTAAAGATTTTTACAAATTACAATCTTAAATATCTACCTATATATTGCTATTTTATCACTTCTCTGTTACACGGGGCACACCGAAATGATCAGGAATAAAAAAACGTTTGTTCCTGTAAGGACAGATTCCCTTTAAGACAGATTTTGTACAGGCATGAGAAAAAGTTTTGATTTGTTCCGTTAAGGACGAAAACGTTTTTAACCAACGCCCCATGAAAACGTGTTTACGAATAGGAAGTTTGCTTTACGGTAGAACAATATGAACAAAAATCCAAATCGTTCTACTGCTCAGTATGACACACTGGGTTCAAATTAATTTAGTCCAACAGGAAGAAGGGGGTAATTTTCCTATTTTAACTAGGTACTTCTGTATCTATTAATGGAATATTCAGCAACTGCCAACTAACGCGCTATGAATACTCATAGGTAACAAAATTCTGCATAGCATGAGCATAGTACCATGTCAGCAGAAATTGAAAGGAGTTTTCCATAATTTAATAATAATAATAGCTTATAAATAAATCTCTTATTCGTAAACGCGTATTTAGAGGACGTTGGTTAAAAACGTTTCTATCCTTAACGGAACAACTCGAAACTTTTTCTCTTGCCCGTACAAAATATGTCTTAAAGGGAATCTGTCCTAAACAAAATCTGTCCTTAAAGGAACAAACCTAAAAAAATACTAAACAAGATGCCGGATCACGGATTTATTAACAATTGAATTATTACCATAAATAAAATGTAATTTTAAGCATTGACAGAAGAAGTCCGTGTTGTCGAAAGAGAAAGTGAAACAACACATGCAGGCTTAGAGCAAAAAAAGTGATGATGACAAAGTGTCAGATTTTTTAGCTTCTAGTGCTGCTTCTGGGTCTTCAAACCGCTGATGGCGAAATAAATCATTCTAGGAAATGGAAAGCAATCGTTTGGGCTCAATTCACGTACGAGGATGCGTCGTCAACTCGTTAAAAAATGGGGGGAGGGGCGGAAGGGGGGACGCGTGAACGTCCATACAAACGCTCTTGTATCTCTGTAATAAGGATCTTTATAGACATTTCAAAGTTTTGACTCTATACAAACCTAGTCCAAAGTGAAACTATAATTTTAAAAAACCTACATTCGTATGCGTATTAGAGGTAATCGTTTAAGAGCGTTTGTATGGACGTTCACGCGTCCCGCCCCTTCTTAAGGGCGATATAGGGCGGGCTTCGTGGGTATCGACGATTCGTAGAGCAAACGAATTAAAAGGCAGACTTTCGATGCATTACGGGCGGAACAGCGATGGTACTAAAACAGGTTGTTATGGTGCGGCGGCTAGCCGGTGACTGACTTCACTGACATGATGCGGTGCTATCTTCATTCTGTTTTCGAGCCGGACTGCCGGCCGGTGTGCGCCACATGTGTCTCAAACTGACGTTTTTGCTTGCACAATCCAATGAATGCGCGTACGCCGCCGCTGTCCGCCCACAAAAGGTTATATTCTCAGTTCAAAGTACCTACTTGATTCCCAATCGTTTCAGTGTGCCCTTAAATATTACAAAAAAATTAAATTTATTCTACAAGTCAAGTTAAGGAGTTTATAACCTAATGAACATATCAGGTACTAAGTAATTTTTTTTTTTTTTTAATACAGCAAAAGTGGATTCATTTGACCAACTCACAACGATCGCTGATCAAATCAATTCTTGTATATTTTAAAAGTTAATTTGTGTTTTTTTTTCTAAGTTTTATTAATTGTTTCGGTAATAATAATAATTGTGTAGTTTATGGTTACAGAAACATTTGACATCCCAAATGTAGCGTGAAACTCAATAGTAAGTTATTTATATTAAAATTTGTGTTCCCAATTAAATTATTTAAATTAAGATAAATTATCGTTAAATGTCGTGATAGCCCAGAGCGCAACGAACCTGTCTCAAATTTATAAGGCCCCATAGGGCCACGGTTCGAATCCGGGCGTGTACCAATGAGTTTTTCTGACTTAAGTACACAATATCTCTGACACCGTGCTTCGGAGAGAACGTTAAGCAGGCGGTCCCGGACGCTGTCAATAGATGGCTGTGGTTACAGTTCCCAACCCGCAGTGGAGCAGCGTGGTGGACTTAAGCCCCAAGCCCCCCTCCTCACCCTGGGGGAGGCCTAAGCCCCTGCAGTGGGGTGAAAATGGGCTGATGATGATGAAGATAAATTAATTAAATCCTAATGAAAGAACAAGCAATTCTAAAGGTATACTTTTTGTTCTAGTTTTTTATATATACAGTCCTCTTAAATTATAATTTTGCCAGTGTCAGTTTAATACTATTTTCGTTCTACTAAATAACGCTACAAGCTAAGTCACTCCACGTGCGCCATTTAAAAAAAAAAAAAAACTCCATTCGAATATTTTCTCGTTGCTACAAATTAAATGTCAACAGTTATTGTAACTTTTACATCTATTAAATGCATTCATACATTCTGATGTTGCCACATAAAAAAAAAAGTTTTCACCAATCACTTTCATTTATTTCATCTCGTTCTATTTTCTAAATTTTTTGGTATGAAAACTTGATACTTCGGTGTGTTCCCGCCTTTTTCTATTATCGCCCGCACCAACGAGAAGGCATCTAACTTCTTCTTAACCACTAAAAACCTGAAAACAAAATATATATATATATATATTTATTGTGACATTTATGAAGCATGTCGATGTTTTAGAAAATACTAGATAAGATCACCAGATCATCAGAAGATGAGTCGTGATAGCCCAAGCGCAGCGAACCTATTTCTAGTTTAGAAGGCTGTGCGGCCGTGCTTCGAATCCGGGCGTGTACCAATGATTTTTTCTGACTCAAAGTACATAATTATCACTGACTCCGTGCCTCGGAGAGCACGTTAAGCCGTCGGCCCCGATTGCCATTGTAAGATGGCAGATGTTAAAATCCACCAACCCGCATTGGAGCAGGGTCCCCTGCATTGGGGCATAATGGGCTGATATGGATATGGAAGCTATCTGTTGTGCTTCTGGAATTTACATACATGATTTGTATGGCAGATATAATCTTCTTCTTTAAAAAAATTCGAACACAGACAAGTCAACCTTATAGACCACGCTTTGACAGGGAGTAAGTAGCATTCGCCAAGGCTATGTAGTGACACTACATAACTACGTCACTAGTAAGCCGTCAGTTGGAAGCACGTCGGAAGCCATTAAATTGTCAATTTTGAACGAGCCAATGAAAACTAGCCGACCTCTCCCCGCACCCCGCCACTTTTTGGCGATTTCGTTTTCGTACTGACGTTTATTAAAGCGTGGTCTATAGGTTGACTGGTCTGTGAATTCGAACTATAGGGCGTCTAGGGGAGTAGGTACTCTATAATCCCATAAATTCGATAGTCCGACACCGCCCTGCAAAACGTTTGTCAGATTACCGGGTGTCGGCGTCCACTCTATTATCTTAGGTGTTCTTTCCTGAGCTGCCAGGGAAGTCATTCTTGGAACACTTGACTACATGTTTCTTGAGACTTTTTTAAAAAAAAAATGAAAACGTAATTACATGACAGTTTTCAAGTGACGTTCACTTGCCAATAAACAGCTAGTGGTTGCCAGTGGTGATATGTATGAATATTACAGCAAGTTTCAAATATTTATATAGATAACTAGCTTTCCACCCGCGGCTCCGCTCGCGTGGACTACAAAGTTGTACCGGGAACTCTTTTTCCGGAAAAAGTAGTCTGGTCACTTTCTAGCTTATAAACTATATCTATGCAAAAAATCATGGCGGTCCCGGTACAATTGTGTAGTTCACGCGAGCGGAGCCGCGGGTGGAAAGCTAGTTTGAAAATAAAATATAGCCCATGTTATTCCCTGATAAAGTGGCTTTCTATAGGTGAAAGAATTTTTAAAAGCAGTATACAACTGTGTAGTCCACGCGAGCGGAGCCGCGGGCGGAAAGCTAGTGTCTTTATAAATAATAGCCTATGCGTTATTCTGATGTATAAGCTATATTACTTAAAGTTTAATTAAAACCCATTCAGTAGTTTTTGCGTGAAAGAGCGACAAACATCCATACGTCCATACATACAAAATTTAGCGTTTATAATATTTGAAAGGATATTTATTAGGATACTGAGTAGCTGTCAAACAATGTATCATGCAACGGCGCCATCTTTGATTAAAAATTTGCACAATATACGTGATTGAGTTGATGGTTTCCAATTGAAATGTTAGGAAACGAATAACTTATTTTTTTTTACTTTTTTTTCACAATTTCACAGTGAACACAATACCGGTTTGTCACATGAAATTAACTGAGCAGAGAACAATGAGTAGCTGTCAAACAATGTATCACGCACCGGCGCCATCTACTTAAAATGTTGGTTTGTCCTGAATTTTCCTGCATTTTCTTTGCTATAAACCTCACGGAGCCCGAGACCTTTCCAACGAATGCAAAACCGTGGAAATCGGTTCGTGCGTTCTGGAGTTACAGCGTCAGGAAGGACAACCCGACTTATTTTTATATAGTAGATAAGAGATACAAATAAAAATGGCAGATCTGGGCTGCTTTCGGGAAGCTTCGTCATCTGCTTTCGTCGCCACTACCACAATGTGTGAAGACTAAGATCTTTAACCAATGCGTCCTGCCTACAATGACAGACGGTGCCGAAACATGGACTCTCACGGCAGGACTGGTCCACAAATTTAAAGTCCCTCAGCGTGCTTGGAGCGGGCTAAGCTCGGTATTTCTTTGATAGATAAGATCACGAACACTGAAATCCGTCGAAGAACTAAAGTTCTCGACATAGCAGAAGCGACCAGCATGCTGAAGTGGCAATGGGCTGGTCCCATTTGCCGTAGAACTAATAACCGATGGGGTAGACGAGTTCTCGAGTGGAGATCACGTATTCGTAAGAGAAGCGTTGGACGCCTTCAGCCAGTTGGACAGGTGACTTGAAGCGCCATACCAGGAGTAGTTAAATGCGAAAGGCGGAGGACCGTGTGTAGTGGCGAGCTTTGGGAGAGGCCTATATCCTGCAGTGGAGACACACGGGCTGATGACGATTATGATAAATAAAAATCATCTCTTTTGTTTACATGAGTGCGATGCTTGGAAATATATAGGATGAACTTCTAATCGGTCAATTAAAATAAATCATTTACCTATCACTATCTTTTCCATAACTCTTGGATTGCAGGCCGCATCTCTTAGCAACTTGGTGTAAATCTGCACGTTCTTCTTTGCTGAAGTTGCTTGAAAACACCTGTAAATAAAATCTATCATTATTTATTTATTTATTTAATACAAAATCCACAGCCCTTAAAAGTAACATAATTTTTATTATTATTAAAACACAAAACTTAAGGCCAATAATGGATTTACATTTTATAGAAAATCAGAATTTTTAAGACAGCCAATCAGCAAGTAGAAATTCAAAAATTATAAAAAATATCACCAAAATGCGTTTGTGTGTGTGTGTTTGTGTGTGTGTGTTTGTGTGTGTGTGTGTGTTCGTGTGTGTGTGTGTGTGTGTGTGCAACCAATATTAATTGAACTCACTTAAGATCTTCAATACATGCTTTTTATAAGTTTCTTTGCCACAGTGAAAAATATCAATAGTATTAAACTCATTGTTAAAGGTACTTTGTAGCCGAATCATTATCGAGTGCTACGCATAGTTAGTGGATGAGCGAGGTACAGCAAATAGCTTTGTATGTCTGGTACGGAATTTTGGGAGCCGAAAAACGTAAAAATTTTACACTCAAGTCCAAACAATTATCAGGTTTACAAGACTCCAGCGCTGGAGCACAGCTCTCCCATTGAGCAAAGCAGTTCGGAAAAACAACCCGAAGTGACGATTTCAATGGAACTCATGATATTTTATATGAATTAAGTTTTTGTAAATCAAAGACTATTTGGTCATTGACACAACGACATAATAATAATACATGGGACGTCACATCATCATCATCATCAGCCCATTTTTACCCCACTGCAGGGGCTTAGGCCTCCCCCAGGGTGAGGAGGGGGGCTTGGAGCTTAAGTCCACCACGCTGCTCCACTGCGGGTTGGGAACTGTAACGACCGCCATCTATTGACAGCGTCCGGGACCGACTGCTTAACGTGCCCTCCGAAGCACGGTGTCAGTGATATTGTGTACTTAAGTCAGAAAAACTCATTGGTACACGCCCGGATTCGAACCATGGCCTTATAAATTTGAGACAGGTTCGTTGCGCTCTGGGCTATCACGACACATGGGACATCACACATTCCTATAATTCATTTTCATACGAAATTGCAACGTAACAGTTACGATGAAAACAAGCAATGGGTGTCAATTGAAAGCTGCTAAAGGGCGAAACCATCAACTAGGTTCATACTAAGCCGGTTTCTTATTCACTACCTATCAGATAGTTTGTTGGTGCGAAATCGGCGAATCCCACACAGCGCCATCTAGTTCCAAACTAAGCAAAGCTTGTATTATTGGTACCAAACAACTGATACATAACACTTAAATATTCTTTATAATATATACATACATGTATTTCACAACCACACCCAGAACAAGTAGACACGTTGATGCACACAAATATTTGTCCCGGGCGGGAATCGAACCCGTGACCGTTGGCTCCGCAGTTAGGGTCTCTAACCACTCAACCGATCGGTCGGTCAAATTTATTGAATAAAACCTACCAGATCTAAATCCAGGCAGTCGGAAGACTGGTATCGTTTCATCAGGTCCATTGCAGCACGCCGTAGCTGCTGGGCGTTGGTCAAGCTGCTGCCGAGGCCAGCGCGGGCGACCTGTTCAATTACAACTTTACAAAATAATCATATGATAAACTATACACAACTAGCATGTTAATTAATTTATTTTATTAAAGTTATACCATCGGTTTATAACTATGGCTACAAATTAAAGATATTACAATAAAATTATCAGACCAGGCTGACCAGCAAACCAGATGATTTAACTGAAGCAAATATTTAAAATTAAAAACAACAAAATAAATAGAAAACTTACTTAATGAGACTGATCATTCAACTTATCTAAACAATTAAATAAGTTATTTAAAAACAAATAAGGTAAATATCTGTGTCGTGATAGCCCGAGCGCAGCGAACTTATTTAGAGTTTACAAGGCTGCGCGGCCGTGATTCGAATGCGCGCGTGTAACAATGAGTTTTTGACTTAAGTACATAACTATCACTGACTCCGTGCCTCGGAGCTCCGTGCATGTTAAGCTGTCGGTCCCGGGTGCCATCAACAGATGGCAGTCATAAAAATCCACCAACTCGTACGGGAGCAGCGTGGTAGATTAAGCTCCAAGCCCTATCACCTTGAGGGGAAGCCTAAACCCCTGCAGT
Organism: Luffia ferchaultella; assembly: GCA_949709985.1. NCBI lineage: Eukaryota > Metazoa > Arthropoda > Insecta > Lepidoptera > Psychidae > Luffia > Luffia ferchaultella. The sequence goes on from OX453269.1 coordinate 5,685,062, forward strand.
AGGGCATAATGGGCGGTGGAATGGAAAAAAAAGGTAATTATTAGTAATAGACAAAGTGGTTTGACAACTAGCATTCTTTAACGTTTCATTTAATATTAAAACTATTATTCATTCTTTCACTCATACACAGGCACATTTACTCAATCCATCCCTTTCCTCCCCATTGACCAAAGCAAGAGCGAATGACCGCGAGTGTATTCAGTATGAATTAAAAATTAACGTTCACCGCTTCCGCAAAAAATTACCTAGTACACCGCAAATTAAAATTAAAACTCATCAAACTCAAAAACAGTTCCGCAAGTGTTGATGTGAAAGTGTTATGAACCACCGCCAAGCAGTCCATGTCGAAGAAAAAGGTCAGATAATTTCTTTCCTACCTAGCTAGTACCCAACCCCAACACTAAGTACCTAGCAACAAAAGTACAAAATTACGGAAATGATCGACGGAGCAGTGGAATCCCAACGAGATGATTACATGTGATTCCATGTTCTAGGTCTATTTATATTTATGTATATTGTGACGCCTATCTACTCTCACGACGACAGGTTATCGAACTCACTAGAAAAAGCCTGACACCTATCTACAATAGTACGAAAACAGGTCATCGAACTTACGAGAAAAATTCCCACAGCCATTCAATAAAACCGAAAAGTCTGGATAAAGAATTAATTCCACAAATTTAAAATAGAGGCGCTTTTTGTTCAAAGGAATACTCGCGATATTTCGAAAAATCAACGCTCATTTTCTAGACGCCAGGCGCCAAAATTCCGTTCCCACGGTCGAGGAAATTAAATGTAATTGATAAATTTCGAGAGATAGAATATTCGAGACGGTGACTAGTGGAAAGGAGAGAACTATATAAGGCGATGATCGGAGGCGTCGAGCAGTTGATTTTTGGAAGTAAGTCAAGCGCGATAATTTGCGAAGTGCGGAGTGCTTTAACCGTGTAATTAGTGTTCGATATTGTTTGCTCTTGGATTATTTTGTGATTTGGAACTATAATAAAGTAAAGTGAACTAAAATCAGTGTTTTAGTGCATCATCAATATCAGAACCGGTAGTCCGTAACAATATTTTCAAAATTGAATGAATCAAATTTTGAAATCAATGTTTGTGGCTCCTATCTATTGGGTTATTACTATTTATTAATATTATTACTGTTATTATTATTAGTTTAAAAATAAGCAGTCTTGCGTCTTGTTCCTCTGGCACAACGACGCGAGACTGCTGGCATTGTATTTTTATATAAAATTGCTAATGGAGTGTTGGATTGCCCCGACCTACTCGCAAAATTAAACTTTTACGTTCCGCGTGTGTCATTTAGGCTCAATTCCACATTCTTTACACCAGTCGTCAGCACTAACTACAGGCAGAACACTTATTTATGGCGGTCATGTGACAATTTTAATAAAATTAATAGATCACTACCGATAGATCTGTTTAATACCAGTGTTTCACAGGTGAGGCGTCTGCTCAGTAATGAATTCTTTGTCGGCAAGACTCATAGATTGGAGGTTCGACTTATAAGTATGCATATATTTCTACATATATATGTTATGAGTGTGTTGGAGGGAGGGGATGACGTTTTTCATGTGATTTTTATTAGTGGGAACCTGTAAACGGTTGACTGTTAACCACTCACTGCTAATTATTCTCATTGTATGTAACTGTTGGTTCTCCTTAACACAAATAAGTAAATAAATAACAGCGTTTCAAAAAAAAATCTGTATCAAAAACAAAGTTACACAAAAATACTTTTAATTTAGATTTTGAGATTTTATATTCAACGACATTAGGTAAACAAACAAAAAAAAAATGTGAAATTATGATGGACTAGATCAAACATCCAATAGACACTGTGAATTAATCTGAAATTGAATTTGTACCCGTATTTAAGATAATATTCTAAAATATTCTAAAAATTTAAGAATTTTTGTAGATACTAATAATACACGTGATGTTAGGTGGGGGGTAGTCTTAAACCTCACCATGTATCATCAAGGGGGAGAGGGGTTAAAAAATGCTTAAAAAAAGATCACGTGATTAATGGACGGCCCCTTACTAGTTATTATTCTATATAACAGATCACTAGAGCTCTTTTGACTAAACCTTTTTTTATACTAACTCCGTGTAACAGGGTCTCAAAATGTTAACCCAGACACTACACATTAACCCAATTGGGTCAGATTGAAAGAAACGCGCAATTTGATTGACAGAGACAATTGATTGATAATGATTGATGACAAATTAATAGGTTAATCAGTTAATATCGACAGTGTTTATGAAAGTGATTTTAAGCCTTATGAAAAACACCCTAAGGCTCAAACTTTGCGAGCCTGGTGCGGGCGGCTCCGGCTTGACTTATGCCATAACTAGAATTGACATGTACCAACAAAACATTAGCTTTTTAAGGACGTATGTACAAAAAGTGACAGCTCGAAAATAGGTTTTACTTGACAGCTTGCTTACTACTACACGCGCATCTGCACCAGAGGCAACACATACTTGGCTCTATACCAGAACTAATAATTAGTCTTGATCATTATTATTTTTATTTATTTAAAAATTAGTTTTCTTTTATGTCAGGTTTTTAATATTGCTTTATTTTATATAATTAGCGATCCGCCCCGGTTTCGCACGGGTAGCATATGAGATTTGAAACCTTCTGTCATAATAACAATTTGGAGCTAAATGTCTCAAAGTGTTTTTGTATTTCATTCACAAGAAAGCAGTTTGGTGTTGATGGAAATTACACACTAAAGGATTTCACAATACATAAAGTGTCTGAAATTGGGGATCTTGGAGTGTTGCATGACTGCAAGCTAACATTTGAGAAACATGTAGACAAAATAGTGCGAAAGGCATCAAAATCTCTGGGTTTTATTCTGAGAGCATCAAACGACTTTAAAAGTATAAAGACTCTCAAAATATTATATTGTTCCGTTGTTCGTAGCCATTTAGAGTACGCTTCCCAAATATGGAACCCACAGTATGATGTCTACATAAATCGTATTGAAAGAATACAGAAGAAATTTATGAGGCATTTACAATACCGAGCCCAGACTTCACTCCCAGACTACCATAGTAGGTGTAGACACTTTCATTTCCTGCCACTCTCTGTTAGACGCAACATAGCCGACGTTACCTATTTAATGAAATTGGCGAATGGTTCAGTAGATTGCCCTGAACTTTTGGCATTACTCGGTCTACGTACATACAACAGAGTATTAAAAAAAATGAAATTGCTGCATGAGCCCATTACACGCACTAATTACAGGCGCAATAGTTTCATGATCAGAGCGGCGAACAGATTCAATGAGATAACTAATCATACAGATATTGATCTGTTCAACACTAGTGTCGCGGCGACGAGAAGAGCTCTTACACAATACTATCTTAATAACTTATAAATTCCCATATTTATGTTTTTATACCATAGTAAAATACGCCTATGTGTATGCTTTGTTTTTCATAACATGTAATACTAAATGTGAAGATTTGTAATTGGCATAATAAGATGTATTATTTGATGATTTTATGTTGAATTAAAAAATAATGCTGTAAATCTTCCAAATAAAATAAAAAATAAAATAAAATAAAATAGAGAAACCGCACGAACACCTCTGTTTTGACTTACTTGCCCTTCAAATTTCACGATCATTCAGACCGCCTTCTACAAACATTATCCCATCAAAAACAATACTTGTCAAAAAAACCAAGTCTCGCAACTCAGTTGTTCTGCGGTAAAAAGTTGTGAGATCCATGTAATACCAAGTCGGTTATTAATTTATTCAGTCTCTACTTGTAAGTCTCTACTTGTAAGTATGTAATGTTTTATATAAATATATTGAGACTTGGCCATCGCACTAAATAATTGAATTTACATGTGTTTTCAGGCGATTGAATTTACACGTGTTTTCAGGCGATGGCCAAGTCTCAATATATTTATAACCGAATAAATTAATAACCGACTTGGTATTACATGGATCTCACAACTTTTTACCGCAGAACAACTGAGTTGCGAGACTTGGTTTTTTTGACAAGTATTGTTTTTGATGGGATCTCATTTCTTTTTGTATTTTGTAGACAGTTCTACTTTTTTCCTTTTCGGTACCTTCTACTTATTGTATATATGTATATCTACCAGCAACGAATTTTCTTAAAGCCCTCTCCCGGACTTATGAACTTTTCTTATTTTTGTAGGTAGCCTTCCGTTTTCTCTTTTCCGGTACTACTTCTTGAGCTTCAGCTACAGTTTAATATAATAATAACTGCCGTAATAAAACATCGTTACGAATAAAGCCAATATTGAAAAATTTAACTGAAGACTTGGCTGTATGGGCTTAATTTTCTTTGCGGTCTTTTCTAGATTTTTTAGTTTTTCCTTGATTCATACACCAAACACTACTTATATTCCAAATTTGAAGCTTCTAGGTCTGCTAGAAGTGCCTTAGAATTTTGATGATCGTTGAGTCAGTGAGTGACAAAATTAAGAAATTTGACCCGTTATAATTTCTTAAAAATACTGGTTCAAATTGAATTAAAACGTGTAATATGCTTATATAATATGCCTGCATGGTTACTGAAAATTTCAGTCTTCTAGTTTTATCCACAACGAAGTTACAGGGGGTCGAAAATGGTCTGAATTGCTTCGAGAAAAGGATGGTACGGCCGTGACGCTTTTTTGCTCGACTTGGTGGGGGCACGGCCGTGCCCCCAGATAGTTTAAAAAAACTAAGAAACTTGCGCTTTGATACCAAATCGATCTAAAAAGGAGAAAATAACTTTTAGAATAAGAATAAAGTGTTTAATGAGGAAAAATAATGTTATTGTGACAAAACGTGGGGTGCCCGATATCAGTTGTTTTAAATATTTCATTGCACTCCACGATTTTTCACAATAACATTAATTTTCAATTTTTTTTCTACTTATTTTCTTTTTTAAAGTTCGATTGTCTATCAAAGTCGTGTCAAAGTGTAATTTATAATTTTTTTATATATATTATTTTTTATCTTATTTTAGTCTTAATATTTTTTAAACTACATTCCATTAAAATTTACAAACATAAAGGTGGAACTCACAATTACCTATAAAACGACGAAATGATACAAACCGACACAAAGCTTCATGTCGGTGCTAATCTAACCACTGAGGAGTTCCCTTGTAAACAAATTATCGTGGTGCATCATCAGTTTATAGTGAAAATCATGGATAACTATCGAAATCCAACCTACATACAAAGTTTCGTGTTCGTGCTATTAACCGGTGAAGAGTATCCTTATGAGGAAACAATCCTGGCTGCAACATCAAGTTATGTTTATCATTTTAGTGTATTGTCATCGAAGTTACATATGTATTCTGAATTTCAGCCCAATAGTGAAAGTGGAAGTGGGTGACAACCGCGTTTAAAGATTCCATTAGATACAAAAAAACATACAGGTGGAACTTATAAAAGCGTATTAAAATTAAAATAATTACACCATTCCAAGAGCTCACCACTTTTTACATATGTTTTAATTTAATTTTTTTATCATAAAAAAATTATTAGTTGGTCAACTCGATAATGTATATATTATGTACATTGTATATATAGTGTAAGATTTTTATTTTAAGTTTAATAGCTTTCCGCCTTAGTAAAAAAAATAATTCAAACTAATTCAATTCATAAAATATTATAAAAGACAATGGGCGGTTTCGTACCCAGTGGTGTATCAAGTTGTGACATATGTCATTTTAAAGGTCTTAATAATAGCTTCATTTTATTGTATGACACCAACTTATTATTTAATTACTGCCTTTGAAATTTAAATTTAAAATTATTTAATTTTTATTTAAATAATTATTATTTCTAGCTTATAAAGTTCGATATAATATTCGATAATATTCGACCGTATATATGTTTTTTTTTTTATGTGTGTTCAGGGATAACTTCGTTGTTTATGAACCGAATTGGATGATTTTTTTTTGTGGAAGGGGGATATCTCCGAAATGGTACCATGATAAGGAAACCAGGATCCGATGATGGCATCCCAGAGAAATCGAGGGCAGCCATCGGAAATCGTATTCTAAAGTATTGTATTTTTTAAGTATTTTGATAAAGTACTACTACTAGTACTATTTAATGAAGGTCGGGAGTCGATCTGATGATGGAGCTGAAAGACAGTCGAGGGAACTCCTCAACGACTTGCAGCAATTACCTGGTGTTTGGACTTGATTTATTTCTATTGATGAGATCTTTGCACCCATATGGATTATAAGTGCCATTACAGGTCTGATGATGGAGACCATACACAATCGAGGGAACTTCTCAACGATTTACAGCAATTACCTGGTGTTTGGACTTCATTCATTTCTATTAATGAGAACTTTGCACCCATATGGGTTATAAGTACCATTACAGATCTAATGATGGAGACCATACACAATCGAGGGAACTCCTTAACGATTTACAGCAATTACCTGGTGTTTGGACTTAATTCATTTCTATTGAAGAGAACTTTGCACTCATATGAGTTATAGTGCCATTACAGGTCTGATGATGAAGACCATAAACAGTCGGGGGAATTCCTCAACGATTTACAGCAGTTACCTTTTGTTCAGCTTCCGTCATACGGTTGAATATGCCAAAATGTTCAGTTCGCACAAAAATAATAATTAAGATTGAAGTTTTACATAGGAATACCACTGCCTACTAGGCATGCTGATTCGTCAATTTGACACTGAATTTACGTTGCGTAATCGCGGTGCTGTCTCATTAGAGTAGCGCGTTTAGTAGCCCCATTTATACTAAATACAAATAAGTTACAGATGCGTTCAACTAAAAATTGAAAAATAAAATAATTAAAAAAAAAATAAAAACCGACTTCAAAAACATAAACTAAAAAGTTAAAAATAAAATTTTCACTTTAAAGAAAGGAGCATTAACAGGCGGCATATAGTTCATTATCTATATGTCGTTATATACTTCATGCTTCATTATCTATATGCCGCCTGTTAATGCTCCTTTCTTTAAAGTGAAAATTTTATTTTTAACTTTTTAGTTTATGTTTTTGAAGTCGGTTTTTATTTTTTACTTATATTATTTTATTTAATATGTTATATAGCATACTGTGCGTTGCGGCTACCTGTCAGTATAACTCTTACACCGCCCTGCCCACACACATACATACTACTAGAGGTTGGATTCAGTCCTGTCATGTGTCGAATCGGATATATTACTCCTATATTGTAGTAACTACAATAACGACGGGAAGGGAGTCGATAATTACTGTTCGTGCCTAATAGGGCGAAGAACAGTCGGCACATGTTCACATATAATAAGCATTATATGGTATTTGGGGTGGGCGAGGCATCAAAATTATATATTGTTGCCAGCAACTTTTTTAGATGATATAATTGTTGATCTAGATTATTAGTTCAATGATAATTTTTTTTAAATTATTTCGACCTACGCAATACTAGCCTTTAATTATATTTTTAATAAGAAATCCAAGAACAACATGCCTACACTAGATACAGCATGGAGACGAAGCCTATGCAAAACCTGCAATTTTTTTGGCCAGTCTTAAGAGTATGTAGGTGTGCAAGCGGCGGTGGAATAGCGATTGGTAACCGTATAGTAGGTATGCTTAGTAATAAAGTAATATTGTACAATAAGTAACATTTACACTAAAAATAACATTTCATTATATGAGATATAAAATAACTCATAGTTATTTCCTTGCACGTGTTTCATGGTTGGTGCCATACTATAAAATAAAGCTATTGATACGACCTTTAAAATGACATATACCACAACTTGATACAACCTGGGTACGCAGCCCATACAAAGATGCCCATTCACTTTTACTTTCACCCACGTCTCAAGATTGATTGAGTTCAACTTTACCATACGTACAGCATTTGATCGGAGAAAAACAAAGACGTAAACCCGACCTTTCAATAGCGCTCCTCGGAGCGGTCTGAAGCACGATACCGTGTACGCTTGGTTTTATGCTGTCAGTGTGCTGTCAGTTCATACAAAATAGTATGGCGAAATTTCGGTGAAATTGCATATTATTGATGATTTTTTTCTGCCACTTTTCCGTTTATTATCAAAATTTCCTCTAACAGAAAGAAAGGATGAAGTATTAACAATACTTAAATGATTTTTCAATCTCAAAAAACCTTGTGATGATGGTGTAATATGTACCGAAAAATGTTAATTTTCCGCGATTTCGGCAAAAGTGGGTTACAAAATAATATTTTTTCAGTGTTAAAGAGTGTAAAATATGCAAATGTTTTCTAACACAATTGTAAATTAAGAACTGATCTTTATTTTAGAATTAGGTTTATGACCATATACCTTTTCAAACTTCCTAAAAATGTAACTAAACATGCCGTTTTTTTGTAATTGCCCCCTTAATGGAACCAAATAGGGATTCAGCGGGAGCCGATCCAGAGTTGCATCATTATTCCGGACCTTGGGGATTACTTGAATTGGATTCATGGTACGCACATTACTGTCTCAACCAAGAGATAAATCCTAACTAACTTACCATTTGCAATTGGGGTTTGATAGGTTCGGAGATACCTTGAGCGTCGGTCCCAAGCCCGCCGCCAGACCAGCCCATCAGTTTCATCATTCTGTCGAATAATAGGCATTTTAGAAGATATAACAAGTATTAGAACTTTATGGAGTGAATATTTCTATAGTGACGTATATGTACAAATTTGGAAAAATCCGATGTAAAACAATTTTGTCGGTCGTACGGCACTTCGGGTGATCTCGGTAGATTACGGTCAAGATCGGCAGCTGGCTTGATAACACATTATAACCAAGTTTGGGGTGTTTTGTTTTGTGATGAGGTACTTTTGAGGTGCAGATTTCATGCAAGAGCTTTGTGCTTGGCAGGCGAACAGGCCATAGGCACTTAGAAGAAATCACGTTAAGAGAAATTTTGTAATTAGCGCGACCTGTTATCTAAACGGTGTACTAAATCTGGTGTTCACAGAACGCCCATTTGTGCCAGGATTGATGGTATTGCATACTGTCAGCATTTTAAGTTTTACATTCATTATAATTGATCTGTGTTTTTGGAAATAATTCTTTTTATTTTCAGTCGTTACTTTTCTTGTGTTCGCCGCTTAGGTTAATGCTTATCTATAATAATAATGACATATACATCACAACAACGTCTAGGCCCCATACTAAGCATTAGCTTGTATTTTGGGTACCAACCGAAGACACCACATACATATAACAACCAAGACCTGGTACCAGTACAATATTTATGATATAAATACTGACCCGACCTGGGATTCGAACCCGGGACCTGCAGCTTCATAGGCACAATCTATTATTTTGTTTTGAATCGTTAATAAATTATTTTCATAATTTCATTACAAAATCGTACCGCGTTTTATATGACGTGTGTTTTCAGAATATCAGAGATACGAACCTGTGACATAGGACGAACGGACAGACAAATATGACTAAATCATAATTGCTCCATTTTCACCATTTCACTATGAAATCCTAACAATATGCAAATAGTTTTAATTAAAACCATGGATGCTCAAAAAGATGCCGCGCTGTGACAACAAAAAAGTGAGCAAAAAATGTACGCCGTAGACCAAATACACACCAGGCGATGTTTTGAAGTATTCGCTGTAAAAAAGAATTCTGTGTGAGCCACACGTATAATTCATACTGGAAAAAGGAATGAAAAGTCCCAAAAACAAAATGTTTATAATGAGATAACATACGATCCATCTAATTACCGAGTCTGAAATTTTGGGCATCATGATTACCATGCCATCTAAGATTGAAACATTATAAGTGAACTTGAGCGCCACCCAATTAAAATTTTCAAAACGTATTCCTTGAATTATTTATACAGCTTATTTAACATCTTGTTTCAGATGGAAGCAAAAACATGACAAGGGTACGGTTATGTGCTCCTCGGGGTCCACTCTCGGCCTACTGTAACCCATGTTTCTCTTAGAATCCGAAGCGCTAAATGTCTTGTTCCAGAGGGAAGCAACAACATGACATGGGTGTGGTCATGTGCTCCTGCGGGGTCCGCTCTCGCCCCGCTGTAACCGAAGCGAGTAGCCCTTTTGGATTCTGAGCGAACAAGAAGTTCGACGTGATCTGTAACTTTTGGCAAAACCTAACTTATGACTTACAAGGGCGTTACGTCATAATACTCACTTCATGGCAACAGCGTTCTCAACGGGAGTGCCGAAATCGCCCGTTTTATTGGTGCCGTTTTCCGATACGTCTTGCGTTGTTATCGTGTTGCCATGCGATATGTATTGCTCTTTCACTATTACACTGATACATTCCTCTCGTAGCCTCTGTGAATAAAATCAAACGTTATTCTTTTAATTTACTTACTAGTTTTCCGCCCGCGGCTTCGCGCGCGTGAACATCACAATTGTACTTGAACAGCTGAAGGAATGCTACGCTCCAAGGCATCGACGTACTATACCACATTTCATCAAAATCCGTTAAGTTATTTTAGCATGAAGAATAGCTTATTATTTTACACCTTAGACACCTTAGTACTTAATATCATTAGTATCCATTCAGCCGAATTAATATGAAGAATAAATTATACCACAGAATCCGTGCTTTCTCTTTATTTTAAAAATAAACATAAAACTGTCAGTCATTTTAGCTGTACAAAATATATATTTTTGATTGCAAATATAGAGTTTTAAGTTGATGCTATTTAGTTTTATTTTTTTCCTGGTAATCACTAAATATAAAACTTTTTATGGTATGTCTTGACCCCTTTTAAACATTTTTTTACGAATAATGGTGCATAGATCAAAAAAAGTTTTCCATCTCTGGCTTAGATTATCGTGGCCGGCTTCCCTTTTTATAGATCACCGCACGCCACTGCGAGATATTAGCATAAAAAGTGTAGAATCAATAAATGTAGGTAATAACTACGAAGAAGCGAAAATGATGCATAAAACGAGGCATTACAAAAAAAAAATTTTGGTACTCTTATGTATATCAGTTAATTAGTACAGTATAACTCACGGATGATAATCATGTGGTAGCCCAAAACGCAACGAACCTGTGTCAAATTTATAAGGCCATAGGGCCATGGTTCGATTCCGGGCGTGTACAAATGAGTTTTTCTGACTTAAGTACATAACTATCACTTATTCCGTATCTCAGAAAGTACTAAGCAGTCGGTCCCGGGCGCTGTCAATAGATGGCGGTCGTTACAATACCTAACCTGCAGTGAAGCAGTGTGGTGGGTTTAAGCTCCAAGCCCCCCCTCACCCTGGGGGAGGCTTAAGCAACTGCAGGTGGGTGGGCTTATGAAGAAGCAGTGAACTCACGGATCTTTGCCGCTGTGAAGTTATTTACAGAAAGCGTCGCAGTAGCATAAAGTAGGAGAGATCAGACTGCTCGCACGTGCGGCGTCCGGCTTCCACAACTAGCCTTCGGTACCCGCGCGTCTGCTCAGGCGCATTGAGTAATTTGCAGGCAACTTAGTGACAAACATCCACGTGTTAAACTGAACCCGTAGTTTGGGCCTAGATGGCCATATGTCAGATGTCATAGTTATTATTGTTAGTACAAAGAAGAATCAGGCATCAAGATTAGCTTAGCAGGGGCGTGTGGTGAAGGGAAGCCAGCCGCGATAATTTAGGCAATACACCTCCTTTTATTTATGTTATGGTTGTGTATTCTAATATTTAGTGCTCGTTAGTATATAAACATTAGAATACACCATCATAATATAAATGAAAGGATGTATATCTTATACATTATCACAATTGCGACCAGCTTCTCTTCAGTGAAGGGATAATTTATTATGATTATGATAAAGTAGGCAATACACATCCTTTCATTATGATGGTGTATTCTAATGTTTGTACACTAATGAGTGCTAAACATTAGAATACATCATCATAATATAAATGAAAGGATGTATATCGCCTACATTATCGCGGCCGGTTTCTATTCACCGCACGACCCTTTAGCTTAGGTAGAACCCAACTGCATGTAACATTATACTTTAAGATTCACATGAAACTAAACTTACATTCCACGCCATAGTTTCGACTATACTTTTGGCTTCGGCTTTGCTTGATCCTGTGGCTCTAGCCAGTAAAACATTATTGACGGTTAGGGTAAAACAACCTTTGTCATACAGGCCGCTTTGCATCAAACCACAGAGAGAACAGCTAGCTGGAATACAAAACCGGATAATAGAGTAGTTGACTTTTTTCTATTATTTTATATTGAAAAAGTTTTCTTAATATATCACAAGAGATATTTAAAAAAAACACAATTAATAACTAAGTTAAGAATGTTTAAAAAATCCTGTTAAAAGCTGTGACGTCAGGCTATCAAAAATGTTAAATTTTGTTTTGCAAGAAAGACATAGAGGTAAAATTTTAATAGATAATTTATTTAATAAATATTTAATGAAAAATTTTATAAAAAAAATTAGTTATTCCTAATTTTTTTTTTCTTAATTTTTGTTTATAAATTGAAAATAATAATTTGCTAGATTAATGCTATAACCATGGGACATACTGTATGTACATATCAGAATACTAATAAATGGTGCTGTGCTTTTATTCATTTTTGATACCTATTTCATACAGCAGCTTGTCCAAAGAGAGAAAAGTCAGCTTCCTATACAAGTCTTATGGAAGCGTCATGTACTTCGCTATCACTACTTATTAAAAATTTTATTTAATTACCTGATATGTTAGCAAATTTCGACATCCACGGTCTAATCAGGAGAATCATTTTCCCAAGCGCTGTATGGAACATTCTCTCCGTAAACCTATTTATGTTTAAGCAATTAATCTTTAACATTTCATTTAAGTATTCATTTACCATGCTCTTAAAATCTAATTGTGGATTATGTTGGCTTTTTTCAACTATTTCTTTTTCATCCTCTGAATCGGAAAGTACTATTGTTTTTTGAACAATTCGGTCATTAGTGTTATAAGTACCAAGGTTGCTATTCCTTTGACCACTATTATTTAGGTCATCAGTGTTTACTTCATGCCCTTGTGGTACAAAGTTAATATTGGCTACTTTGGACGGTGGCCCATCCACAATAATTCCACCTTGCCTTTTGACCCCTTTTGCTCTGTCTTCGGCAGCATCAGACGCTGAAACGAAGGTCCTTTGGAGTTTGTTTTTTTTGTTTTGCCGATATGTTGTGGCAACCTGAAGTAGATTGTGTAATTAAAATTAATTGTTTTTTCCCATTCATAAATTATAAAAAAGGGAAGTAGGAAACTTCAAAATGGAATAGGAGTAAAATTACAAATAGATGTTCAAACATATGAAAATGGAACAATCTGGAATGATAAAAATATTTGACGACACGCTGAATTTGTTGGGAAAGTTGCCTTAATTAACTTACTAGGTTTATTTTTAACAAAACATAAACATTATGTACATAGAGGATATAACGAATCTTACCTCATTCGAAAGTCCAGAAATTTCTTTCATAACCTGTATAGGGTATTTACAGCCCATAAATTCAATATTAGTGAATACCCTAGCTAAACATAATAAGCGTTCTTCATCATATTCATCTTTCCATCTTTCAATAAAAGCTTTCCGTAATTCCCATTGTTCTTCGCTTTCGTGCTCCTCTCTATACTGTTCTACATTCCAATTTACGTCGTGCGACATATTATTCATTTCATCTTGTACATAGGTAACAATAATTTCAATAAAATTCACTTTCTAAATACCAATCCAAATCAAAATATTACACATAAGGTTAAGTAAGATGCTATTAAGATTGGGCGTTTAGGTTTGGATGTTTGGATCCCAGATGACATATGCTGTGGACATATGGTTTGGTTCTGATCACAGAACAATATATACTTCCCTACGGGAAGAAGAAATGTAACTCTATGGGGGGAAAAAACGACAAGAATAGCGCCAACTACTGGTTGCCCCTAGAACCATTTAATTGTCAGCAATCACAAACCTCATGCCTCTTACACTCCTACATCTAAACACACACACGCACACAGACACACTCATCCATGTTTCATGTAAAATTATTAGCCCCCACTGGCCCCCATACATAACTGAATAATCAGCTAAACTTGCAGTGTTACCATGTAGTAATGTGCAATAATATTTTCATGTATTTGAGGTAGAATTCCTATAGTTACAGTTTTTACCAGTTCTTACCTAGTTTAAGAGATACAGATCGCAAATTTATATTATATGTTATTTAGATGGATTATATGATTACGAATAATAATATCAGTACTGAATAACTATGAGAATTTTTAGTTATGTAATACACCGAATAAAATATTTTGTTATAATTTTACTAATAAAAAATCATTATTATCTTACTATATAGTTATGTAATGAAAAATTTATAAATAAAATTGTAACAAATTCGTATGGTCAACCCTGTACATAAGATATTTTTCCAAAACAATAATTGTTATGTGGGTTATGACGACTGCTTATCCTAGTGGGTAGCGACCCTGCCTACGAAGCTGGAGGTCCCAGGTCGGGTCAGTATTTATATGATGAATATTGATACTGGTACCGGTAATACTGGTCTTGGTTGTTATATGTATGTGTTGCCTTCGTTTGGTACCTAAAACACAAACTAATGCTTAGATTACTTAGTTTGGGGCCAAGACGTTGTTGTGATGTAGACGTTATTATTATTACGATACTTAAAACAATCGTTTTTGGAATTTTTATCTATTTGTATAAACACGATAATAAACACAAAAACTACTGAACCTATTTCGGTAAATATTTTTGTGATTTAGCAGTTGTAATCAAAGGTCTAATATAATATACAATTTGATGATAAGGATGCAGAAATCAAACATCAGTGATGTAAAATCAAATAAATATATATATAGGTAGGTAATTATTATTTACAAAAATTTGTTTGTGTAGTTCTCTACATGTTTTGTAGTTGTGAGTAAAATATTTACACTAGATTTATTCATCACCTGTAAAACTTTAATATTATGACTAAAATATTGAGATACAGAGCTGTGGCGACGCGCCAGCGACTAACAATAACATTGTAGCGGTCAGCGGCCATTTGTGGGATACCCCTCACTGTAACTCACAGTCGCACCGTTCTTGCGTGAATTTATGTTTAACTTAGTAGGTAATCTCGAAAAATGTTGTACTTGTGCATTATCCTGGTGGAACTTAGAAGATAATTTGTTTCTTCGTGAAATGCCGTAGTGTTTCCATAAATATTTTATGAAAACGGTTCACAAATCGAAATAACATTCGCTGTTGAGAGTTTTTCATTTCTGGAGGTAGGAAATGTGGATTACACCATAAGCATCCGAAAAAAATTAATTCATTTTGTTAGACGATAAAAAACATTGACTGACTTATTGGCCGAGTGGTTAGAGACCTTAATCGCAGAACCAAAGGTCACAGATTCAACTCCCGGCCGAGCCTAATATTTGTGTGCATCAACATGTCTATCTGTTTGGTGTCTGAGTGCAAAATATCTATGTATGTATATACTGCAAAGAATATTAAGAGTGTATATCAGTTGTCTAGTGCCCATAATATAAGCAAAAACTTGCTTACTTTGGAACTAGATGGCGCTGTTAAGATTAATTTCCATTCAACTTGAGTTCGTTAGATAGAGCAAAGTATTATGGAAACGGTCTTATTACTTGTATAATTCAATTTCGTTACAATACACTTATAATTTTTTAATTAATGTTTCATAAAAGTGACTGGGTAAGGGTAAGACCATATTTTCTAACGTACAGTTTTTATGATCAATTGGAAAAATATTGGTATAATATGTTAATGTTTCTGCACATTATGCTTCGAATGGTTTATTAAAAGAAGGCAACCTTTTCCAGTTAATACAAACTTTTTATCAAAATGACCTAAACTTTACATGCGCCATTTCGAAAAAAATCTTAATCAAGCAGTCGTAAATCAGTGACTGGAAATCCATTTCAACTCTATACTCTTTATGGATTTGTTAATATGTCGTCATTTGGTCGTCAGGTTTCGTTCAGTCAATCACCTTTTTAAAAAATCAAAAGAACTAATTTAGTTTTTTTTTTTTAATTTTTAACCATATTTTGGATATAATACAAAAAAGGTACCTATACTATAAAAAGTGATCCTATCGAATTAACCATTCCCAAATTTTTTAAATAAATTCTAATACATTTTTTTTAAAGAATATGCAATTTTAATAACAAAATAGGTAATTTATTTGATTAATGGGACCATAATCAACAGTTTAATTAAAGAGTTCGTACAAATATTTCACACAATGATTTTGTTAAATTCTTATTTAATTTGCTCACTGCACGCGCATAGTTTCTGAATTGTTCCATATACATCGTTCATAGTCGAATAAAACACTTTTGTTACGGTCATTCATACATTCTGCTGCGATTATCTTGGGGAAAAATCTTGAAAACATAGGATAATTGTGTTTCTGGTATCATTGGCAAATAATGTTGCTACAATAAAAAAGAAAAGTTGGCACACAGTAACTGGTATCACTACTCCTGGCCCCCGTAGGTATGTCCATGACCGCGGCGAACAAGTTGCCTGGGCCTGGTTCTGATTCTGAACACAGAGTACTTTGTTTTGTAGTTAGATACATGGTAGTATAGTTACTTGACTATTTTTGTTAATATTTTTACGGCCCTGGGATCATGCCCTTTTAGGGAATACTAATGACAGAATTGGAGTGTTACCCTTGTAGAATTATAGAATTATGACGACTTTTATATTTAATGCGAAATTGCATATTTTTATTTATAATTTTAACTATCGACCTGCCCCGGCTTTGCACGGCCAGTAGAGCATATGCCTAAGTACATGTTTTTCTATAGTAGTGTTATATTAACTTGTTGCGTCGAACATATGGATTACATTTCATTAGATTTCAATGTAACATTATGTTCATCCTACTTGGAAAATTTTTAATGTACTTATTTTATTTCTAATTCTGCAAATATTTGAAAAAATAAAGAATATAAATACCGTATAGGTACATCATTGATAACTTTTGCCCAGCGTCGGTATGGGATTGGTTAAATTTATTTTGTCGCGCGATAGTCGATGTCGATGTAAGCCATTTGATCAATTATGTTTTGTTTTCTAATGACATTGTGAGTGTCTTAATAATAATAATAAGAATAAATATGTAGGTACTTTTTTGCAATATTTATATAGGATGAGATTTTAGTAACCAGTCAACATTTTTCTAGATGTTAGATATCACCAATAAACCTCATTACGTAAAAAAATATAGGTCAAATATTCATAATCAATAATTGTATCCTAAATATTTTTTAACACAATTTCGCTACATTTGGCTGGTCATTAAAACCTCATATATATACTGGTGATATTTTAATGACCAGCCAAATTTTTATATAATGATCCTTGGTAAAAAACCGATAGCCGTCTTGTTTCTTTTTAGTATCGTTCTACAGAAAAATATTGAGATATGGCTACGCAAACCTTTCCCGAAAAAACCGATAATTCTAGTCACCGTTCAAGCCCGCCGCCCCATTCCGTTTCAAGGCCTCGGGCGCATACGTTTACTATAGTGTTAAGAAGGCAACCAAAGGTTATTAAATTACACTGTAGATAAAATAATTTATTATGAAAATGTAACCCATATTTTTTATTTACGCAATGAGGTCTATTGGTGATACCTAACATCTAGAAAAATTTTGGTCGGTTACTAAAATCTCATCCTTTATACATACTTTTTACACCCAGACACGGAACAAATATACATGGTCATGCTCACAAATATTTGACTGGAGCGGGAATCGAACCTGCGACTCTTAGCTCTGCAGTTAGGATCCCTAATCACTCGGCCAACCAGTGAGTCATTATTAATGTTAATAATAATGATATTAATAACTAATAATGTTTAAACACCTGATATGTAATAGAGTTTGAATATTTTCGTGTTAAATTTCTCGTAACAAGCGGCTTCAACAGGGCCGAGCACAAAGTCTTGGAGATGAGAAAATGGCAGGTAAATCACATTAATGTAAGTAATTTGTAAACATTAAAATTACACGCGAAAAAAATTATTGTCGGTAATGTAAATTAACATTATTAAAATAATACATTTATGTGTGTGACACATAAATGTTTTATTTTAATCTTTTGCTTCCCTTCCTGGTAAAATAATGCGTCATCCGTTAGATCTGACAGGAAAACTATCAATTTGGTAATACTGTGGATGATGACGCTAGATTTTTTTTAAAAACCGCACAGAACAATAATCATAACCGGGTACAGTGCACATACACTAAGGACGAGTTAACTTGACACCTGCACCGTTACCATGAGTTGCTATCAAAAA
This sequence comes from Luffia ferchaultella, assembly GCA_949709985.1. Classification (NCBI taxonomy): domain Eukaryota; kingdom Metazoa; phylum Arthropoda; class Insecta; order Lepidoptera; family Psychidae; genus Luffia; species Luffia ferchaultella. The sequence continues at coordinate 5,703,421 of OX453269.1, forward strand.
ATTAACGGATCCCCTGCTTTCGCACGAACTTCTTACGACATTGGAAATGAACCTAACGGAATAAAGTAAACACACATATTTCGGATAATATTTTTCGAAATAATTTTTTTTCGCAAAAAAAATATAACACAACTGTATCTGAATAAGCTTAAAACTTCGAAATGTAACATTCTGTACGACATTTCGATCGAACAAACGGAATTAGTACGAAATGTAACACCGACGCATATCCGACTTCCAACTAAGGGCACCCTTAATCAGTACTTCCGGTTGTCCGATTCTAATAATTTTAGTCTCAATCGATCCCCCGTCTAATTACCCCGAGCCGTTTTTTTATTTTTTCTTATTCGGCCCTAGTTCTCGAGATATCGGGCTTCCAAAATGAAAATCGGGGAAAAAAAATTGCGATTTTTTTTCCTTTTTTGCCGATAATTATTTTGTTTTTGAACATTTTCCAAATTGTCTTCTATCATCTTGTAAAGGTCATCAAGCTGCGTCTTTTGATGTCGTTCATTCCGATATCTCGAAAACTCTTCGTGCAATCTGCCTGCCTCACAAAACTCCTAAATGACCCTCTATACTACAACGAAATGAAAGTCATTTCCAATGACAAAAACTACATTACTTTACCGTCGTTAATAGTGAGGTGACAATCATCGAGTAGATGTTGATAATACTCGTTAATTTGAATACAGACGTTCTAGTTGGCTCGAACCATGGTAAAGTATTCGTACCGTTACGCCGGCGGCACTTTACGCTAGTACAGCGAAGCGGATATATAGTCTATCCGTTATATTAGACCTCGGTACACCGAAAGGCAAAGCAGGAACGAAATAGACAAATTAAAATATATTTATTTAGAGGAAACAAAAACTTATCACATTCGCTACACACGAAACAAAAACTTATGACATTCTTCATCACTCGACGTATCCTTCGAATAACCACCTGTGTTTATAATAAAACATTATATTTTGTCATTTACTTACTCGGTGAAGTGTCCATGCAAACTGTTATATTATCGCTAAAACTGTACGCGGCGCGCGCAAGCCGTCGGTTTCTTTGTTACGACTGGCACGTGCGGCGGTTTTCTTTGTGAATTTTTTGTCTGAGTGCTTTGGCGGCGTCTCAAAGGATGTGGGTTAAAATAATGGATATACTTTAAGAGAAGGGAGAAGCCTTCTCTTTTACCCGCATAGCGCTGTCTTCTTCAACGTCATACATAATATCGCCCTTCTTTTTAACAAAGGTTAAAAAACAGAGAAGGCTTGATAACGAAATTGGTAGAATAATGTGACTTAATAGAAAAGTCCTTTATAAGTATTTATGTTTATGTCAATTTTGGTATATAGTTTGTCCATTATACTAACCCACAGCCTTTGACACGTGGACACCGCATACCGACAAAAGTTCACAAAGAAAGCCGCCGGCACTTGGCTGCCGCCTCAAAGGATACCGACGGCGGCGTCTGTGGTCTAATATAACGGATAGACTTTAACTAAATGTAAAAATGCTGTTGGTATTCCGAATAAAATGAAATAAAATAATGAGTACTACTAGGGTAAGTGATTTTTTTATTTACATGACTTATAACCTTATGTTCTTTTCAAAAGTTTACTGTTAAACAAAGTCACGACTTAGAATACCTATGTATGTACCTACATACCTACTACTTTTGTTTGTTGAAATTTTTGTTAGTTTTTACTAAAAAGTTATAGATATTTAAAATGAGAACTAGTGCGTCTCAGTTTCAATTACTGGTGGTTTATGGAAAAGTAAATAAATACTTTATTTTGTATTTTGTAGTTTCAGCCGCCACTAGCATAATTCTAGCAAGCGAATGTTAGCACATGAAAATCATGGTAACGGTGCTGGCTCGAAATTCGATCTTCCTCCCGCTACCCGCGCCGAGCCCTGCTGTCGTCATGCGAGTAGCGATAGCATATCTGTTTATTTATTTTTTGAAGACAAGCAGTCTTTTACTTCGCTTACACTAGCGACCGGCCCCGGCTTCGCACGGCTAGCAGAGCATATAAGCCGTAGCTTTTTCTGTCGTAGCAACCTATCAGCGTGTTGCGTCGAACATGTGAATTGGATTTAATTAGATTTAAGTTCATCCTACTTGGAGTATTTTTATTGTATTTCCAATTCTATAAACATTTGAAAAAGTAAAGAATAAATACATAAAAACAAACTACAATATTTCTTTGTATTTGTATACAAAGCCATAAATCATGTTGTCATTGATAATTTATGGCAAATTTGACATCACACGAGTCACATCGGGGCGTGGGGCGCCGGTGCCGGTAACCCAAGCCCGGCCCGGCCGCAACCCGAAGAATAAGAAGGAGAAGAAGAAGAAGAAGAAGAAATTATGACTTCAATGAATGAACCTCGTGGTCGTCCGGATACTTTGGTCAACAATGATGAATTGAAGGCGATTGTAGAAGCTGATGATACTCAAAGTACGGCTGGACTAGCAGCAGCTTTTGATGTTAGCATCAAAACAATATTGGACCATTTGCGACAAATTAGCAAAGTAATAGCTTGATAGATGGGTACCCCACGAACTCAACGATAGCCAGCGCAACGTACGCGTCGAGACCTGCCTCGCGTTGCTCAACAGGAACAGAAATGAAAATTTGAACCGGATTTTTACCTGTGATGAAAAATCGATTCTGTTTGGTTAGATCCTAATTCAGCACCAAAGCAATGTGTTAAACGAAAAATAACCCCTAAAAAGGTGATGGTCACTGTTTGGTGGTATAGTGCTGGTGTGATTCATCACAGCCTTTTACAAAATGGCATGAGTATTACTGCAGATGTGTAGGTATAGTCCAAGCTCTCTGACAACATACATTTATAGGTACCAATCTTCATAGGGTTGACACCTGTTACACATTAAATAAATTAGGGAGTAAAATGAAATAAGGTAAGTAGATACATACCAAAATGTGTAGGTATTCGAAAAAGTATTGTAATGATTAGTGTAATTTGACACATCCTAAAATAGAATTAGTTATAATTGATTAACTCTTAACGAGTTTTTTTTCTGTTTTATTTAATCGATATTATTTTATTTTAAACACTGAAGTGTAAAATCCATAGGTAATTCGTCAACAAAATCACTCGAAAAATCTTTATGAATCTCGTTGAATGCGTCCGCCGCAGCCCTATCGGTTATACCGCAACTGAACTGGTGCAGACCAGTCTATGCAATAAAAAACCAAATCATAAGTACCTACTACATTCTTACGTTTGGCTTATCATTCAAATGTTTCAGTTTCAATTAAAATGAATAATTAACAGCAATACATATACTTTATTAAAAGAATTTTCACCCAAAGGCTAGATGAGTTTTTAATTATGGGTTCATCATTGTACAAGTTTAGAGATTCGGCGTCAAAAAAAGTAGAACAAAATATAATCTAAGGGAACGTACCCATTCTACTCGACCCATTTTTTTTTTTAAGTAAGTTTTTACCCCCTCCTACCCTCGGTGACCTCCCGTCGGGTAGTGTAATTTGACCGGAACCGCTATACCGCACCTTAGGAATGTGCGCGGCGAGGAGGGTAGGCAGCTCCTAAGCGTTGACGACGGACTGACAGAGGCAGACTGACCTAAGGGAGGCAGTCCCTTAGGTTACGGTCAAACTATATATCCCAAGAGCCCCGTATTTTTCATGTAGTAATTCATAAATAAATACATTAACTATCACTAACTCCGTGCCTGGAAGAGCACGTTAAGCAGTCGGTTCTAATAGATGGCGGTCGTTACAATCCGCCTACCCGCATTGGCACAGCATGGTGGATTTAAGCTCCAAGCCAAATCATCTTGAGGGGTGGCCTAAGCCCCTGCAGTGGGGTATAATAAAAAAGCTTATGGAATAGAATGGAATTCATAAACATTGTTTTAAATTATTTTTAGTGAACGGAAAGTTTAAAAAAATAATTCGGGTCATAATAATTTTTGTCTTTATTAATACGGCACTTGCCACGTGAGATCAAGAGTGCGTGCATATCCACAATCACAAGTGAAAAATATATGTATAAACATATTCTAATAGGAACTTAATTTACCAAAACAAGTCTTTTTGTCTTTTATTCAGAATTATTTTTTTAGGGGATATTGACTACGTGTAAAAGACCTAAGTCCGTCCACCCCCGGTTACCAAGCATATTTCGAGGACCCCCCCCCCCCCTCCAAATGGGTCACGTACACATAGTATAGGTATATTTCCTAACCGCTCGATTGTAATTGTGGGAGTGTGGAACATTATCACACAGTATAACGGCTCTATTTGGACATGTAAATAATTAAAGGGATTTATGAATCAATAAAAAACAAGTTTTACATAATAAAATATTTTTATTCACAACAACAATCTCAAGGAAACTTACTACCTAACTCAGAAAAGTACATTGCTTAATAATTATACATGTTAAAAATTAAAACATGTCTGCCGATCAACATATAAATTTTTGGATACAATACAGACCGATTAACATTATATGAAACTTTCAGGATTTTAAATAACCTTGCGAAGAAGGTTCAAAGTTTTACAAAACAGTATTCAATTAAGATTGTAAAAAAGAAATACAACAAAAATGGTGGCAACAAAATTTTTGAGGGTATTATTACAACAAAAGGTATCCAACATCCGACTCAGGCATAGCTACTATTAACTTATTGTATAAAACAGTTTAAAATACAAACTACATGCTAATACTCCGTTATACAACTTGCGCTGGCTTCCATCCCCTCACAGTTTTTTTTTAATTTTCCTATACCTACCTAAATATATTAAGGCACCAAATTTTATTTAATAAATACATTATCATAGAGAACTTACCTAAATGTGATTAATTAAAAACAAAAATAATTATAAAATACAAGAAAATAAACAATCCTTTTTTAAATGCAAAAATAAATACTAATTATAAAAAAAAGCTTTTTTTTTTAAACAGGTAATTAATTGAATGAACTGACTTTCAAATTGGTTATTAGACAATGTAGTACTAGGATGTGACGTCACGTATCAATACAGCCATTTTTTGATAACTCATTATTTCTCAGGCGATTTTGATTTTGTTGTCACATCAAGTTCTTTTTATATTTTCAATAACAGTCTACAATCCTATTTAAAAAAAAAGTATTTTTAACTAATAACAGAATTCACAACGTCTTTCGATGTCTCAATCAAGGAAGCCGAATAATAACAAATAAATTAATCCTGTAGGTAATTCTTCTTCTTCTACTTTTGGTTAATGGCGTTCTAACATATGTTAATTCTGCCAATGTCTAGTGTATGAGAGTTATACTATTTTTATTCAAAAATAATAAAAACAGGCAACATAGTACTGTTAATATGGAGTTTTTTCAAAATGCCACATGGAAATACGACATTCTACATGCGCCATTTTGAAAAAAACTCCTGTAGGTAATTAATAATAATAATAATAATAACACACACAATCACAACAACGCCTAAGTCCCAAACTAAGCATTAGCTTGTATTTTGTGTACCAAGCGAAGACACTACATACATATAACAACTTAATTAATACATCGAAAAAGTAAACAATTAGGGAAGAAGTACAGTCTGTAACACAAAAACATGCACAAAAATGAATGCTAAAAAATGCTCGATAGCACTGGAATTTCATATTCAATATCGAATCTAATGTCTAAGGCCTAGCGCTTACTATCGATTTTTAATAAATCAACAGTTTAGTTGCGTATCAAAAGACTACGGGCTTATAAGGGAGCGCGCGCACTATCGACACGATCGCAGCTCGAAATCAAACGATGATGACTTTTGATTAAAAAATCGAACAACTATCGATCACAACTTTATGTTCACGGCCGTATATTGAAGAGCGCAGACCACCGACCAAATAGTCGACGCGCGTCAATTGCCATGATTGCCTGCTGACGCGTGCACAGAAGGGTTATGTTCGGTTTTCGCTATGACGGGGTTTATTACAAACGATACGGAATTATTTATAGTCTAAAGAGAAACGGCCTGCTTTGTATTTTAAGTTACTTAAAGAGATATTCAGATATTACTTTAAAAAGGAAGTTGTGGGATGAAGTATGCACAGAGTTCGTTTCTGGTTGGCCAGAATTAGATAAAGAAAACAAAAGAAAAATTGGTAAATTCTCTTTTAACACAATTTTCTTTTTTAAGTTATATATAAACATATATATATATATATATATATATTGTCACGAAACTCTCTTTCAGGGTGAGTGGTGGACAGTTAAAAGAAAAAGTGGGTTCGTAAAGTTATTTATTGTCTATGTACAACAGGCTATTATTAAAAGTAAGAAAAAATATAGAATAGATTAAGGTAACTAATATAAGGTTTACAAGATTCAGTACAAGCTGGTAGAAATACAAGATTAAGCATAACAAACTTGAAAGTCTTTAGATTAACAGGTACCCAGTTAATTATTCCCAAACAGTTCGAATCACAGAGTCAGCAGTAGTTTAATTGAGACAGCACTTACAGTTTGTGATATAGCTCCTGTTAGCGTTACCACACTATATCGTAGTTGGGAGACCGGATGACAGGCTGGGAGCCGACTAGTCAGAAGATGTGGCCGACAATAACAACCAGCCAAGTATCTTCATAGAATCACGGAATACAGAGCCTTCAGCTCGGTCAGCTACTTTCTGTGACCGAGGAACAATGGCAGGTCGACCTAGAAGAGTGTCCGTTCTAATTAATAATTCAACAGACCAGCAGACCAGCAGCAAACCTTATTACTTCGGTCGTCTCATCAGAGCTCTCTTCCAAATCAGCTCAACATAATTTCTTATCATTCGTCATTGAAAATTCAACTCCGATTTTTCTCTCCACCAGAAATCTCTCTACTTTTCCTCAGTGTTCCTTCACGTCATTTTTCAATTTTCATTCCAATTTAAAAAAAAAACCCTCTCCTGACATTCTACATTCAACATCATGCCAGAAGCACAATCCAATATTGTCCCTAAGGAAATATTCGTGGCTGGTAAAAAGAAAAACTCATTTGAAAGCCACGAAGAAAAGAACATATAACATTATTATGACAATTGGTATTTTTTGACAATTTGTATTTTTATGATGAAACTTATTTACAATTTATATTATTAAGAAATCAATAAAATTAGGAAATGTGAGTAACAATAGTGCTAGTAATATTCTACCATCCATAACACTCCAGAATAATTGGTAAAATTACATAAGGAGCACATGATGAATATAATACAGAAGATTGTAATATTTACAGCAATTCTAGCAAGATAGCGACGTAAATAAGAAATAACAGGATTTTGACAGGATTCAGGTATATAAGACAGTTGCCTAGAAACAATATAGCTCAAGCTAGGTCTTAGGTAATCTAAATTAAATAAGGTGTCTATCATAGACGTCTCTGAGTACTTAAACTCCTAGTTAGTCAATAAGAACAGATTTAAGGCACACTAACGTGACAATATAAACAAATATGGATTACATCTTATCATATTGCCATTTAACAGAACCGTTAGGTGAAACAAACTAAGATGTCAAATACTGGTCAAAAACTAATTTCAGCTTATATAGGGAATGGTATTTTGTTAGACCAATATTAGCATATGTAGGTTTACAAGACACTTATGTAAAAACTATATTAGCCTAAATAGACTTAAATTAGTTTTGACAAGACTACTATAAGTGCAAACAGCATTCAATTAGATTGATATTAGAACGATATTAAATGAAACATGCTTATAATTTGTGCCAAATGCAGGCTTACATGATGATATGGGACTGATATAAAAGTGACCAAAATAGTTCTTAGGTGATATCTATGTAACGCAAAAACAGCCTAGAGATCATCTCAGCGGTTTTGGAGAAACATTTATTGCAGCGCCCCCTTGTGGCCGATAACTGCATACCTTATCTAAGAACCTGCTCTTTAGATAATATCTATGTAACGCGAAAAATCGCGTCAAGATCCTCCCAGTCGTTTTAGAGACACATACCTATTGCAGCGCCCCTTAACTGGTGGTCAGTAACTGTAAAACTTATTTAATTATCTACTCGTAGTTAATACCAATGTAATGCACAAAACCGTATTAAAATCAGCAAGCTGAAGTGGCAATGGGCCGGTCCCATTTTCCGTAGAACTGATAACCGATGGGGTAGACGAGTTCTCGAATGGAGGCCACGTACCGGAAAGCGAAGCGTTGGACGCCCCCCGGCCAGGTGGACAGATGACCTGAAGCACCATACCGGGGGTAGTTGGATGCGAAAAGCGGAGGACTGTGTGTGGTGGCGAGCCTTGGGAGAGGCCTATATCCTGCAGTGGAGAGACACGGGCTGATGATGATGACGATGTATTAAAATCAGTCCAATCGTTTAAAGATACACATCTACTGCAGCGCCTCCTGGTGGTTGATAAAATTTATTTAGAAACCAGTTTTGAGATGATACCAATCTAAATACAATATTTCATCCAAATTGTTAGAGCTGTTTCCGAGATATACAAGAATTGCTCATATTATAGTATAAGGTTATTATGAAACCGGCCATTGTGTTTCTCTTTGACCACAGATAAAACTGTTCGAAATACGAATAGGTGCTAAAACTTCAATGTGTCAATATTTTCAAGTCAGTCCAGGGGGTTTAATCTTGTAGTTCCTGTAGGCACCACGCCCTAGTGTCGTCAGTGCCATTTTTTGTTCTGTGGTCGTCCTACACCACACAGTCTTCGTATATGTTTTCTGTGGTCTATGGGATTCAAATTTAAACGGTTTACTATAGTATACAACTGAATTTATTTTTACGTAAATTGAAATTCAACGATTTTGGCTTGTTTTACTAGATATTGATATTACTTTTTATTTCATGACCTGGAACTGTTACTGGACTCTGAAGTAGATGCTATTTTTGTGACCTGGAACTTGTGTCATTGGATTATTACGTAGTTGGATTGCCTGACGAATATGACTTCAAGAAAGTGGAAATGTTGTGTGGTTTCTTGCAACTCAACAAACGAAGATACTCGTTTATGTTACTTGCCAAGAAATTATAGAGTTCGTGAACTATGGCTAGAATATTTGCTGCCATATAGTTTACTTCTAAAAGAAGACAACTTATGATTCAGTTGGGGGTCCAAGGTCCACAGATTGGCATTTATAACAGTATCCTGGCTTCTCCGTGTTCTTCTGAAGCCGGGATGCTGTATAGATTCGCCAAAACCTCGATTGAGGAAAGGCGAGAAACAATCTGGGTGCAATTATTATCATTATATTATAGTTATTATATTTTAGTTATTATCTTGTGTAATATATAAGGCTGATATTGTCGCCAAGCGACAAAAGCCTTGTAAAACAAAATTAAATAAAAAAAAAAAAATAGTTTACTTCTTGTTGGGTTATCTAAAGCACAATTAATTTCAAAACGGGAATGTGCGAAACATTTTGAAAAAGAACAGCTCTGCTGGGCTAACATGCGACGCACGACAAAACTGCCACACGAGACGAGAAAAATTGTCGATCTCGACTTGTCTGTCGTTGTCCCTAACATGCACGAGTCACTCGAGAAAATATGTCACCGTGACTTCGCTTTGTCGACACGACAAACAAATGTTACCCTATAATGAAAACATGTCATATTCTAATATAGCAACACTTTATCCGTTCTTTTTTATTCGTTAAATTTATAGCAATTTATAGTCTAAATTGTGTGATTGACCAGAGAATATATTTAATAATTTATTTTAACTGGCCATCGATCGTTTCTGCAACTAGAATTTTCAGCTTTTGTGTTGCCCATGGTTAAAAATGTTTTTAAATTAGTTTTTTTAAACAATAATATTAATATTAAGAATATTAATAATAATGATAATAATAATAATATTGAAACAGGTGCACTGCGCTCGGGCTATCACAATATATTAATAATATTAGTAATAATAATAATAGAGATATTATTAATAATAATGAGTAAAAATATTGACATTAATAATAATGATAATAATAATAATATAGAAACTGGTTCGCTGCGCTCGGGCTATCACAACACAATAATAATAATAATAATAATAATGAAAATAATAATAAATATTAAAAATATTATTAATAATAATAATTAATAATATTAATAATTATTATAATAAATAATAAGAATAATAATATTAAGTAATAATAATAATACGTATTACATTAATAATAATAATAATAATACGTATTATATTAATAACAATAATAATAATAAGTATTAATATTATTTATAATAATAATAAGTATTAATAATAATAATAATAAATAATAATAATAATAATAATAATAATAATAATGTTTTAAAATAATAATAATGTTTTAAAATAATAATAGCCCGAGCGCAGCGAACCTGTGTCAAATCGATAAGGCCATATGGCCGTGGTTCGCATCCGGGCGTGTACTGATGAGTTTTTGACTTAAGTATGTTAACTATAACCTCATTTTTTTATATTGTACGGTGTATGGAACCCTTCGTGTGAGAGTCTGACTCGCACTTGGCCGGTTTTTAAAATATACATAAACATATTTTTATATTTTACACCCAGAACTAAAACAAATAGACAGGTGCACAAATATTTGTCCCGGGCGGGAATCGAACCCGCGACCACTGGCTCCGCAGTTAGGGTCTCTAACCACTCGGCCAAGCAGTCATCATGTCATCGATCATCAATTGTTTTTTAATTGTCTGTTTTCGGCGTTACTGTATCGTAAACAATATTTAAATAAAATAAAATTAAGTAAAAAAAGTTTTCCAAGCTGAATCGGTAACGAAACTTTTTTTTTATGCATAAAATACAACAGATTCAAACGTGTACAAACAAAAATAAAAATTTAACAATTACTTTCTACATAACAATATTTTTCTCACCGTTGTCGTCAACAAAAATTGCCGACGAGAAATATACCGCTTAAAAACGACAAAATTCGATAAAATAAGGTTCGCATGTTAGGGTTTGTAGACAAAACTACCGTAGACGAGTAATTTTTCCAATTGTGACGGAGCGCGACGTGATAAAAACGTTGCATGTTAGCACTAGTAGACATATAGAGATATCTCGATTCGGGACGAGAATTGCCGTCGACAAAATTTTGTCGCGGCGTGCATGTTAGGCCCGCTGGTCTGACGGAAGACGATTACCCGATGGATACCCATCATTGTATACACCAAGTGAAATGTTAACATGGGGTACCTTTAAGAAAACTGTAAGGTATGTACTTAAATGCATAAAGAAACTAGTTAATAATTTAATACTTTAATATGTAATGTTTCTAAATAGTTTTTGTCGTTTAGATGACCAACATTTAATGGATCACACTTATAGTCATAGTCACTCTTCAACAAATATGAGCCATCAGGTTTCTGATACATTATCTGAAACTGAAAATTTGGTGAATCAGGATTCTGCTATTAATATTACTACCAGTACTGAAAGGACTAAAACAATGCCATGTAAGTATTTCTATTTATTAATTTATCATGTACCTATGTTTAAGCAATAATTTAATTCTAAAATGGTTATTAATTTAGTTCAGCTTTTCAACACAAGATGGCATCTAAATCGTTTTACTTTGTACAATAATATCAATATTTTAGTTCTGTTTTCTGACACTAGATGTCATGTAAATTGAAATACAACACACAATAATTATGTTTAGAAAGTTAATGTACCTGTATTTGAATTTTGAATAAATTAAGTTACTTCCGAGTTGCCAGTGTTTCATTTCGTCGGAAACAACCTACTTACATATCTTCTTAAATCAATAAATACCTAACATTATTTTCAGGTGTTCCACAAAAAATATACATAAGAAAACGACGAGTAAATTTTGAAAAAAAAAAATTTAAAAACTTATTAAATGTAACAATAAGGATATATATATATATATAATAAGGAATATGGAGTCCTGTGATATGGATGATTTTTTTGAGGATCGGATTGATATAGAAGATGAAGTTGATTTTAATGAATCAAATGTCGAACTACAGTTTAACTGCGACAAAAAAGGAACCCGTTTGGAAAACTTGAGTAATGTTGGTTATAGTCTAAATTCACCAATAATCAAAGATGAGTTAGAAGAATTTACCCGGTATTACAGCAGTAAACCTTATCGGCCATGTTAGAATAAAAAATTATGTAGAAATAGAAGATCAATTTTTCAAAGTTTGGGTGCAACTCCGCATGATCTAGAATCCCTTGATTCCTTTCATCAGAAATTGTTTAAAATCCTAAGAGAGGCTCAGATAAATACAAAAGGAATGGTTAGATATGGATATTCATCCGAGAGATAAAACTAGGGTATGCCCTGCAACTCTTAGATATGGGTCATTATGGATGGAGTTTCATAAGATGACATTGGTTTTGAACTCAGTATCAAAAAAGGAAAGAGAAACATTAATAAAAATCTTAATCTGAAAAGAATAACTTACAACGAAGTAGATGCAGTGTTGTATGAATCGAGTAACGTAGGGAAAGTTATTATCATCCAAGGACTTGTGTTATTTCTGAAATGGAACATATTAGCAAATCGAAACATGTTAATTTTGATGAAAGATGTAGTGAACTCGAGATTAGTGCTTGATGAGCTTAAAAAACAGACAAGATTAAAAATATGACCAAGGATCTAACGAAATCATGGAGCCTGTATATAAAACAGGGGATTCTATGTTAATAAGAAATGGAAATCCTGCATATGACGGAATCAAATTAACTGAGCCTCTATGCACCATGAGAGTGATGGAGTTAGTCCAAAAAGAACGCCCGAAGATCTCATTGTTTACTGATTTCTAGGATCACGTGACAAGATCTATCGAATCTGACACTCATACTTCTGATCAATTAAATAAATTATTACAATTGATAATTTCTATCAATAATTCAGAATTGAGTTTGGCTATACACGGATCTTTTCGTCATTGGGGTCATCCTTTCCTCGAATATATGGAAGGATTACAAAAATTAATAGAACGAACCACTCTAACAAAAGAAATTGATCAATATGCAACCAAATTAGCTAGTGATTTGTCATACTTAGTGTTGAAAGATCAGTTTGGAAAGACAAAAAGATGGGCGGTTGACATTGAGCAAGTTTCATCTAGTCATCCTTTATATGACAATTTCTCCAACAATACATGGCCTACTCCTTTCCAAATTAAAGATTTTGGAGATGAATGGCATATTCTACCCCTGTTAAAGTGCTTCGAAATACCGGATGTCATAGATCCAAGTCTAATTTATTCAGACAAAAGTCATTCCTTAACGTTATCTGAATTGAAATCTCATTTATCCCATCCAAATTAACTTGTACCGTCTCATAAAGTATTAAAGACATTCCTTGATCAACCAGATACAAATTGGAAAGAATTCTTACAAGATATAAAAGATAATGGTCTTGATATCGAACATCTGATAATAGGACTAAAAGGGAAAGAAAGAGAAATCAAAAGAATAGGAAGATTCTTTGCATTAATGTCATGGAAACTAAAAGATTATATTGTCATAACGGAACACCTCATCAAAATTCATTTTGTCCCTTTATTTTCTGGATTGACTATGGCAGATGACCTCGACACAGTCATGAAGAAGATGCTTGATACCTCAAATGGACAAGAACTGGATAATTATGACTACATCACAATCGCAACTTATATAGATTATGAAAAATGGAACAATCATCAAAGAGGTGAAGCAAACAACCCTGTCTTCAAGGTGATAGGACAATTTTTGGGTTATCCGAATCTAATAATGAGAACTCATGAGTTCATTCCAAAGTTTTTGATTTGGTAGGACTGATTTAATGATAGTTCTTGATGGAGATGTTACAAATAAATGTAATGACAAAGTAGTCTATTGGAGAAGTCAAGATGGAGGATTGGAGGAATTAAGACTAAAGGGTTGGAACATTCTTAATCTGTTAGTAATAAGAAGAGAAGGAAAAGTTGAAAATACAAAAATTAGCATACTAGCACAAGGTGACAATCAAGTCATTTGTACCTAATATTAATTACAAAAAGTAATAACAGAAGAAGAATTGGAATTCCGTATTTCTAGTATAATATATAACAACAATTCAATAATGGAAAATATTGAAAAAGGAACTAAAAAACTGGGATTAATAATTAACCAAGATGAGACAATGAAGTCAGCTGATTATTTGAATTATGGCAAAGTTTCAATTTTTAGAGGAAATTTAAAAGGTTTAGAGATGAAACGCTGGTCTCGAGTTACTTGTGTCTCCAATGATCAACTCCCTACACTTAGTAACATCTCATCAACTGTTTCTTCTAATGCATTATCTGTTAGTTACTTCTCGGAATCTCCGATAGAAGCTATTTCACATTATAACTTCTTGGGAAATTTTGTCTTAGAAGTCCTGAAAGTACATAACCCTGCTGCACGATGTAAACTCACAGAAGTAATCAATGATGAGGACAAACACAATTATGATGATTATCTGTCTAATATTTTGATGTTGTATTTAGATCCGTTTCTAGGCGGTTTAAGTGGGATGTCCTTGATTCGATTTTAATTAGATCATTCTCAGATTCAATAACCGAGAGTTTGTCTTATTAGAAAGGAATTTATCCACTTGTTAGTAAGGGAGTACAGAAATTGATTAAGGTAATAGGAGAACCGGACATAGTATCATATTTTAGATCTCACTTCCCTAAATTACTAGAAAATCTTTTGTAACTAAACCTCAAACACAACATAAATCCGGTACAACGAATTAAAGATGAAATAATGAAAAATCTTATTTCAAAATGTGAGAATATTAAAAATCATATTATAAAACATGCGATAAAACACACAAGAGATGAAGAAAACCGATTATATATATTTTTTGAATCAATAAAACCATTATTCCCTAGGTTCTTAAGCGAATATAAGGCTTCTACATATCTTGGTCTTACAGGGAGTTTGGTGAGTTTGTTCCAAAATTTAAAGACTATTCGGAATGTATTTTCCAGGCGACTCAAAAAAGAGATAGATCACTGTAAAATCTGAAATTTCTGGAGTAAGGTCTATCTTGAACAAAGTCAAAAGGTCAAAAATAGTAAAAGAACAGATTTGGAGTTGTGCAAGTTCTCTGGCAGATAAAGAAGACTATAGTGGAGGAATGAAGTTATCGTAGCAACAGTCCCTCATCCGTTTGAAATGATGAGAGAATCCTCAACTACGAAGGAAATCAAAGAAGAAGAAGCTTGCATATCGGTCTTAGTCCCAAAAGGGATTCCTTCATCTAAAGGAGGAAAGGGTCCATATAAATCCTATCTCGGATCTAGAACAACAGAGAGCACTTCATTACTGAGACCATGGGAGAAAGAGTCCAAAATTCCTCTGATAAGGCGAGCATCAGACCTTAGGAAATCATTCAACTGGTTTGTGGAACCACAATCTTTGTTGAGAAAATCAATAACAAAAAATTTAAATGCTTTAACTGGAGAAGATTGGCATGAGGGAACAACCAGTGCAAAAAGAACAGATTCAGCACTTCATAGATTTAGTTGCTCCCGACAAAGTCAAGGAGGTTTTATTGCACAACCTCCCTTATACGGAAGTTTTGACATCTTAAATTCATGGAAACCTGAGGGAATACTGGCTAAAGAAGCTGCTTCAAATGGAGAGGAAATAGAAATAAAGCCATGCAATACTGAAAAACTCCCCAAATTTAGAGCAGAATGTCATAATCTTTGGTAAGAGTACTTTAATGAACATACTAAAGAGAAAGGTATATGGTATAAAACCATGCAAAGTGAGCCCCCTCGCATCCCATGGTTTTTAAGTACCAAATTATCTAGAATTATGATCACAATAGCTTTTAGAATAAGATCCGGTCATATGCCATTAAATAACTTTGGTTTCATCATGAAGAAAATTAACAGTCCAAATTGCAATACATGTAACTTTAAGTAAGATGTCTATCATCTATTATATGTGTGCCGTGAACGCACAGCAGAGGGTAACATTAATACAAAACCTTGGGATCAACTCAATGGATTTGGGTTATATACAATCCATTTTAAAAGAACCATTGTGTCAGGCCGCTTTTTTTGTCTATTTATTTGTAAAAGAAAGTATCTCATTCAAAGCACCTGCTCAATAATTTTGTATCATAAATAGCTGTAAGAACTTAATGTAATTATGTGTTAGAAATAAATGGCTAGAATAAGATGGAGCTGACATGCTCACCTATGTGAACAAATCTCCTAAATAAATAACGATTTAAAAAAAAGAAAGAACTTTTCCGTGAGAGATTTCATAAAGCCAAAAATTTTTAGAAGCAAACGAACCTCACCTTGACAAATTAAGTAAAAGTGCCAAAATATTTATGAAGATGCAGTTTTGATTAACTTCAAAGAGGCAAAAAGGCAGGAGATTTTCTTTAGAAGAGAAAATTCTTTGCACTTCCCTAATGAAAGAGAGCCCTAAAGGGTATTTCTCCTCCTTTCCTCCTTTCCTCCATTAAAAAAAAATCTTTACACTACCTACAAACCGAACCCTTTCTAAATTTACAGAAATAATAACTTTCGAGACAGGGATAAATATGAAAATTTTTGAATATCTGAGAGATAAAGTAAAAAGCTTTAGCGATATGAAAAAAACTGTCTTCGATCGTCTTCGATGAAGTTGTGTTAACTCCTAATTTGACCTTTGTTGAAAGTGCAGATAAAATATTGGGATTTAAAGATATGGATAATGAAAGAACAAAAAAATTTTTGTGATCATGCTCTAGTCGTGCTATTATGCTAGAAAAGTGTAGTGCAGTACTTCATGACACTAATTTGTCGTGTGCACATTCATATGTGGTGTAAAACAATTAATAGAATTCTGAAACGTGCATGTTCAGAAGATAAAATCATAAATACATCTGACATTCACAAACACGCTCATCAAAAATATATTTCACGAAGATGTAAAAAACTTTAAAAATCTTAGTGTACTCGTATATAAATTGTAAATGTATGGTTGAACCTGTTGACTTTGTCTTGTGCTAGTAACTTTGCTTAGCTTAATAAATGTTGATGGTTTTATGGAATGGCATCGATGTACCAATATAACTAGATGGGCTGACCGCATTCTAAAGTGTCCGCGCAGAAAGTCATACAAAACGCAATAAGGACTCCAACAGGCTTTTAGTCAATGTAATGGCTTAGCGCCGAATAAACGTGCGCGATGTCAACTTGTGTTACGGACAGCGGATCGGCTACGAGAACAAGCCCCGCCCATTGAGAAACGCTTGCGCACCTCGCTCCGAGCGGCTAGCGCCTCTCGCCTAGGTCGCGACCGGACACCGCCACAAAGCGCTCTGATTAGTCGCAATTTTAGCATGTAGACAACGCACTAGTCTAAGCATTTAAATTTGTATATATATAGGAGCTATTGCTATGTAATATTCGAGTCTCGTTCCGTTAGCCGTAGCGATAGGTCGCTTCTTAGCTTCTATTCGTTCGACTCACGCGTTCGCGATTTTTACAACCTATACTGTATTCTCTAGCGTAGTTTAAAGTGTGATACGCCGCCGCCGCGAAATATCACATTTTATAGGACCACTACCGTCGTCGCCTTGCCTTGCGACACGCCGCAAGACGACGTTAGTGCCAAGACCAGTGTAGCGTCCGGCACCACGTGCTCGCACCAGTATATTTCCACTCCACCGTCGGGCCAGCGCTATTGTTTACCGAAACGTAATTACCCTATTGTTATCGTGCCTATTGTGTTCACGCTTGGTACGGGTAAGTGGACAATTCCTGATACTTTAAATTTCATTCACCTTATATTGCTAAATTTATTTTCTTATACTTAAATATTTTTAATAATATTTTTTCACATGTAACTTTAATATAGTTTTTAACATGAATAACCGCAGCTCCTGTCCTCAACGGACAGGAGGATTCAAATCCCCAAACTGTCCTATTGAATCCACTCTACCGTCACCAAGTCAACTTTTTAAATTTTTATGAGTACATTAAAAAATTTGTACCCCACCATGACACCTGAGCATGCTTTCTCAATGCTTGATTCAGTGGAGCGCCCTTCGCCCCCGACCAATTCGGTCGTCTCTATCAACAGTGGCAAACGTCGCCGCTTAGATACCCCCCTCCCTTCTACCTCCGCTGAGGCGGGAGTTACTCTGAAAGGTTCGGACGACGAGGCCGACTTTCAGTTGGTAACAAAACGAGGCCACCGGGGCGGACGCAAGAATCACCGCACCCCACCTATCGACAACCCTTGCGACATGGAAGTCGCCACCAACCTCAATTTAAACTTAAATTTAAAAAATCAATTTTCTCCCCTCTCTCCCACGCCTCTCACATAAGAAACGGTTGCTGCCTATGAGCTAGCAACCTCCGGCCCCAAAATAATACCGACTAAACAATTAGTCGAACCCGCAAGGCGCAAAATGCCACCTCCAATTATTCTTCGCGATAAAGCGAAGTGGACAGCCGTGTCCTCCGAATGCGGCAAACGCCACATAAATTTTACGAGTGCGTCCAACACCGCGCTCGGCATAAAAATCTTTACTCCAACAATAGAGGACTTCCGTTCTCTAAATTCACTTCTAAGAGCCGAAAATCTGGCTTTATACTTATGCACTCGAAGAAGAGCGAAAACTTAAAATTATACTACGTGGCGTCCCAGTTGAATTCCCGACTAAGGACATAAAAGCCGATTTACTAGCCCAAGGCTACCCCGTCCACGCCGTCCATCGCATGTCATTGCGAGACGGCACCCCACTAGGACTCTAGATAATTATTCTAGATATTATTATTATTATTCTAGATAAGTCAGATATGTCTTTGAACATATTAAAAACCACAATCAAAGTGTGCGGCCTCTCCGGCATTCGCACCGAAGCTCCTCACCGAAAAGGTATTCCTGGGCAATGTCACCGCTGTCAAGCTTATGGTCACGCTTCGGCAAACTGTTTTGCCAATCCCCGCTGCGTCAAGTGCTTTATACCGCACTTGACAGCAGAGTGCCCACTCACTAAAAATCAGGCAAACCTCCCGCCTGCGTTGTATGTAATCAAAAAGGCCACACGGCCAATTACACAGGCTGTCCACGAGCCCCACAACCTAAGCCTTCACAATAGAAGCTTCCCCCCTCCACCCACAGCCAACGAAACCAACTTTCCTTCCCTGCGTCCGCGAGGCGTGTTTCCTCCCCGCCCCGCCGCTCCCGCTTACAACACGTAGTTCAGGCCACAACCGCCACAGGCTGCCCCGCGCCACCTTATGGAGTCCGTCCGCCGCACGGCTCCCAATAATAACCGCATAGAACGCGTGCAAACTAATAACAATAACAATAATAAGAACGATGATTCACAACTCGGAGCCGATCTACAGGCTATCTCGTCGATCCTTCGAGTAGTGAACGCTCGAGAAATCGCGGAGTTCGCCGCAGATATTAAAAAAGCGCACGACGGAACAGAACGACTGCTAGTTCTCTGTCGTTACCAAACATTGATCAATAAATTAGACCGCATATAAATGTCGGACGCATCAGCGCGTACCGAAATAGGTAGGGTTGGACGCCTTAAACATGAATTTAAATGAAGGATTTTTTTTAATAATAGTAAGAATTTGCACTTGATAAAATATATTTAGAAATAAGTAACTCTTACCATCTTCTTATATTTTTTAATAAAAAAGTCGAGTCAAAATTTTTTAGACCCAAAAAAGTGTCAAAGTCAGCAAGATTCACATATAAAATAATTTTTTTTAATGTTGAAGAAAAATCGACACAAGGTTTTTTTTTCTTATAAATAACGACAATTTATGGTCAATAATGTACAAATACGGTGGATGAACACGTAACTAGCACAGAAGAGTAATTAAATGAGGTCTTCGACGTAGAATTGTATATTAATTACCATCACACTGGCGTCCACCAGCTACAATCAACCATAAATAGTCGTTATTTCGAAGAAAATGTCGAATTTATTTAGATATTAAATTTATTATTTTTAAACATTTAATTTCACAAAAAAAATAAATCATGTATGGTTATATTTGTTTGATTTTAAATGGGCTGACTCATTACTTACAACAATGTTTTTGAATTTATTAATTTATGCTATTTTTAAACTAAATTTATTTTCAAAAATCATAAACAAATTCAAAAAATTCATTCATTCACTTCCAACTTTCATAACTTAATTATACTACAAACCATTTTATACCTTACAAGGTTAATTATAACTACCCTAACTATTAATTTAATATATTGTACTAATTATGGACATTTTACCCACTGTGCCTTCAAGAGTTCTCAGCTGATCGTATACAGCTGTTAATTGATTTATGTAAAAAAATAATATGTTATCTATGACATCAGTTTCTATAACAAACCTATTTTATAAGATATATTAAACTTTATGAAAGAAGGTTTTGTTATTATATTTTAAAACTGAAAACATACATAGTCTAGTATTATAATTTAAATTGTGCCAATTACTGCAATCACAGTGCAAGGGACAAGATTAACTATAAAGAGTCATTATTTTGATGGTACTAAGTTACGCCGTTAATTTAGTTTCTTTAAAGTGTATGTTTCCTTCATCAGTATCAACTTTATCAACCATCTGTAACATTGTGGGCGCACAGTAATGGAAGCATGTATAAACCGGGTAATGTTTAGTTTTTTTTCTTTTTTGTTTTTATTATTTATCCCTTTTTTTCTAACCTGCTCTTGAATTAAAACCTTCCACTGAACATTGGAACACAACATAATATTTTTTTACACAAATCACTAATGCCCTATACTCATTAAACATAATTATGACTACAATATTATACATGGCAAAAACTAGATACATTCTAATATATTTTTTATTTGTGTTTTTTAGTAATTATATTTCAAATAGTTTTATAATAAATGTATTTATATTATACCGTTTCTTTTAAAACTCATTCTTACGGACCGGGCCAGCTTGGATGAGCCCGGGGAAGGGTTGTTAGATGCCATACGCGGGGGGGTTAGCGCACAGGTGGTGGTGAACTTGGACGAGCCCGGGGAAGGGTCGTAAGGTCGTAGGACGCCGTGCGCGGGGGGTCAGCGCACACATGGCGCGGCGTTGGCGCGGCCGGGCTACAGGGACACGCATGTCGCATTCCTCTCTGCGCCCAGTCGCCGAATTACTGCTCGCCAAGTCACCACGCATATTGTTTTAAGTCTTGTACATACTTTTATATAACGTTACTGTAAATAAATTCGGTAAACTGCCGTATCGATTAGTGCTTGGTTTCATTGTGCCTACCAAGAGTTTAGAATATACAGTCCACTCTACCGATCCCTGACAGGCTATAGACCATCGCCCACATAGGCCGTCATCCACGTTGTGCAAAGTCTACACTCGTAGTGTTAAAAACATCTTCATAATAT
Source organism: Luffia ferchaultella (assembly GCA_949709985.1). Classification (NCBI taxonomy): domain Eukaryota; kingdom Metazoa; phylum Arthropoda; class Insecta; order Lepidoptera; family Psychidae; genus Luffia; species Luffia ferchaultella. The sequence continues at coordinate 5,724,842 of OX453269.1, forward strand.
GTAACACTGAGCTCTAGAGAATGTGATATAGTCCTAATACAAAACAAAAGAGTATTTATGTAGTTTGCTATTGTAGTCGTTAAAATACTTTAAATTTTATTTTATTTTATTATTAGTAATATCTATATTCAAAATAATAATTCAAAAAAAGTACTTTCATTTCCTTTTCATATATTTTTTTTACATCCAACCACTTGTGCAAGCCATAGTAAGTAAATTCTGCATTCAAGAAATGACAACGTCACCAAGAAGAATCCAAGCTAATCTTTTAGAAGACATAAAAGAAAAATTGTGTGTCTCGAGACATATGATTATAATTCATACAGCAGCTATAATCCAGCAATAGAGTTTAATTCGTAACTAGTTGGTATACATCCTGTAGCTTTGATACCAACCAAACTATTGACACAAACCGCAGTTTTAATAACACAAAAGGAGAAAATCAGAACAAAAGTCCGACAGCTGAATGATCGCCAAACTATGCATGCGAAATAGTCACAGACCAGTCAACCTATAGACCACGCTTTAATAAACGTCAGTACGAAAACGAAATCGCCAAAAAGTGGCGGGGTGCGGGGAGAGGTCGGCTAGTTTTCATTGGCTCGTTCAAAATTGACAATTTAATGGCTTCCGACGTGCTTCCAACTGAAGGCTCACTTGTGACATAGTTATGTAGTGTCACTACATAGCCTTGCCGAATGCTACTCCCTGTCAAAGCGTGGTCTATAAAGTTGACTTGTCTGTGGAAATAGTATAGCATTGGTGACGTACCTAAAAAGCTCCTTACTGAGGTCGCGGTTCGATAGTGTATGTTTTTTTTTTTTTTTTTTTTTTTTTTTTTTTTTTTTTTTTTTTTCTTATGTACTACACATTTCCATAGGCGCGAGGCCCATGTCTTTAGAAGAGCTTTGACTTAAATTTTTATATCTATTTATTATTTCTACCGCATCTGCTCTACGTTTTGCCTACTGCTATCCTAATGAGTTTGCCACAATACTACTTTCGATAGTGTATGTTGCTACCTTCTAGGCATTAACTTAAGTTTTAGGCGTTACAACGCACATTAGTGTCTAGTACAAAATTTCATTTTTTTTTTTTAATTTATTTAGAATTTTACTCATGTTTATTCAATACATATTTTACTCATGTTTATTCAAGTTATTTTTTATCAATGGATCTTCTGTATCGTTGTTTTTAAACATAAACATAACATAACATATGTATACATCACAACAACTTCTAGGCCCCAAACTAAGCATTAACTTGTGTTTTGGGTACCAAGCGAAGACACCACATACATATAACAACCAAGACCCGGTACCAGTATCAATATTCAACATATAAATACTGACCCGACCTGAGATTCGAACCCGGGACCTCCAGCTTCGCAGGCAGGGTCGCTACCCACTAGGCTAAGCGGTTGTTTTTAAACTTAGAAAAAAAAAACAACCGCTTAGCCTAGTGGGTAGCGACCCTGCCTGCGAAGCTGGAGGTCCCGGGTTCGAATACTGACCCGACCTGAGATTCGAACCCGGGACCTCCAGCTTCGCAGGCAGGGTCGCTACCCACTAGGCTAAGCGGTTGTTTTTAAACTTAGAAAAAAAATCTTAAATCAGGTTTTATCACTAATAATATTTCAAGTAATAAAACTATTTCAGCCATCATACTCCTCAGCGAATATTAACCCATTCGCAGGCAAGAAATCTGGCAATTTATTATACTATATAATAATAATATAAATACTTTAATACTACTACTAATAATAATAATAATCTACTTATAATAGATATCTTAATAAACTTAATAATAAAACAAATTTTAATGCTGGAAGAGTGGCGGCGTGATTCACCTATATGACAAACGGCGTTAATGGTTAAGCCCATTAAACCTTAACCAAGTGGTGTAAAAAAAAAAGGTATTTAGACCAACAAAAACTAGGTTTATACATTTTAAGTATTTTGGTACATCATAATAAAAAAAAACTTAAGTGCGGGTTTTTATTCGAAATCGTTTAATTTTGTTCAACATGAAACTAATTGCATTTTCACAACATCTGATCGAAATTTATAGTTTTTCGAAGGATTTATATTTTTTCACATGTTCTTGATTTGAATACCGTAAATTTTTTTAGCGCCAATCGGTTAGGGTTCAATAACGCCGTTTGCTGGAAACTTGCCACTCACACCCCTCTTAAAGAGACAATTTTTTAATGTACGCAACGATGCTAAGTTTTTCGCATCATATGGCATTTAACAATATTATAATATAATATATATGTTTAAACGTTTTCTTTACGCAAATTCTAGTAAAAATTTTGAAAGCGGTAACACTGAAACACGGTGGTCCAAATCTAAGCATGTAAACATGTAAATTTTAATAAAAGTTCCACATGATTATTAAATGCGTCATTTCAATTTTAAGATGAAAAATTTGAGTCATATTTGGCCACCATGCTCCGCTGCCACAGACCAGTCAACCTATAGACCACGCTTTAATAAACGTCAGTACGAAAACGAAATCGCCAAAAAGTGGCGGGGTGCGGGGAGAGGTCGGCTAGTTTTCATTGGCTCGTTCAAAATTGACAATTTAATGGCTTCCGACGTGCTTACAACTGACGGCTCACTAGTGACGTAGTTATGTAGTGTCACTACATAGCCTTGGCGAATGCTACTCCCTGTCAAAGCGTGGTCTATAAGGTTGACTTTGTTAAGATTATCTCTGTTTAACTTATGAATATACATGTCGATAGTGCTGCCACCACACAATGTTCTTATGTAACTAAATAACCTGTGTCTAGTTTTCTTGTCTGTACCACCACTATTCTATGGCTCTCTTTCTGCTAATAAAATGAAGAACTAATCAGGCCCTTTTATTTATAACTAAAGTTTTAATACGCTTCCACTGCGCTAAACCTAAAATGTTATTGTTAAAGTAAAGAACATAGTGTGGAAAAACAGGGTAAATAAAATTTTGATGATGATGGCTAACGAATATCACTTGCCAAGGCTAACTGAGAAATGCAATTTCGGCCATTGGAAGTTTCGAGTAAAACTTATTCTAGAGGAAAAAGGTGTTGTCGGCGTTCTTGGAGGCCTGCCGGAAGATGCTAAGCCGTCAGATATCGCGAGCGATGCGAAGGCAAGATCAATTATTGTTCAATGTCTCACAGACAGGTATATCGAAATAGTGAAAAACTGCAAAACCGCGGCAGAAATGATAGGCAACTTAGAAGACATTTTTGAACGCAAGAGTATTTGCAACAAGCTACGATTAAAAAGACAACTATTAATGTTAAAGTGCGGTTCAACAGAAAAACTACAAGACTACTTTATGAAATTTGACTCCATAGTGAGCGAATGAAATGCAATTGGTTGCGAAGTCGACCAAATGGACCAGGCGTGCTATTTGTTGTCATCGTTGCCGCCGACATTTGAAAACGTGATAACATCCATTGAGACGATAATAACGGAGAAAACAATAAATTTAGAATCAATTAAAGCAAGGTTGCTTGACGCAGAGATAAAGTTCACTCAGGAACTTTCTTCACCAGGAACAAGCGAAGAAGCATTCTTAACATGCTATAGGTGTGGTAAAAGAGGACACATCATCAGAGAGTGCAATGAAAAAAGAACTGATACATATAACTACAGCAATACTAATCGAGGGCGACAAATATCAAGAGGCTATCGGGGACCGCCCAGATTTAGAAGTTCCAGCGGCAGAGGCATGAGACAACGTAGATATGGGGCACCAAGACATGCAAGTAACCTTAATACAGTGCAACCTGATAGTAACGATGTCATGTCATTTACTGCATTTAGTGCTGGTGATAAATATCATATTGTGAGTGATACAATAGTGCAATTTATAGTAGACTCAGGGGCCACAGAACATTTGTTGATGTCATCATATGAACAAATTATGACAGATGTAGTATGCTTAAATAAACCAATCAAAGTATTTGTGGCAAATGGTCAATACCTAATGTGTAATAAAAGAGGTAAATTGAATTTAAAGTTTAACAATATATCAGTTGAAATTGAGGGATTAATTGTACCTAAACTGTCACACAACTTATTATCGGTCAGGAAATTACTGCAAAAAGGGTTTTATGTTCAATTTTACAAAGATTATGTGTCCATTACAAACAAAACACAGGAAATTTTTGGTAATTTGTCAGGAAATCTGTATGTCATACCTATGCAACTAAATATAGCTAAATGTTTTGTAACTAATAATGATATTTTATGGCATCAGAGATTAGGCCATGCTAACAGGAAACAACTGCGGATGCTAAAGCTGCCATCAAGTAAGACACCGTGTGAGCCATGCATGCAAGGTAAGTCAACTAGATTACCATTTTACTCTACTCCAAGGCCACGTTCACGATACGCTGGTGAGTTGATCCATACTGATATTTCTGGTCCTGTGAGCACTCCTACAGCTAATGGTGAAGTTTACTATCACACTATCATCGATGACTATACACATTTTTGTGAAGTATATCTATTGAAGAGGAAAAGTGAAGCTACTCAAAAATTGATAGAATATATTAATCGAATAGAGACACAAACAGGAAACAAAATTAAGAAAATAAGATGTGATAATGGAGGTGAATTTAAAAACGAAACTATACAAACATTCTGTAACACTAAAGGCATAATTCTTCAGTATACAATTCCTTATAGTCCACAGTCAAATAGAGTTGCCGAAAGAATGAACAGAACTATTTATAACCGGGCCAGAACATTGTTAATTGAAACAGGATTACCAAAGACACTATGGGGAGAAGCAGTGAGATGTTCTGTTTATCAAATCAATCGATGCCCATCTTCTGCAATTCGATTCCGTACGCCAGCTGAAAAGATGTTGGGAGACCATGACCTGTCAAGACTAAGAGTGTTTGGCTCTAAGGTATGGGTTCATATCTTACCCAAGCAGGACAAACTACTAAGAAGAGCAAAAACAATGAGATTTGTGGGATATGCACCAAATGGATATCGCGTATGGGACCCTGAAACGGATGAGATTATAGTCACTAGAGATATTAGATTTGATGAGACTCAAATTAAATATGAAAGAAACAAAGAAAAAGATGATATACAGTACAGAGATTACAAAGATGATGAAGAAGACGAAAAGGAAGAAAAAGAAGATAATGGAATAATTGAGAAATTAGATGAAGAAATTGAGAAATTAGATGAAGACGATGAAAGTAAGAAAAGGAGAGAAACAGAAAGAAATGAAAGTAAAGAAATTACTCAGAAAAACCAAGAAGATGATGGAAATTACCCGGAAATGGAGGAAGAAATTAAAGGTGAGAATAGACAAGAAGAAGAAACAGAAGAATATCAAACACGATCAGGAAGGCAAATACGGAAACCAAAAGACTTAGAAAACTATGACTTAAGTTATACAGCATACTGCTTATTATCAGGAGATCCTGAAAACTTTGACGTAGCTATAAAAGATAAAGAATGGGAAAAAGCAATCAACAAAGAGTTAGAGTCACAGAAGAAATTAGAAACTTGGGAAGAAGCGACATTACCAAGAGGGTGTAAAGCCATAGATACTAAATGGATTTTTAGAACCAAACAGGATGGAACAAGAAAAGCCCGACTTGTGGCAAAAGGGTTTCAACAAAACAGCTCGTACAACAACTATGCTCCAGTAGCTAAACTAACAACTATGAGACTTATGATTAGCATAGCTGTTCAACAAGACTTATCACTGAAGCAATTAGATGTGCCAACTGCATTTTTAAACGGAACACTAGATAGAGATGTGTATATTAAATGTCCACAAGGATTAAAATTAGAAGACGGAAAAGTACTCAAATTAAAGAAAGCATTATATGGGTTGAAGGAAGCACCCAAATGTTGGAATCACAGGTTTCATGATTACATTTCAGGGAAAGGATATATACAGTCAAAATATGACTCTTGTTTATACCGTAAAGGTCACACCTGGATTTTATTGTATGTCGATGACATCTTATTACTCGGAGAAGACAGTAAAATAATATGCCAACTAAAGAAAGAATTTAATGTGAAAGAATTAGGTGAAGTGAAAAACTATTTAGGACTTGAAATAATAAGAAAGAAGGACCGAATGGAAGTGAGACAAACAGAAATGATACACAGACTTTTAGAGAAATTTAACATGCATGATTGTAAGAAAATTAACACACCAATGGAAGTAAACTACAGTGCTGATACCAACCTAGACATAATTGATGTTCCTTTTAAGGAATTAGTTGGTTCACTACTCTACATATCAACAAATAGTCGACCAGACATCACTTATGCAGTTTCTTATTTGAGCAGATTTTTGGACAAACCCACAGCGGACTTATGGAAAGCAGGTAAGCGAGTCTTACGTTATCTTAAAGGAACACCTGAAAAGGGGCTGCAGTATAAAAAGTCAAAAGATCCTGCCAAGCTTCTAGCGTACTCCGACGCAGACTGGGCGGCAGACAAGAGTGATCGCAAGAGCACCAGTGGCTGTGTCATCTATCATGGTGAGAATATCCTGGTTTACTAGAAAACAAACATGCACAGCTCTGTCAACAGCTGAGGCAGAATTTGTCGCAGGGGCACATACAGTGAGTGAGCTCATGCATATTAAAGGTGTACTCTCAGATTTCTCAATTGATGAATCAAGTATTTCTGTGTGTTTATTGATTGATAACCAAAGTACTATTAAATTAATACAGAATCAAATAAACAGTAAAGCGTCAAAACACATTTCAATTAAATATCATTATATTAAAGACATAGTAAATAAGAAATTAATATCAATCTCGTATGTACCAACTGATGAAAACATATCTGATATTTTTACCAAAGCTTTACCTGTTATTAAACATGTGTATTTTACTAGTAAGCTAAATTTAATTTAAGTTTTCTTTTGCAAGTTGTATAACTTCAATTTCTTTCGTTCTAAACTTGAGGGGCTGTGTTAAGATTATCTCTGTTTAACTTATGAATATACATGTCGATAGTGCTGCCACCACACAATGTTCTTATGTAACTAAATAACCTGTGTCTAGTTTTCTTGTCTGTACCACCACTATTCTATGGCTCTCTCTCTGCTAATAAAATGAAGAACTAATCAGGCCCTTTTATTTATAACTAAAGTTTTAATAGACTTGTCTGTGTCCGCTGCATATACCGTGATATCGACGCGTGTAGATATGTCGTTGTCATAGTTGGAGAGGGAACAAATTCGCAACTGACGAAATACAAAACAATTACACATAATATAACAATAAATACACGGCACCGGAGTTATCACTATCGAGTGGCGTGGAGAAGGCTTAGTGCTTGTGCTGAGTCGATATCGAAAAAGTTAGATTTTTACAAAACTTACAAGCACATAGGTACACCGAGATTCCGAATCATGTGCCTAGCTAGGGCTTGAAGGCGCTGGCACGTAAAAAATATAAAGTGTATTCCACTGTACACCGTTAAATTGTCATCTGTTATGCCCTGTAGTCCTTTTCCAATTTGTGTACATTAAATTCAACATATTTTTCCATTAACGCAAAAGTTCTCGAACAAGTGCGACTACGGAACATATCTATACGCCAGTATATAATTAATCTAAGCCTCAAAATTGTGTACCTCTTAACCTTCGATTTGTTCGACTGGAAGATTCTTGAGTGCGATATCTAGTTTGGGGGACGAGTTAATCCGTGGCAGATAGCAGCATCACCTCGTTGTCGAGCCTTTCCAAACGGTACGTTGATCCGTCTGGCATATGACGCACCAGGTCGTCGGTGAGCTGCACGCGGACGCCTCGCGGGCCCGATACCAGCACAGTCTCGTATTGCTGTGTAACAAAAAGTATATTAAGGAAATTTATCGCAGTGTGGACTTTAATGGGCACCAGGTCGTCGGTGAGCTGTACGCGGACGCCTCGCGGGCCCGATACCAGCACAGTCTCGTATTGCTGTGTAACAAAAAAGTATATTAAGGAAATTTATCGCAGTGTGGACTTGAATGGAAAACAATCCTCTGGCTCATTACTTGCAATGGGCGTAGAAGCAGGGTTCGATATTGGGGCCTTTTCTGTTCTTTATCTACATAAATGACTTGGCTTACCTTGTGAAGGATAACCATGATATATATATTTTAATACATAGGAAATCGCACATAGCGCCATCTACTCCCAAAGTAAGCAAGTATTACACGTGTGTTATGGGTCACTAGACCACTGATATACATACTTAAATATACTTTTTTATGATATATACATATATAGATACACCCATGTTCACGCACACAAATATTTGTCCCGCGCGGGAATCAAGCCCGCAACCTTTGGCTCCGCAGTTGGGGTCTCTAACCACTCGGCCATTCAGTTAGTCAATAGTATTGTTTGGAGATGACATCTTACGTTTGTTTAAAGTTAAATAGCAACGCATTTCTGATTATGCATATAGTGCTACATCAAAAGTAGTAAAACTAAATATATTATAAATTCATTAAACAACATTGAAGTAGAACATTGCGACGTTATCGGCTATCAATTTTTAACAATCGATTATTCCTTGAAAACCCATTATTAAATTTGAAAATAAAATTACGAAAATGTTCCAAATTGTCTCTAATTTTCATAAAAAAACCGTTAAAATGTAATAACAAAATGTTTGGTTGGTGCCCATTGAATGAGTATTGTTACTACAGTGTTTCTAAGCTCCAACGGGGTCTTCATATAATTATCTTTCAAATAAACTTAGTTTCGTAATTTTGCGCAAAAAAAAAAGTTTCTTTCAGTTATTTCCACAGTATTATTTTGTTCTGAGATAGTGTTGCTGATATCAATAATATTTTTCTTCTACAATCGAGAGATATTCATGCTATATAAAAAATGGGTCCTAGAGATTCACTTAGAAATAAATTCAATGAAAATATAATGACACAGACATTAAACACACACATGTGAGTGAAAGGGATGAACGACTTAACCGTTTTCTAAAATGACATAATAATAATAATACATGGGACTTCCCACACAGCGCCATCTAGTCCCAAAGTAAGCAAGTATTATGCTTGTGTTATGGGTTACTAGACAACTGATATACATACTTAAATATGTTTTATAATATATACATATATAAATATTTTTGCAAAGACACCACATACATATAACAACCACGACCCGGTACCAGTATCAATATTCATCATACAAATACTGACCCGACCTGGGATTCGAACCCGGGACCTCCAGCTTCGTAGGCAGGGTCGCTACCCACTAGGCTAAGCGGTCGTCAGATATAAATATGAGACAAAACTATTTAAGTTAGCGTAATATTTTTACTTACATTCGTTGTGTAATAATTTTTGGGTCACGTGTCTCTGAACAAATACCGTCACATGGCACCTCTAACCTACCCGATTCTCTGCGATAATGACTGTACATAAGACATACGTTAGCGACCACGTCTTCCGATGGTCTTTGGTTATATCGATAGTTGTACTCGTTGGTTCGCTCAACTGCTCGTTACGTTGCTGCGGCTGCGGTAACAAAGTCCGTAGTTTGTGCACCAGCTCTCATGCCCGACACTCGTTCAGATAGAGAACGTTGTAGACGCCTGAACCGATCGCCGACACGTAAACCGTGAGACGGGGCTCGATCCGTCTGTGGATATGTTGAAACGTGTTGATAGTAAATGGTTAATTCTACACAAAATACTTATGTATTGTGTCATTATGGATAAATAGTAGTCCCTTAAGTGTATGACACTAGACCAATATAAACTAAAAAAAATTGGAAAAAAATAAATAATAATTTCGGTTATTATTTCTTACTATAGACCACAAAAGTACTAATTGACTAGAAGTCTTCTTCCGCGTTTACTACCGTCTAACCGCTCATACTCTAGATAGCTGGCGCAAGATAGCGAGTTTCAGTCTGGGAGGGCCCCGCACGCCGGTATTCATATCCGCGAAATAGTGTTTGACATTTTTGATACTGTGCAGTGACATTTTTTACTCTGTTAAAACCAAAAGCTGGTGTCGAATTTATTTATTCTATGCTATACACTCTATGTGCAACAATTTTGGTGAAATAAAAAAAATATGCTAAATACTTGGCAGTTAGGATAAAATAGAAAATTATCTATCATGACTTAAACGTTACTTTTTGAAAAAAAAAAAAATGCATTTCATAAAGCAAATTTTTCAAAAAACTATTAAGAAAATGCCCATATTACTATGTAATTTATCATTTATTATTATTCTTTATGATACTAGTATCAAACCATGCAGCCGTGGTTCGAACCGGGGCGTGTACCAATGAATTTTTTGGACTTAAGTATAGTTCGCCTCAAACTTTATGGCGGATCGGAATACAACACTACAAGCGTGCTTGCGCAGGTACAGTCATATTCCCCTAGCTCCACTGCGTCCCGTTCACCTAAAACTGGTTACTGCGATGCGACTTGTGCCCATGTTCAAATCCGCCATAAAGTTTTATTGAAACTGTACATAACTATCACTAACTCCGTGCCTAAGAGACCACGTTAAGCCGTGGTCCCGGGTGCCATCAACAGATGGCAGTCGTTAAATTCCACCAATCCAAAGTAGAGTAGCGTGGTGGATTAAGCTCCAAGCACCCTCAAGCAAACAAGGGGGGGAGGCCTAAGCCCTTGCAGTAGGGTATAATTGGCTGGTGGAATCAAACAATTCAACAAAAATATGGCTCTAACTCAAAAGGCGGGCTTGCTAGGGCTGTTGACATTTCACTATTAATAGTCAATTTCAGATTTTCTAACTTCATAAAATCCTTTGTTTAATGAAGCAAATCAACATGAAAATATTAAGTCGAATTTCCTCCAAAATATAAGTTTAGTAAAAAAATATGTTTTTTTTTTCCATAATTTTTGTATGCAATTTACTTGCTAATAATTGGTTACTGAATACAAAAATTATGGAAAAAAACCTTATTTTTTTTTCAGTTCTTTAACCTTTTCTAGATCCTTTAAATTATTTAACACACGATTTATTTGCTTTTACAATATTGAATAATTTTTCATGGCTGGTTGACGAAATGTTATATGTATATTTAGAAATATATTTCTGAATGGGTCATGAAACAAGTGAAATATTTCGGCCTTCGTATAGAACCAAATATTGACAGATATGTAAAAAAAATTACGAATTTTCTACTCTGGAAGCTTCTAGGCGTCATCTGGCACCAGAGTGTTAGTTTTATACAGTCAATACAAAGCGTACGCAAGCGCAGTGCGGTTGAGGGACCTGACTTAAGTGCATTGCGTACTCACTTGACGTGCAGCACGTTGAACAGGCGTATGCCGTCGGCTAGGCCACATATCTCGATCAAGTCGTTGCGTGACAACCTGAAAAAGCAAAACAGTTCATCATAACCAAACTTCAGGTTAAATCTACGTCGGAATGATATAAACAACCGATTATAATGAATACCAGATATTCGACCTTTTTGATTTATTTACACCTGTATGCTGGTATATCGTACGTCGGTGTAGATCACGGTAAACTTTACGGCCGGTCCGAACATAGGCTGTAGTACTGTCGATTAGATTTTAGGTGAAACAGTCGGAAGTCGGGGTGCTGTACTGTCCTAAACTTGCATTTCCCTCGTGCTCAAGTCGGCCATATAAGCTCATGCTTTAAACGTCGCTAATTCCCAGGTGTGTGGAAGGCAGGAAGGGAGGGAGAGCATGTCTATACATGTATGAGCTTCATAATTTTAATTTAGCCATTCTAATTTAACTTCAAGACAAAGTAATAAGATTGTTCATTTAATTTGTTGACACTAGCGATTCTTGGCGTTCATATATAAATTCTATTACAGGCGCGCTATTAAACTGTAGCAACCAAGCAGCCAAGCACCTAACTATTGCTCTACAATACAACAGTCATTAAAGGACAATTAATTGCACTGGTAGAGTTCAAATAACTCGACAAGTCATATACCACGAAAGCCAAAATTCAAAATTCCAAAATGGCGGATCCAAGATGGCGACTAACATAACGTGGTGTCGCGTTATAAACAAACGATTTTTTTTTCTTCTATGCTTTAAGGAAGTCATTAACCTTCACACCTATGATATTTGTGTGTAGATAGACTAATGAAGAAATGTACCACATGGACACATTAATTATTACATTGCATTAATTACATTTCGCATCATACGGCATGACGGCATTTATTTCTTGAATAATATCGCACTGAATGGCAACTGCGCACAACTCTTTCATACGCGTATCCGAGCGACACTAACCGAAGCTGTAAGAGCGTATCTACCTACTTTCCTTATTAAATATCATCAGTATGAGTCCCTTAAGGGGCTAGAATCTAATGAGGCAATTATTCCTAATACTTAATAAAGATTTTATATATTTTACACTAATTGATAAATTAATGGTCGTTAAAATCCACCAACCCGCACTGGAACAGCGTGGCGGATTAAGCTTAAATCCTCCCCACCCTGGGGGGAACCCTAAGCTCCTGCAGTGAGGCATTAATTGGCTGGTGGAAGTGGATGCATTAACAGAGGTCAAAGAACTTAGAAAACGTCATTTACCTCACCCGGCACAAAGTCCTATATGCCGAATCCAAGATGACGGGTCTTATACTGACACATATTATCCTAAAGTATTCTTACTATTGGTATACATGAACCTAGGAATACCCGAACTAACTACCGATGCACTCCTAGTATGTCAACTTGCTATGTATGCACGCATCAATTGAATACACTTATACCACAGGAAGTCTAACCCGATCGCTAATAAGCTGCAAAGTTCCACTCACACATACTCACGCGGCGGTCATTGCAGTGCTTCATCGGTTGTTCAGTGACAGGGATTCTAGAGATTATATTACGCCTGTGACTGTGATATCGATGAAATTGTGCTTTTAAAAATACTCACCGCAACAAATCTGATCCACTATAGTCAGAAAAGGTGGGCGCGTGTTGCGCAAATCTATGCACTGCAAGTCATGCTTGCGTTTCGGCCGCGGTTGCATCTTTTGATAGGCCCCAATTCTGTATAAAGACAAACATCCAAACAATCAAATCGACAAAATAATAAACCTGTCAACAATAATTACTAAATGTCAGATCTCAAATAGGTACGTGGACATTTTTTGTGGCAACCACTTTAGTGCGTTTGTCATTTCTTCGCGTCGTAACAAAGCAACGAAACGACACGATTTATTAGACGGAGATAGCTAAAGAGAAATGCCATAATCCCTTCCTTACCGAGGGATCGACCCGTGTCGGATCTCAACTCTAAACTTAGTCATACGCCGAACGAGGCGGCGGCGGCCTTCACGTAGCGCCTGTCAAAGGCAACAACGCACCGAAGCGTCATCAATACGTCCAGTTATCGTTCATGTCAAACTATATACACTCTACGGAGTATAGGTTGAGGAGTCGTTTAGCCGATCGGGCTGCACCTTCTGTGTAGAATTTCCCACCCGGCTTTACCTGCGTGGAAGGTTGGGTGCGCAAGTGTCCGTATGCAGATTCGGCCCTCATTAAAAAATAATAAAAAAAGAACGCATGTTACAGTACTACGCACGGATCGTTGCCGCTCTGAGTTGCCTGCGAATGATTTTATGCGCAAGTACAGCCACGCGGACAGCAAGGAGTAGTAGTGAGCTCTCCTTCATCTCTATTTTATGTTATTTTTTTTTTTCATTCATTCAATAATAATACATGGGACTTCCCACACAGCGTCATCTAGTCCCAAAGTAAGCAAGTATTATGCTTGTGTTATGGGTTACTAGACAACTGATGTACATACTTAAATATTCTTTATAATATATACATTTATTAAATATTTTATGTTACTGCGACGCTTCCTGTTAATAACTTCACAGCGGCAAAGATCCGGCGGATATTACTGTACACGACCATTTCGACCTGGGGGTGATCGACTAATTGCATCGACCGCAGTATTTCCGTTAACTTCCAAACAGACGTCCACGAAATTGTAGCTGGGGGAAGGGTCCCAACGGAGCACACAGCACAATCCATTTCGACTTTTGGTGATTAGTGCTCGGATGCTATCGATAGTTACAGTTCCAATCAAACTTTATGGCGGATCCGAACATAGGCACAAGTCGCGTCGCAGTAACCGGTTTAAGGTGTAGCGGGACGCAGTGGAGCGAGGGGTATATGACTGGTAGCTGCGCAAGCACGCATAAAGCGTTGTATTCCAATCCGCCATAAAGTTTGAGATGAACTATACCTACCTACTAACTATCGAAAACTGTCAATAGTTGAACATACTATTGATACTATCGCATAAGAAGGTTATACAGAACGTTATGTTATTGTTTTAGCAACGTAAAACAATACCGTATTTAGGCATTCGAACGTTTCATTGTATTGTATACTATATAGCTTCACGTTTAAAAAAGTAAAAAACAACAAAATCGGCTTTAGCCGCGTCAGAGAATCATATACCTACGTTGTAGCCGTAAAACATAGCCTATTACTTTTACAATCATAAGAAACATGTAAGAAACATTTAAATAGTCACAGTGTCACATTAGAAAAGAAGAAAGAGTGCAGATCTTGGGGTTTTGTGACATAAAAAAGAAGAAATGAAAAGAAAGACGTTGTTCAGAGAATGTAAATATTCATTCGGACCTAGTATTCGCAGATACGGTTTATCTTCATATGAGTTAATTTTAGTAGGTAATTGTCAAGTCAATACACGAACTGTTTTACTTTCAAGCTCTTCATATACATAATGTTCGCGACGGCGAGCGGACGGCCGAGCTACAATCGCCGCGTACAGATAGCGAATACGCGATAGAAATTCATAATCGAATAGCATGCAAATTAGATAGTTTATAACGTTAAAAATGGTAAAAAATGAATAAAGATGGGCTATAGTTGCGTTTTCCTTCCCTTCCACTACTAGTACTTGCTGAGAAATAGGGAAAAACGTGGAAAGTCCGTCCATCGAGGGAAATCGGCTCTCGTTAGAGTACTGCCGCGGAGGCGTAGCGAACGGCCAATCGGAGCTCTCCATGTGATATTGCCTTCCGAGGGTGCCTGATTCTCGATGGCTCTCGTTTGGTCTTGCCCTCGGAGGGTACCAAAATTAGCTGAAAGAACTCTGATTGGTCAACTGAAAACAGGCGCGAAAATCGTGAAACCGCGCCAAACCTCCGCGGGAAAACAGTACCTAACGAGCACATAGAAATTATATACAAATCATGAATAAAAAGGGCGGACGATCCACGGTATCGACACTTCACTTCAGTACTCTGTTCATACGCGACTACTTCAAGAGATAGGACCATATAGGTCATAGACAGCAAGTGCTAGAACTAGTGGGCGGGAAGCTCTGCCCAAATCGATACTGGCATTTTGTATCAACCCCGAAGAAACCAGCACCCAGTACAAACGTCGCCCACCGTGCCTAAGTATAGTGGCAGGTTCGACGCGTACATTATCTGATAACAAAATTACATTCGGTTGAAAAATTTGGAAATTATAAGAAATTTAAATTTTATCTCTGTCTTTTTTTGCAAAATGATATTTAACATTATTTTAAATGGGCTGACGTCACATAAATACTCCGTGCAGTATTGCCCTATCTCTCTCTAGCAGGACATTTTAATCATGCATAACTTTGTTTTTCTTATTCTTCTTCACAAATTCTTTCACTTTTTTATTTATGACTATAACAGTGAAAGAATTTCAAAAAATAAATCATTACTAACAAAGTTATGCATGATTAAAATGTCCTGCTAGACAGAGAGGGCAAAACTGCACGGCGTATCTATGTTACGTCAGCCCATTTAAAATAATGTTAAATATCATTTTGCTAAAAAAAACTAATGCAAGTACGAAATGACTAGAAGCTCTCTTCTGCGTTTACGGTTTAACCACTCATTTTCTAGCTAGCTCGTGTAAAATGGCGAGTTTCAGAGAGCAAGGTCCCCGTGCGCCGATCTTCACCCCAGCGAAGTGCTCGCGCGCCGGTCTTCAACCCCGCAAAATTGCGTAATGTCATTTCGATACTGTGAAGTGACAATTATGCATGGATGTATCAATAGGTTCAGGATAGTGCACTCGGCTTTGCGAAACGAGATGATAGCGAGGTCCAAGTCCCTTTGTCTCTTTTCTTCTAGGGTGACAATAATTCATTTTCATTCTTATTTTTTTTCTTTTCCCATCTTGACTTTTGTTGCTAATACTCTATAAGTAGAGATAGTATAACTAGAGTGGCAAGTTCTACAAAACCCTGTATGTAACTTTTGGGCATGGGAGAAAAAAGGATGGAAAACAACTGTACCCATAGACTGTACAGTTCGCCTCAAACTTTATGGCGGATTGGAATACAACGCTATAAGCGTGCTTACGCAGGTACAGTCATATACGCTTCACTCCACTGCGTCCCGCTACATCTGAAACTGGTTATTGCGACGCGACTTGTGCCTATGTTCGGATACGCCCTAAAGTTTGATTATATCTATACCATAGTATAAATCAAGGTACTCTTACACTCTGTCTCTTTCAGTTGAGGCCCGCATTTCGGACTGGCTTGCTTACTTTCTTTTACATTATCTATATGAGAAGAACAGGTAGATTGACAAATAAAATTCATTCATAAAGTGACAAAATTTATTGTTTTTCAATATAGTACAAGTCACAAAGACTTTGAAGGTAGACAATTAAAAGATAACAGTTTAAATCACGTACCCATGCTGAGTGTTCTTTCACAATGAAATAAGTAGTCAATTCTGATTATAAATGTTAAATAATTTTGATTCAGTTCACTAACAAGTAGCCTATTTACATTGATATACCAATAATATTACGATGGGCTGTCCGCGTTCTAAAGTAATAACGCAATAAGTCCACCAACCGGCTTTTAGTTGGTGTAATGGCTTAGCGCCGAATAAACGTGCGCGATGCCGACTTGTGTCGTAAAAATTTGTAAAACTACTCGTCAAAGACGCAAAAAAGAACTGAATATCGTATTTGCGGTAAGTAAACATTATAATTTAACATTAGTTTATGCCTGCAGACGGTTATTCGATTATTTTTAATTTAATTTGAACATTATCATGATTTAATTCTCATCACATTCCCGTAAACAGTGTGACACGTCCGACCCGTAATAAGTATTTTCATGCACTGACGCGCACAACGGAGCTGGGCCGTGGCCATATCAGCTTACGCACGTTGCGGACGCTTTTTTTCGCTTTTGGTTACCGACTATAAATCCTTATCATTAATTGTTTAATATGATTTGTTAAATCAAGGCCTATTTACTAACATGAGTAACCTTGTATGGACCAGCGGCATTGTTATTTATTTTCAGCGGCCATCATTTTTTTAGCTACTACTTTGTAGTGCTCCTTATAATTAACACATCTATAAAATAAGTTTTGCTGTAAATAATATCGAACCGTAGCTATAGCTTTCAATAGTGTTATAAGACAAGAGAACGACGCCACTGCTTGCAAACTTTGTATGGAGCAGTGCGGTCTTTTTTTTGTAGCGGCCATCGTTTTGTTTACTTATTTTGTAGCGCTACCTAAAACTAACATATATATAAAATAAGTTTTGCCGTAAATAATATCAGAGCTTAGCTATGGCCTTTCAATAATGATATAGGGCCGCCAAAATTGAAAACGACGCCAACTTTACTTATACTCATTAGGAATAATGTCTTTGTGCATTTGAAGTTGTGTCACATAATTTATATCATAGTTATAGTAAATATTTTTTTAATAATTTAATTAGTAAGTACCTACTTAATTTGGTATTTATTATGAATCGGTAGATTTTTCGTGTTGAGGTATTCTTTTAAGTAAATGAGTAGGTAACAAGTTTGAAAATTTAACCTCCCAAGGCCCAATGTCTGTTATAAAACACAAAGTAATGTTTAGCATTGCAACCCAAACATATAAGTACGAACATATTTTTAAACGCCCAATGTATATTAGATACAATATACATTTTAGTTTTTGGTAGGTAAGTTTTAAATTTCCGCGCTCATTGTATTTTCCTCTGAACAATGTGATTGGTCGACTCAGTAAAAGACGTTGGACAGCTGACATTTAGAAGAAATTCATAGATTACCAGTCAACAGTCGCCATTTTAATAATAATAATCATTTATTTAATTTTTAACCATGGGTTCAAGACACGGCATAGCAACTACGAACGAAGCTGAATTAGCGGTTTTTTATAGTAAAACGTGCCATCTATCCACTAGGTTGGCAACTAAAACAGAATGGTAGTTTGTTAGTTTTGCTATATTAAGTGAAATAAAAAATTAAGAAAATTCAAAAATAAGTCAAATAAAGTATAAAATGTCAATGAACACATGACTTTTTTATTTATTTAATTATAGAAGAGTCTAGCAAACATATACCGAATTACCGATGCAACATTAGAGTAAATAATAAGCACTTTTACATTAGTTTTATTCGACCATTTGTTTTACATAGAAACACCATAGAATATTATTATTTCTGTATCTAGCAGCGGCACAATCTTTGCTTCATTCGTTTGAGTCTTATTACAGTGATCTTAGTAACCTAGCTAGCATATGATTTAGACGCTCTTAGGTGATCCTAGGAGTTTGGACCTTATATTTATTACAAAGTGATTATCAGTGAACTTCAGTCATATCTCAGAATACTTGCTGTGTATCTGGATGCTTGTGGTAATGGTAAGTATATCTAATTTAGTTCATTTTATATTCTTTTAGTCAAGGGACCTTTTATTTCAAAATTTCTTAATATATTATAATAGTAACTTTCGTAGATTACTAGTGATAAAACTAATTACCTACCTACACTACAACATTTTTGGTACGGCTTTCCAAAACTACCACCCTAGACGTGTTAATAATAATTTAGGGGATGGAAGGACGAGGACAGAAAACCAACTTTCAGAATTTTCAGGAATGCGGAAATGTGAAAAAAAACCAAAAATAAAAACGGAAAACTACATACCTGTTACTACAGACATGAATTTGCTCCTTGTATTGACATAATCAAGGGATCAACTATTGAAGGAGGGAATAGACTTCAACATTAAAGTGAATTGAAAATAGTAAATACGTTAAGAATTTCCTAACCTACCTTCAGTAACAATTGAAAATTTGAATTGCATGGCGCTCGGCGGCCGCTCCCGCGGCACGCTCGCTCCCCTCGCGCGTTTTTTATGTTCCTAATGGATTCGGACCATCAATTGTTGGAACAGTAGTCGAAGTGCCCATATATTCGGTTTTATTGTATATTTTTTTAAACCGAACCTACCTATTGATTGAGAAATGGCGGGAAAGCAACCTACCTTAACCGAATTTCTTTTAATCGTTCTTTTATGTACTAAATCTAAATAGTTGAGACTTATTAAAAGAGTGGCTGGCCATTTAGTGTTAGTTTCAAGTGTTTTGAGTTTGAAGGTTATCAAAAATGTCTTAGTAGCAGGTATGTATTACTCATTTTTAATTCCGCCTTTTTTCGTATTTCCGCATTTCTAAAAATTCTAAAAGTGGGTTTATTCTTTTCACCTCGCTCTCTTCTTTCTTATTATTAATACCCTTAAGGTGGTAGTTTTGGAAAGCCAACCCATATTTTTTTATCCATGGATAGCACCAATGTCTATAAGCAGTTTATTTAGTACTGAGCTAGATTCTGAAAGGAAAAAAAAGCATTATGTTTTCTTTTTTTTTGCTGAGATAATTGTACCAATAACAGTAAAATTTGCTTAGAATTTATTTTATAAGCATGTTTTTTTAGGTCTGGGCACCTTTACTTATTTTGGGTTTTATTTTCAGATATTCCGTTACATAGGTTCCCTAATCGAGAAATAAACAGATTTAATACGTGGATTTCAAATATTGGTGGTGAATTAGCTTTGTTGGACATCACTAATACATATGACAATAGACATGTGTGTCATAACTACTTTGAGGATATTCATAAATATCCCAAGAATAGACTTAGCAAATTAGCAACTCCTGTGCTACACTTACCAGGTAGGCAAGGACAAAGACTCGGTGGAATAGAAAATGTTACTAAAGGAAGTTTTTACATGTCTGTCTAATTTTGGAGCTACTCAAGTGAATCTAGAGCTAAGTGGAGTTGCCGTCACTGGAGAGGCTACTATTAAGCCAACATTTTGTAATGCTCAAGTCAATGTAGAGAAATCCAGTTTAGTGTTGATATCAGGGCATCAAAAATCACTCCCAAAAAAGTCTATCAAAACTCAAAATGACACAAAATCATGTGATCCGATAAGAAAGAAAATGAAAAAATCCAAAGGGCCTCATATAACATTATTACAATTAAAACAGTACAAAATACCTTTGAAGCAGTTGAAAAAGTGCGAGGCAGAAAAAATCAAACTCAAAAGAAAATACCTTGCTGCAAGAAAGCTTATGAAAACAACAGCTTTTCGTATAATGTGCAAATGTATGTCGCCTACTACAAAAATATTTTGCCAAATGCAAATGACTCAATGTGGCAAAAAAAGCAAGGAAGGCGTTTTACATTAGATGAAAATTTTTTTAGCACTGTCCATTTATAAACCTTCACCAAAAGCATACTGCTTACTCAGCAAGTTGTGTGTTATGCCGAGTAAGAAAACACTGCAAAATCTACTTCATTCTTCATGAGCCCATTTTTACCACACTGCAGGGGCTTAGGCCTCCCCCAGGGTAAGGAGGGGGGCCTGAAGCTTAAGTCCACCACGCTGCTCCACTGCGGGTTGGAGACTGCAAAATCTACTGCACAAAGTTAACTTGAAGGCTGGTATTAATGACGTTATTTTCGAAAATTTAAAAAGCAGAGTAGATAAGATACCTAAAAATCACAAATATTGTTCACTATTGTTTGACGAGATGGTGACTAGACCAGGTGTTTTTTATGATAAAAATAATGACAAATTTACAGGATTTGTTGACAATGGCTCAAAAGTTGAAATCGTCATGCGATCATGTGCTAGTATTCATGGTGCGAGATATATTCAAAAAATATAAACAGCCTTTGGCATATATTTTTGTAGTGGAAGTTCAAAAACACTTGAGCTCAAGAAGCAAATAGAAACAATAATAGTGAGACTTCAGGAGACTGGATTGAAAGTTGTGGCCACAGTGTGCGACCTAGGCACATCAAATGTGGCAGCTATTAATTACCTCATATAACTAGAGAAAAAAATGTAAAAAACAATCAAAGTTACCCAGAAATCAAGGATAATAAAATTTTTCCCATATACGATCCACCTCACTGAATTAAAGGGGTAAGGAACAATTTATTAACAAAAGATCTTCAGTACACCATGAAAGGGAAGGAACGATTAGCAAAATGGAGTCATCGTTATATAATAAATCTCCCGGATACTAAGGCGTTAAACTAGTACCCAAACTAACGGTTCACCACGTACTGCCCGCGTTAATACCGAAAATGCGCGTAAAGCATTGCACACAGGTGTTCAGCAAATCGGTTGGTGTAACGCTAGGTTTCATGCTGGAACTTGGAGCTGTTGAAAAAGAAACCACAGATACAGCAGATCTTTTGATATTTTTTGATGACCTCTTCGACAGCGTGAATGGCAACTACAGTGTACTACAAGGAGGAAAAATTTATAGAACTGCTGTAACAACAACCTCACCTCACCACAAATTGTGGAATTACAGTTTAAAAGTGTTAAAATCCATGAAATTCAAAAATGCTAAAAATCAAGGAGTAGTGCCTTCTTTATCAAGCTGGATTAAAACATTAGAAAATTTTAAAAAATTAGTTAAGTATATGTATAAGGAGGGCAACACATCCTTATTGCTGCGTAACCTAACACGGTTACAGCAATATTATACCTACTGCATCTGCATTTGAGACTGCCTTTAAAACTCTATTAATTAATAATATTTCGTCTCCACACTCAGTTAGCTCAAATTGTGAGAAAGA
Source organism: Luffia ferchaultella (assembly GCA_949709985.1). Classification (NCBI taxonomy): domain Eukaryota; kingdom Metazoa; phylum Arthropoda; class Insecta; order Lepidoptera; family Psychidae; genus Luffia; species Luffia ferchaultella. The sequence goes on from OX453269.1 coordinate 5,746,786, forward strand.
TGACAGTTTTTGTCTTCAGACCTAAAAAAATATTTATCAACAACAGCTGGAGGCAATACTACAACAGCTGAATGTGTAAACGAAATTGACAGTGCCCATATACGTATGGCCCTTTTCGATACAGATGAGCTTTTAAAAAACACAATGCCAATGAGCATAGAAAAAAGCGAGCAATAGGTTATTGCAGTGGTTGGATAGCACAAAGGGCAAAACAAGATATTTTTTAAAAATTGCTTGATTTGTCAAAAAAATTTGGAAGCAGAAGAGCTGCAAACCTTCCACGAATTTATTTAAAAAGAAAAAAAATTGATTACAAAAATGGTTAAGCTATCCGACCAGAACACTATTTGATTTTTTCGCCCAGGTAGAAAATATAACTATTGAAATTTTAAATATAACATTCTTGAATTGCTCAATGCATAAAGACTAATTATGCAAATACTTAATAAATAAAAGTACAATGTTTTTTCTTAAATAACTGGGCCAAAGACACAAATAATACATTAACGGGAAGACTACCGCTACCGATAAAAACGACCCTATTAAAGAAAAGGCTTTTAGGCACTTAATATGAAATAAGGGCAGAAAAAGAAAAGACGAAATGATCAATTAATCAATCATCAGCCCTTTTTTACCCCACTGCAGGGGCTTAGGCCTCCCCCAGGGTGAGGAGGGGGGCTTGGAGCTTAAGTCCACCACGCTGCTCCACTGCAGGTTGGGAACTGTAACGACCGCCATCTATTGACAGCGTCCGGGACCGACTGCTTAACGTGCCCTCTGAAGCACGGTGTCAGTGATATTGTGTACTTAAGTCAGAAAAACTCATTGGTACAAGCCCGGATTCGAACCATGGCCCGATGGGGCCAAATTTGAGGCAGGCTCGTTGCGCTCTGGGCTATCACGCACGACACTAGGTAACAAAATAAATGGTTTATGTTTGACTCATCACCAGATGTAGTAAAATATTACATCAAAAATAGTAAATGACCACCAAAATTAAAATCGCATTGTAATGTAAAATTATAACCAAAGGTTTTACATCTTGCTATCCTATTAAAGCAAATGACACCAAACAAATCATTGTTAACCCAAAAATAGTTAATGATTACCAAAATTATAACCACATTTTAATGTGAAATTATACCTAACCAAAGTTTTTACATCTTGCTATCCTATTAAATTAAATGACTCCAAACAAATCATTGTCAATCCAAAAATAGTTAATAACAACCAAAATATTAACATTTTAATTTAAAATGACATGCAAATATTTTCATATCACTCAGAAGCTTATTCATAAATTTCGAATCAGTTTTGTTTTCGAAATTGATCAACATACTTCTAAATAGACCATTAACCTAAACAAAACTAATTCGAAATTGATGAATAGGCTTCTGAATGGCTCGTCGCTCCAAAATAGATTATTTGAGACAGTATTTAGATGATGAGTTTATTGATCTCATAGTGCAAAACACAAATCAGACGGCAGTTGAAAAAACAGGACACAATTTGTCATAACATTTTTGACGGGGCTATCAACTACCCAATCTTAATGTATTGGGAAAAAAAATGGAGGGTAGCAATCATTGCCGATAATATGTCGAGAAACCGTTTTTTTTTGCTGAGAAACTCTTTGAAAGTAGTTTTTGATACTGATGTTACACCCGAGATGAGAGCTAAGGACAAATTGTGGAAAATGCGCCCCCTAATAGAGAGCATAGACTGGCTGCCAAAATCAAGAAAAGGATCAATGCCTTTCTTTGGATGAGATGATAATACCATTTACAGGGTCGTGTGCAATCAAAAAGTATTGTCCAGGCAAACCAAACCCAGTTGGATTAAAGGCCTTTGTACTAGCCAACCCCGATGGCACTATTTGTAATTTTCACATATATCAAGGGCAAACTACCTATCCCAATTATGAAAACTCCATCTTTGAGTTGGGTGAAAAGGCCATCTTTACGCTTACAGAAAATCTGGTGTCTGGCCATGTGATATATTTTGATAGGTATTTTACATCAGAAAGCTTGTTGGATGAGCTCGACAAAAAAGGAATCAGAGTTATGGGACAGTTATGAAAAAACGGATCCCCGCCGACGTGCGCCCATTGCTAGTTTAGGACAGAGAATTAAAAAAGCAAGGTCGAGGAAGCAGCCAGGTTCTAGTCCGAAATGATGGGCAGTTAGCCTTTACAAAATTGTAAGGCAATAAGCCGGTTTTGTTTTTATCTTCTGTAGAGGTCAATAATGACGCAGATGAATGTAGATGCTGGTGCAAGAAAAACAAAGTATACGTTACAGTTCCACGCCCCAAAGTAGTACGACAATACAATCAAAAAATGGAAGGGGTAGATTTAGCTGATCGTCTTTTAGCGGTAGGTCCCTACAGATATCGAACCAAAAAGTGGATGCAAAGATTCTTCTCATCTATGGTTGATTTAGCCGTAAGCAACTCTTGGCTTCAGTACAAAAAAGATCAAGTATCTGTGAAGAAGATACAGCAGCTGCGAGCTTTTAAAATGGAAGTTGGGCGAGACTTTTATTGATTCATATGCTTGTATTGATAGTGACCAGTCAGCAGATTCAGAAGAGGATAACCTAGATCAAAACTCACGTAAACGAACGGGGAGTAAAGGATTTGTCCCTATACCAAGCAAAAAGTTTCGTACGGCTGGGCCCAAACATTTGCCTTATCAGAAAAATCAGATAGATGTCGTCAATGCCACTACAATTTAACATCATTCAAATGTCGCACATGTAATATTAGCTTATGTCTGACTAAATTAAGGAACTGCTTTAGTGATTTCCATGCCATTGAATAGTTTTAAGCTAGATAACGAAACCTTTTTTATTTTTTTCTTACTTTTTAATTGATTTACTAAGTTAAATAGTTCTTAGAATTCAGAAGAATGTTTGAAATCATAAATTTAATATTCGTAAGGTAATGTATTAAGTACTTACTGTTCATATCTGGAGTCGTTTTCTACAAAACATTGTGATTATGTGCCATAATATACAATAAAACGGATTACAAAAAACCATGTTATATATTTATTTCTACATCACACAAACGCCCAGTGTCAATAGTAATTAACATGAGATATGGACTTAAAAGTAGCTACATTCTGTTCCTTTCTACCATTTAGTATACAGAAAAAAATATAAAAAATCCTAGATGATTATTTCACTGAAAAAAATCATAAATAATGCGGGGGCCTGAACTACATCAGAAGATAATGTATATTGTATAATACATTGGGCGTTCAGTAGATCTCCAATAAATAAACTTGGGCCTTACGAGGTTAATTAAAATACTAGAAAAACGGTAGCATTGACGTGCCCGGACCGGCATCCTTTTGTAAATTGATCGCCGCAAGGCACTACGGTTTACATATCGTTAAATTATATTATAGTATATTTTAAATATTTGAAATATTTACTATTGATACTTAATAAATTTTAACAACTCAGAAAACAAATAGTTATTCTGAAAGTAAGCACATTATTTATTTAAAGTTGTACATAGCGAACTAAGCCACAGACAATAGATAACCAACTGACAGAATGGAATCACTCTACACAGTTATAGAATAACTTGACTCCTGCTTCAACTGCGTGGATATACTTTCCAGTTGTTTTATTACATATTCAGATTTGAACTGCTCCAGGTCAAATTAGGGTCATAGAGGGCCGTCCATTAATCACATGTTTTTTTAATCCCTCCCCCACCCTGGTGATATGTGGTGAGGTTAAAGACTAACACCCGCCCCCCCACTCAAAATCACATGTATTTTTTTAGTACAAGGTATCTTGAAAATTTCAGAAATTTGTTATAATGTTTAGAAATCACGCGTTCAACGATAAAATAAATACACGTGATATCTCACTACACCCCCCTCCCTCCTTGTGATATTTCGAGATTTTTGTCGAACCCCCTCCCCCCATTACGAGCCTCACGTGATTAATGGACGACCCCTAGGAAAATATTTTCATGAAATATTTACATAATAATTGCAGCTTTTGGATCTGTAATGGACGAAATTTGTTTCTTATAATTAATTGTCTAATATTTCAAATAAAAAACTAAATATCTGTCTACATTTTTGTTACTATAAATAATAGAAATCGCGGAATGTGCAAACAAAAGGTCATTTAAACTTAGCTGTGTCTGTTCGCGCGTGATTGGTCATTAGTCAACGTGGCAACATGTTCTATGCTGAGATTGATTGATGCCACTTGTTTTATCTGTCACTGCTTTTATTTGTGTAGAAACTATACATAGCAGCTAATATATCAATTCATAAATTGTTTATCGGGCATGATTTTTTTTAAATCAAAGATAACCAGTAAAAACTTCAAAATGATGGTTCAAAGATGGTATAGTCTGTAATTTCACCTTAGTCTTCAGGGCACCGAAATCTTTGTTTTCAAAACAAAAAAATACTCTTTTAGCTCTAGCATGAACTAAAGCCATCGCACACATAAGGCAAGGTTCTCTAAATACATAAACATCATAATTTGTACACAAATATGGACCATGATCTGTCAATTCATTTATTTCATCATCGGTCATTTCCTTTTTACTTCTGAAAGGTTTAGCACCAAATTTCATATGGGCATGTTTATTTCTTAAATATTTATAAACATCTTTATTTATTCCTCTCATAGTGCATTCCGTTTCATCTTTTCTATCGTCATCCCAAGCACCTCCATTTTGGGTTTTAGCAACGTTGTCTATTGTCAACATGACGGCATGCTGCACTGGATGTATTTTTCTATTGTCTATGGATACTGCAACAATTGATTGTATAGATGGATCTACGATAATAGCTGCATTTGGATTCATGTCAGCATTATTTGCATCAAAGCTTATAATATCGAATACAATCTCCATGTAGTTTTTATGGGTTCTCAATTCTTTACTGTCAAAAAAGTTGCCGCTAAGTAATCTTTCATAGTACTTATTCGGATGAAAATTACAGGGCCATAATTTAATTGCATTTTCATACTGTTCTTTCACTTTTGGTGGAAAAGCTGGTAAATCAATTTCATTTATTTCTTCAAAAAGATTTTCCAATTCAGGTATTCTTGAACTTAAATAATCTTCAGCGGTTGTATTCCCTAAGTAATTCTTTGTAAATAATATGATTTGTTTTTTCCTAGCCCTTTTCAAATGTCGCAGTTCATTCAATGGTAACTTTTCGTTGAGTATTAAAATAGTTTTTGATATATCTTTCATATTTTTTAAGTTTCCAACGTATGTTCTTATTAAAAACAGAGGCTTAATAAAACTATCATCAATAACAGGCTTAAGATTAGAAACTGAATTTCGCAATTTGTCTATACATGCATTCATTGATATGTTAAAACTAGTTTCTGTGTTTCCTTGATCTTTTTTGGATTTTTTAAATGGTGGCTCTTGAAGTTCCGAAATTGATTTCACTTCTTCCATTGTACTTTTAACACACTAACAGCTTCTTTTAAGGTTCACCATATCTTTCCGTTAATCACAGGCTGTAAAAGTAAAATGTCACAAATTGTCACACACTCACAATTTGAACTACACTCACAAAGGAAACACTTCTAATATCATGAAGAATAAAAAGGCCAATGTTTATAATTAGGTAGGTACATAATCACCGTTCATCGCAGAAAATTTAATTTATTCACTGAGAATAATTTTTTTTATTGATCTCTGAGGCTTCAACATAAATATATTTATTTATTAAAAAGGCAATTTTAATTATTTATTAAAATATATTTATTAAATACATATATTTATCAAAATTGATACAGCCATCAGTCCAAATACGATCTTAATATGTTCGGAAAACCCGAGTGTCTTATCGATTTACTTTTGAACCAAAATTATAGACATGAATAGAAATGGAGAAGACTGCAGAGAATAATATATGGACTTCAAGAAAGAATGTATTTCAAACATCAATAATAATAATAATACTCGGGACATACCATGCAGCGCCATCTAGTCCCAAACTAAGCAAAGTATTATGGGTATTAGACCACTGATATACATACTTAAATATTCCTTATAATATATACCTATGTAGATATTTTACACTCAGACACGGAACAAACAGACATGTTCATGCACATAAATATTTGTCCAGGGCGGGAATCGAACCCGAAATGCTAGGCTCTGCAGTTAGGGTCTCTGACCACTTGATCAATTAGTTAGTCAACTCAATATGAGCAAAGGTCAAAGGTGATTATGATGATAAAATATGTGTTTGAAGTGTATGAAAGATTGTCACTATGGTTAAATATGTATAATAGAATTATTTGAATTTCCAACGCATGTGAAAGATAACTTTGTTTGTCTTCAAACATAGTGTGGAAAAATTTTAACAGTAAAAATTCTTAAATTATAACAATCAACAACTTTCTTGCCTGGTAGGTATATCACCTCAACTGTAACCTTGAAAGTTAGGCTGACCACAGACCAAAGATGCAAATTATAGATACACTGCAACAGCACAGCAAATCAACATTGTTATGATATAAATGCTACGTTAGGCCTGCACACTAAAGCAGCTTCACTTCAATCAATCAATTAATAAGATGTCTTTATCTGATTAAGACAACTTTGATAAAGCGAATATAAAGTTCAAAATTTGACATGAAATAGCATTATTTGTATGTCTAAATCAGCGCATGAGTAGTTGAAAATGAAATTTCTGATCCTACACTGTGACACGCTGCCGAATGTTCGGTGCTCGCTCGCAACGCACTCATAATGATAATGCCTGCATATACTGCACTACTTTCTGTGCGCGTGATGCCATTGATTTGTATAGATTGGTTTAATGCTCTGTTTTAGTCAAGCATCTGCGTTCTGGTCTGAGATCCGCCTTAAAAATTTAAGTGTCATGTAAATACAAAATATTCAGAAAGAAATTTTTCAATCCACTTTCAGGGTTTGTATCTACGTTCTTTGTATGATAACCTAGTTGAAGAGCAGCAGAATATGTGCACCAATACAATACAAACTTTTTGAAAAAAACTATGACACCAGTAATAACACTGTAAATGGTATTCTAAGTAGGACGTCTTATTATGAATCAATTTAGCCCATAAAGTAACAATTTGACACTTTTATGTCCCTCTAAACTGTGTTGATAAAAATAAAAATGACCGATAAAATGACTTTAGTTGGTTAATAGTGCTGGGTATATTTATTCTAGTTTGCTAAATTAAAATAAATTATAACAAGTAAACTCAGATAAAGTTAAAATCTAATGATTTGCTTTTCAAAAGCAAAAATATATGAATCTCACCTGCGACAAGGCTCCATAAAACACGGGAATCTAGAATTAGTAACAAGAACATTTATACAAGTTCCTTCATCTAAAATAACAAAACAAAACTTTTAAAAATACGATATTAATGTATCCATGATGTACCCCTTATGGTGTGGGTCACGTGTGGGTGGATTTTTTTTTTTTTTTTTTTAAATATGTTTAGGGCCTGGATTGAAGTCCTTTTAGCCGCTATTTCGTTTTTGTTCGAATGTTTAGTCAATCCTTGTTCCTATTATATGTTTTCAAGTCCAACAGTCGTTATTAAATATTCATAGAGAGGCGGGAATAACTTTGTATTCGATAAGATGTCCGTGATTTCGGTAGGCATATTTTCACAAATTTTTTCCAATTGTGTTACCAGTGTTAAGCGTTGTGTTTCAAATATTGGACATTCTTGTATTATATGCTTAATATCCGCTGCAGGGCTCTGACAATGATCACATTTATCATTTGTCTTAATTTTCAACCTGTGCAAATGAGATGGGCTTTTGAAATGGCCAAAACGCAATCTATTCATAGTGGTTATATATTTTCTTGGTACATATTTTAATTTATGGTACCATGGCTTTGGATTTATGTGATTTTGTATTTTAGCGTACCATTTTCCAGTTTTTAGAATGCTATTATTCCAATATTCTTTCCAAAAGTTTAGCGTTTTTTCTTTAACTGCTGCATGATAGTCTTGGAACGGAACGTCAAATTCAATAGGCTGTTCATTGACCCCATGACAAGCAGCAAAATCAGCTGTTTCATTTCCAGGTATATTTTGATGGGATGGAACCCATACAAAGTGGATTTCTTTAGTAAGTCTTATGGTGTATAATAATTCTTTTATCTTAGTTATTAAGTAGTTTACTTTATAATTTAAATTATTATTTTTTAAACATAATAATACACTTAGACTGTCAGTAATTATTACAAATTTATTTTGATGATTCTCACACAAGTCTCTAATATATTCTATAGCTTTATAAATAGCAAGTGCCTCAGCTGTATAAATAGAACAGTAATTACTTAGTTTATAACTAAAAGAAACTTTTACTTGTTCATCAAAAAAGGCTGATCTAACAACCGATTGTGTTTTACTTCCATCTGTATAAATTCTATAAAAACCATGTTTTTTACTTATCACTCTCAAAAAGTCATATTTATTTTCTATTTTGTGAACAGTAATATTAATATTTAAAAATAAACTATAATAAAAATTATTGTAACAGGGCCATAACCGATTTTTATAAATAGTATTTAGACTATTATTTAAAGGATATTTAAATTTTTGGACTTGGGCAGGTATACTATCTTCTAATGCTAGATTTTTTAATTTAAATCTTTCTATAAAAGCGAGACGTCTTATATGTAGGGGCATTATACAACTTTCTACTTCCATTGCATTGATAGGTGTGGAACACATGGCTCCAGTAATTATTCTTAACGCTTTGTTCTGCATAACATCTAGTTTTTTTAATAATACAGTACTAGCATTCATGTAAGCGAGACAACTGTAGTCAAAGTGACTACGCACTATGCTTTTATATAAATTTGCCAATATAACAGGATCTGCACCCCAATATGTTCCAGCTATACATCTTAAAATATTTAGTCCTTTAGTTGCATTAGCAATAATATAATTAATATGTGAATTAAAATTCAGTTTGTAATGTAGAATTACACCTAAAAACTTCTTTTCTGTAACTAAATTCAATTTTTTACCATTACACATTATGTTGTTTTGTTGAAGATCATTGCTGAACTTTTTTCTACACTTATTTTCAATTTTAGTTCATTGTGTAAATAGTTATGAAAAGAACTCAGATTTGTATTTAAATTATTTATAGCTAGATTTATATTATAGTCAGAAGCATATAGAACAATGTCATCAGCAAACTGTAGGATATTTACTGGACTATTTACATATTTACATATTTGTGATACATAAAGATTGTACAATAATGGGGATAATACTGCTCCTTGCATAGTGCCTTTATACACATGTTTTGGTCCATGTACAATACCATTGAATTTCACATACATAGTCCTATCAAACAAGAGATTAAAGATCCATTTAATTAATTTACCTGGAAGACCTATTTCAAACAAGATTTTAGCCAAAACTTCCATATTCACATTGTCAAAAGCACCCCTTATGTCCAAAAATGCACAAACGGTAGCTTTGTTACTATTTAAAGAATCCTTTATATCAGACACTAGTGATGAAAAATTATCAGCGGAACTTCTCCCTTTTCGAAATCCAAATTGACTTGCAGGCAATAAATTATTACGTTCAGCATACCAGTCAAGTCTTACTTTAATTATGGATTCAAATAACTTCCCAAGACAAGATGATAGTGATATAGGGCGATATGATTCAGGATCATTTTTTGGTTTACCTGGTTTGTGTATAGGGACAACACATTGAGTCTTCCATGAGTCTGGAATGACCATTGATGACCATAATCCATTAAATATAATTAACAATATTCTTTGAAATTTGACATGAAGTTTAGAAATAAGTAAATATGGGATATCATCAAGTCCTGGAGATGTATTTTTTTTTGATTGTAAAACCATAGAAAACTCTTCCCAAGAAAACCAATTCAATAAAAATTTGCTTGACTCATTACTTAACTGACTAAAATATAAATTTAAATTGTTTATGTCCACTTTTTTTTCAGGTGGAGAATCAGGAGCCAATTTATCAAAAAATGAATCCAACCAACTATCATTAAATGATTTTTTTAAATTTGAGACGTGTTTAAATTTTTTTACATAGCTCCATATTCTAGATACAGGTGTAGTCCTATTAAATGATTCACAAAGTGATTTCCACTTGAGTCGTTGATGTTCTTTCAAAAATCTTTTTTTAAGAGCATCCACACGTTTATACTCTATAAAATTATCCAAAGTTGGAAACTTTCTATAAAATTTCAGGGCATTTTTGCTTTTTTGTACCATGTCTCGACACTCATCATCCCACCAAGGTACGGGTAATTTAGATTTATTATTATGGAAGTTCTTTCTTATAGGAATACATTTATTTTTTAGAATGTGTAAAGATTTACAAAACTCATCATATGATTTTAAAGGATTATTTGAGTCATACACAAATTTGTCAGCTATTTCTTTTGATAAATCACAATATTTGTGCCAGTCAGCTTTTTTATATATATATTTTTCAGAATGAAAATTATTTATGTAGTTGCTGGGATTTAGTTGAATAGAGATGAGTGTCGGGAGATGATAGCTACCCATAGGATCGTCAATTACTGACCACTCACAAAATGGAGCAAGAGATGGACTAGCACACGATACGTCTATTGCTGAAGGGTTTCTATTTGGACCACCAATAGTTGTGGGCGAACCTGAATTAAGAATACAAAGATCACATTCCTCAAATATGTCATATAAACTGTTTCCTCTGGCATTTGAACTGAAGCAGCCAAAAGCAACATGGTGGGCATTAAAGTCGCCAGATATTAATATAGGTTTGGGTAAATTATTAATAATATTTTTCAAAGTTTTACTTCTGAAACGTCCTCCTCTCGGAGGGCAATATACACATAAGATAGAAAAAATAATAGTGTCGGTCTTCAGCGATATTGCCACAGTCTGCACATTCTCACAAAAAGCTGTATCAACAACAGTAAATTGGAAAAGGCTTCTAATTAAAATACCGACTCCACCACGACCGTTTTTTGCATTTTTGAAAATAAATTCATAACCAGGTATTTTAACTACACGACAGTTTTTACACCAAGTTTCATTTAAGAGACAAATATCAATTTTATGTTCATTAAGAAATTGTATTAATAATGATTTTTTACTTTGTAAGCTCTGTATGTTAAACTGCATAATACGTAAATTGTTTAAATGATTGTTATTAAATCTATCCATTAAAATCTATGTTTAATTTTAATATATCCTTGATTCTCTTAGTTGTAATTGGTTCATTGTTTTTATCATTGCTAAGAGCTATTATAGTTTTAATTATAGCATTCAAAACTTTATCATTTTCTAGTAATATGGCACTTGAGGTGTTAATAATTTTATTAGATGATGACTTGCTGTGTACAGGTGGAAATTCAGTTTGATAATTTTTTGTTACTAGTGAAGTAGTAGCTGCTGCACTTGCATAAGATATTTTTTTTTTTTTTTCCTGAGTTTTTTTAATTTTAATTGGACAATCTTTAAAAATTGCTAAGTGAGATCCTCCGCAATTAATACATTTCAGAGGTGTCTCAGTCATACAGTCTTTATAATGGTGTTCTTCAGAACACAATGAACATTTTTGGGCACGTTTACATATTTTAGCAGAGTGATTGAAACCAAAGCATTTGTAGCATTGTAAAAGAGGAGGTACATATTCAAAAACTTTAAACCTCCATAGATTTAAATATACATAATCAGGTAGACTGGTGGATAGAAAAGTAACACTTACCGTTTGTAAAGGTATTACTTCACCTTCCACCTTCTTCATGAACCTCTTAATACTAATTATTTCATAATCTGATACTAACATTTTATATAATTCGTCATTGGATACTTCAATTGGAACAAATCGCAACACGCCAATTTTTTCTATGTATTTGGATGAAATGTACGCATTCAAATTATGTTTATTGAGAAAAGACTCGTTTTTCAAAAAATTATTAGCCAAATTTGGCTGGCCAAAAACGATTGCCACTTTACTAGCATTAACTCGACTCATACGAATCATGCCCTTCACTTCTTTTTGAAACAAATTTGTCAATATTACAGGATTTTTGTTGCCCAACTTTTCATTAGGACTGGTATTCTCAACAAAAACTGTAAATTCTGTGCTCACCGACTTCTCAGGAAATAATCTTTTATAATTTTCCTTTATGTAGGTATCATATTTGCCTTTTTCCAGGTTCCCGCCTCTTTCATTTCTTTTACTTTTTAGTTTTTTTCTTTTATTTAATCCACCTCCTTCATCCTCTGTAGGATCTTCTTCCATTTTGTATGATTTTTAGTAGGTTTACACCTTTAATGAAAATTTATTTTCCAATTTATATTTGCTTAGGTTAAACTCGACCACGTTGTTCGATTTCCCGCCAAAGAATCTCTGTGGGTGGATTTCTGTCTGTGAACCACAGACTAGTGTGCACACAGGATGTTGTGATTAGATCATAGACATATATATACTAGCGTAGGAGACCAACTGACATCTAAACATCGCATGACCGAAACGGAAATGAGTATGTGTGCAAAATTCACATGTGGTTGAGCCAGTTTTAGTGATGTGCATGGGTGTTTTTTATATTATCGATAGCACGTAGTACTTTCATGATAATGTGTCGTTGAAATTACCGCGTTATCATAAGTCGAAATCGGCAATCCTATTTATTATTTTGAATCTGCTATACTACATAATTTTTGTTTTGAGTTACTTTTCCTAACTTTTAGTTTTATAAAATGACAAATCATCAATCAGTCAACTCAAATGCCATTTCCTTTACATCAATAAATATTTTTTTTTTGTTAACAGTTGATAATAAAAAAATTGCAGAAGTAAAGAAAGCGTTAACATCATTATGGAAATTTTAATATTTAGTTGAATACAAGCCAAGTATTAAATAAAACTATAAATAAACGATTTTTATTTTTAATGACAATACGTCACGTTGCAACGCATAACAACAAAATTTTAACTCTTTGTAAACAAAAAAATGAGAATGTACAAAACAAAAACATTTAGGTACAATGGAGAAGTTCATGATGTTCAAAATATACAATTTAACTCGATAGAATTGAAAGATAAGCCAAAACTAATAAAACAGTGAAAGTTTTTTTTTAAATTCGTCAATAAATGACTGAGAAATAAATTATTGATATTTATTAATTTGACGACCGCTTAGCCTAGTGGGTAGCGACCCTGCCTACGAAGCTGGAGGTCTGGGTTCGAATCCTAGGCCGGGTCAGTATTTATATGATGAATATCGATACTGGTACCGGGTCTTGGTTGTTATATGTATGTGGTGTCTTCGCTTGATACCCAAAACACAAGCTAATGCTTAGTTTGGGGCCACGACGGTGTAATGTGCACGTTATTATTATTATTATGTATTTTCGTGTGGTTTGACTGGTGGCTTCTTACTGCCCATGACGTTACATTGTCTACTCGATTGAGTGTCGCGTCGTCTCACTATACCACAAATTATGCCTTGGATGCCTTGGACTAGTCTATAATATTTTTTGTTTCTTTATGTAATAGGTAATTAAGTTTTATTTGAATATAAAAAAACAAGTTTTTGTAAAAGACAAAGTGATAATTTGCCTAAAATTGATATTTTCACTCTGATGGACTTTTTCTTCAAATCCATTTTATATTAGTGCTGAAATAAAGGTTTAGGCTCTAAAGTTGAAGGTCCTGGTGATATATCCCGGTAAACGTACGCTGACACCGATCGCTTGGTCTTCAGATTGACCTGTACAGAAATTACAGTTGGCATAAATGCTCTGACTTTAGATATTAAGTATTATTAGTATATTACTTAATATACCTACTTAGTAAGCACATATGAAAAAAAAAGAAACCCCTAACGGCACAAATTCAGTAGGTATAGATCCTTTCTTGAAAAGTCGTCGGTGATTTAGTTAGACAAAACAGTTATCCGCAAAATGTCTACTGTAAACCAAAGAATGTTTTCGAGGAGTCCCACCTGTTCTATTTAACATTTTTCCGTGTTTACATTAAAGCTGGATATTATGAAATAGTCATCATTATCAGGAAGCATTTTTTAACACCGCAGTTTCTTGGAGGAAAATGAGGTTAAACTATTGTATACAGTAGTTTTGTCATTCAAAGTTAAATTATTTACGACGTTCATAATCAGAGAACAGATAGAACGTCAGACTTTAAATCATAAATAAATAACGATTAAAATTAAATAGAGCATCAGATTTTAAATCATAAATAAATGACGATTAAAATTAATTGTGTATATATCTTATATTTTCATTTGAAAAAGTCTTGTATTTACATATATACCCTATGTGTAGTATATATGTATAGATGTCATACTTTCTCTTACAATGTGCTGCCAGGCTAAATAAACCTGACAATATGTTTAAAAACAGTTAACGACATCATTCCAGTGGAACAGGTGCAATTAGGTAATATCAAATTTACAAAATATTTATATTTGAAAATATCGACATATCGATAGATTTTGTGCAATCCCTATGCTTCATTGTTTGATTGTAATTTTACACAATATTTTTGTATCGTACACATAATTGTTTAAAATAACAAATTATTTACAAAATAAAGTATTAACCGTATACTACTGAGGTATAACCAAGTAAATTTAGGATCGCTTTTTATAAAAATAAGCATTAAGATAACAATATTTTATTGGCAGTACTTACCGGTGAAATGTCTCTTTATTTGGATTATTAACATATGTTACTGTGCAATTTAAAACTGAACACGACACCATTTTTATCACAAGAATTAATTTTCGTAGAATTCAAAACGATTATAACACAAAATAGAAAACAAAGCTGGACCTTATTTTGACAAGTGACTAATGAAGACTAAATGTGTTCAAAGGGGTTTTATGTCAGATTTTCTTGCATTTCTTTCTCGCATGTAGGATTTCCGCAAAGAGCTGGATGTCATTCGCACACTGGTGTTCCTCTCTTACGCTAGTATATATACCTTTATGGATTAGATCATGATCATAGGGTATGTGTTTATAAAAAAATCATTTTTTCCATGAAACTGAAAGGTGATTGAGTATCGTCACCCATGTGTTACCTGGCGAGAGAAAAGGACAGTGATAAGAAAGTAAAATCTATAGACATACATATACTAGCGTAGGAGACAAACTGACATATAAACATCGCATGACCAAAACGGAAATGAGTATGTTTGCAAAATTCACATGTGGTTGAGCCAGTTTTAGTGATGTGGATAGGTGTTTTTTATATTATCGATAGCACGTAGTCCTTTCATGATAATGTGTCGTTGAAATTACCGCGTTATCATAAATCGAAATCGCAATCCTATTTATTATTTTGAATCTGCTATACTACAAAATTTTTGTTTTGAGTTACTTTTCCTAACTTTTAGTTTTTTTAAATGACAAATTATCAATCAATCAATTCAAATGCCATTTCCTTTACTCCAATAAATTTTTTTTTTTGTTAACAGTTGATAATAAAAAATTTGCAGAAAGAAGTAAAGAAAGCGTTAATATCATTATGGAATTTTCTATATTTAGTTGAATACAAGTCAAGTAATAAATAAAACCATATAAATAAACCATTTTTATTTTTAATGACAATACGTCATGTTGCAATGCATAACAACAAACTTTTTAACACTCTTTGTAAACAAAAAAATAAGAATGTACAAAACAAAAACATTTACAATTTAGAAGTTTCATGATGAATATCATATTTAACTCGATAGAATTGAAAGATAAACCAAAACTAATAAAACAGTGAAAGTTTTTTTTTTATTTCGTCAACAAATGACTGAGAAATAAATTATTGATATTTATGTATTTTCGTGCGGTTTGACTGGTGGCTTCTTACTGCCCGTGACGTCACATCGCTTACTCGATTGAGTGTCGCGTCGTCGCACTGCACCACAAATTATGTCTTCGATGAAATTCCTATATTTCATCCAAGTCTATAATATCTTTTGTTTCTTTATGTATTGGATAGTTAAGTTTTATTTGATTATAAAGGAACAAGTTTTTGTAAAAGACAAAGTGATAATTTACTTAAAATTGATATTTTCACTGTGATGGACTTTTTTCTTCAAATCCGTTTTATATTAGTTGCAAAATAAAGGTTTAGGCTCTAAAGTTGAAGGTTCTGGTGATATATCCCGATAAACGCACGCTGACACCGATCGCTTGGTCTTCAGATTGACCTGTACAGAAATTACAGTTGGCATAAATGCTCTGACTTTAGATATTAAGTATATACTACGGCGTTAGTATACTAATTAATAATATACTAAGTAAGCACATATGAAAAAGAAATAAACCCCTAAAGGCACAAATTCAGTAGGTATAGATCCTTTCTTCAAAAGTCTTTGGTGATTTAGTTAGACAAAACAGTTTTCCGTAAAATGTCTACTGCAAACCAAAGAATGTTTTCGAGGAGTCCCACCTGTTCTATTTAACATTTTTTTTCCATTGTTCTCTGCTAAACGCGTTTACAGGTAACCTGGATATTATGAAATAGTCATCATTATCAGGAAGCATTTTTTAACACCGCAGTTTCTTGGAGGAAAATGAGGTTAAACTATTGTATACAGTAACTTCGTCATTCAAAGTTAAATCATTTGCGACGTTCTTAATCAGAGAGTAGATAGAACGCAGAGTTTAAATCATAAATAAATAACGATTAAAATTATTTGTGTATATATCTTATATTTTTATATGAGCACTTCTTGTATTTATATATACATAACCTATGTGTAATATATATGAATAGATGTCATACTTTCTCTTACAATGTGCTGCCAGGCTAAATAAACCTGACAATATGTTTAAAAACAGTTAACGACATCATTCCAGTGGAACAGGTGCAATTAGGTAATATCAAATTTACAAAATATTTATATTTGAAAATATCGACATATCGATAGATTTTGTGCAATCCCTATGCTTCATTGTTTGATTGTAATTTTACACAATATTTTTGTATTTTACACATAATTGTTTAAAATAACAAATTGTTTACGAAATAGAGTATTTACCGTATACTATTGACGTATAACCAAGTAAATTTAGGATTGCTTTTTATAAAAATAAGCATTAAGATAACAGTATGTTTTTGGCAGTACTTACATGTGAAATCTCTCTTTATTTGGATTATTATCATATGTTACAGTGCAATCTAAAACAGAACACGACATCATTGTAATTCACAAGATTTAATTTATGTAGTTCAGAATGAATAAAGCACAAAATAGAAAACAAAGCTGGACCTTATTTTGACAAGTGACTAATGAAGACTAAATGTGTTCAAAGAGGTTTTATGACAGATTTTCTTGCATTTCATTCTCGCATGTAGGATTTCCGCAAAGAGCTGGATGTCATTCGCACACTGTGTTCCTCTCTTACGCTAGTATATATACCTTTATGGTAAAATCACCTTTATGATATTTATATATACCGTAAAATATGGCAATATTTTAATTTAAATGTCAATAATATTTTATCTAGCAACCTACATTTCTCTAAAAAAATATACGTCAAATGAAAAAATCGCACAACGGAGCGCAGGAAAGTTTACTCTGGTTTACTCGGAAAATATGAAGATTTGCAAAAAAATATGACAGATTTCATTACGTACCTACATGTGTGCAAAGTTTTTAATTCTTTATATTGAAAACATTAATTCTCTGTATTTTTTTTTAAACGTCAGTAAAAGAATCGCTGATGAAACTAAGTTCCCATTGAAGTTACTACGAATTTGTGTTGTTAGTTTACGTTTTTATTATGGAGAACCACGATAGATCTTATAGCAATTATTTTAACAGAACATCTAGGCAAGACGAGGCTAATTGGAGAAGAGGTAGCGTGAGTTGGGACTCTCAATATCCAGACAGATATGTCAATTCTGATTATTATCCTAGACCTGATGGTAGCTTTACTCAAAGTTATAGACATGAAGACGAATTCTTTAGAAATTCTTATGAATTAGATCCAAGGACTATGGAATTCGAAAGGCTTGTGGAATTACTACACCCTAAATTTATATCAGAATATCTTAGCAAAATATTAACATTCCTTAAGAGTAACAATACCGAGATCTGTTTTCCTCACATAGCGCCTTATAAAGAAGCTTTTTTAGTCCGAATAGCCTCTGACTATAAAAATTTAGATTGTCCAGGTTTCAATGAAACTTGTCAAAGTTTAAGCCGAAATATAAAAGAGTATTTGATAAAAAACGGTAATGTGTTCATTTGGACACATTTGTATGAAAGTGGGAAAATGTCCAAAAAGTGAGTATACACACATTTTTGTTTCATTTATAGCAATATATTAAAAAAAAAACTACCAAGTTAGTTCATAGCATCTTACGGTTATATTTGGTAGAGATTTCTACCACTCTATTGAAGGTGTGTTAAATAGTAATTTAACTATGATATACAGGTCGCGCGGTGAGTTTAGATAGCTCAAACAAAATAGAAGGGGTATGCGCAGAAGTCCTTTTTAGGTATCGAAGGATGAGGAACGGAGAAAGGATAGCGCAGACAAACGCGCGGGCACGCTATTGGTCAATCAGTCGCTCATTACGCCTCATTCATTGGTCACATGCGCAAAACTACCATCTCCAGTTTAACCAACCGATCTAAACTCGCCGCGCGAATAATATATAAGCTTCAGAGAGCATGTTAAACTGTCGGTCTCGGTTGCCACCATTAAAAGGCATTAAATCCATCGACCCGCACTAAAGCAGCATGGTGGATTAGGCTCCAAGCACCCTCATATCGAGAGAAAGCCTTAGTCCTTACATGAAGAATAACAGACTGATATGAATACAATATACATTGATAAAAATGCCGAAAGTATTGTTACAAACAGTTGGTTAAACTAGCAGGTTCAGTAAGATTTTGTAAGTGAAGTCCTCATGCCTCTACTTAGGTGGTGAAACTATTGATCTTGTTTTGACAAGTAAAATTTTGAGCATGTGGCCACTCTGCCAAGTTTTACAAATAACTTTTTAATCTATACAAATAAATAAAATTGAAGTGCTTGCCATGTTCATATGTTTATTTGCAAATAGGTACTTAACTAAAACCCAAACACAGCTTTCAACATTTTGTTCTGTCTGTCTGTTTGTTCAGGCTGATCTATGAAACATGCTGAACCAATTTTAATAGGGCTTTCACTGGCAGCTCAAAAACATTTTAGAGAATATCATACATTACTTTTGTTCTGGAAATATCTAATAATCCTGTGTAAATTTTAAAAATTGTAATTATGAAAGCCATGCAGTAGTAAATGAAAGTAGCAGATGTGATCTATCTATACCAATAAATAAAATTGATTGATTGAATTGATTGATTGAAGTGTCTATCTGTAATTTCGAATGATAACTTATTATTAATCAGATATGTTTATTCAAAAGAAATTAAAACCCGAAACACACATTTAAAAAATTTTTGTCTGTCTGTTTGTCTTGGTTAATCTATAAAACAGCTGACCCGATTTTGATGGGAGTTTTGTTTGTAGATACTTGACTTTCTGAGGAGTAATCTAGGCTTCGTTTTATCTATGTACCTTACACTCACATCTTTATTGTTTTGATTTTTTTCAATATGCAGTTCAATTTATATATTAAAAATTGTTTGAAATCATGAGGTACCTATGCATCTTTTTACTCTAGAAAAAAGTGATTACTATAAGCGTTCTAGACCAAACTTTAAAAAAAATTAAAACGAATAAAAATAATATCACCTGAATATGGAAAAACCAAAAAAAATAATTATTAAATATGTTATAAAATAAGTAGAGATTAGCTGACCTGCATACCCTGTTTTGATTAATTTTTTTTCATTTTGAACTGCAGTTGTTTATTACGTTCACTTCAGAGTCAGAGACACAAGGAGAGGAGGGAAAAAGATGATGTCTTTTGTTGATCGAAATCCCCAGCATATCTGTTTAATTTTTTTTTTTAAATTACTAACTCAAGCTGCCTTTCATCTGATCCCAGCTTGACGTTGAGTTTTGAGACACGCTGTATAATATTTACCAATATATTTTTTTTCTTACAGTGTACTGGTCTACAAGAAAGAATATTTAACCAATTCAGATTACAAACAAAATGATCCACCATAGTAAGTATTTATAGTTATAATATTCAATTTTTAAATTGTTTTATAATAATTATTCACATTATAGTTTTAGATCCCAGTAGTAATTTAAATTTCATTTAATTATAATTAATAACTTTAAACTGGATCATAATTAACTTTTGCATAATTTTCATGAAATATGAATTCTGCAAGGCAAAGATATAGCAAAGAAACAGCCTGAACATCTGCAAAATTTCAACTAATTGGGAAAGACCATTTTCTCTAATGTACAGTTTTTGTCAGTAGTTTTACCAAGAAGTTACCATTCAGTGGCATAGAATAATTTCAACTCTATACTCTATGGAATTGTTAATATGTTGTCATGCCCAGTCTTGTCGATCTTATATCTCGTATGTTAGAAAAAGTGGTCTAACCGAATTATATTTAATTTCTATAATAACAGGCATTATTCCATTAGGGTTCCTTGCCCCAAGGGCAAAAAGGAAGCCTATTGCTGTCCCTTTTCCATCTGTTTGTATATCATGGGTCGCTAGCTTATAAATAAAATTGGTCTTAATCCTGAAAAGATAATGTTGACCCAAACCTTTATTGAACTAGAAATACAATTATAATATTTTTCCGATTCCGAATATTATTCCGATGGGATTCCGTCCCATACATGCCAATGGTGCTGAAAGAAATGCAATTATAATATTTTTCGAGAGGTGCATACATGTCAATGATGCTGAAAAAAAATTTTATTCCTACTTTGGGGCATCAAAGTAGTCAGTTTTAGACCATTGTTTGCTACAGAATTTCAAATTAAATTAGCTAGGAACTTGGAATTTCTGTATATTTTGTATTCTGTATCTGAAAAAACAAGCAAACATTTTTTTTTGTGTGTTACAGTTTCTAACTCGAATTTTTATGTATTGTTTTATTCTATAACTGAATATTGAATCAAAAATTTAGTAAGTGTAATTTTCTGGAGAATGAGAATTTTTTTTTCTGAAATGTGAGGTGTAATTATGTAGAGCACTTTAAGTGGAGTACAAAAGTATTTAAATTTTTCTATTTTTATTTATTTTATTTTATTTTTATTTTCACATTTTTGGAGGAACAACAGCTTAATTTAGTGTACATGGTTTACAAGATAGTTTCGACGAAGCCAATTACAGCTCCTCACAGATAGAAGTACAATTAATAAAACAGAACAATGAACAAAAACTCACAGCTATAACCTGTGCTATCAACAAAATTCAGGCCACACCCTTTACAATTGGTTAGGTATTTATGACCAATTAAGTTATTTGTCAAAAAACATTTGACTGATCCGCTGCCTCGTCGCCACGCAACTAGTGTTGAATAGGTCTAAGTCTATTTCTGCACATAATTTATTAAAGTTGTTGCTGGCACGCCACATGAAACTGTTTTGTCTGTAATTGGTTGAAGCGTAAGGAAGATCAATGCATACATTATTTCTTAACGAATAAGTAGGGACCCTAAGCGATATTTCCGATAGAAGTTCAGGACAATCAATCGAACTGGATGCAATTTTTAACAAAAACGAAATGTCTGCTATTTGACGTCGGCGTTCAAGAGTAAGTAGGTGATGCTTTTTACAATGCGAAAGATATTATAACACAGGTAACGCATGAATTTCTTTTGCACCCTTTCAATGCGGTCAATGTAAATAGCATATCTAGGATTCCAAATTTGTGATGCATATTCCAGGGTGCTACGTACCAAAGCACAATACATTATTTTTAATGTTTTGGCCTGGGTAAAGTCTTTAGAACTTCGCATTAGAAACCCTATTATCTTATAAATAACGAAATAGGGAGTTATCAAATTTTTTTTATTAAGGTAGGTACGGTAAGTAGGTGCCCAGGTATAAACGACCTCAAATCAAGTTTAACTACTGCACATAACCGAAATTGTATAAGTCAAATTCTTAAAAAAAGTGCATTGTGTCACCAACTAAGAGATGTATGTATATACTTGTAAATGTGTGCGTATATCGCTTCGGCGGCAGGCACGCACACTAACGTATTTCGACATGAACGAGTAAACATAAAGCAATCTTTATCAAACGTTTTACCTATTCAACTTCAACGAATCCAAAGTCTGAGTAAACTTATTCTGTGGTCATCTGTACCTGTGTATGTATTTTACGTTATTTTTTTGTAAATATATAACACAAATCCATTGTGTGGTAGCAGTAGGTCTTCAGTATACAAGTCCGACTTGCGCTTGTTCTTTTTTTATATGCTCAAATAAGAAATATGATTTTTAGCCTCCCTGAACCGATTTCATCATCAGCAACCTCAAAGTCATCAAGCACAGAAACCATACATAAAGACAGAAATCCAAAACATAGACAATCAAAATCCAAAAAAAATAAACACGAAGAAGCCGTGTCTACAGATTTTAAGTTACAGGCTATGAAAATAATTTTAGATTTTATTAAAGATGATAACGAGCCTATATTAAAATATCCTGATCTTACTGAAGTCCAAGCTAATTTCTTATATACTCTATTATGGTGCTACGATAAGCCTGATGATGGAGTGGAGAAAAGTTTACTTTTAACACCTTTGATAGAGGCATTGAAGTCATACAGCGTTAAATATCGGTTTCGTATCAATAACAAAAGGACAAACTGTGATGACACCAGGTTAGTTCTCCTTTTTCTTCTTATTCTTCTTTTGGTTGATGGCGTTTTAATATATGTTAATTCTGTCAATGTCTAGTGTAAGAGTTAAACAATTTTATTTAAAAATAATAACAGGCAACATTGTACGATTAAAACGGTGTTTAAAAATACCACGCTTGGACACAAGGGCAGGGGGAGGGGCTTAGGTCTTTGTAACATAGTCAATATCCTCTAGGAAAATAATTCTTAGTAAAAGATAGAAAGGATTGTTTTGGTAAATTAAGTTCCTGTTAGAATTTGTTTTCCATATATTTTCATTTGTACTTGTAAGTATATACGAGCCAATATTTTTTTAAATTTTCTGTTTGTGAAAATTGATTTAAAACCATATTTATGAATTACTACGTGAAAACTACGAGAGGGGAGGGAGTCTTGGCATATACTACGGGTGGTCACTAGGGCTAAAAAATTGTAAAAAAAAATGAATCACATAGTATGTATACATTCCCTAGGATTTTTGTCGAAATTTCGTCTCTATACAAACCTAATTCTAACTCAAATAAGACTATATTTCGAAACAAAACTACAAATTAAAATATGTATTAAGGTTGTAGTAGTTCAAGAGCCTTTGTATGGGCGTTCACGCGTCCAGCCTGCTCTTAAATAGTTTTTATAATACATATATCAATATTTTACACCCAGACAAAGAACAAATAGACATGTTCATGTACACAAATATTTGTCCTGGGCGGGAATCGAACTTGCGATCTTTCATTTTACAGTCAGGATCTCTAACCGCTCGACCAATCGGTCAGTCGTGTATGTATGTATAATTTTGAAATGATATGTATAATTTTCACAGATGTATAATTTTAGAGAAAACACCAAAGAGCAAGGCGTCTATGAACAATTTGAATGAATCATTAAAATCACCAAGTCCAAGCTTCATGGACAGTCAGTGAGTTACTTTTTTTAATTATTTCTATATAGTGGTTTAGCTTTAAGGAGAAACTGGCTAAGTGCGAGTCGGACTTGCACACGAAGGGTTCAGTATCACCATACAATATATAAAAAAAGATTTGGTCACCCATACAATTATGACCATACCGTTGTTTAACCACGATGATTGATTTCGTACTTTAAATAGACAATATTTTTTTATGATTTAATTACAAATTGACGACCGCTTAGCCTAGTGGGTGGCGACCCTGCCTACGAAGCTGGAGGTCCCGGGTTCGAATCCTAGGTCGGGTCAGTATTTATATGATGAATATCGATACTGGGACCGGGTCTTGGTTGTTAAATGTATGTGGTGTCTTCGCTTGGTACCCAAAACATAAGCTAATGCTTAGTTTGGGGCCTAGACGTTGTTGTCATGTGTACGTTATTATTATAAAAAAATGGATTGTTTTCAAATTTATCCCTATACTCGTAGTATAAGACGGTATTAGTTGCCAAATTTCATAGTCCTTCAACGGGAAAAACCCTAAAAATTTTTATTCCCTTGAGAGTGTCGAAATATACCTTTTATTGCGGCATATTAATCGGCTGTATCTTTTTTTTTTACGTTATCTTAGAAATTTGATTTGTTCATAGCTTCAAGGGAGTGTAGACCTGAGTGTATGGTTTCAATATCAACTTTCAAATGTGTAGTTTCAAAACAACAGCAAATTTTTATATTCGCAAGTAAATCATAACCTATAAGGTACTTTCCATTAATCTAAAATCATGAAATTTGGCAAGAAGCAAAGTATCACAGATAAGTAAAGGAAAAAATCCTAAATTCGTTAATTTAATAATAATAAACTTGAGACATCCCACACAGCGCCATCTAGTCCCAAAGTAAGCAAGTATTATGCTTGTATTATAGGGTACTTGATAACTGATATAAATACTTAATTATTGTTTTTTTTAAATAATATATACATATATACATACTTTTACACCCAGACATAGAACAAATAAACATGTTCATGCACACAAATATTTGTTCTGACTGGGAATCGAACCGGTGACCCTGGGCTCTGCAGTTAGGGTGTAAATACGTGTCTGTGCGCGCATGCGTAGTACAAAGCTTGAGAAAAGGCATCACAACAACCGTAGTGTTTTGTATACGTGTATGTATTATTTATAATAAAATTCTTCAAATATGCCTAAATCGAATGCAGAATATTTTCGCGATTATCGGAAAAAAAAAGGGAAAACTGGATTAAAAAGACAGCAAAAAGTTCAACGGAACGCGTTCGTAAATTTCGTGCACGCCGAAAAGCGTTGTTGAAAGTGAAAGACGATAGTCTATTACGCATAATGATTTTACTGTTCTTAATTCGTTTCGTTAATAGTGAAAGTTTCCGAAATTTTATATTCGTCTCATTATCTTGAAACCGAAATTTTTGTTTTTGGACGTGTTTTAATAATGTTTCTTGCATAAGTCGGCTTTTCCGCGATGAAATGCTAACCGGCATTTGCCGATTAACGACCGATGGTGGCATACACTACTAGCGGGGTGTATGAACGGTTACACTGTCGATAGCGTGCTGTCGTTCCAGTCGGGAGCGGGGCGGGCGCGTTTCGCCACTTCTTTGAGTGACACATAAAGCTAGGCACCTCGGTTCGGCACGAGATAATGCGTCGAAATTTTGTCGCGATGTGCATATTAACGACACCTTTGGGCTATCACGACATATCGTGTCGTGATAGCCCAAAGCGCACCGAACCTGTCTCAAATTTATAAGACCCCATAGGGCCCCATCCATGGTTTGAATCCGGGCGTGTACCAATGAGTTTTTCTGACTTAAGTACATAACTACCACTGATTCCGTGCCTCGGAGAGCACGTTAAGCAGTCGGTCCCGGACGCTGTCAATAGATGGCGGTCGTTACAATTCCCAACCCGCAGTGGAGTAGCGTGGTAGATTTAAGCTCCAAGTCCCTCCTAACCCTGGGGGAGGCCTAAGCCCCAGCAGTGGGGTAAAAATGGGAGGTTGAAGTAAAGTGAAGTAAAGAAGTGAAGTGCATATTAACCCAGTTTGAGATTAAAACTAAGCGATTTTTATTTTTTATTCCAGAGACCTCGACGACTGGCATACGGACATAGAAAACTCCGACACGACGACAGACCAGCGTTCCGATATATTGTCGGATTTCGGGAACAATATGAACAGAAATCAGAGGAAATTGAAATATCTATTCGACAACGTTTCAACGGAATTCAAAATTTCTGCAATGCAGACGTCCATAGACTATTTACTAGACGACAGCAGATCTAGTCTAGAATTTTTAAGTCTGACTTTAAACGAATGCAGATTCGTTAAATGTCTGAACTCCTTTCCATTGTCAAGAAGATGCCATTTTTTGATAGAAAAACCGTGTCTGCCTCTGGTCGTGAAATTGAATAGGGTATTGGAACCGCTCAAACAGAAATATCAGCTTCGTATTGTTATGCATGTCCATACAAATAATAAATTAAGGTATTTGTCTTTTATTATCTAAAAAAAAAAAAAAAATGGATGCTTTATGAGAATCTGTCAAATTGTTTTTTCTGTTTGTATTCACATAATAATATCTAGGAACATCCCATACAGCGCTATCAATTCCAAAGTAAGCAAAAATGCTTGTATTATAGTGTACTAAACAACTGATAAACATACTTAAATATATTTTTTTAATATAATATATAGATACTTTTACATCCAGACACGGAACAAATATACATGCTCATGCACACAAATATTTGTTCCGGGCGGGAATCGAACCCGCTATTTTTGTCTCTGCAGTTGACCATTCCCAAATTTTTGAACGAAAGTCCGTTATTTTATTTTTCGAAAGAATAGGCAATTTTAAGAAACTAATTTCAATTTTTTTTTGTTTTAAATCGGTATTTACGTTGTTATACCATTTTGAAAATTCTTATAGCGTGACGTCACAGGGTGGAATTATAAGGTCAGCCATTGCCGTTGCATATTCATAAAAATAATGTCACTCCCAGAGTGTTGGCTGTCATGTCATGACGACCGCTTAGCCTAGTGGGTAGTGACCCTGTCTACGAAGCTGGAGGTCCCGGGTTCGAATCTAAGGTCGGGTCAGTATTTATATGATGAATATTGATACTGGTACCGAGTCTTGGTTGTTGTATGTATGTGGTGTCTTCGCTTGGTACCCAAAACACAAGCTAATGCTTAGTTTGGGGCCTAGACATGGTTGTAATGTACGTCATTATTATTAAATATTATTAAATATTAAATGTCGTCAACTGTCATTATTAGTTCTATGAACTATCATGGCAGCCAACACTCTAAGAGTGACAATGTTTTTATAAATATACAACGGCAATAGCTGACCTTATAATTCCACCCTGTGACGTCACGCTATGAGAATTTTCAAAATAATATAACTACGTAAATACTGATCTAAAACAAAAAAAAAATCAAACTAGTTTCTTAAAATTGCGTATTCTTTCGAAAAATAAAATAACGGATTTTTTCAAAAATTTGGGAATGGTCAATTAGGGTCTCTATCCACTTGGCTGATTGTCGAGTAGATAGAGACCCGACGTCGATTTGTTGATAATTTTAATTTTTGTTCCAGCAATGTCGAAATGACAAAGTTACCCAAAAAAGACAGAAGAAAAAGAAGAAATCACGACGGATCCACAGACCGAAAACGTTCGTGAGTAAATCTATTTTATTTTCGAAGCCTAACATTTCATCTATGATCTTATAGTGTTTTTCTTCTCTTGGCTTCTTTTATGGACATACTGTGTAAGGTGGGATCATTTGGCACAGATGATAAAGTCACAACTAACAAGTGTGAACAAATATTAGTAAAAAACTACTGTGTGAAAAATAATTAACGGACAAGACAAAAAAAACATGCTCTATTATATCTAGGACTTAATATATGTATAACTAATGACGACCGCTTAGCGTAGTGGGTAGCGACCCTGCCTACGAAGTTAGAGGTGCCACATTCAAATCCCAGGTCGGGTCAGTATTTATATGATGAATATTGATACTGGTATCGGGTCTTGGTTGTTATAATATGTATGTATGTCTTTGCTTGGTACCCAAAACACAAGCTAATGCTTAGTTTGTGGCGTAGACGTTGTCATGTATACATTATTATTATAAATTTCATACTAAAACCCCAAAAATAATTTTACAATTTTTATTTTGAATGCAGATTATCAGTGGTGGTCATTTTATCGGGTAATGTTTGTGCGTACATGGAAGAATATAAATAAAATGACCGTAAGTTTAATGTGTAAGTGTAATTTTTTTTTTTTTAAATTCCAGCAATGCACGCGGTACAGACCAGCAATCAGACAGATCGGATTTCATAAGCCCCAGAGATAAGTTCTTGAAAGCTCTCTCTATTTCTTCCGACAGCGACGATGAGTATGAGTAAGTTGAATTATTACTTTTGGTTAAAATTAGTTATTATTATAATATTATTATTAGTTAGTTAAAATTAGTAATTAAAATTAGTAGTGTAGTGGAAACTGGAAATAAGAATAAATAATAGACTATAGTTTGACCGAAACCGCTGGCGCTGTACCGCGCCTTAGGTATGTGCGCGGCGCGGAGGATTGCGGATCTGCCCTGTCAGTCCGTCGTCAACGCTTAGGAGCTGCCTTCCCTATAGTTTGACCGAAACTGCTGTACCGCGCCTTAGGTATGTGCGCGGCAGTGACGTGCGGTGACCTCTGTACCAAGGGAAGCCGGCCGCGTTAATCTAGGCCATTATACATACACCCGTTGTTCATATTGGGATGTTTTATGGTATTTGAAAATATTTAACACTTAAAATATAATTTCTTACCGTGATGAAAATGATTCCTTGCCTCCTATAGCTCATCTTCTTCGAAGACATGGTTGTCTTTGGTCCAGAAAAGACGTAGAGCGTCATTAGAAACAATTGATTGAGTAGCGGCTTTGAAAAAAGCCTTTTTTGACTATACATTGTAATGTATAGTAAATATAGCAGCATGGGCGACTATTGGAATGTGCTCAACAAATTTTGTAGTGTTTTAGTTGAAGAAACGTATATATTTTGTTTGACATACCTAACAGAGACATTTTTTAACCTACTCTCTATCTCTTTCGCCTATTTATATTCTAAAGCTATTCTTCTATCTTTTTGAACAAAATGTGATAATACATTGTCATAAAAATTTTCCTTACCTTTCAGTTTTAATAACAAGTGTTTTTCAATAGATATTAAAGCCAAATTGGACAACCTTTGTTCGCTCTGAGTATTTCTACAATAGGTATGTATGCGTTTTAATGCCGAAATAGATCGTTCTGCGGACGCAACACTGAACGGCAGTGTCACAATTAATTTACACAATTGTAATGTTTGTTGGAAAGCATCTTTTAAAGTTGGCTGTTTAAGATGAAACAATAATTCATAGACATCTAATTGACGTAACGATTGCGATGAATATATGACTTTTCGCTCATTTTTTAAAGCGTTGTAATCAAACAATTTAGGGAATTGTCGATTTAAAAGATTGATTTTACTATCGGGAAATGTACCGTCACTATCGTATTTTGATTTGTTTACTAAATCCAAAAATTCTAATTGGTCGAATGAATTATATCGGTCATTAATTTGCATATTAATATTATCGATTATTTCACGAAAAAGTCTTTTAAAAGCGGTTTTAGTATCGATACCTTGTGTTTGACGGCGACGTTTACGCGGCGGTTCTAAGGATTTTGACAGTTCATCGTAAATCAAATCAAATTTATTTAACATTTCATTGCATAACCATGACCGAAATGATTTGATTTCCTTAATAGCAATTTCAATATCTACTTGTTTATTTTGAATGAGCGCAAACAAAATATCTGATCGTCCAAATATTTCTGAAAAAATATTCAACAAAAAACAAAATTCGAATTCGGTCAATTTTGTTAAAATATTTTCCGCGAGAAATAAACTGTCTTTATCCCAGTCTTGCGGATTTTTTAATATCGTGTCTAGAGTTTTAATTATATCCGGTTTGCAATTTAAAATTACGTTAACAATACGCGAATTATATTGCCAACGAGTTTCTGCTACTCCAGGCAAACGGCGTTCCGCGATGCACTTTAAAAGATACTATCTTTTGGTAGATTTATTAAAAAATCGAATCAAATTATTTAAGGCCCCGAAAAAAGTTTTACATTCCGGAATATTTTCAGTTGACCGCGATAAAACAAGATTTAGAATGTGAGCATAACATGGAACAAAGATTGCCATAGGGCATTTTTCTTCGACTCTAGTTTTAACACCAGTTACGGAACCAGTCATTACCGACGCGCCATCGTACGTTTGACCTATCAATTTTTGCATACAGTTATATTCTTCTGTATGATTTAAAACAACTTTGCTTAAAATTTCCGCGTCCCTACTTCTACTGACATCCTGAAACCCTACAAATCGTTCCTCTACACCAGTTTCAGTTAAATACCTGAAAACAACTGTAACTTGTTCGCGGTGACTAATATCTGGAGTTTCGTCGATCATTATTGAAATAAAATCGGTTTTAGAAATTTCACGTTTTATTTCATGTTTTATAACGGCCGCGACGCTTTCTATTAGATCATTTTGAATATGATTTGATAAGCCCGAAAAAATTCCGTTACGACTTTCTGAACATATATCAAAATGGGTCTCTAAAATAGAATCATAACTTTTTAAAAACAATAATGTTTCTACATAATTACCACGATTGTCTGAATACTGTTTTTCGTCATTACCACGGAAGGATAATTCTTGTTTACCTAAAAGCACAACGGTATCGATTAATCTTTTCATAATTTCGCGATTTCGTTTTACTTTTTGGTTATGTACAGAAAATGAATTTACAAGCGACGTTTCAATTCTTATCTTACCAAATTCGTGCAAGTTAAGACAACTGCGGATATGTTTTTCAGTATGAATATGTTTTTTTGTGGAATTGGCAAGATTATTTATATCCGTAAACCCCGTTTTACTCCAAACACTGCATGAATTAGAAAATAATAAACATGGAAAACAATACAGTTTATTTTTTTTTTTTTTTATAATAATAATATAATAATTTAACTTGCAACTTCCGGTAAGCCAATTGTATTTATCGTACATTGATAAATGAAAATGCTTCGTAAAACCATCTTTCCTTTTATAGTCTATCGGTAAATTTGGTTTAGCGCGCCCAATTTCTAAAATTCTTTGTTTTTGACTAAAAGATAATTTTGGAAATTCGGTTGCAGGATTTAATAAAAAATCCACTGAACAACATTCTATTGCTATAAGAGCCATATTTCGTTATTTACGTACCTACTTACCTACCTACTTACGTACCTATCTATCTAACTTAATAAAAAAGTTGTACTTACGTAGAAAAAATTTGTTTATTTGCAAAAATAAGATAACTATTTACAGATATTACGAACGCCACTCAAAATGTGTACGTTAATTATCTAAAACTCACACACTTTATCACTAAATCAACCAGCAATCATTAATTAAAATAAATTTTCAATTATTTGCACATGTAAACGTTAGTCAACCAGCACCCAGTCCAGTAGCCGTTATGAATTGTTTAAGTTCGTTCTTAAATACATAACTGATATCTGGTTCACTCAATACCAATCAGTGAACGAACATATTTCAAAGAAAATTAGCCAAAATAACTCGGTATAAGACGAGTTACTTGTAACGAATAAGCGGCTGTGTGTAATACGACAGCCAAATATATATTCTCAAATCACGGAGTGTGCTGCCTTTAATAAGTTATCGGTGTATGAAGGCGCGTCTTAATTTGGCCGCGTAACGTCATGCTGTTTCAAATGGAGTTACCTATAAAGACATTAAGTAAAAGGTACCTTATTACATATGCAATAAAGTTCATATTAACTATGAATTATTGAAACTGATTTTAAATGTGATAATTGTAATTACACCGTCGCATCGGTTTACACACACACGTGTTTACGTACACAGAGCGCCGCACCACGCCGCGCGCAATGATTTGAATTATCAGTTTATTATTAATGTTTATGAATCCCGTCAATTCAAAAGGTAACTCGAAAGGAATCGTGTTATTAAGAGTGACCGCCACTGGTGCGCGGCGGAGGAAGGCAGCTCCTACGCGTTGACGATGGACTGACAGGGCAGATCTGCCTTCCTCCGCGCCTTCCTATAATTTTGTTTATAAATTTTATTATGTTATAAAGTCTATTTTTATATTTTCTGGATAAATGTAATATATTTCGTATTAATGAAACACCCTATTAGTTTTTATTGGTTTAGTTATTGAGTAGGAGAACAAGTGACAATTTTCAAAGATAATGAAGTTCAACTTCACTAAGTAAAGATCATTACAATCCACAACCCGCAGTGGAACAGCGTGGTGGATTTAAGCTCCAAGCCCTCCCCTCACCCTGGGGGAGGCTTAAGCCCCTGAAGTGGGGTAAAAATGGGCTGACGAACAAGTGAAGAAGTAAAGAACCAAGCCCAGTACTGACCCACACTATTAATTATTTGTTTAAAAATAAAAAGTCTTAAGAAAATTAATATCAAAAATATCGTTACGTAAATAATACCTTTAATTTTGAATTTTCTATTTAACGGCATTTTATAAACATTGAAAAAGATAGTGAAATTGCGATGGTGTAGATCCAAAAAAAACGAACATCCAATAACCACAGCGAAACAATCTGAAAGTAGCTGTACTTTACCACAGATGGCGCTAAACAAATTAATTATTATTCTTTACAACAGATTGCGCTCTCACTCTCGTTGTTTTTACTGTTTTGCTATAGTTAATTTTTTAAGTTTTTTGTCTTTTTACTCACTTTTTATTTTTATTTTGTGGTGCCAAATTAACAATTTTAGTTATCATTATTATAGTATATTCATAATTTTTTTTCCACACCAGAGGGTCACGCAATGATTTGAGAAGTTCAAAAGATTCCAAAACACATTCGTCCAAAGAAATGTTGGATATATCTAGTGACAGCAAAGACAAGTAAGTTACCGATGGATGACTTAAGAAATCATAGACACAATTGAAGGGGTAAGTGGACAAAGGTGTTAACTAACAAAAAGTTCAAAACGAGTTATGAATGTTTTTTACGTTGCCCGTACCACATTTACAAGCCTGAAATGTATGCATGTTTGTCTGTCCATACCTTTGCTATAGGTCTTTATTTTTGACACGAATCAAAATTTACGCAGTCGATTTCTGATCATTTAAAATCTAATTCCATGCAAAAAGTCGATTCATTTTGTTTTCTCAGGTAACACCTTTGTCCACTCAGCCCTTCAATAATTTTTTTTTAATTTTATCAATTATCTACTCAATTTTATAACATCAACAGCTTAATGTGATATGCCTGATTAAAAAAAAAATGCAAGAATTAAAAGAAAGGTTTTATTTAATATGTGGGCATTTATTTCTATGGTGTTTTTAATATTATCATTAATTACACACAACATCGTCCAAAAAACAGAGCGCATAAATCGAACTAAACAAAAAGTTACAAGTAAACAACTGGCATAGATTAAAGGTTACCACAAAATGCCGCAACACGGACTACCTAAATACTTGGTCACCCTACTGTTAAGATCTTTAATACTTTTCTAAGACTGGTCAGTTGAATGTCTCGTCTACTCTCGAGTACCATCAGCCCATTAATACCCCATTGTTTTGGCTTTGGCCTCTCCTCGGGATGAGGGGCTTAATCCACCACGCTGCTGCAATGCGGGTTGGTAGATAACTCTCGAGCACTAATATAATATTTCCTATTTCACGTGATTGTCGGGCGATTTTATCAGTAGTTTCAATACCAATGTTTGTCCAAGTTTACTATTTGCGAGACAGTCTTGTGGTGTTTTATTGAGTAGGCAAGCGAACATGATTTAATAGAATGCATTACTTTCATTTTGTCATTCCTTATAAGTCATCATCATTATCATCAGACCATTTTTTACCCCACTGCAGGGGCTTAGGCCTCCCCCAGGGTGAGGAGGGGGGCTTGGAGCTTAAGTCCACCACGCTGCTCCACTGCGGGTTGGGAACTGTAACGACCGCCATCTATTGACAGCGTCCGGGACCGACTGCTTAACGTGCCCTCCGAAGCACGGTGTCAGTGATATTGTGTACTTAAGTCAGAAAAACTCATTGGTACACGCCCGGATCCGAACCGTGGCCCTATGGGGCCTTATAAATTTGAGGCAGGTTCGTTGCGCTCTGGGCTATCACGACATATAAGTCCTTATAAGTGTAGATTATCAATTACCCTAAAAACATATAGGCGATCAAAAATGTTACCTTTAATTTTTTTTTCTCGGTAACCGTTAGTTTGCGCCACCTGCTTAATTGAAACTCTTTGTTTAGTCAGATAAGCTTTGCGCGCTCTATTTTTTGGA
Source organism: Luffia ferchaultella (assembly GCA_949709985.1). Classification (NCBI taxonomy): domain Eukaryota; kingdom Metazoa; phylum Arthropoda; class Insecta; order Lepidoptera; family Psychidae; genus Luffia; species Luffia ferchaultella. The sequence continues at coordinate 5,780,952 of OX453269.1, forward strand.
CTGTGTGTACACAGTCCTAACACGATCTATTGACTATCAATCGTTTTCATAGCTATTATTCGCACGACTTTCGTCCAATCTTTTTCTTGGTTTCACAGCAGGAATTCAAAAAGCAGCATCCGATGGCAGCCAGCTACAAAACACAGCGCCGAACAAACAAACACGTCAACTGACACGGCGAAAGGCAAAGATCGAGGCAGACTGAACAAACAGAAGAAGACCCTTTTGGACGCTATGTCCGTACCCGTGGAGAGTGATAAAGCTGTGAGGTGCGTATTTTTAACTTCGCCCGCACGTTTTTCGATTTTAATTATATATTTTTTTAATATTGTTTATTGAGTTACATTAAAATCATGGATGTTCATAGACATATCGTGTTGTGATAGCAAAAATGTGAGCAAAAATTGTCGAATTGTGACAAATTTATAAGGGCGTGGGGCCGTGGTTCTAATCCGGACTTGTACCAATAAGTTTTTCTGACTTAAGTACATAACTATCAATGACTCCGTGCCTCGGAGAGCAGGTTAAGCAGTCAGTCCCGGTTGCTGTCAATAGATAGCGCTTATTACAATCCACCAACACGCACGGGAGCAGCGTGGTGGAGGCCTAAGCGCCTGCAGTGGGGTATAATGGGCTGATGGAATGGAATGGGGCAAAAATATGGGTATACCACACAGAACAAACATACACCAGTTGACACCATGTTTTGAAATATTCGCAGTGAAATATAATTTTGTTGGTCTGCATGTAAAATTAATATTTACTGAAAAAGAAAAAGATTCTGAAGTAATTACATTTCATGTGTAATTTAATAAATTGTTTAATACAACGATAATGACATATGGTATGTCTATTCAATAAATATGTATATCAATTGTCTAGCACCTCATAATACAAGCATAATACTTGCTTACTTTGGGACTAGATGGCGCTGTGTGGGATGGCCCATATATTATTATTATTAATAATATTACGCAATTTTGTTTTATTTTATTTTGTGATATCAGATAACTTTATTTCATTGTGCGTTCACTTTAGCTTTAAGATAATTTGTAATTTACTAACTATGGACCCTAGTCTGAAATAAATGTTTATTTATTTATTTAAATCTGATATTTTGCTCACGTTTTCTATCGTTTCGAAGTATGAGATTAGATTAGAATTATTATGTCATCTAAAATTAAAACTTGACGAGACGCATTTATAAGACTTGACCTCAGTCACATGTGACGCCAAATTTAAAAGTATTATAAATAATGTATGACTGACTTATTGGCCGTATGGTTAGGAACCCTAACTACGGAGCCAAAGGTAGCGGGTTTGATTCCTGCCCGGGACAAATATTTGTGTGCATGGACATGTCTATTTATTCCGTGATTGGGTGTAAAAAAAATAATATCTATATATGTAAATATTATAAAGATTTAAGTATTTATCTCAGTTGTCTGGTATCAATAGTACAAGCTTTGTTTATTTTGGAACTAGATGGCGCTGTGTGGGATGTCCGTGGTGTTATGAACATGATTTTAGTAGGATTAAAATTTCAGTGTTATTTCAGTAGTCATATGTAAAACCACAAAAAATATTTTTAAAGTAATAAAAATACTTCTTTTAATGTTAACTATTTATTAGCACAGACAAAATTTTTTTTAATGATTTTTTAATAATAACCTAATGCTTATTTGGATGATAATTAAAAAGTCTTCATGTATATTTGAGTGTTCAAACGTTCTGTCGCTTTAAAAAAAAACAATCTGATTAAATTGGTCGTGATAAGGTAGATTCCTTTTTTATTATTTTATATGAAAAACTTTTCCAAATATATCATAACAGTGAAGTAATTTTGAAAAATAAATTATTATTAACAAAGTTATGAATGTCTAAAATTTCCTGTTAGACAGAGAGGGCAATACTCCACGGCGTACCTATGTGTGACGTCAGGCCATTTAAAATAATGTTAAATATTGTTTTGCAAGAAAGAGACAGAGATCAAATTTTAATAGCTTATAATTTCCATAGATATTCTTCAACCGAATATAATTTTGTTATTGTATAAAGTCCATTTTTATATTTTCTCGATAAATATAATATTTTCAATTTTAGTCGCATACCCTATTTTTGAACATAGTTTTGGGAACATTAGTGATGGAGAAATGTTGATAATTGACAATAAAAATGTGCATGAAACAATAGTATAAATATTAATTTATTTGCAACATACAATAAACGCAATTAGCAAATAGGTATAATAAAGGTTGTACGGAAGTAGTCATCAGATATCAGTCCATCACCGATTTCTAAACTGGGTGGTTAACCTGTACTATAGGAGTCGATGATGGTCATTCACAATAATTGACACAAATACAACCAGTTAGGATCGCGAGCTTACAGAGGGCCAAGTGCGAGTTTTTTTACTATTAACTGTGTCGTATGCGTTTTCCGTAATTTGTATGGAAACTCGTAGTTACCTAAAACGACCGCTAGATGTGCTGTACCAGTTTCCATACAAATTACGAAAAACGCATACGACACAGTTAATAGTAAAAAACTCACACATGGCCCTCAGGAGGCTGTACGAAACAAGTAATTACAATCAATATTAAAGATTGACTTAGGATACGTATAGAAACATGGATGTTTGTGTCTGTGTGCGTGTATGTAATATAATGTTTAATATACATGAATTTGTCTGTCTGTCAGGATGATGAGACTTATGGGATGGGAGGGCGGAGCGCTCGGCCGTCGCGGCGAAGGCATCACCGAGCCTTTGATACCCGCCATTGAATTGGTAACTGTTTTGTATATTTTATATATTAAAAGAAATGTGTAGTGGAAAATTTCCATAGAAACGGCGTTAACGGTTACATCCCATTAAACCTTAACAGATTGCCCCCAAATAAAAAATTGTTTTCAAATCAGCTAAAACTAGATTTGTACGTACTTAATTTTTTAAATATTTCTTAAAAAAATTGAAAAATAACCCCGCGCACTTAGGTTTTTTTGTTTCTTATTACGTATCAAAATATTTAAAAAATTAAAAACGTACAAACCTAGTTTTTGCTGATCTGAATACTATATTTTTTTTTGGAGTAATCGGTTAAGGTTTAATGGGGTGCAAGTGGTGGAGTCAAAATATTTTTTAATATTGTTAAACATCGGGCAATTAGCAAGAGCATGACAAAGCTACAGAGAGCCTGGAAAGAAAGTGATAAAAAGAAAATTGGCTGTAAAATTTCAAAAAGCATCAACTATTTTTTTCAAAAAATGCGTTTTTGCTGCTTGCGTCTTATGAAGGAGTTGCCGACATTTTTCAAAGGTTTATCTTGCCCTAAACCCTTTCCAAGTATGTTTTTAAATTCGAAAAACCTAGCAACACCACGGATCGTCTCAATTTACCAATTCATAAACTATCAAGTACAGTTCCGATCAACCCTTATGGCGGATGTGAACATAGGCACAAGTCGCGTCGCAGTAAACAGTTTTAGGTGTAGCGGGACGCAGTGGAGCGAGGGGCATATGACTGAACCTACGCACGGATGCATAAAGCGTTGTATCCCGCTCCGCCATAAAGTTTGATTGGAACTATAACCACAACAAATTAGAAAACTAGTAAATGCCTGTCTGTTACTAGGTTTTGAAGATGTTATTATCTCGTGCTAGGTTTTGAAATTTGGCGCTCATTTCTTTAGTCCACTACTATTGGCTACGTGTGTCGTGATAGCCCAAAGCGCAATGAACCTGTCTCAAATTTATAAGGCCATAGGGCCATGGTTCGAATCCGGGCGTGTACCGATGAGTTTTTCTGACTTAAGTATGTAACTATCACTGACTCCGTGCCTCGGAGAGCACGTTAAGCAGTCGGTCCGGGACGCTGTCAATAGATAGCGGTCGTTACAATACTCAACCCGCAGTGGAGCAGCGTGGTGGATTTAAGCTCCAAGTTCCCCTCACCCCGGGGGAGGCCTAAGCCCCTGCAGTGGGGTAAAATGGGCGGATGATGATGATGAGTCGCCAACAGACTTTTAGGTGACGACGGCAGAAATACTGTGTAATGAATTTCTTATCCAAAGGTTATGTACTGATGGAAAATAAAATGATCAACTGTAATTAATTTAATACGTGCGCTAATTAAGAGAATGTCATAAGCCAACGAAAATTCAGAATGTCGCCGCCCACTGGCCCCAAAGGCGACATACCTTGTTATACGAGTTCGTGCTTTACACAAGCGAGACGCACAATAGCGCACCGCTTGAAATCAAAGGGCGTAAGTGCAAAATTATTAAAATTTAATTTCTTTTAATTGAAACGCCTATTGAAAAATACAAAACGAGCATCGAATACAGAATTATGAAATCTATATAATATATTTTTTTCAACTATAACAAACTTCTTACCAGCTACAATGATTGATAAATGGATTATTAAGAGGTATTTTTACAATTTATTTTTAATCTGTAAATCTTATTAAATAATAATTTCAAAACGAACGTCGTATAAAACGATGACAGCGATTTAATATATTTTAAAGACATTAAAATACATGAAATACTTTAAGCGATATCGTTGTTAGAAAATGCCGTCCTCAGCTTCTAACATCGCCTTAACAAAACCTAATTATTTTAACAGGGAGGTGTAGTTAATGGTGTATCCTATGTAATGCGTGCATTTTGATTCATCTAAATCGCTTAATTTTAAGAGGCTGGTACGAAACAAGTTTTTTGCTCTCCTTTAAAATTCGTCCCGAAGCTTTTGCTAGGTTTTGAAAAATGACAGTCGAAAAGATGAATAGATGAAGGGAAAGAAAAGTAAAGAAATCAACTTCACTATACAAATCTAGCATTGTATGTGATAAGTATGTGCTGATGCGAGTTGTCACAATTCACGATCATACTTTGGTAGCGGTAACGGTGGCTAGCACAATAATTTGGGTCACGCGGTCGTTGACCTCGTTTGTCTTCGCTACTGATCAAAAAGACGAGAAGGAAAAAAAGAGAGAATGAAAGAAAATAGTTTATCAAGTCAAACAAAGAAAATACCATTGTGGGCTGTATACCAAGAGAGTTCTTGCTCAGCCGAACCCATAGAGTAAATAAATTTGATAGCAACATTTGATAATGATAATAATGTCTACATCACAACAACGTCTAGGCCCCAAATTAAATATTCATCGTATAAATACTGACCTGACTTGGGATTCGAACCCGGGACCACCAGGTTCGAAGGTAGCGTCGTTACCCACTAGGCTAAGCGGTCGTCGTCTGGTTTTAATAGAGTTGGAAATGTCACTTCATAGTATCTAAACTGTCAAATATAATTTCGTGGGGGTGAATGCTGGCACGCGGGGACCTTGCTGACGAAAACCAGACTGAAACTTGCCAAAGATACACCAACTATCTAGAAGAACAGTAGTTAGACGGTAAGCACAGAAAAGTGCTTCTAGTCAATTCATATTTTAAGGCCCAAATACACACAAAACATTTAATTTATGAAAGACAGTTTATTCTTCTCTAAAATATTCTTACATGGGAAATGTTATTAGATTTGTTTAGCATTTTATTTATAAATAATTTGTTATTATATTAATTTTATTATAATATTCGAAAATCATATTTTATTATATGTTTTAGGTGACAGGCGCCGGTCTAGGCCATAGCCCAGGTCAATGCAAAAAGGAGAAGAAAAAAGAATCGAAAAAGGGCGAGGCCAGAACCGCGATCAGCTTCAGAAAAGAGTTCCTAGATAATGTATTGGATCTACTGAGGAAACAGGATATCACGGAAAAGGAAGTTATCTACGAGAGGCCTTTGTCCAACAAAGAAAAAAGGTTCACAACTTCTTCTTTAGAAGTATTGAATAAAAGAAGAAATGTCGGTTTGAATACTATGGAAGAAAAAGATTCCGTTTGCCGCATATTAGCTAATTTAAATCAAATGAAAAATCTGTCATTGAACGTGGAATTTTCTAATAATGATAAGTGAGTATTCTTATACCACACTATTTGAACTAGGTTTTGCTTGTGGTTCCGCTCACATGAGCATACTGTGGTTTTTACCGATAGGCCATTTAACAAATGATTCGCCTATAGTACTAGGATGCAATATATATATATATATGTCTTTTCAAATCAAATGTAGATAATCTATTTAATTGGGATTGATGACAAAATGTTACATTCACAAGTCACAAGACTGACCGATTGGCCGAGTCGTTAGAGAGACCCAACTGCAGAACCAAAGGTCGTGGGTTCGATTCCCGCCCGTGACAAATATTTGTGTGCATGAACATGTCTATTTGTACCATGCTGGGTGTAAAATATTTATATATGTATAAATTATAAACATTATTTAAGTATGTATAGCAGTTGTCTAGTACCTATAACACAAGCATAATACTTGCTTATTTTGGGACTAGATAGCACTGTGTGGGATGTCCTGTGTATTATTATTATTAATATTCTACATTTTGCACTCTATGGAAGGCTTCGACTCTACTAAGATTTTGTAAAAGAAGTAAAAACTATTTATAATGAAATATCTTAAATGTAGACTGACCGATTGGCTTAGTAGTTGGAGACCATAACTGCAGAACCAAAGGTCGCGGGTTCGATTCCCGCCCGGGCAAGTATTTGTGCGCATGAACATGCCTATTTGTTTCGTGTCTGGATGTAAAATATCTATATATGTATATATTATAAAGAATATTTAAGTATGTATATCAGTTGTCTGTTATCCATAATACAAGTTTTGTTCAGTTTGGAATTAGATAGCGCTGTGTGGAATTTCCCAGGTATTGTTATTATTATTATAATGAATTCTAGTTTTTAACTTTTAATTTATTTTTTTAAATTTCCAGTTTCTTATTTATAGTAATGAGATTTATTTACCTTAATTTCGGTTTGTTTTTGTAATTTTTGCTCGTTTGTAGAGGGTAATGTTTTTCGTATGTACGTATTCTAGATATTTCTTTGGCATTCTCTGTAGCTTAAGCAACTTAATGGATTTGAACTTGTGAGATGTTAGATTCGTCTAAATTGTCGGAGTGACATGGGATATACCATATTTAAATATAATAATAACATATACATGACAACATCGTCTAGGCCCAAACTAAGCATTAGCTTGTGTTTTGGGTACCAAGCGAAGACACCACATACATATAACAACCAAGACCCAGTACCAGTATCAATATGCATCATATAAATACTGACCCGACCTGGGATTCGAACCCGGGACCTCCGGCTTCGTAGGCAGGGTCGCTACCCACTAGGCTAAGCGGTCGTCATATGACGTCAGCAAATAAAAAAAAGAGAGGGGGATACACATTTTTTTATTACAACGATATGGGTGACCTTTAATTAATAAATGTCACTATACTCTGTTTTAACCTTTGCACATTTTTATAAATAGTTTTAATTTTTTTTAGGCAAATGAATATAGTGAAATTAGCTGCAACTTCCCGAAGGAAATCGAGAAAAACAGCCATAGACAAATTAAGCGAAGATGACTCAATCGAAATAACACCGACTGATATCAACACAGTCACGACAAACGACATAAAAAATGCGATGGTGAAACTGATTAGTAGGAAAAATTCAAATTCGTCGACGAAAGCTGTCAGAGGCCACGCCGTTAAATATATAATTTTGAATAAAATATTAGAATTTATAGAAGAGAAAGAAACGCTGTGCGTTGAATTGAAATTTGAAGACATGTTGACAACAAAACAGTGTAAATTTTTAGAGACAATTATACATAATTTGAATAAGAAATTAAAACTGGACTGCGGCGGATCGATAGAGAATGACTTGTATGGAAAAATTAAAAGGAGAATCGACTGCTTATTGAAATACAATATCTGCGAGAAGAGTTACAAGTGAGTACGGAAAGTGTAACTTTATTTGTACTAACTTTTTCCGACTTAGTCGGCATACGACGATTACTAGGTGTTCACTCACTTGGCGCTAATTAGGTGGATGTGAATGGATGATGGATGTCGACAAGTGTCACCAGCAATGGACACGGAAAGGGCAATAGGTGCAATACGGTAGTTGATTTATTTTTCTAAATTATTTTATATGAAAGAGTTTACTAAATATATCATAACATAAAGAATTTTTAAAAATAAATAATTATGAACAAAGTTATAAATGTTTAAAATGTCCTGTTAGACAGAGAGGGCAATATCACATGAGGTACTTATGTGTGACGTCAGGCCACTTAAAATAATGTTAAATATCGTTTTCTAGGAAAGAGACAGACATAAAATTTTCTTCACTTCACTTCATCAGCCCATTTTTACCCCACTGCAGGGGCTTAGGCCTTCCCCAGGATGAGGTGTGAGGGGGCTTGGAGCTTAAATCCACCACGATGCTCCACTGCGGGTTAGGGATTGTAACGACCGCCATCTATTGACAGCGCCCGGGAGCGACTGCTTAACGTGCTCTCCGAGGCATGGAGTCAGTGATAGTTAATGTACTTAAGTCAGAAAAACTCATTGGAACACGCCCGGATTCGAACCATGGCCCTATGGCCTTATAAATTTGAGACAGGTTCGTTGCGCTTTGGGCTATCACGACACTAATATAGACATATTGTTAAAATTTTAATAGCTTATAATTTCGATATTTTTTTGATAAATGTAATATTTTCAGTATTAGTCAACTACCATACTGTCCCCTCCCCTGACTCGCGTCCGAAGGAAATTTATTTTGACCGATTTCAATTGATTCAATTTAAATGCGCAAAACATTACAACGTTAAAATTACAGCGTTCATTTGAATGCGCAAAAAAACGTAAAGTGTGCTAAAAATCACAATGTCAATTTAAATGCGCAAAAATCACAGCGTAGGTTTTGAATGCACGAAAATTTACGTGATTTTGTGATCAGAATCACACTCCGTAGTGATATCTGACGTTACATCTGACCTCCTACCGCCAAACGGTAAAGACCGGCATTCTTTGCTCGTACCTCTTTTTGTAGTATTTTGTTATTGATTTATAGAGTAACATTCTAAAAAGAGACGAACTGGGCGATTATTATCACCTTGCCTTACGACATGGTCTACTATTTTATAGTTTTTACAAAAATTTGTGACATTTGTTTATTTTTGCCAAAATTTTTAGGTGGAATGCTCATAATCATAATCATAATCTTTATTGCATGTCACAATGTATGGCAGGTACTACGATTGTTACAGTTTGAACCACAGGTTTGAACAATTCCGTAGGTACACAATATGTGACGCCCTGCAAGGGCGTAGCAATTTCAACATGTTTTTTTTTCTTTATATATATATGTCGTCAATGATTTCCAAAATTATTATTGAACACTTAAATTAAACTATAAAATATTAAATTAAACAAAACGGAATTATTGGAGTACTTACAAAATAATAATAATTTTATTCATTGTCACACTGAGTCAAAGTTAATTAAATTTATATTACATTTATTCATATAGGTGAGTATATTTATTTAAATGATATTTATTAGAATGTAATAATTATTTTATTTTATCTTCCAAAAATTCACTTATACGATAATAACTTTTTTCAACAAGAAACTCCTTGAGTCTTTTTTCAAAAGTCGCAGTTTTTATAATATTTTTTATATGATTTGGCAAATGATTATATATTTTGATCACCATGGAATGAGGAGCGGATGTATATAGTTTTAATTTCGAGAATGGATTGTTAAGTTTGTTCAAATTACGATCATTACGTCTCATCGTTTTAACTGGTGAGTATAGGTCAGTGTGTTTTTTAACAAATTTACTAGCTTCAAAAATGTATATACCTGTAAGGGTTAATATGCTATATTGTTTAAAGTAGGGTTTACAGGAGTCTGTCTGGTCAATGTTCATGAGTATTCTTATACATTTTTTTTGGAGGACGAAAATATCTTGGATGTCACAGCAATTTCTTCATAAAATAATGCCGTAGGAAAGCCTCGAGTGAGCGTATGCGTAATATGCTGACAGGGCGGTTTTAAAATTTGTGACTCTCTTTAATTGACGTAGAGCGTAAACTAACGATGATAATTTGCTTGACAGCTTTTGAATGTAGGGTTTCCAGTTTATATGTGTATCTATTTTTATACCTAATAATGTGGCAGAATTGACGGGTTCTATATTTGTAATTTGGTTGACCTATATTTGGAATTTATTTGTAAAGCAGTTTTTTGGTATGGTTTGAATTGGATCAAATTTGTTTTTTTAAGATTGAGTTGAAGATTATTTTGATCAAGCCAGTTATGCTATGCTATGCTAGCTATTTACATCTGTTTAGTATATGTATTAAATTATAAATCAATTAATGTAAATATAACTTATTAATTATTAGAGGAATATATGTGGTTCACAACTAGTTATCAAAGGATCCTTAATAATTTACAAACATATTGATCCCGTGTCGTGATAGCCCAAAGCGCAACGAACCTGTCTCAAATTTATAAGGCCATAGGGCGATGGTTTGAATCCGGGCGTGTACCAATGAGTTTTTCTGACTTAAGTTTTTTAACTATCACTGACTCCGTGCCTCGAAGAGCACGTTAGGCAGTCGGTCCCGGGCGCTGTCTGTAGATGGCGGTCGTTACAATCCCCCAACCAGCAGTGGAGCAGCGTGGTGGATTTAAAATCCAAGCCCCCCCCCCTCCCTCACCCTGAGGGAGGCCTAAGCCCCTGCAGTGGGGTAAAAATGGGCTGACGGAGTGAAGTGAATATTGATTTCAGCTTTTCACACTTAAAATTGTTAATGTCGTAATTTAAAAAAAATTCTTGATAATTTTTTTCAATTGTTTCAGATTAATCATTTTACAGAAGATGTACTATCAAAAACGCTTCATCAACACATCTCAAACTCAACCTAAATCGACAGCGACAGAAAATAAAATAGATATGTCTAAAATAGAAATTGATTCGGAAAGTGAATCCATAGATTTAAAACAGCAAAACACAATAATTAACGACACTGACATAGAGTCGATCGATCGTGGTTTAGTCGCCTTGGATCATGATCTAGCCGCTCTAGATCATAGTCTAGTTATGGATTATTTAGAAGATTATAAAGAAATCGAAAGATCTTCGACTCCCGATTCCGATTTACTACAATACGACGAACTAATGGAAACAAGTAGAGACGCTTCCAAAGAAGAAAATTTATCAGATACCGTCATAGAAGTAAAAGAAACTCAAATAGATGAAATAATTGAAAATCATGTAAATGAAATTTCGGATTGTGTAGATAAAGATAGTGTACACAAAATTGAAGACTTTGTAATTAATATAGAAGAGCAACTTGAACGTGGAGTTTCTGAATCGGAAATCGTTTATCATAACATAGATGATAGAATCATGGATGAGACAAAAGACAAAATAGACGAAAATAGTAACTCTGTTGAAGATTACATCACAGAATTGAGCCCTTCTTCTAGTAAACGTTCCAGAGAGGATTCAGAATCTTCTGATGTACAAATAACGAAAAAAACTAAAATGTATATGGACGATATATTAAAAGTGAACATAGCTATCGTACCAACGACTTACCCACAGCAAAGGTTAGATATAAATTTAGTTAAAATTATACAGAACGAAGTGATAAATTCTATTGAAACGATACCACAGAATGATTATATGCCGTGCCTAAAATGCCAAGGCATCATAGAAGGAGCTTTGAAATTCGTCTGTAAAAATTACGATTCTTATCTATGGTTGAAGAAAAAGATATCGGAACTAGTGTTGCCAGATTTAGAATTAAAATTGATACATTTCACAGAAAAATCGAAGACAGGAGGAAATAAAAAGATGATCCTTAGGTTGCGAAGTTACGTTAGAGAGGACGCGAGAAGGATTTTCGATAGAATCGAAAAGTTTAATAATTTTTTATCCACAAAAGATTGGCTGGTTTTGAACGAGTTTTGGGATGAAAGTAACGGTTTATTGAATATTATTTTAGAAATTAACGAAGCTAGTTATTATTATATACAGAAAGAGAATTTTGCTCTGTACACGGGTTTTGATGTTGGTTTATTTTCAGAAATATGAGAACGGGAATCGCCCGTCAAGTCAAAATATTTCAGGGTAAGCTATTGAAAATCATTAGATTCATTGATAAAAAAAGAAGAAAATGAATAGTTTTCATAATTTAATTAGTTTCTACATTCCTCTGGTCTTATTCTATAATAATAATAATAACAATACATGGAATAACCCACACAGCGCCATCTAGTCCCAAAGTAAGCAAGTATTATGCTTGTATTATAGGTTACTAGACAACTGATATACATAAATACTTTTTTTTATATATATACATAGATAAATATTATACACTCAGATCCGGAACGAAATAAACATGTTCATGCACACAAATATTTGTCGGGCGGGAATCGAACCCGCGACCGTTGACTCCGCAGTTAGGGTGTTTAACCACTCGGCCATCCAGTCATCGATCATCAATAATATTCGCCAAACATGCTATAAAAGCAGTAATTAGTTCTGGTTGACCTATATTCGTGTTTTTATACTTCGTCGTCTCAGTCGCTAGATGTCCAATCCAGGACATGGTCCTCTCCCTAAATCTTCACGACTCACCGCCTTGGAACTTTGTAACCAATGGGACTTCGCCATCTTTACCAGGTTATCCCTACCTTTATGTAGTAGGTGGTTGTCATAGTATGTCTGGTTCATGGTCGCCACTCAAGATTTTTTTAATAGAAAGCTATCAAATAAAAGAGATCAAGTGACAAGTCGGTAAAGTAAGACGCATAAGATAGGGTTCCATAGAGAAACGATGATTGTTAAAACCCCATAAGTAACAAAAACATAATCAGCGAGGGCGGCTATAGTCCGAGTAGGAATTGATTCTTTTACCCGTGTTAAACACTCTACTTTTTATTTCGAATATGAGAAAAATAAAACTAGTTGTTTATCTAAACTATTTATTCATAATATATAATAATATTAGTAGTACTATTTAAAATTAATTGTCAAATTAGGACAATTAGTGAAATTAAAAGATTATTACCTATTTTTTTGAATGCTGTCACAGATACACAACAGATTAATATCCCGCCAATTTATGTCGACTTTTTAAATTTTAAATATGGAACGCATCGCGTAAATTTTTGCAGCTTATTCCGCTCAAAGAAGTTTGCGCTAAGTTCACACTGGCTGTTTAGAAACTCACATGGCCGCAGCATTTTATTTAATTAGTTTTTTTTTTACATAAAACTCTTCACAGCTGACAGCAGTTCTATTTTTAAAGTTCATTCCGGCCCTTAGGTGGAAAGTAATTTATATGAGTTTTTCCCACTCTATGGAAGGAAGCAAATTCAAATTCAAATTCAAAAAGTTTTTAATTCAATATAAGATGTTTGCACACACTTATTGAAAGTCGTAAATATTGATTAGGTACCGGTTCAAAAACTAGGAGGAGAAGAACCGGCAAGAAACTCCTCTCTGTTTATTTAATTTAAATATATGTTTTTCTTAATTGTTTTTTTTTTTTAATTTAAAGTCTTACAACTATTACAATGATGTCCATGCGCACTTATCATTTAAATACTCGTTAATACAATAGTAAGCTTTTTTCATGAGTTGGACTTTAACTCGCTTTATAAATTGATTAGAATTCAAGTCTAACATTTCTTTTGGAATTTTATTATAAAAACGGATACAATTTCCCATGAAAGAATTATTAACCTTTGAGAGCCTGAACCTGGGAATTGATAACAAATGCTTATGTCTTGTATTTAAGTTGTGGCCATCACCCACCCTAGAGAAAGCATTTATGTTTTTATGTACATAAATTATATTTTCATAAATATACTGACAAGGGACTGTCAAAATATTACCTTCTCTAAAATGAGCCTTTACAGTATCTCTAGATTTTAATTTATATATAGCTCGAATAGCCCTTTTCTGCAGAACAAATATTGTTTGAATGTCAGCGGCCTTTCCCCATAGCAGAATGCCATATGACATTATGCTATGAAAGTAGCTAAAATAAACCAGCCTCGCTGTAGGCACATCGGTTAGTTTTCTTATTTCCCTAATTGCAAAAACAGCAGAGCTCAGTTTACCAGCCACCCTCATAATATGAGGACCCAATTGTAAATTTGCGTCGATAGTAATGCCCAAGAACACAGTTTCATTAACCAAACTTAATGAATCTCCTCCAAGTCTCAAATTGACTTCAACTTGTCTAACATTGGGCAATGTAAATTTTAAATATTTTGTTTCTAGCAGCATTTTCTACCCAATAATCAGATCAAAACAACACTACTTTCCGAGTATGAGAAATGAAAAAGCGTATACCTAACTATAGTAATAGAAAAACAAAGGTGTTTTAAAGTACCTTAGTCTCTACTTGTACATTTAGGCATTATTAGTATCTTCTTTTAATTTATGGAATTGTATAAAGAATTAATAAACATTTTTTTTTTTAAATTTGTATTTGTGGTGTTTTAACACGCAAGAGGTTTATTTTGTTCAAAACTGTATAACAAAATACTTTACAATAATACCAAATCAATACATTTTTATTTTGTATAATTAAATATTTTTTTCACTTACGGTGGTTTAACATCCATTATATGTTTTTGCAATTCACTTGTGGTGTCATGTGTTCATTTAACACTAAACATTTCAGATGTGTTTTTCGGAGTTTTTTTTTCAAAATGGCGTACGTGTTACGTCATCATTTCTGACGACGTTTTGAAATAGCTTCATATTCAAAATCAAAATGTTACTATGTTGCCTATACTTGTTATTTTTTAATAAAAATACAAACAGAACACCTCCTCATTACTAGACACTGGCAAAGTTATCTAAATCAAGATAGTAGTCAATAAATAATAAAAGATGAAGAAGAAGAAGTGTTTTTTTTTTGGTTACAAAACATAATGCATTAGTGGTGTTTTAATTCTCACCCAAACGACGGGCATACATATTATAGAAAAATAAACCAGTTTTCGAAGAAAATAATAATAATAATAACATATACAATCACAACAACGTCTAGGTCCCAAACTAAGCATTTGCTTGTATTTTGGGTACCAAGCGAAGACAACACATAAATATAACAACCAAGACCCGGTGCCAGTATTAATATTCATCATATAAATACTGACCCGACCTGGGATTTGAACCCGGGACCTCCAACTTCGCAGGCAGGGTCGCTGCCCACAAGGCTAAGCGGTCGTCGTTTGAAAATGTTACTTTTGGTCTTTTAACAATCACCGATTCGATATGCTAACAGCAAAAACGTAGTGGAATTCAGAGTTGAACTACGCATTGACATCATAGATTAAAACCCGTGAACTAGTTGATTAAAGTTGTGATACTGTTCTGTGTACTAGTAAGTTGTACTATGTAGGTACTCTCATTATGGTTTTTCTATATATTTTATGGAACAAGTGCAAGAATATGACCTAATTTTGAAGAACCACAAAGAAATACTATTAATGTTTTATAATGTTTTTAAAGTAGATATTTAATAATATTGTACTTGAAGGGTTAGGTAAATAGTTTTTCACCTTTTGTGAGTATTGCAGGTAATATACAATTTTTTTTTTTTCAAATATGCATAACCGTGTCATATTTTAGTTTCTTATTTCTATCAGTCTTAAAGTAAAACGGTTGGGACATAAAACAGACAGACGGATATACTATATGGGTTCGTTGTGGGATTTTGAAATTCTAGAAACCGTCGATATTAAGCTATGATTTTGTTTTGAACCATTTTGGTGTATTTTTAATATCTATACAGCAATACAAACAGAAATGCTTTATAATAAATATTGAAACACTTTCACTTGACCATACTACTTGTGTAATTGGTACGTCAGTTATTTTTTGTTTAATCTTGAATGATTCTGATTAGGCACATCGGGAATTTGTAATTTTCGTTAATTATATTAAGTGGAGTGCGTACTAGCAAATTTTCAAATAAACGGCATTAACGTTTGTATCCAATTAAACCTTAACCGGTTGGCGTAAAAAAAAATGATATTCACATCAACAAAAACTATCCAACTGTTTATATTTTTTCAAAGATTTTGTTGCGTTTAAAAAAAAATTTATACGCGGGTTTTTTAGTTTTTTTTTTATTTTCACAATGTATGAAAATGTAATTAGTAAAAATAAATAAAAACGGTTGACCTTAGTTTGTTTTTTAAATCTGATTACCATTTAAAGGTTTTACGCCAATCGGTTAAGGTTTAATGGGGTGCAACCGTTAACACCGTTTGTATAGATTTTTAGTAGTACACACTTTTCTTAAACGAATTCTCTTACGTTTTCTTTTGATCTTACATTATTTTATATGTATAAGTAAATTTTGGCACTCTCTAGAACCGTTTTAAGGGCAACATGGTTAGTAGTGACCATGCGGTAGTTATTCCTTTGGGTTGTTATTTAACGCAATTTGCCCACTTCTGTGAAGTTTTCTGTTTAAATTGACCACCAGGGCCCATTCGAATGTCTGTATATTAATAATTAATATTATATAGGAAAATATTTATTTTTTTGCATAGAAATAAAATTATTTGTACACAAAATATAGAACTATTCCATTCAATGTTATCGAATAAGACTGAACGGTTGAGTGAATTAAATAGGACGGACTTTTTAAGTTTTTAATTTTATTAGGTATTTATTTGTATTGTTAGGTTTATTTTCTAATGATATAATGTGTTCCTAATATATGTAATTAAATAAACCATGTGACAGATTATAATGGATAAGTTTTGTATATTTTTTGGCAACCTAACACCTAATAGGTCAAAGGTTGATTGAACGTGATTGATGTGATATGTCAAAAGAATAATCAAATAAATGTCATTTGTATGCTTATGGATAAGTCCATTATTTTGGACAAATATATTATTATTATAAGCACTTGTAAAGAAGAAAGAGATAGATAATAGAAGTGATTTTTTTGTCTATAACACATTCATATGTACAACAACTGTACATGCGTACATAGACAAGGAAAATCTAACACAGCTGTTCTCCATTTCTATAACTTGCACCCACTCGTTTTTTAATAGTTCGCCTCATCTAAGTACTATATGGATAGAACGTTCGACTTTCCTAAGAGTGATTGATCTTGATTGATAGAAAATAGAAAATTACTATAAAACGATACCAAAACACTAGTGTTCCGTATATTCATGTCATTTTGTTTTAATCATCGAATAATTAAAATGATAATGTGTCGTAGTCTTATTAAAAAAATACAGGAACAAAATATTATTTTAATAAAGAGCCCAGTGGCATCCTTTAGGTCCATATCGTCTACAGTATTAAAATGTCAAGAGTATCAAAATGTCCATTTATGCAAAATGTTCAGTATCATAATGTCCCGTTACACAAAATGTTCATTATCATCATCATCAGCCCGTGTCTCTCCACTGCAGGATATAGGCCTCTCCCAACGCTCGCCACCACACACGGTCCTCCGCCTTTCGCATCCAACTACCCCCGTTATGGTGCTTCAGGTCATCTGTCCACCTGGCCGGGGGGCGTCCAACGCTTCACTTTCCGGTGTGTGGCCTCCATTCGAGAACTCGTCTACCCCATCGATTATCAGTTCTACGATAAATGTGACCGGCCCATTGCCACTTCAGCTTGCTGATCGCTTTGGCTATGTCGATTTCAGTGTTTCTGATTTTATCCATCAAAGAAACACCGAGTATAGCCCGCCCCATCGCACGCTGAGCGACTTTAAATTTGTGGATCAGTCCTGCCGTGAGAGTCCATGTTTCGGCACAAAATGTTCTGTGTAACGAAATGACTGGGGTATCATAATAGTATGTCTTTTAACTACAGGCTTTTAATAAAATGTAACTAAAAAAAGCTTTCTCCATATAAACATAACTATAAAATATGTAGGAAGGGTAGTGAAATAGCCAATATAATTCATCGTTCATTATCGAAAGAGGTTTATTAGTCCCAATATACTGTAACGGACTCATCTACCCATTATATTAATATATTATAATATTTGTAATATCTCACACAGCGCCATCTAGTCGCAAAGTAAGCAAGTATTATGTTTGTATTATGGGGTACTCGACAACTGATATACATACTTAAATATCCTTTATAATATATATATATATATACTTTTACACCCAGACACAGAACAAATAAACATGTTCATGCACAAATATTTGTCTTGGGCGGGAATCGAAACTGCGACCCTTGGTTGACCCGAATAATTCCATTCATTATACACCGTTCATTCACCCATATCAAATTAGATATTTTGGTACTCTGGTAATTTTGGTGATCTGAACATTTTGACACTCGGGACGTTTTCATACACTGGACATTTTGACACTCGAGATGATATGGACCTAACCCAGTGGCATGTTAACTTGGATATACGCATAGAATGAAATTCCTTGTTGTTAAAACAAAAGTGTGAGCACGCAGAAGTACAATACACGCCTATTTCGAAGTTTTCCGTTTTTTTTTTTTTAGACTTTTACGTCGTATAATTTTTTTTCTTTCGACCTTGTAGATTAGAGTAAAAAAATAATTATGTAATGATTACTCACTGTACTCTGCTTTACGATCGTTTTGAAATATGAGACGCTGCATCTTGGTTATTCTGTTTAACCACTAATCTATAGTCAATAATATCAATAGAATTTCTTATTAAAAATGTCGTTACTTATTTTTAAATTCTCGTAGTATTAGATTACAAGAAAACTTATTTAGTTAAATGAAATCGCTTTATAAAACATGTACCTACTGTGATGACCACTGAACTTTGAATGTATACTACTAGGAAGGGATACTAGAAGGCGCATGATTGCTGAACTCAAGAATTCAAACCCAACCCATATCAACAAAAAATAATTATATAACTATATAATATAACTAGAATTGAAACCCAACAAATTTTGTTAATATTTCAATTCTTCTATATTTCAATTCTAAGTTGTATATTTCTTCTAGGTTTCAATTCTAGTTATATTATATAGTTATATAATTATTTTTTATTGATATTTGTGGTCTTAAAATTAACTATTATTTTTTTTAAATTGTATTTTGTGCGGAGGCCTAAGCCCCTGCAGTGGGGTATAAAAAGGGCAGATGGAATGGAATTGATATTTGCCATTCGTTTAGTAGTATGTAACTAGTTGTGACGGGTAATACACAAAGCCGCGCTGGGCGAAGGTATGTATGTAGGTAACCGATCGCGTCGACCGTATAAGCGTCCCGCCCGTCTCCATTCCTCATCCTACGGCTATGATAGCTTTGGTTTTTGACCTAAATGACCAGCATTACTCCTCTATTGAAAGTATTCAAAGATCGGTGGTGAAGGCAGTATCGTAGGAAGCAAACAAGCGCATGTAACGCTCGGTAAGGTTTTTTTTTGTAATTTTTGTATAAATGAGTTCTCGCTGTTTATGTTATTTTTGGTGCCAAATTGCAACAGTACAAATATTTAGAAAGTAAAAGTGATCACAGTCATGTGACTACAAGACTGACGTCACATCATGGCGGACAGCGATTTGTGAGGTCATTTACATACTAAAATTTAATTTAAAAATATAGTACTCCATGTATTACTTGTAGTTCTAAGTTTATTATTTTAATTTATTTTTAATAATGTTTCGTTATTTTAATAGCCAAATATATTCGTGATTGTAATGGGATGGAGAAGGCAAAGCTTTTTTCAGATGGTGCTGTAGTCGCTGGTACCTTGACATTATTTTGGAAAACTGTCATTTTCATACCAACCAATCATACCATTCAATGCCAACATATCGTATGTTTATTGTGATCGGAGGAATTAAATAAATTTAGAAAAATAATGTATTGTTCAGTACGGCTATTTAATAATAGATGGAGTAACTATATAAAGAAATGATTTTTATTTTTTCATAATCACATTTTTATATTTCAGTTCATAAAACATTACATGCGTGTATGAAAAAATATTTCTCTTTAATATTTTTAACTGACTATTAAAAAGAAATAGTGAACTATGATTATAAAAAAATTATTATTTCTTAATATGGTGGCTCCATCTATTATTAAATAGCCGTACTAAACAGGCGTAAAGGGGAAACTATTATTTGACAATACCTGGACATCTAACACGTGGCCATCTAGCTCCAAACTAGGCTGAGTCTGTATTATGGTAATCTATTGACATTTGATATTGTCAGTAGATTTTATAAACTCCACAAAAAGCTACGACATTGACAGATAATTAGGTACCAGCGACGAAACGCCACCTGGTGAGAGCAATCTCCAGTTTTCCCCATTCCTGATGTATGCACAAATTGTAAATAATGTATTGGGAAAGGCTACTACAATCTTATAAATTTGAAGGGCTGTTATGACATTTTTGCTTTGAGGGTGAAAAATAAGCATTTTGTTATATAATTTTTTTTTTGAAATTGTAAAACGAAAAGATATTGTTACAAAATGTATAGTTAAACTTCAGTACATATCGATCGGTTATCACCATAGCTACGTATGAGTCAAATTTCATTTTAATAAAAAGAAAGATTATGAACGCGATTATTACAACTGGAATTATGTGACAACTCGTCATATAACTCCAAAAAATTCTGGACCCTGTGTAACTATGGAGATGGCGCATCTATGTAATAATATCAAGCACAAAATACGATTAAATTATTTTGTGATTTGTTCATATCATAGATGTAGGAATAATATAAGGTAGATGCTAGAACATATAATAACACACACACACAATCACAACAACGTCTTGGCCCCAAACTAAGCATTAGCTTGTATTTTGGGTACCAAGCGAAGACACCACATACATATAACAACCAAGACCCGGTGCCAGTATTAATATTCATCATATAAATACTGACCCGACCTGAGATTCGAACCCGGGACCTCCAGCTTCGCAGGCAGGGTCGCTGCCCACTAGGCTAAGCGGTCGTCAATATATACTGCGTTTACTTTACTGAAACTACACTTAAAGTGTAGTTAACGCGTCGCGTTTGGCTACAGTGAATGTTAGAGGTTCGGTGCAATATTAATTTTAATAAGAAATATGTTGGAACACGATGTCGATACCTCTGACGCTCAATTTCCCTTTTCTTTGGTTGACTGTCCCTGTACCTGTTGACCCCTCCCACACTTCGCCGCATACTTTCCCCTGTGTTTGCGGCTTACGACGTTTTAATAATTCAGTTAATAGCACTCGTTCTAGTCTATATTACCATTACTATTATATTATTCCTACATCTATGGTTCATATACATATATTTATTTTGAATTAAAAATAGTTATAGAATATTAACAAATAAAAAAAATTATCACTATTATACAGTTCGGGAATATTCGGCAATGGGGTTTCAAACTCAAAGCGTAATACAGATGGTGCCAGTGCCGATTACTAACATGTCAAGCGCCTAATTGGCAATGATTTCATTAGTGTTTTTTGTTGAAGTTTTTTAGTACTCATTTAAATCCTGCCAATCTACGGACTATACAATGTATTTAACCTGGAATTTAAAGGTTTTGAAAGCTGAATTTACATACAAATAATATTCTTCGAAAACAGTAGAGCACGTGGATTAATATATACACCTGTATTGTTTACTTAATAATAAATTTAAATAATGTACAAATACAATATACATTAGAAATTGTATGCATGTGACATACATTAACAGTCGTGTACAACGATTCGCCCTCTGTTGGGAGAAATTGGCAGTTGGGATCCCCATTAACGAAGACGCCCGATATAATTTGAAATATTATTTTTTATATATAAAGTTTACAACCTGTACTATGCGTTTGATCTTCTAAATTAAGTAAATCTACGCTTTCTCGAGCTGTTTTATTAGCATCGTGATTATGATAAATTAAAAAAAAAAGTCGGTCGCACACAATCTAGGGACGCCATGCGTGCATCGCGCTCTTCTATACTATTTTTGTACTCATTGGCTGATAGTAAAACTAAAAGTTGTAAAATATTTAGTGCGCGACTAGCTTTAATATGTTTAAAACATGTATATTTATCGTCTATGAACTGTCCTGAAAAATATAACTGTTACTGATCTGTTAGTTCATAATTATTATGTATAAATATATTTGTGTAAATAGATTGTATAGTGAATATAACTTATGTTGAAAATGCAAACGATTTTGATTATTTTCGATATTAAATATGTGATTTAAATTGGATACCCATACAATTTGTTTTTTTTTTCGTTAATTGGTTTGTGTTTTTTTTTTATATCCGAAGCTTAATAATGGGCAACGGCCAAAAATTTTTTATGAAAAAGGCGGGGGGGGGGGGGGGGCGATTCTGCACGGATAGCAGAGCATATATGCCTACATTTTTTTTTCTGTGGTAGTGTCGTATCAGCTTGCTGCGTCGAGCATGTAGATTTTTAGATTTAAATGTAACTTAAATGTTAATCTTACTTGGAGTATTTTTAATGTATTTTATTTCCGATTCTTCAAATATTTGAAATAGTAAAGTATATAGGTATATCACGCTTGTCGCGTCGTTATAAGAACGCTTGAATTTATTTTGCCACGCCACAGTTTAAATTTTTCTGTAGATAAATAAACATTTCAGACTAGGGTCCATAATTCGTTAGTAACAGTAATCTTAAAGCTAATGTCAATACACAATTAATTATTAACTTCTAAGAAATTATTTTGAAATGAAATGAAATTTTCAATTGTATGATGTAAAAGCAATTACAGTGTGTATGAAATGCTAAAGGTAATTAACTTATTAAATTTGATAAGAATTAATATCACATCCACGCGAATAGCTTTCTAATTACCACATTATATCTGTCCATTTTTTTTAACACATTAAAATAGATATAGTAAGCTATCCATAAAAGATAGACATATGACAACTTGGACTTTTTTGTAGACCTATAAAACAGAAACAAGTCCTCCGTACTTTGTTTTGTTATATCTCAAAGCGATTAGGCAGCGTTTTCGATGAAAGCTCCCAGGTGGCTTGATTTTTCCGATATCTTAAACAATCAGCGTTATATTTCAACTAATTTGCACAAAACAATCAATTATATACATAAACCTTTTTCTTGAATCACTCAATCCATTGTGGTGTGAACTATATTTATTTATTGTGTAGGAATATCAATAGGAAATTTTTATGTTCCTACTAGACGTATAAATAAAAGACGAAAAGCCCTGTAAAGATCTTCACAAATAGAATTAAACCAGTAGATCGATGGAGTAAACAAATGTTGAACACGTTTACAGTCACGTAGTTTCTAAAATTATAGTTAAACTGATAAAGAAATAAATACGGCGAGTCCCCATACATGTGTACCTGAATTTATTTTAAGTTGTGAAATTATAACAAAAATTTCTTTGTGTTAAACACACTAGTTAAAGAACATATAGCTTACTAATTTACCTGTACAACTTGACCCTGATTAGATAATTACTAAAATGTTCGAGGAGAAGTTCTTTATCAACACTGTAAACTTCATATTATCTGTCAAATACTAAACTAGATTCTACTGTTGTTATGTTAATGCAGTAAAAAACTTAAACATGATTTAATATTTTTCAATGCCACATCTAGGAATTTTCAAATTCAAACAGTCAAACGTCTAACTATTGGTAAAGGTTTCATAATTTCACAATCCAAGGTACGAACTTGCCATCCATCTTTCACATGTATACAAAAGTAACAAATACTCATTCGGAGAAACCCCGTGATAATGCGCGCCGCGTCGAATCCAACCTGTTGTCAAATATATCAATAGGTATCGACTGTTTTGGAGATGTTACTGGAATTATTGCAAGCTCGCCACAAATATGTATTCTGTCTATAATTACTCTACACTATAGGCACAGTCTAGTAATCCCCATGCAGTCAGTCATCGGACGCGTCTAAACAGAGCAATCGTGCAGTGCGGTGGGAGGGGGACGTATGTACCGAACGGCATACTGTGACGATGTTAATGGTTCGGTACTATCTGATAGGGTTTACGCGTTCGGTCGATTATTTTCTATATATTTCTTTTCTATTTTCTGTAAGAAGACAATGTCTGCAATGTCACGTCGCCCTTGGAGTGGCAGTTAATGATGTTTACGTAACTGGAGGTATATTTCACTTTTATAGGGGATAGCTAGCTTACGACACAAAAATTTGATAAACTTCTTTTGTATGTTTTCGATACGAGAAACGTAAATAAAATATCGAGGACTCCAGGTCTGTGAAACATATTCTAAAATACTGTGAACGAAAGTACGAGTATTTTTAAAGTTTTTACACTTTTGAAACAAGATGAGTTGCGCATCACAAACTCAAGAGCTCATAACGCTCACGCCACAAGACTGTAGAGAGTGGTATATTATATATATCTCTTTTTGTATATATTTTACTCTTCTATTGATTATATTTTTGTTTGGGATCGTAGCAATAGAGCTGAAATGAAAGATATGAATGCTGAAAGGAAAAGACTTTGTATTTCGTAAACGCGATTGCAATATTACAATAAACCATATATTCACACAACACTTCGAACTATTAACACTACGGACTGCATTGATCAACGCCCCGGTATCATCTCTGTGAAAAAGGGCCGAGCCATCCGGGCTTGTTTTCCTAACACATACATACATATTTTCATTTATTCAAATTCAAATTATGTATTTTAATCGAACGTCTGGCTTGTAACTAGCCAGCGCTACAGTACTGTTGATATGGACATCAAACATAATTTTGATCGTGGTAAACACCAAGATCCCTGATCGATGTGAGACGCTGGAGTGGCAAGTCCTTTAAGAAGTGCGTAGTGTTAATCATGCTATGCTTACGAGTAAAAGTGACAACAGAACATTTAGAAGGATTTAAAAGTTACTTTCCTAGCAGTATTGCTTGCTCTAAGCTACACAAATCTAATTGGGAGTTGAGAAGCGTCTAAAGATGATGAAATTTTGCCAAATATTTTCATGTCATCCGCAAAACAAGAATAATTAAAACAGCTATCAATGTCACTGATGAAAATAAATAAGAGTGGGCCTAGCAAGGGTCCTTGTGGAACACCACTGGGTACGTCAACCCAGCTGGATATATAATTACCTACTCAGCACTATGGCTTGCGATCTATGGTGTAAACCATCTCAACAGATCACCTCCGACACCAACATTCATTAGTTTCAATAACAACAGCTTGTGGTCGATTATATCGAAACATTTGCTGTAATTTGTATATATTACGTCAACTTAGCCATTCGTATCTATAACTTCAGTAATAAAATCATTAAGAAGAATGAAATATTAGGAAAGGTAGTCTAAGATCCGAATTAACAACGACCTTCACCCATCTGTTTCAACAATGAAATTTTATGTATCGTGAATGGGTTGGCTAAAAAATCTCTGGCAAGGCTATGATTAATTAAATAATAATAAAAATATAGTGATACAAACTTATCTTAAAATTTTTGGAAAGTCTTTCAGGAAAGTAAATAAAAATAAACAAAGTGAACAGTTAAAAATTAACAAATAACAATAAACATACACGAAGGATGAATCTACCTGTTTGTACCTGCCAACCCAGTAGTTATGCCAGGTATAAAATGGAAAACCCAACGTTTGCATATTCTGTAGGCTTCATACTTTCGATTGGTATGAGTACATGATTAGTATACCTACGTTAACCAGCTTATCGGACGGTTGAGCGGCACCACAGCGGCACACATGTCAGCTGTCACATTGACGAAGTATGTGTAAATAATATAAGTTATTGCACAACGTGCGGGGTGGCCAGGTGGGCAGGGTGTCAGAGGCGCGACCTTCAGGGGAGTGCAATTAACAGACAGAGGACAGCCATGTTAAAACATGTTAACCCACATTTAAAAAATGCGATGGATTTCGATGCGCCCCCACAGCACAGATTAGAAATGACGCCCTTAATTACTCTGAACAAGGTTTAAAAAAATAGTTTACACGCACTGATATACCAATATAACTGGATGGGCTGTCCGCGTTCTAAAGTGTCCGCGAAGGAAGTCATTCAAAACGAAATAAGTCCATCAACCGGCTTTTACTCAGTGTAATAGCTTAGCCCCGAATAAACGTGTGCGATGCCGACTTGTGTCGTAAACATTTGTAAAACTACTCGTCAAAGACGCAAAAAAGAGCTGAATATCGTATTTGCGGTAAGTAAACATTATAATTTAACATTAGTTTATGCCTGCAGACAGTTATTCGATCATTTATAATTACATTGAACATTATTACGATTTAATTCGCATCACATTCCCGTAAACAGTGTGACACGTCCAACCCGTAATAAGTATTTGCATGCACTGACGCACACAACGGAGCCGGGCCGGGGCCGTATGAGCCCACGCACGTTGCGGACGCTTTTTGCTGTTTTACCGACTACAAATCCTTAATATTAAATTGTTAAATCAATGTTGCCCGCAGATTTGCTCGTTGTACAACAGACGACAAAGTTACTCTTTTCAAGGCGTTGCATTGAGTCAATCATTCTACACGAGCGGTCTACACGCGTTTAACCTACGGTGCCTTGCGCGTCCAATTCAATAATGCCTTCAGGATGATGTTGGGATCATGTTGGGACTGTCATGGTGTTATAGTGTCTCAGGTGTGTTCCTTGGTTTCCATGCCCTCATGCGAAAGAAAGCGGCCTCTCTCGTGCAACGTCTACAATGTAGTAACAACAGCATCCTGAAGATGATCGCTGCCCACCCAAATTGTCCCTTCAAAAAATACTGGGTGGGGACAGCTATTAGTCTGCCTAAATAATACTAGGCAATTTCGTTTTATTTTACATTATAATAGTAATATCTTTTATTGTTTTCACTTTGTAATAACAGACAATTTTATTTTAATTGTGTTTTTACATTAGCTTTAAGATTATTGTTAACAACGAACTATGGAACCTAGTCTGAAATAAATGTTTATTTATTTATTAAATTTATTTGTTAAAAACGTGTGTGCGATAAATAAAGTCATTTTTCAATTTTTAATTAATCATAGTTTTGCCAGGAATTTTTTAGCCAACTTATGTGCGATTTATTTTCTACGAGTAGGTAGGTACGTAGGTACTAAACACAATAAAAAAAATTCATTGTTAAAACAGATGGGTGAAGTGAAGGTCGTTGTTAATTCGGATCTCTACAAATATGAAAACCCGTTCAGTAGTTTTTAAGTTCATCGCGTTCAATGCGATGGACGATGCGACGCGATGGGGGGACCTTATTTAATATGTAGTGATGTACACTGAGGATGTACATAAATATCTATTGACCCGCGGACTTGATTACTGAAGGCTATATACACATTTGTACACATACTAGAATAGACAAACGAGGTTGACATATCTCACAAGGGATAAGATCTCGTAAAAAATTAGAACTAAACAAAAATACGGTTATAACTTTATTTTATTTTCATGTTTCATTTATAATAATAGGGGACAATTATCGAGTTTGTAAGAGTTCTGGTGTGATAGTGATTATTCAAATGAGTTTGGCTATTACAATACTAATTGACAAAGCAATAAATATCTCTCCAAGTGATGTAGAAGCTGAAATATTTAAGTTTGTAATATCGTTATCTATTTTTTTGGGTTCCGAAAGAAATGGTAAAAATCCAAAGCCTTTATAATGTCGTCCAGTCCGTCTGTCTGTCACTGGTGTGATACTTGGAGACAATTAGGAGTACTATATACAGGGTGAGATTTTTATGACCAGCCAAATTTTAATATAATGATCTTTGGTAGAAAACCTATAGCCGTCTTGTTTTCTTTTAGTATCGTTCTGTAGAAAAAATATTGAGATATGACTACATAAACCTTTCCCGAAAAAACCAAAAACTCTAGTTACCATTCTTGCCCGCCGCATCATTCCGTTTCAAAGGCCTCGGGCGCGTACGTTTACTATAGCGTTAAGAAGGCAACCAAACGTTATAAAATAAACTGTAGATAAAATAATTTATTTTGAAAATGTTACCCATATTTTTTATTTACGCAATGATGTCTATTGGTGATACCTAACACCTAGAAAAATTTTGGCCGGTTAATAAAATCTCACCTTGTATAGATGAAAGGAAAGTTGATATCTATGAACCGCGACAATCATCATCATCATCATCAGCCCGTGTCTCTCCACTGCAGGATATAAGGCTTCTCCCAAGGCTCGCCACCACACACGGTCCTTCGCCTTTCGCATCCAACTACCCCCGGTATGGTGCTTCAGGTCATCTGTCCACCTGGCCAGGGGGCGTCGGTCGTTTCGTTTTCCGGTACGTGGCCGTACAGAACCGCGACAATGGTGAAATGAAAAAAAAAATTGAGGTAGGTTGCCTGTCCCTGTAACAGAGGGGCGAAAAAATTCACGAAGCACATAAACATGTGAGGTGCTTATAGATAGGTCTTTAAAAAATTATGTAGATGTTTTAAAATGACTTTTTTGTTTATACAAACGCTCTAGGTTGAGTAAGTTACAAGGTATTTAAATTTGAGATTTTTAAAAATCTTGTGTTATTTGATGTAGAACTAGGTTTGTGTTGTCTTTGGTTTGTCTGTGGTTGGACCAAAATGTCGGAATGTCTATAAACGTCTGTTATTAACCCGACAGAAATGTAATATTTGCCTCAATCTTATCAAAGGTTTGAACAGCTCAAATAAAAATGAAATCGATTTTTCTTGGAATTTTTATTGGTTTCTGTATAGTCAAAAACACCCTAGAGCCAAAACCAGTCACGGGCAAGACGGGCGCTCGATTTAGCGTTTGAATTTCGTTCTATTGCAAGCTACGGTATATTTTTCTAGAGGGCGCCGCAATAGTGCGGAGAATTTAATAAAAAAAATTACGTAGTACAAAAAAGAGGTATACAATCAAAGCCAAACGATGTTATTGGTTTTAGCAACTAAAACAATTAGTGTGATTTTTGATGTTGCTAGATTTTCACTAATTCGCTAATAACTATATATTGAATATTGAACAAGCGATTCCTTTATATTTGCCAGGTGGAAGATTTTTGAATATGACGCCTCGCACTTATATATTCAAACAAAAATGCTTAAAATAAAAAAGCAGTCTTTTATAGTTTTCAAATTATCTGGGACGGTTTCCCAGAATTCTATACAAGGTGAAATATTAACAACCATCCAAATTTTAATATTACGATCTTTGTTAAAAAACCGATGGCTGTCTTATTTCCTTTTAGTATCGTTTTGTAGAAAAATATTGTGATATGACTACACAAACCTAAAAAACCAAAAACTTAAGTCACTATTCACCACCGCTGCACGCTCCGCCCCGTTTCGGCCTCAAGGTCTCGGGCGCGTCGTCACAAAGAAGGCAACCAAACGTTATAAAATAACACTGTAGATAAAATTATTTGTTGTGAAAATGTAACCTACATTTATTTACGTAATGAGGTCTATTGCTGATACCTAACATCTAGACTTTTTTTGGATGGTTGTTAAAATTTCATCCTGTAGATCCTTTGCCGACTCTTTTCCATGAAGAAAGCTTTAAACATAAACGAGCCTTATTATGATTTATTTATTCGGAAAAACAACAGTTACAGAACACAAAAAAAAATTACATCAAAAGATATTAAATAACATAAACTCGTCTGCAACCTCTACGTTTTTCACTAAAAAATTTGGATTGAACACAAACTGAAGCATCCAGACAAGACAAAAAATTAAATAAACAACTATATCTACTTACATTAGAAGAAGGTAAATTAAAATTAAACTATTAGGTACTATTCTAATATTACATTATTGCTATCTAACGTTTTACATATTGAGGTCCTAAATTCTATTTTTCCAAAACAAAACAAATCTATCTCTCCAAATAATTTGTTATGTTGCTCACACATTCTGTAAATAAATGATAGTCTAAAGCAGTCCCGCCAACCAGGGCCGACTATCCCCTCCCTCCTCTGCCGCGCTTCACCTACTGGTCTTGCCAACCAGGCGCCGACTATCTCCTATAAAACCCCTAAATAATGTACACAATTGTTTTATTTTTCTTTTATTGTCTTCATGTCATTAAAAACTAATGGAAAAGTGAATGAATATTTAAATATGAAGTTTTGATACTTATTTAATAAAAATGAAATAATTAATGGACATGTTTCTGATAGAAAACGTGTTTCTAATAAATAGGATCGGGGGGCTTTCTTCTAATCTACACACCCAGACCGCCTGTTGATGGTGGTACGTCAAAATCTTCAATCCCCTTCAGGTGGTATGCAGTTGCTAGAACGTTGGGAAGCCCTGGTCTAAAGTTAAACCAGTTTAGGGCCGCAATATTACACGAGAAAGGCCGCGGGTTGAAGACCAATGGACTAGGCGGACTAGGCAATGGAATTACTGAGAACAACTGGAAGTCACTCCTATAACTGTAAAAATTTGCGAGTGCTTTTTATTTTCAAGTTTCACTGAGCTTATGAACCTTTAATATAGCATCTTTGTAGGATAATTCATGAATTGAAATAATTGCTCACGGGATGTTTTATCAACTTCATTTGTTCACTTTGTTAATAATATTAATTTATTAGTCTTCGTTTTGCCAAAAATTTAATCTACAAACAGAAAAGTAATTAAATGAAATAAAACAAAAGATTAGATTAATTTTATTTATTTATTCAATCATATTACATTAAAATTACACACACTATATGGAAATGTTCCCAACTGCGAGAAAATCCCAAACACGAAATAATACTCTGAAATATCGTTAAATTGGGAACACCCGTCAAAATTATAACTATAATATATTTTAGGCCAGTCGCGCATATTCAACTTTCTCAACTTTTAGCAGTAGAACAATTCAACTTACTCATGATTAGCAGCAATTTTTCATTTTACTTTGCAAATTGAAAATACAGCTAAGAAATATCAAAAGTTGAACGAATGCACGCTGGTCGCAATACTAAATATATAGAAAATATAAAGAAAAAAAAAACACCTTAACCTATTATATCTGAAAGAACAAAATGAATATTACTACACTAAAAATTAGGGGTTAATAGTTCAAAGTAAATTAAAAAGAAAAAAAAACAAAATATTTCGATAACCGCTTCCCGTTACGATATTTAATATTTAAAAAGTAATCACTAAGATAATTTAAACAAAACCAAGCTGTTTTCGAAATATTTTTTAATATATATTTTTTTTACATTTTTATTTTTAATTTTTTTTTTTTTTGTTTTTATATAATTTTTTTTTCGCTCTATTCCCGGAGGGGGATTTTATTGGTAAGGAATACACGACGACTTACGACATTTTAAAAACTATTCGATCGACAAGTAAAATAATACTACATAGATATTAATGTTTTTCGAGAGAAAAGAAAAAATAGAAAAAAAAAACGATGCAAGTGGTTAGATAGTTAAAAACGTTTGTTTTTTTTTTTTCTCAAAATTGTGAATATTTAAAAACGTAAACCGAAAGCTAAATATCTTTATATAACAATAAAACGTCTAAATATTACGAAACATCTAAATTTATATGTTACTATGACTTGTTGTCACCGACTCTTTAAATCAAGCCAATTTTGCGTTTATACGTGAAAAGTGCGCTCTTAGATTCAATACTTTTTATTTTTTTATTTTTTCTTAGAAAATCGAACTCGACTGTAGATATTTGACAGCGTGCGGATAACTCAGTACTGCAGAAGAAAAAAAAAATAGTCCTTCGAGCCGGATTCGCCGAAGAGATTTAAACAAAATCGGTAATTTCATTTTCAAAGTTGTTAAACTTATCTGAATAATTAATATATTTTTTATTTGCAATTATTTTGAATTCGATAATTTTGTCAACATCCAGTCGTATGGGAGTGAATCGTTTGTTACAATAAATTCTCTATGCGTAAAGTCTTTACTCATATAGTTGTCTTTTGACATTTCGACGCACGGATAACATGCGATGAATTGTTTGTAATATATACGTCAAAAAATCGACACACTGTCAAATATCATTATTACGCGAAGCTAATAGATCTCAGTGTTGCCATCATTTAACACTAAAATGTTACTTTCCAAATTGACCTCTGTGATTCAATATTAATATTTTAAACTAACGTATCGAGACCATAAACGAATTTAAAATCGACTTTTGATACGCGAAACATATGAATTTAAATGGCAACACCGGATCGCGACCGTTGGCGACCCTCATCAACGCATGCTGTAGTGTAGAAACACGTAGTCCTGACGGTGCTGGAGCGGGGCAAGATGGGGAGCGCCCGGTGGCAGCGGTTGGAATCCCATGAACATGAACGTGCGTAGTACCACAGCGCGGTCCGGCCTCGATTTGCGTACGCAGACGATGCAGCTGTGGAAGGAACAAGTAGTTCGTTCAGAAACAGTTATGAGTTTAAGAAAATTATAATAACTCGGACAAAAAATCTAAATTATGAGTAAAGTAAAATAGTTTTGGGGATATAATATCTGGGGCATGCCACACAGCGCCATCTAGTCCCAAAATAAGCAAGTGTTAGGCTAGTATTATGAGGTACTAGACAACTGATGCACTGATACTGATTTTATAATATATACAGATATTGATACTGTTGCGTCCATACATGGAACGAATAGACATGTACATGTACACAAATGTTTGTCCCGGGCGGAAATCGAACCCGTGACAAATAGATATGTTCATGCATACAAATGTTTGCCCTGGGCGGGAATCGAACTCGCGACCCTTGTCCGCTATTCACGTCCACACACACGCGCACATTTCTGTTTGCTTTCTTTTTTTTTTAATTAATTTACAATTTTTAGTTAAATTTTACAAAGGTATGGAGGAGTGGATTTTTCTCGCATAGGCTAGCTCTATTAAAATTTATTTATTGTTATTGTTAATATATGTGTGAGCCCCGGGGTCATGCGAACACCCGACGGGCCCCCTTCGGTAGTGGACTGTATGAAATGAAACAACTGGCTCGGTATTACACCGCACTGGCTTCCTTTCACCACGCCACGCCACTGTCTGCTCTTGCTGTTCTTCCTGGTCCGCTGCTGGTCGTCGACTAAATGCTACGGTGCCTCGTCACCGTATTTATGCCTTTTTTGGCACCGTAGCGCAGCGGACCGCATCGCGGCGGGAATGTGCATAGTGTGAGGAGAGCGCCCATTTCTCCTCTCATTCTTTGCAGACGCCAGTGGCGCGGGGGGAAATAAAAAACCGTTACGGAAACATTTATTTGAAATCCATTATGTACAACATTTCTTATACCTAGTCAATGCCTTATATACATGATCGATAAAAACAATAAACTTATGTATTCACAGTCGCGATATCACTGCACTGTTTTACACTCGCTATGGTCCGTCGGCGACAATATGTATGCTTTGTGAAATAAATAAATAATTTTGCATTTATTTCTTTTGTATTTATTATTACATTATTTTTTAAATACTTATCACATCGGCCGCAAGTTCGTATAAAAGGCAAAAACCACCGAGCTTTAGATTTATTCAATGCTGATTGTTTAGTTGGACAACCAAAGCTATCATATTAGAGTGATTAACTGAGGAAGCGAGGACACAAGATCAGTTACTTGGATTACCTTCGCCCTCCCACCACCAAGATAGCAAACTATCGCTATTTCAACCGACACTATTTGCATCAATCGGTCGTATAAGATAACGATAGCGGACCACGACCAGCCATGTGAAAATCAGCTATATTTTAAAAACGCGCTTCGGACTATAAGCTATATTATTCTAGCATGTTATTTTATATAACGCACGTCCTACAACGACACGTGATCGCGCGTGACTGACTAGTCTGCTGCTGTGCTGTCGCGTGCGATCGTTTTCACATCTCGTTGTCACGTTGAGTCGTTGCGGTGTACTACGGTCGACGTGTTTCGTTGGCGGCGTTAGCGCTAGTCAAGTCAGTCAGCGCGCGATGGCGCTCGTTGTAGGACGTGTTTCGTTGTGTTGAACTATATCGCTCTAACGGGACTGCGGGGTCGCGTGGCGCTATTGAATAGCACCAAGAGGCAACCAATATATGCTAAATCCGTTGGGCTTAAACAACGCGTTTAAAATCATCATCATCATCAGCCCATTTTTACCCCACTGCAGGGGCTTAGGCCTCCCCCAGAGCGAGGAGGGGGGCTTGGAGCTTAAGTCCACCACGCTGCTCCACTGCGGGTTAGGAACTGTAACGACCGCCATCTATTGACAGCGTCCGGGACCGACTGCTTAACGTACCCTCCGAAGCACGGTGTCAGTGATATTGTGTACTTAAGTCAGAAAAACTCATTGGTACGCGCCCGGATTCGAACCATGGCCCTATGGGGCCTTATAAATTTGAGACAGGTTCGTTGCACTCTGGGCTATCACGACACGACACGCGTTTAAAATAATGCTTGTTATATTATCCACCATTGACCACGACGGTTACTTACATTGACCCGTAGTCCACATAGACTATGGGTCGATGTCTACCCAGGTGGACTAGCTAAGTGGTCCACATGAACAGACACAGTTCAGAACAGACAGGACGCTACACCTCTGACCTTGTGATAGTAGTACTGTTTTTTATATATCGTTGGACAAGCAGAAATTCTTGATCTCAGTACAAATATCCTCAGTAATAAAAACTACGTACCTGGTGCAGCCAAGCCTCTCCTCGGCGAAGTCGAGCAGCACCATGAAGCTCTCCTTGCTGCCCGACGAGAGCACCCCCGGAAGGCGCAGGTACAGGGTGTTGTCTTGCACCACCTGAAAAAGTTTACCAGTATATATCTAAAGTAAAGGTATACATTTTGCACTATTGTACCTTTACAGATGGTTACGGGTACATTAGCTCACATATTCATCTTTGCTTAAAAAACAGTCAACGTTTAAAATTACCACCACCCCGAAAGGAATTACCCCGAGCCGTTTTTTTTTTATTTTTTTTTATTCGGACTTCGGATTAATATTATTCTCATGTATTATTATTATTAATAATACATATTAATAATCAAAATGAATTATTACTGTAAAATACCTACCTATCTATTTATACAAAATAATTATATACCTTGAGGTGTTGCGTTTAAGTAGGTATTATTCGTTTTGTCACAAATTTTGTGACCTACCACCCTTGTCACACTTTCTAAGCTCCCTCACTCCCCTTAGCGTGTCACGTAATTGATGGACGACCCCTGATACAGGATCTGGCCCAACACCATTGCAAAAAGCGCGAGTGGTCAGAATGTCGCTGATTCTTGACCTCGCTGTCAACAATGCAAATACAATACTCACGGCCTCCCAGTGTGTGGCGGTGTTCTCGGTGAGGAATATCTTGAAGTCCACTTTCACCGGCTGGCGTGCTTTGCGCTCCAAGATGGCGTTTATTATCTAAAATAATAAACAAATTATGTTTAATTTATTACACATAAGGTGTTATTGTTGACCTGCGGCGCGGGAGCAAAATGCGTCATTGCTCTTTCGGGATTAAAAGTAATTGGGAAGTCTAAAGTGTCGTGATAGCCCAAAGCTCAACGAACCTGTCTCAAATTTACAAGGCCCCATAGGGCCATGGTTTGAAACCGGACGTGTACCAATGAGTTTTTCTGACTTAAGTACATGACTATCACGGACTCCGTGCTTCGGAGAGCACGTTAAGCAGTCGGTCTCGGACGCTGTCAGTAGATAGCAGTTGTTATAGTCCTCAACCTGCAGTGGAGCAGCGTGGTGGATTTAAGCTCCAAGCCCCCCTCCTCACCCTGGGGGAGGTCTAAGCCCCTGCAGTGGGGTAAAAATGGGCTGATGAAGTGAAGTGAAATGAAGGAAGTCTAACCCCTCTTATTGTCTTTGATTTATTTTATTTTATCGCATTTCACATGAAAAAAAGAATGTATGCATAATCCAAAATGGCATGCTTATATGCTCAGTGAGTGGTTTAAAATCAAAACTTTTGACTTTTTACCACTATAATAATTTTAAAAATTTCTTACGAGGCCAACCCAAAATATCCATCAACTTCCGTAAGTATCTTTTACACAGTTATGAGTTCAATTACAGAAATCAATAGAAAAGAAATAAAAAGGTCAGAAAATTTCTTTCCTACCTAGCAAGTATCTAACCCCACCACATTGCATAAATTTTTCTGAATCGTGAAGACCCATTGACGCACACCAATGGACATCAGTAAATACATATATTTTTTAATCACAATTTTCATTTTATATTAAAATAATAGATTATTACAGATTCATGGAAAAATGCAATAATTCAGTAATTTTATATATTTAGTTGTCAAAACATCCGTATTAATTTGGATTTATTTATTTATTTGGAGAAAGAACAGTTACAGTTAAAGTTACATACACATGGATACAAATTGAAGGCATTAAAAATAGTTAACGACAATCTTAACAT
This sequence comes from Luffia ferchaultella, assembly GCA_949709985.1. Taxonomy (NCBI): domain Eukaryota; kingdom Metazoa; phylum Arthropoda; class Insecta; order Lepidoptera; family Psychidae; genus Luffia; species Luffia ferchaultella. Next base: position 5,817,338 of record OX453269.1, read on the forward strand.
TTCTCGCAAAAAAAAAACACATACACAAATTTAACATGTATAATATAATATTATAAAGCTGAAGAGTTTGTTTGTTTGTTTGTTTGTTTGTTTGTTTGAACGCGCAAATCTCAGGAACTACTGGTTCGAATTGAAAAATTATTTTTTTGTTTGATAGTCCATTTATCGAGGAAGGCTATAGGCTATACTACATCACGCTACGACCAATAGGAGTGGAGCATCAATGAAAAATGTTGCAAAAACGGGAAAAATTATTCCTTTTGAGAGCTTCCGTCGCGCGCGCTGCGTAAACGGTTGATGTTAAGCAAAAATCATGTATTACGGAATTGTACCCCTTTAAAAGTTCTAACCAAAAGTCCGCGACAGCATATGTGTATCTTTTAAGGTTAACTTACTATAACCTTTTTTATGACAATCAAATTTGTTCAACATAATGTATTATTTGCGAAGATGTTTTTTAAACGTGATATTAATCCTTATCAAATTAAATACGTTATTTGTCTTAAGCATTTCATGCGTATTATAATTGCCCTTTACATCATACAATTTAAATTAATATCTTAACAGTTTTTATTGAAATTTAAAAACTATAGCGGGCGAAAATAAATTCGCTGTCTGCCTCTGTTCGTTAACTTTTTACTTCCAAACCAATAGACTTTGATACGGTTTTTAGTAATATCTTACTTTCTTATTATCTTATAATCTATTAATCTATATAATAGAAATACTTATTATAAAGCTGAAGAGTTTGTTTGTTTGTTTGTTTGTTTGATAGATTGATTTTTTGATTGATTGATTGATTGATTGTTTGATTGATTGATTGTTTGTTTGTTTGTTTGTTTGTTTGTTGGTTGGTTGGTTGGTTGGTTGGTTTGTTCGTTCGTTCGTTTGTTTGTTTAAACACGCAAATCTCAGGAACTACTGGTTCAAATTGAAAAATTATTTTTGTATTGGATAGTCCATTTATCGAGGAAGGCTATAGGCTATATTACATCACGCTACGACCAATAGGAGTGGAGCATCAATGAAAAATGTTGCAAAAACGGGAAAAATTATTCCTTTTGAGAGCTTCCGTCGCGCGCGCTGATTGATTTGATGATTGATTGAATGATTGATTTATTGATTGGTTGATTGATTGATTGATTGATTGATTGTTTGTTTGTTTGTTTGTTTGTTTGTTTGTTGGTTGGTTGGTTGGTTGGTTGATTCGTTTGTTCGTTTGTTTGTTTGTTTGAATTTGTTAATCTCTGAAACTACCAGTCGGATTTGAAAAATTCTTTTTGCCTTTGATAGCCTGATTCTAGCAGAGAGTTATAGGTTATAAACATGAAAACGAACTGTCTGTCTATTCGAGCAAATCGGCTTCGGCCAAAACGGCTTAACCGATTTTGATAAAACTTTACACATATGAAAAGTATGTAGTCAAAAGTGACGTACAGAACTTTTTGTATATCTGTCTGTACGTCCATCTGTCTAAACCAATTTTAATGAAACATCACAAGTATGAAAAGAAGGTCGTCAAAACTAACAAATGTTGCTTTTTGTCCGTCTGTCAGTCTGTACGTGTATCTGTCTATTTGAGCTAATCTCCAAAACGGCTAAACATATTTTAAGGAAACTTTACAGACGGGAAAGAAGGTTGTCAAGATATTTGACATTAACTACTTTTTGTCCGTCTGTTTGTCTGTACGTCTATTCAATTCAATTTTATCTATTAATTTTATTTTAACTATAATTTCCAATACGGCTGAACAGATTTTAATGAAACTTTGCAGACGTGAAAGAAGGTTGTCAAGAGTGTGATAAGCTACTTTTTGTGTTTGTCTGTCTGTCTATCTGTCTGTCGTTTGTCCTCACTGATCTAACAACGCACAGCCGAAAGTACTAAGTCTAGGAAGCTTAAATTTGGAACATAAGTTTATTTTATAACGTGAGCATTATAAAGTTAAGAAAGGTTTTTTAGAAATTTCAAACTTAAGGATGGGAATGGAGGGACTTAAATAACGACGTGTTTAAGGGTTTTTAGATTTTCACATTTTAAGAGTGGGAAACGGGAGATGAAAAATTGTATCGGTTTTTTAAAGGGTGGAAGGGGAATGAAGATTGAAAGTTTGAATGGGTGTGACCAAAATTGGTTCCAGCAAAAAGTACGTATAAACCATCTCGAACGTTAATAGTACCTATAACAGGAATTTGTAGTCTACGCAAGCGAAGCTGCGGGCGGTCGCTAGTTTAACATGTATTTGTAGAGCAATGCCACACACTCTTGTGAGGCGCAAAATCGGTTTTCATATGATGAAACATATTTCTAAATAGGTCATCGTATAAGTGAAAGATTTTGGCAGTCCTATAGAACCAACAATAGATATTTCGTGATAAACAAGGAGATGAATCTTCGACATCGGGTACCACACTCTCAGTTTATCCGGTCAATTTTGAGTGTAAGCGAGTATGCCACGGCCGAAGGACCTCGTCTTAACTGTACGCTGACTCCCATATCAAATTAGGTAAGATTCTATAAGTACAACACCTTCGCGATAAATAGGCGACACAAGTGGGAAGAAGCGGTGCGGTGGGGCAGAGGACGCTTCCTGGCGATCACTACCGCGAGCGCCGGCAGAGCAGACAAAAAAGTTTAGTTAATTAAAAAAAATAAATGTAAGTATTAAGTAAGTTTACGCGTGCCTAATAGATTTGATATATATACGAAGCTACGAAAAAAAAAAGATATTTGTTCGTAGCTATGCGATGTCGATATCCCTGCACGTATGTCTCGCGCTTAATATTAGTAAACCGGCGTTACTACCGAAGATGACTTACTCTGGGCCGCGCGCTCCAAGTACTTAGCCCATATTATATAAAATAATATAATATAATCGTGATAGCCCAGAGCACAACGAACCTGTCTTAAATTTATAAGGCCCCACAGGGCCATGGTTCGAATCCGGGCGTGTACCAATGAGTTTTTCTGACTTAAGTACACAATATCACTGACACCGTGCTTCGGAGGGCACGTTAAGCAGTCGGTCCTGGACGCCGTCAATAGATGGCCGTCGTTACAGTTTCCAACCCGCAGTGGAGCAGCGTGGTGAACTTAAGCTCCAAGCCCCCCTCCTCACCCTGGGGGAGGCCTAAGCCCCTGCAGTGGGGTAAAAATGGGCTGATGATGATGATGATGATGATGATATAAAATAAACATGTACTCACCGCCTCGCGTCGCTCGGTGTGCAATACAGGATGCTCCTGCGGCGGCGTAGTCGGCGCGAGAGTCTCCGCGCTGCCGGACAGCGAGCGTGCGCCAGACAGAAGAGCGCTCAACAAGTCACCTATAAGCATAAAAAGGGTATTTTTACGGATTCCATGATCACTTTGTCGTCTGTCTGTTCGTTTGACAAGACTATTCTTTTCGGGAACGGCATGAATTTGAAAAACCCTGAAGAAAGTTTTCATCATCAGTCGAGCAATGGCTGACCCGCATAATGGTCTTGGGTACCGAGTCTTGGTTGTTATATGTATATAAGGGTATTGACCGCTTATACTAAATTCCAAAACAGTGACCCCAATGTCGCAACATTTTCCGATCATTTTTCACCGTCATTTATTTTTATTGAAAAACAATATTTCTGCTAGCTCAGTATACGTGATACCGTACGGCCCAAATACTTTGGACTCTCGGATGACACCAAACGTTTTCTGATTGGCCAAAATACAAAACGTATAAAATACCTAGCAACAATATGAATTGTTAACAGTAGAAATACCACCGCACCGCACTCAGGTACGCAAGTCCCTGTCCAGACGTCTTGTGTTCTATAATATTGTAAATAGTTTTTGTACAAAGTTTATTAAATTTATTTTATTAGTAAATTCGTTTTTGTTTTACTACAACGTCTACTGGTCGGCGAGGCGCGGCTGAGGACACGAAAACTTTCCCTTCTTAATACAAGTACAAGAGTCAGACAGATGTCAACTTTCATAGGAAGTGTAACCCCATTTCATTTTTACCCCTATATGTATGTGGTGTCTTCGCTTGGTACCCAAAATATAAGCTAATACTTAGTTTGGGGCCTAGACGTTGTGATGTATGCGTTATTATTATTATTATAGAAACTAAGACCACAAAGAGGAAAAAAATATGTGTCAGCAGAAATTATCGTTCCTGTAACGTAATTATTATGATGATGCGTAGTTTTTCTTCCTTGGTTTCCTCACACTTATGACCTCGATCAACGATTGCTCTAGTGATGGTGGACAATCATATTTTTTGAAAAACACTTTTCTCAGTGTACTATTAAATTCTAAGGCATTCGGTGCCATGTAGTGTCTGTCCGTCTATTTAGGCTAATCACCAAAACGGTAGAACCAAATTCAATGAAACTTTGCATACATGAAAAGGAAATCGTCAGGAGTGAAATAGGTTAGAATTTTTTTTATTTGAAAACTGTACTCATTTTTTACCACAGTACAATATCAGTTACGGGGCGTTCAGACGACACGGGAACGGGGTAAAAAATATATGAAAACAATGGCTACGAACGCATCGTTCCCGTCCCCATGCCGCCTGAACGGGACAGAAAACCTACACCGAACTTTTGTTCGCTGCCTACATTAGTCTTCCATCTCTTTCACGCATGAAGTAAACGACTATACCAATCTCTTTCTGTCACCAACGTAGGCGGCGCTATGTCGACAAGAAAAATTTGTTCGTAGTGTCACTGCCGTGGTTGTTACTATTATGTAATTCAATATAGACTAAACACGATCAGCTTGCGTATGCGTATGCAATGCACATCTAATGCGGCTACCAGTTCCACTATGACAGATCCATGATGCTTCTATACTAATATTATAAAGCTGAAGAGTTTGTTTGTTTGTTTGTTTGTTTGTTTGTTTGTTTGTTTGTTTGAACGCGTAAATCTCAGGAACTACTGGTTCGAATTGAAAAATTCTTTTTGTGTTGAATAGTTTGTTTATTGAGGAAGACTATAGGCTATATGTATAAAATAATACTATCTGTCTGTCCGTCTATTCGAGAAAATCTCCAAAACGGCTAAACGGATTTTGATGAAACGATACAGATATGGAAAGGAAGTGGTCAAAAGTGACATACCTTACTTTTTGTATGTCTGTATGTGCGTCCATCTGTCTATTCGAGCTAATCTCCAAAACGGCTAAACCGATTTTAATGAAATTTCACGGATATGAAAAGGAGGTGTTTAAAAGTGGCATACGCTACTTTTTGTTCGTCTGTCTGTCTGTACGTCTATGTGTCTATTCGAGCTAACCTCCAAAACGGCTGAACAGATTTTAATGAAACTTTGCAGACGTGAAAGAAGGTTGTCATGAGTGACATCAGCTACTTTTTGTGTCTGTCTGTCGTTTATCCTCACTGATCTATCAGCGTAGATAAATCCGAAACTACTGAGTCTAGGGAGCCAAAATTTGGAACAGTGGTTTATTTTATAACGTGAGTATAAATTTTTTAAGAAAGGAATATTTGGAAATTTCAAATTTAAGGAGGGACGGATGGAGAGGCTTTGTATGAGAGTCTTTGTTCTTTAAAGTTAGAAACATAAAAATTTTAACATAAATAAATAATGACGTGTTTAATGGGATTTTTGGATTTCCACATTTTAAGGGTGGGAAACGGGAGGTGAAAAGTATGGGAGTATCGGTTTTCTTAAAAGAGTGGGGAGAATGAAGGTTGAAAGTTTGAATGGGTGTACCCAATAGTAGTTTCAGCAAAAAGTACGTATAAACCATTTCGAATGTTATTACTACCTAAAACAGGGATGTGTAGTCTACGCAAGTGAAGGTGCGGGCGGTCGCTAGTGATCATATAATGCTAATAACAATATTATAGTGTTAGCACTCACAGTTGTCGTCGTGCGTGGGTGTGGAGGGCGCGTTGGGGATAGCGGGGCCCTCGGCCCCGCCGCCCACCCCTCCGGGCGGCGCCGAGCTGTGTGCAGGGACATCAGGACCACCTGACAGACAATATATACCACCTCAGCATCTGTCACTTCAATTTCTACGCGTAACTTTCGAAAAATAATATTGTGAAAATATGACTTATCAAATTTTTTCTTACAACTAATACCCGATGCCTAAAAAAATGAAGTATTTACAGGCTGTCCCAGAAACAGCAAACACATTGACAGCAACCGGGACCGACTGCTTAACGTGCTCTCCGAAGCACGTAGCCAGTGATAGTTAATGTACTTAAGTCAGAAGAACTTTAGTACACGGCCGGATTTGAACCACGGCCACATGGCCTTATAGATTTGAAACAGGTTCGCTGCGTTCGGGCTATCACGACAAAAAATTTTAGTCATGCAAAAATCGAGAAAACTGACACTGATGTGACGTCGAACTGGCGGAATACAATTTTTAAAATTCGAAAATATCTTCCTAGGTATTCCAAGGTAGCCCAAAGTAGGTAGAGCGAGCAACTAGACAACTGATGTGCATACATATTCGATATATTATATACATATTCGACGACCGCTTAGCCTAGTGGATAGCGACCCTGCCTACGAAGCTGGAGGTCCCGGGTTCGAATCCCAGGTCGGGTCAGTATTTATATGATGAATATTAATACTGGCACCGGATCTTAGTTGTTATATGTAGTATGTGGTGTCTTCGCTTGGTACCCAAAACACAAGCTAATGCTTAGTTTGGGGCCTAGACATTGTTTTTCTTGTATACGTTATTATTATATTTTTAAATTTAATATATTTACACCCAGACATGGAAGAAATGATGTTTTTGCACACAAATGTTTGTCCAGAGCGGGAATCAAACCTGTGACGCTTGATTCTATTAGCGTTATACTAACGACTAAGACACAGTCACCAGATAGCTAAATCATTGAATGCCCATGAACGTCGTAGTTGTATCGTTCTATGCCAATACGTCACGCGGCTGGCATCTGTTCTTAGTTTAAATAAATAATTTAATTTATTTATAAATAATTAAATTATTTGAATTAATTTAATAATTTATTATACAAGTGCAAGAAGAAACCAAATTATAACTAAATTATATCAAAAGTAAAACTAAAAGTATTTACAAATTAAAAAATACTATGTAAATTATGATAAATGACAAAATTTTAACGAGACGATGGGTTCAGGGTACCAAGGATGCTTGCCGCGTTGCCGCGCTGTATTGCGACACTGATCCTCTGAACAAAGTACTCCTTGCTCAAAGGATCCCCTGTCAACAGACACAGCGCGACACCCAAATCGTGGACAAGTGATTTGGTATCCTTGGACCAGGGATCCATCGTCTCGACAGCAAAAGGGATGAAATGGTAACGATTTAAAAGTTCCATGTGCTTGGCTGTTTTGTTACGTTAACATCTTTGAAAATATAATACTGAATCGTCATCTGTGCCGTGATAGCCCGAACGCAGCGAATCTGATTCAAATCTATAAGGCCATGTGACCGTGAATCCGGGCCAATGAGTTTTTTATGACTTAGTACATTAACTATCACTGACTTCGTGCCTCGGAGAGCATGTTAAGCAGTCGGTCCCGGTTGCTGTCAATAGATGGGGGTCGTTACAATCCGCCAACCCGCATTGGAGCAGCGTGGTGGATCTAAGCTCCAGGCCCCGTCATCTTGAGGGCAGGCCTAAGCCCCTGCAGTGGAGTATAAAAAGGGCTGATGGAACTGAATCATCTCCCGAGAGGTTTTCAGTCCAACTATTATAATATTGTGTAACGAAAGTGACTTACCACAGAGGCCCGGCGCCCAGGCACAGCGAGAAACACTCGGCGTCCGACGCCGACAAGGCGGAGCGCTTGCCGCCCCCTGCGCCCAGAGAGTTCAGCGAGGCCTCATCACCGCCGCTGTAACGGGAATTATCGATCTGTCACTAAATGGTTAAGGCGGTAGGCTTTCCATACAAAAATTAACGGATCTCCTGCTTTCGCACGAACTTCTTACGACATTGGAAATGAACCTAACGGAATAAAGTAAACACACATATTTTGGATAATATTTTTCGAAATAAATTTTTTTCGCAATAAAAATAACACAACTGTTTCTGAATAAGCTTAAAACTTCGAAATATAACATTCTGTACGACATTTCGATCGTACGAAATGTAACACCGACGCATATCCGACTTCCAACTAAGGGCACCCTTAACCACTACTTCCGGTTGTCCGATTCTAACAATTTTAGTCTCAATCGATCCCCCGTTTAATTACCCCGAGCCGTTTTTTTAACTTTTTTTCTTATTCTGACCTAGTTCTCGAGATTTCGGGCTCCCAAAATGAAAACCGGGGGAAAAAATTGCGATTTTTTTTGTTTTTTGCCGATATTTTTTTTTGTTTTTAAATTTTTTCCAAATTGTCTTTTGCCGTCTTGTAGAGCTCGCCGAGCTGCGTCTTTTGACACTACGTTCATCCCGATATCTCGAAAACTCCGTGTTATCTGCCTGTCTCACAAAACTCTCAAATGACCCCCTATACTCCAATGACAAAAATTATTTAAAAAAAAAAATAAAAACCGACTTCAAAAATATAAACTAAAAAGTTAAAAATAAAATTTTCACTTTAAAGAAAGGAGCATTAATAGGCGGCATATAGTTAATGAAGTCGGTGCCAACTCAGACACTTTAAATGGGTACTTACTAAGCAATAACAATTACAACAATGATATATTTATAACTATAACAAAAATAGAACACAATTTAAAGTGTCTGAGTGAGTAGGCACCGACTTCATTAACTATATGCCGCCTGTTAATGCTCCTTTCTTTAAAGTGAAAATTTTATTTTTAACTTTTTAGTTTATATTTTTGAAGTCGGTTTTTTTTTGAAAATTATTTTATTTTTCAATTTTTAGTTGAACGCATTTGTAACTTATTTGTATTTAGTATAAATGGGGCTTCTAAACGCGCTACTCTAATGAGACAGCACCGCGATTACGCAACGTAAATTCAGTGTCAAATTGACGCATCAGCATGCCTAGTAGGTAGTGGTATTCCTATGTAAAACTTCAATCTTAATTATTATTTTTGTGCAAAGTGAACATTTTGGCATATTGAACCGTATGAAGTAAGCCCAACAAAAAGTAACTGCTGTAAATCGTTGAGGAGTTCCCTCGATTGTGTATGGTCTCCATCATGAGACCTGTAATGGCACTTATAATCCATATGGGTGCAAAGATCTCATCAATAGAAATGAATCAAGTCCAAACACCAGGTAATTGCTATAAATCGTTAAGGAGTTCCTTCGACTGTGTATGGTCGCCATCATCAGACCTGTAATGGTACTTATAACCTTTATGGGTGCAAAGTTCTCATTAATAGAAATGAATCAAGTCCAAACACCAGGTAATTTCTATAAATCGTTAAGGAGTTCCTTCGACTGTGTATGGTCTCCATCATCAGACCTGTAATGGTACTTATAATCCATATGGGTGCAAAGATCTCATCAATAGAAATGAATCAAGTCCAAACACCAGGTAATTGCTATAAATCGTTAAGGAGTTCCTTCTACTGTGTATGGTCTCCATCATCAGACCTGTAATGGTACTTATAATCTTTATGGGTGCAAAGATCTCATCACTATAAATGAATCAAGTCCAAACACCAGGTAATTTCTATAAATCGTTAAGGAGTTCCTTCGACTGTGTATGGTCTCCATCATCAGACCTGTAATGGTACTTATAACCTTTATGGGTGCAAAGTTCTCATTAATAGAAATGAATTAAGTCCAAACATCAGGTAATTGCTGTAAATCGTTGAGGAGTTCCCTCGATTGTGTATGGTCTCTATCATCAGACCTGTAATGGCACTTATAATCCATATGGGTGCAAAGATCTCATCAATAGAAATAAATCAAGTCCAAACACCAGGTAATTGCTATAAATCGTTAAGGAGTTCCTTCTACTGTGTATGGTTTCCATCATCAGACCTGTAATGGTACTTATAATCTTTATGGGTGCAAAGATCTCATCAATATAAATGAATCAAGTCCAAACACCAGGTAATTTCTATAAATCGTTAAGGAGTTCCTTCGACTGTGTATGGTCTCCATCATCAGACCTGTAATGGTACTTATAACCTTTATGGGTGCAAAGTTCTCATTAATAGAAATGAATTAAGTCCAAACATCAGGTAATTGCTGTAAATCGTTGAGGAGTTCCCTCGATTGTGTATGGTCTCCATCATCAGACCTGTAATGGCACTTATAATCCATATGGGTGCAAAGATCTCATCAATAGAAATGAATCAAGTCCAAACACCAGGTAATTGCTGTAAGTCGTTGAGGAGTTCCCTCGACTGTCTTTCAGCTCCATCATCAGATCGACTCCCGACCTTCATTAAATAGTATTAGTAGTAGTACTTTATACTTAAAATACGATACTTTAAAATACGATTTTCGAAGGTTGCCCTCGATTTCTCTGGGATGCTATCATCAGATCCTGGTTTCCTTATCATGGTACCATTTCGGAGATATCTCCCTTTCACAAAAAAAAATAAATCATCCAATTCGGTTCATAAACAACGAAGTTATCCCTGAACACACATAAAAAAAACATATATACGGTCGAATTGAGTAACCTCCTTCTTTTTTGAAGTCGCTTAAAAAGAGGGTCCAGCTCGTGTCTGTTCACCGCACGATTCCTTTTAACTCATCGTTTTGATTAACTAAATAACCTAAGTACATTTACTACACATATGCTTAGCCTAGCGGGTAGCGACCCTGCCTACGAAGCTGGAGGTCCCGGGTTCGAATCCCAGGTCGGGTCAGTATTTACATGATGAATATTAATACTGGCACCGGCTCTTGTTTGTTATATGTATGTGGTGTCTTCGCTTGGTACCCAAAATACAAGCTAATGCTTAGTTTGGGACCTAGGCGTTGTTGTGATTGTGTGTGTTATTATTATAATTTTTACCCCATTGCAGGAGCTTAGGCCTCCTCCGGGGCGAGGAGCTTAAATCCACCACGCTGCTCCACTGCGGGTTGGGGATTGTAACGACCGCCATCTATTTACAGCGTCTGGGACTGACTGCTTAACGTGCTCTCCGAGGCACGGAGTCAGTGATAGTTATGTATGTTATGTTATATGTTAAATTATATTTTCCTAACATGCAACGCGGTTGCGATACACTCTACAGTTCGCATTTCGTGTTACGACTTAACTCGCTTTTACGAACAAAACAGATTTTTTAGCGCTATTTAATAGATACAATACTTACAAAAAAACTGCCGCGACCATTGCTTTCAAAGAAAAAAAAAAAAAAAAACTTAAAATGTCGTCGTAGTCTCTCTGTATCATAGAACATTAAATATCACAATAAATGGAATGTATTCATAAACTTTCTAAATATACGCGAGTATATTTCTGTTATGAAGAAATATTTTTATTTTTAAAAATCTTTATGCGTCTACCCCCACTTATCAAGCTGTACGAATACAGCATTTCTTTTTAGATTTTTGCGCGAACTATATTTCCTTTTGGTAAATATTTTCTAAAAAAAAAAAAACGAATCGAAACGTGTTTGTCGCGGAAAAAGCTATCGACTACTGATTTTCGGCGAACCCAAACACAGCGAGTGGCCAAATCTTAAAATAACTCTATTATCCAAAACACTACCACATATCGGGGGGGACGCCAAATTTTTATACGCGTCAATTTTGTTACCAACATAACCGCGATATTTATATTCCCAATATTCCACTTGAGTTACGAAATTCCTTCTTGAAAATTGGCACAGTTCAAACTACTAACACATGGCCAAGCGCCAGTCAAACATACAAAGGGTTCCGTGCCATACATACATTTTAAAAATTTTCCTTGTATGGGGACCCCTTTTAAATTTTAATTTTATTATTTGCTGTCATAGCGGCCATAGTACATTCCGTCAGCACTTTTTTATACCCCAATACAGGGGCTTAGGCCTCCCCTTAAGATGCGGAGGCTCGGAGCTTAAATCCGCCGCGCTGCTCCAATGCGGGTAGGCGGATTGTAACGACCGCCATCTTTTGACAGCAACCGGGACCGACTGCTTAACGTGCTCCCCGAGGCACGAAGTCAGCGATAGCAGTACACACTTCATGAAAATTTCAAGTGTAAGCAATGATCTTACAACCACCAATCACCAAAAGCGTGGAGAGAAACACGTTTGTTGTATGGGACCCCTTTAATTTTAATTTAATTTAATATTTATTATTTGTTTTTATAAAGGCCATAGAAGTTCATACTTTAAGAAAATTTTAAGTGTAATGATCTCACAACTACCAATCACCAAAAATTGTCAAAAAAAAAAACACGTTTCTTGTACTGGGACCACCTTCAATTTTAAATTTAATTTAATTATTATTATTTTTTTGTTATAGCGACTATCTATAGAAATACACATTCTGCGAAAACTTCTACCTTTTACGGTTCGGATGATACAGCCCTGTGACATACGGACGGACGGACAACGGAGCCCCAATAATAGGGTCCCATTTGGTACCCTTTCGGTACGGAAATAGTAACAAATTTTGGCTCTAACCCATTCGAGACAGCTGTCTCTCGTTCGAACTGATCGAAAATTTCATGCTCGCTCCATAGGATAGGAGCGCGAACTTACCTCCATGTTCAAATACAACCCACAAAACATCTTTGTCTGAGAATAAACACAGGCAACAAAGGCTATTTCGATATCTATGACGTGATTTTAAACTAAATAGACAAATTATACTATGAGTGGTTACTCTATGTCGATTTCTGTTTAAGAAGGGACGATATCGTATGTGCGCGTGCGCAGAGCGGCGGCTAAAGGAATGTCTATATAGTTTTTTATGAGTGTCGTGATAACCCGAACGCAGCGAACCTGTTTCAAATCTATAAGGCCATGTGCTATGGTTCGTAATCCGGGCGTGTACTAATGAGTTTCTGACTGTTTCTGACTTAAGTATCACTGACTCCGTGTCTCGGAGAACACGTTAAGCAGTCGGTCCCGGTCGCTGTCAATAGATCGCGGTCTTTACGATCCGCGTCGGAGCGGCGTGGTGAATTTAAGCTCCAAGCCCCTTCATCTGGAGGGGAGGTCTGAGCCCCTGTGTGGGGTATGAAATGAGCTGATGGAATGGAAAAACTATTATTTTTACGTACTTAGTACGTAAGCAAGGTATTATCGACAGTAATATATTTTATGCAAACATTCAATTAAATTGCTTTATGAGAAGAAATGCCGATATCTTGTTGGTGTTAAGCTACATAAATAAAAATAAACGAAAAATCTGCCTACAAAACCACATAAAAATAAAAAAGTTATTAACTGAAATATAAAAGTACGAATTGTCTAGAAGCCCTCTTCCGCGTTTACCGTCTAACCACTCTTACTTTAGCTAGCTGGTGCAAGACCGCGAGGTCCCCGCGCGCCGGTTCGTTTTGAAATTCCGTTTGACATTTTCATATCGTGAAGTGACATTTATGACTCTATTAAAACCAAACGCTGTGTCAAATTAATTTACTTTATGATACGTACTACATCATCATCATCATCAGCCCATTTTACCCCACTGCAGGGGCTTAGGCCTCCCCCAGGGTGAGGAGGGGGTTTGGAGCTTAAATCCACAACGCTACTCCACTGCGGGTTGGGGATTGTAAAGACCGCCATCCATTGACAGCGTCCGGGACCGACTGCTTAACGTGCTCTCCGAGGCACGGAGTCAGTGATAGTTAATGTACATAAGTCAGAAAAACTAATTGGTACACGCCCGGATTCGAACCATGGGCCTATGGCTTTATAAATTTGAGACAGGTTCGTTGCGCTCTGGGCTATCACGACACTCACGGGATATCACGTACTACATTATATACTTCAAAAAACATTACCTTCCACAGTCGGGTAAAAGCATAACGTTTTTCTCTACGTAGACATTAAAACTATTTCAAAACAAACAAGTTTTATAATAGGAAAAGGCATTATGGCAACGATTCAAATCGGTCCATTGACGTACACAAACTATGCGTCATTGCTATTAAAAAAAAAAGAAAACTCGTTCCATCTCTTTCAATTACAAAATATTTCGTATATATACGTAAGTGAAAGACATAAACAGTAATTTGAAGCAATCAGAGACAATAGAGAACAAAACAATTGTCAATTAAAACCTTTGTGGTATATCCATTTGAATAAAAAAAAAACAGTATGTTATGTTACATAAACTATGTTTACTTTTGTAGATATGTTTGTTTTAGATATATTACTAGTTTTTAAGGGTTCCATGCCTCAAAAAGAAAAAAAGGACCTATTTAGGGCCACTTGACTGACCAGTTGGCCGAGTGGTTGGAAACCCTAACTGCAGAGCCGAGGGTCGCGGGTTCGATTCCCGCCCGGGGCAAATATTTATGTGCATGAACGTATATATTTGTACCGTGTCTGGGTGTAAAAGTATCTATGTATGTATACAAGGTGAGATTTTAGTAACCGGCCAAAATTTTTCTAAATGTTGGGTGTCACCAATAGACCTCATTGCGTAAATAAAAAATATGGTTTACATTTTCATAATAAATTATTTTATTTACAGTGTTATTTTATAACGTTTGGTTGCCTTCCTAACGCTATAGTAAACGTAAGCGTCCGAGGTCTTGAAACAGAATAGGGCGGCGGGCATGAATGGTGACTACAGTTATTGGTTTTTTCGGGAAAGGTTTGTGTAGTCGAATCTCAATATTTTTCTATAGAACGATACTAAAAGGAAACAAGACGGCTATCGGTTTTTTACCAAAGATCATTATATTAAAATTTGGCTGGTCGTTAAAACCTCACCTTGTATATTATAAAAGAATATTTAAGTATGTGTATCAGCTGTCTAGTACCCCATAATACAAGCATAATACTTGCTTACTTTGGAACTAGATGGCGTTGTGTGGGATGTCCCAGATATTATTATTATTATTATTTCGTTGTCCGTTTGTCCATCTAGACCACAGATCATTAGAGAAGGTTAGAGTTGTCATGTAGGCGGATACGCTGTCCCCTTCAAGTACGCAATATGATGCATACTTCAGACAGATCCTCATAACCTAAACACTAAAATGCGACAGCAAATCATACTACATATGTAAGTGAAAGGGATGAACGATTAACCGCTTTCTAAAACGATAAAAATCTGAGAGAAAATTAACGTATGCGTAACATTTTTGCTTGTATTTGTTGTGTAATTATTTTTGAAAATAACTTTGGATATTTTAAATCATTACGTATATTACTTAAATCTGTGAAATGTTATTTTGAAACATTTTTACGATTAAAGTTTTAGGAAATCGTTCTCCTTACACTAAAAAACAATTTAACATTTTAAATTCTGCTGAAATCTAGACAATGAAGTGTACTATTCACTGAGTGCGATCTTAGATTTAATAATAAACAAGATAGAGCATAAACGACAAAAACTTGAGCAAAATATCAGCCTCTATGATTAGACAAACTATACGTTACTTTACTATCATTGTTTTTACTAAACATTCTATTAAATTACACATTAAATGCACAAACTTCGGGAATTTTCGTCATCTGTTCTCGTCCCCACTACCATAATGTCTGAAGACCAAGGTCTTCAACCAATGCGTCCTGCCTACAATGACATACGGTGCCGAAACATGGACTCTCACACCAGGATTGGTCCACAAATTTAAAGTCGCTCAGCGTGGTATGGAGTGAGCTATGCTTGGTATTTCTTTGATGGACAAAATCAGGAATACTGAAATCCGTCGAAGAACTAAAGTTGTCGACATAGCCGAAGTGATTAGCAAGCTGAAGTGGCAATGGGCCGGTCACATTTGCCGTAGAACCGACAACCGATGGTGTAGACGGGTTCTCGAGTGGAGGCCACGTACAGGGAATCTAAGCGTCGGACGCCCCACGGCCAGGTGGACAGAGACCTGAAGCACCATACCGGGAGTAATTGGATGCGAAAGGCGGAGAACCGTGTGTGGTGGCGAGCCTTGGGAGAGGCCAATATCCTGCAGTGGAGAGACACGACCTGATGATGACACACGAAATGTAATTTCAGAATCTTTGTCTTTTCAAATACGAATTTTACATGTGGATCACACAAATTTCCACTTCAGAGCGAATATTTCATAACAACCATCGGTGTATATTTTTTATCCTTACATTTTTGTTGTCACAATGCGGTATTTTTATGAACTTCCATGAGTTAGATTTGAACACAGACCAGTCAACCTATAGACCACGCTTTAATAAACGTCAGTACGAAAACGAAATCGCCAAAAAGTGGCGGGGTGCGGGGAGAAGTCGGCTAGTTTTCATTGGCTCGTTCAAAATTGACAATTTAATGGCTTCCGACGTGCTTACAACTGACGGCTCACTAGCGACGTAGTTATGTAGTGTCACTACATAGCCTTGGCGAATGCTACTCCCTGTCAAAGCGTGGTCTATAAGGTTGACTTGTCTGTGGATTTGAATTTTGGAACGATAGCGCTTGTATGGGAAAGTATGTATGTGGCTTGAACACTTTATTTACCCTCGATTACACAGTTGTCTTTTAATTCGTATCTCTGTCGGGCATAAAACCGTCGGCGCGTTCACAGCTGCGCTAAAAATATGCGCAATGTCACGTGTTTTCACGACAAAAACAAACATTGTAGGAATGAAAACATAATAGAGAACGTAATGCATGTATGGACTAGAAGCCCTCTTCTGCGTTTACCGTCTAACCACTCATACTATAGCTAGCTGGTGTAAGATGGCGAGTTTTACTACGAGTTTCAGTGCGCAAGGTCCCCCCGCGCCGCTCTTCACCCCCTCGAAATTGGCGTAATATCACTTCGATGCTGTTCGATGCGAACTGACATTTATGAATCTATTAAAAACAAACGCTGCTGTCAAATTATGTATGTATGTTTGTATGTATGTATCAAAATATGTATATATTATAAAGAATATTTAAGTACGTATATCAGTTGTCTAGTAACCCATAACACAAGCATAATACTTGCTTACTTTGGGACTAGATGACGCTGTGTGGGAAGTCCCATGTATTATTATTATAATAAATTATCATCCGTGACAGATTAGGTATACTATACCATCAGCCCATTAATGCCGTACTGGCTTGCAGCTTAATCTACCACTTCACTTCATCAGCCCATTTTCACCCCACTGCAGGGACTTAGGCCTCCCCGAGGGGGGGGGGAGGGGGTTTGGAGCTTAAATCCACCATGCTGCTCCACTGCGGGTTGGGGATTGTAACGACCGCCATCTATTGACAGCGTCCGGGATCGACTGCTTAATGTGCTCTCCGACGTACGGAGTCAGTGATAGTTATGTACTTAAGTCAGAAAAACTCATTGGTACACGCCCGGATTCGAACCATGGCCCTATGGCCTTATAAATTTAAAGACAGGTTCGTTTCGCTTTGGGCTATCACGACACGTATATCAATCTACCACGCTGCTTTAATACGGGTTGGTGGATTCTTACGGCTGCCGTCTATTGATGTCAACCGGGACCGAAGGCTTAACGTGACACCCGAGGCACAGAGTCAGTGACAACTACGTACAAAAGTTACAAAAAACTCATTGGTACATGCCATGGGCATTCGAACCACGGCCTTCTAAACAAGAAAGCGGGGTCGCTATCACAACTTATGCAGATACCCATTACCTACTAGATTTGGCATATTATTAGCTCAATATGTTATATACATATAAATAAAATGAAACGAAAATTGTTGTTGCTATGCACGTAACATGTAAAAACCGACTTTATTCGCCGACTGCGCAGGGTAAAAATTCGAGTAATTTATATTTATTTGGCACGCTCTGTAACCTAAACGGCTTGATTGATAGTTTATATTCGTCTCAATCAGTCTCAATTGTAAAAGTGACGGAATATAATATTTAAATATGGCGTCAATCGAAAAAGAGAGGCACAATGAAAAAATAAAATTGTTATCACAGTATGGGTATCAAATGAAAACCACTAAATAGCCAATTCCAAATAGCATAGCAAGGTTTGCATGGCCTTAGAAAGGATTGTAAGCACAATACAAGCATATAAGTATACATAATATACGTCGTGTTCGGCTGAACGTAGTCCAAACTTGAGTGTGTATAGCTTGACGACCGCTTAGCCTAGTGGGTAGCGACCCTGCCTGCGAAACTGGAGGTCCTGGGTTCGAATCCCAAGTCGGGTCAGTATTTATATGATGAATATCGATACTGGTACCGGGTCATGGTTGTTATATGTATGAGGTGTCTTCGCTTGGTACCCAAAACACAAGCTAATGCTTAGTTTGGGGCCTAGACGTTGTTGTCATGTATACGTTATTATTATTATTAGCTTGCCGAACTGAATAAAAAGTTTCAAGTGAGCAGATGGCGCAAACTAACGCTTACCGAGAAAAACATGTTTAAAGTTTCATTTTTTTATCTCTAATCTTATACAGGGTGAGATAGCTATAGCCGTCTTGTTTTCTTTTTGTATCGTTCTATAGAAAAATATTGAGATATGACTACATAAACCTTTCCCGAAAAAACCAAAAACTCTAGTTGCCATTCTTGCCCGCCGCATCATTCCGTTTCAAAGGCCTCGGGCGCGTACGTTTACTATAGCGTTAAGAAGGCAACCAAACGTTATAAAATAAACTGTAGATAAAATAATTTATTTTGAAAATGTAACCCATATTTTTTATTTACGCAATGATGTCTATTGGTGATACCTAACACCTAGAAAAATTTTGGCCGGTTAATAAAATCTCACCTTGTATATATATTTTAATCTTTTTGTTTAGTTCGGTAAGACCTACACCATCTATAAGTTTGGACTTAAAGCCTTGGCGCCCCGGACACCGTCCGTGGTTGTTGCTAACTGCCCTCATATTGCCTAGGGATAATATAACTAGAGTCGGCAAGCTCTATAAAGCCCTGTATGTAATGGTTGGGCACGAAAGAAAAATAAACTTTACAAAAAAAAAAGCGACTTCAAAAACATAAAAGTTAAAAATTAAATTTTCACTTTAAAGAAAGGAGCATTAACAGGTGGCATACCTATAGTTAATGAAGTCGGTGCCAAGTCACTTTAAATTGTGTTCTATATTTGTTATAGTTATAAATATATCATTGTTGTAATTATTATTACCTGGTAAGTGCCCATTTAAAGTGTCAGTTGGCACCGACTTCATTAACTATATGCCGCCTGTTAATGCTCCTTTCTCTATAGTGAAAATTTTATTTTAAATTTTTTACTTTCTGTTTTTGAAGCCGGTTTTTTTGTAAAGTTTATTTTATTTTTCTATTTTTAGTTATACGCAACCGTAACTTATTCGTATTTAGTATAAATGGCGCTCACAAAAAATCAAGAAAAAAATTGTAATGTTACATTTCCATATTACATAATAAATATTATATTATAAATTAAATGACTAACGTAATTAATTACTTTATTTTTATTACTATGTGGGGTTTAAAGCTTACGATTTGTTATTTAACGTTCTTTCTAAAGGATGATTGTAAATGATTTTTTGCGATTGGGGGGCCCCCAACATGCCTGGGGCCCTAGGCCCGGGCCTATTAGGACTTTGCGTAAAGACGGCACTGAAACCAGCGACCGCCCCCGGTTTCGCTCGCGTGGCCTACATTTTTATATCATTTCTGCTTAGAAAAATAAATGCTACAGTGCAATCTGGTGGCAAGTAACAATAAAGTGGATACCTCGAAAATCTTTTATGTGCTCGAATGCTTAATTGCACCACTTTTTGGATAAAAAATGGTTATCGTTGGTTATCCTTAAGAGATACACATCTACCATAGTAGACTTTTTTGTAGATCTTTTTAAGGTGTACAATACCGTAGTACATTATTCTAATCTATCTCGTTGGGTTGGAAAGCTCTAAAATTTTCAGTGTTTTTCTACTGTATTATGAATGTTATATACATATAAACATTCCTTTTGAATCACTATCTATTAAAAAAAACCGCATCCAAATCCGTTGCGTAGTATTAAAGATCTAAGCATACATAATACGACGACCGCTTAGCCTAGTGGGCAGCGACCCTGCCTGCGAAGCCGGAGGTCCCGGTTCGAATCCCAGGTCGAGTCAGTATTTGTATGATGAATATTAATACTGGCACCGGGTCTTGGTTGTTATATATATGTGGTGCCTTCGCTTGGTACCCAAAATACAAGCTAATGCTTAGTTTGGGACCTAGACGTTGTTGTGATTGTGTGTGTTATTATTATTATTATACATAGCGACTTCATTTTATACTTTTTTCCCTTTATTATCTATATGCATATTGCTCATTTCAATATCTACCAAACAAACGTCCATTAAATACTTTTGTAATAGTTTCGACATATCTAACATAGTGACCACGCCGAATAGTTTCATAATGACCATTTGACTCACTTAATTGATAACTAGCCATAGACGTCACGACGCAACACATGTAGATGTGACACCCGTACACGCGATATCGTTATCAATCTCGTGCAAACAGTACAAAGTGTAGCATAGTCGCTTTTATCTGATAACAAAAACATGTTCGCAGTGATAAAAAAAAAACTAAACAAAACAACGTCTGCATTTAAAGAAATATACGAAGGAGCCATCTTTAATTACAGCTACGAGTACACCAAATGTGAAATTTTTTCTTGTATGGGGAATGGGCCCAACGCTATATGTAACGTATGCTAACGAAACTTACGCCATTTTGATCTTTACATTCTATATAGATAAGGCTTAGCCTCGTCCACAGACCAGTCAACCTATAGACCACGCTTTAATAAACGTCAGTATGAAAACAAAATCGCCAAAAAGTGGCGGGGTGCGGGGAGAAGTCGGCTAGTTTTCATTGGCTCGTTCAAAATTGACAATTTAATGGCTTCCGACCTGCTTCCAACTGACCGCTCACAAGAGACGTAGTTATGTAGTGTCACTACATAGCCTTGGCGAATGCTACTCCCTGTCAAAGCGTGGTCTATAAGGTTGACTTGTCTGTGGCCTAGTCTAACCGGAGTATTGATAAATACTACATTATACATAGAGTAAATTAATTTGACAGCAGCGTTTGGTTTTAATAGAGTCATGAATGTCAATTCACAGTATCGAAGTGACATTGAGCAAATTTGTGGGGTTGAAGACTGGCGCGCGGGGATTTCACGGCGCTCGTTCCACTGAAATTCAATAGATCAGTCCCCCACGGGACTACAAAGCACTATATGTTCCAACTACGATACCCTATGTTGGTATAAGTGTTATTCTTTTACAGTCCCCTCTAAACTCTAAACAAAAATCCACTTACAAATTATAATACGTAATACATATAATTAAAAATTTGTCTACTAAAGGGAATAAACAATGACGTAAATTAAGTGGGTGCAGACCGGCGCGCGGGGACTTTGCACATTGAAACTCGGACTAAAACTCTTCGTCTTGCAATAGCCAGCTAGAATAATAATAATGTATACATCACAACAACGTCTAGGCCCCAAACTAAGCATTAACTTGTGTTTTGGGTACCAAGCGAAGACACCACAACTTATAACAAACAAAGACTCGGTACCAGTATCAATATTCATCATATAAATACTGACCCAACCTGGGATTCGAATCCGGTACCCCCAGTTTCGTAGGTAGGGTCGCTACCCACTAGGCCAAGCGGTCGTCAGAATATGAGTGGTTAGACGGTAAACGCAGAAGAGGGCTTCTAGGCAATTCGTTCTTTTATGACGTTATAGAAATATTATAGAAACAGAATGTTAAAATTACGTTCTTATTCTTTTAAGGTAAATGAAAATATTTTTTGATTTTGTTTACTTTAGTGGCGGTCGCTATAGTACAGTATAGTACTATAGTACAGTTGAAACCACAAAACGTGTATCCGTAATTCGCCGTAGGACAACAATATATATAAGTTTATACTTAAGTATTTTAAGAGCTGTGGATACTGTTATTGAAATAACTAAATAAAATAAACTGTTATGTCGAACACGCAAAAACGTTCCATTACACGGTGTTTTATCGCGAAACATTTAGGCGAAAGTAAATGGAAAAACGTTCCTATACGGGTAAAGCCGTTTAAAATTGTACATTTCAAATTTTTTTCATGTCCGAGTAAAGTAATTGATCATAACTTTTTATTTTACTATATAATACTATTGATGATATTAAAAACTTATTTAGT
Organism: Luffia ferchaultella; assembly: GCA_949709985.1. Taxonomy (NCBI): domain Eukaryota; kingdom Metazoa; phylum Arthropoda; class Insecta; order Lepidoptera; family Psychidae; genus Luffia; species Luffia ferchaultella. The sequence goes on from OX453269.1 coordinate 5,839,513, forward strand.
AGAATCATAATTTCAAAGTTACCATCATCAATCTGATCAGGCTTTGCTATTTTTCAAAATATTTATAGATTTTTAAAAATAAAATTGTCCATCCCATACAAAAATTGCTTGTCCGAAATCCACCTGAGAGTTTCAAATCCAAAAATAAAATAAAAATAATTTTTCTTACATCAATGGAGTGTTTCTAATGGGTTTATTATTAATTTACCATGTAATAATTGTATTTTATTATATCACGTTATCTGGAATTAATACAAAGGTGATAACATTTGTCCGAAATTTTTTGTCACGAGAGTTACCGCTCGAGCGTTACCAAAAACGTGCTCTCTAGTTCGTGTATTCCAAGCCTTGAATCCATATATAACTTGGCAACACTGTTACGTAATCTGTAAAAAAAAGTTAGCAGTTGTCAGTTGTCATTTGTCATCGTGAGCGGAAATTTTCTGTGCGCCATTCACGTGTCCCCTAATATTTAATTAAATTCAAACATCAATTTCGAGGTAAATATATGTTTAAATTTACTCTCTGACTGTGGCGCTCATAGCTACATTTATAATCTAATGAATTATGCTTGAATTATAATGTTAGAACAAGTATTTAAAGAGGTATTACATTTTTAGTTTAGGATACCGGCGATTTTTAGTCACGAGAGTTACCAAACGTTACTACGAGCGTTACGTAACTCTCGTGACACAAGTTTAAGCTGAGTTTACACCAACATCGTTCGGATAATACCATGATCGCATGAGAGGTTTCAAAGTTGGCTGCGCATACAAAAGCCAGATTTAAATTATTATTTTAATAAGAATATTTATATTTTAACTAATTTTAAAAATATTGGTCAATTAATTTTTTATTTTGTACTCCAAGAGTTTTTTTTGTTTTTTGTAATTCAATTTTTGCATGAGAGGTTTCAAAGTTGGCTGTGCATACAAAAGCCAGATCTTAATTATTATTTTAATTTTAATAAAAATATAATTCACAAGCACATTAATGTTTTGTTTAATTTTACAAAAATCTTGTTTTTACCAGATCACACTAAGGGGAATCTGTAGTCCCTGCCTACCCCAATGGTTGTGAGAGGCGGGAGGGGAGAGGGTAGGGACAGGAGAGATTGGGAGGTTGAAAAGGGAATGTGAAGGATGTGTATTGATCAAAAGGTAGAAAATAAAATTGTGAATTAAAAAAATATTTTTTAAAAACAAGCTTTTATTTAAGAAAACTAAAAAGAGTAAAACAACGAAAGCTAATTACAAGTTTCTTTACTTTAGAAGATTCTATTCTTACATAAAATACAAAACATAAAACCTTGAGGCGTTTTTCCTTTACTTTCGTTGGATACAAAGTAATATTACACGCCTCAAGGTTGTACGTTTTGTATTTAATTTTTATGTAAGAATAGAATCTTGTTAAGCGAAGAAACTTGTTTTTAGTTTTCTTAAATAAAAGCTTGTTTTTAAAAAATATTTTTTTTATTCATGTAAACGTAGCTTTAGACGGTCACGGATGTTACTATCAGTCACGTACGTTACGATGCGTTACCGAGTCCTCGTGTCACAAGCGTTATTATTGTACAATTTTAGACGGCCTTACCCATACACGTAAAAAAAAATCTTTTGCCATTTAACTTTGTCCACATCTGACCATATCGAAAGGGAGAATCAAAACGTTAGCGCCATCTCGTAAAGTTCTCGTAAATTAAAACTTGGTCTGTTGCTATTGATCGCGTCAAACTTTATAGCGGATCTGAATACGACGGTTTGAGCGACCTTGCGCAGGTAAAGTCTTAAACCCCTAGCTTCACTGCGTACACCTAAAACTGGTTGTTGCGACACACTTATTGATGTTTACACACACTTATTGAACGTCAAAATGAATTGGTGATTAGGTACCGGTTCCAAAACTAGAAGGAGAAGAACCGGCAAGAAACTCCTCGCTATTCATTTTATTTAAATATATGTTTTTCTTAGTTTAATTTTTTTTTTAATATGCTTGCAACTATTACAATGATGTCAATATACATTAGTATACTTTTTTGATGAGTTGGACTTAAACTTGCTTTGTAAATTGAATTGAATTGAAGTTCAACATTTCTTTAGGAATTTTATTATAAAAACGAATACAATTTCCCATGAAAGAATTATTAACCTTTGAGAGTCTGAACCTGGGAATCGATAACATATGCTTATGTCTTGTATTTATAATCAATAATTAAAACATGTGCTATTCAACAATAAAACATTATGAGAAATTTGATGTTTCATCTGGTGAGATTATACTAAGCTACTTGTTTTTTTTTTTTTATTTGGAATACCAACAGCATTTATAGTAATACAAAAATTTACATAAACACAGCTCTATTACTAATAGGCATTCACGTCTATAATCTATGCTTAAAAATAAAATTTCCATCACTTCAAAAGAGTCTGTCTAGTCAATCATTTTTATATCCAAGAACATGTTGTCGAGGAAAACACCATTTCGTAGGTAGGTATCATTCAACTCAATTGGCTGAATTGTTCTTGATAGGCCTTGTTAGAGTATTTGATCTAACGACAAGCATACAATGTCTCTTTAAAAGGTAGAACAGTTTTAATATACTATTGTTTACTACCAAAACAAGGACGACACTAATAGAATTGATTTTTCAGCTAAAAGCGGTTCTTTAAGAACACACTAGCGACCGCCCCCGGCTTCGTCTGCGTGGACTACTACATTTTTATATCGTTTCTGCTTATAGAATATATTCTATTATATCGGGTCGGAATGGGTCGCCCTCACAGACCAGTCAACCTATAGACCACGCTTTAATAAACGTCAGTACGAAAACGAAATCGCCAAAAAGTGGCGGGGTGCGGGGAGAGGTCGGCTAGTTTTCATTGGCTCGTTCAAAATTGACAATTTAATGGCTTCCGACGTGCTTCCAACTGACCGCTCAAAAGAGACGTAGTTATGTAGTGTCACTACATAGCCTTGGCGAATGCTACTCCCTGTCAAAGCGTGGTCTATAAGGTTGACTTGTCTGTGACGAAAGTACAGGAACCAGATTTGGGACATACTAGAAAAGGGTCAAGTCCAGAGTACCCGGAGTATCCGGAGTGTCCGGAGAGCGTGTATGAGAAGAGTGATGAGGGTCGATGAAGCAAAAGAAGTATGCCAGGATCGCACTAAGTGGAAATCTGTAGTCTCTGCCTACCCCAATGGGAAGCAAGCGTAAATATATGTATGTATGTTCTGCTTATAGAAAAATTAATGCTACAGGGCCATCTGGTGGCAAGTAACCAGTAAGTAACTTTTATGTGCTCGAATACTTATTTACACCACTTTTTGGATAAAAAATGGTTATTGTTGGTTATTCCTAAGAGACAGACATATACCATCACGGACTTTTTTATCGCGCCATCTAATCCCAAAGTAAACAAGTATCATGCTTGTATTATAAGCTGCTAGACAATTGATATATATATACAGACACTTTTTACATCTAGACACCAGACATGTTCATGCGCACACACATATTTATTATGTCGAGAATCGAACTCAAGACTCTTGGCTTCACAGTTAGGATCTCTAACCACTCGGCCAATCGGTCAGTCATCAGGAACTAAACTTTCAGATTAATTTTGCATATTGCATGAACATTACACATGAATAACATTACTTGTCGTGATAAATGTCGTGATAGCTTAAAGCGCAACGAACCTGTCTCAAATTTATAAGGCCCCATAGGGCCATGGTTCGAATCCGGGCGTGTACCAATATGTTTTTCTGACTTAAGTAAATAACTATCACTGACTCCGTGCTTCGGAGGGCACGTTAAGCAGTCGGTCCCGGACGCTGTCAATAGATGGCGGTCGTTACAATTCCCAACCCGCAGTGGAGCAGCGTGGTGGATTTAAGCTCCAAACCCCCTCCTCATCCTGGGGGAGGCCTAAGCCCTTGCAGTGGGGTAAAAATGGGCTGATGAAGTGAAGTGAACATTACTTGGGCAAAATGAATATTTGATTTTACAAGAAGAAGACATTTTGTAAAATAAAAAAAAAAAACGATATTTAAATTATGATCGACCTAAAGGCCCAGATTAATTTTGCATACGGCGCGAATATTACAAATGAATAGCATTACTCGGGTAAAATGCATATTTCGTTTTACAAGGCGAAAACAGCTTATAAAATTAAAAAAAACATACATAAACTATATATTATGTCCCAGATTAATTTTGCATATTATGTGGCCAATACAAATATAAACATTGATAAAATGGCATGATCTTAGAATCCTAAAGACCGCAACCAGTTCTTGAAATTAAAAAAAAAAATGTATAATACATAATCGCCCCTAAAGTAATCATCATCATCATCAGCCCATATCTTAACATTGACTGACCGGTTGGCCGAGTGGTTAGAGACTCTAACTGCGGAGCTGAGGGTCGCAGGTTCGATTCCCACCCGGGACAAATATTTGTGTGCATTAATGTCTATTTGATCCGTGTCTGGATGTAAAAGTATCTATATTAATAATAATAATAATAACACACACAATCACAACAACGTCTTGGCCTCAAAGTAAGCATTAGCTTGTATTTTGGGTACCAAGCGAAGACACCACATACATATAACAATCAAGACCCGGTGCCAGTATTCATATTCATCATATAAATACTGACCCGACCTGGGATTCGAACCCGGGACCTCCAGCTTCGCCGGCAGGGTCGCTGCCCACTAGGCTAAGCGGTCGTCTATATAAGCGGCTATATACATATTATAAAGAAAAGAATACATAAGTATGTATATCAGTTGTCTGGTACTTATAATACAATCATAATACTTGCTTTGGGACTAGATGGCGCTGTGTGGAATGTCCTCGATACTATATTATTATATATCTCCACTGCAAGATATAGGCCTCTCCTTAAAGTTATAATAGTGCCTAATAAGTGGAAAAAAAAAATTAATATCAGAAATGACTCAGCACGGTTCGTGCAAATGAACAAACTAATCAACTAAGCAGGTATTAGTTAACAAGGTCAATATACGTCGTATTTTTTATCGATCCACTCAATTATACAGCTTATTTCATGAATAATATTACCAACTTGGAATTTCCCCCGAAAAGCGAAAAGCCGCGGAATAGCAAGCAATTTTCGTGTGGGGCCCCGAAGGGTGGCGGCCGCCACCCGCTCGTGCATCCTAACCTATTTTCTGCACATTAATGTATGAAACGTTATTGAGTGTTATATATTGCTGAAAATTAGATTAAATTTGCTAAAAAGTTATCTATATTTCAAATTGTTTGGCCCAGAAACGAATACACCACTGTTTGTTAAAAAAAAATATTTAAAAAAATAAGCGAAAATCGCAAAAAAAAAAAAAAATAATAATATAAACAATTTTACTGTAGGAATTGTTTTATATTTGTAGTTTTAAATATGTTTTTACATTTAAAAACATAAAACAGAAAGATTTCAAACGATTTTTTTACAAGAATAAAAAAAAATCGCGAAAACACGCGCAAAAAATGTCGACGGTTCTCCTGAAATAACTATTCAATTTTTTAATTTTTTTTTCTTTAATATGGCAAGTGTATTTTATCATACCTTCTATTAAAACTACTCTGTAACATCTACAATAAAATTGGCATTTCAAAATGCTTGAAGCGCAAGCATCTATAAAATGTATTAGAAATCGTCCCAAAAAGGGACGCTTGCTATTCCGGGCCAAAACGCCGAGGCCCAAAAAGGGACGGTTGCTACTCGCGGGGTTGAAAATTTAATTTAGGACTTAGATATGAGATACCCACGAACCCGCACTGGAGCAGCGTTGTGGATTAAGCTCCAAGCCCCCCTCACCTTGGGAGAGGCCTAAGCCCCTGTAGTGGAGCATAATGAGCTGGTGGAATGGAATCGAGTTAGCGACTTGTACTTAACTAGTGTTATAAGTGGAATACACATTATACCATTCTATGAAAAAAAATCTAATTAATAAGGTACTACATAGAGAAAATAAATTTGACAACGAAGTTTGGTTTTGATAGAGTCAGAAATGTCACCTCACAGTATCGAAAATGTCAATCGTAATTTCGCGAGAGCGAAGACCGGCGCACGGGGAACTCGCAGACTAAACTTGGACTGAAACTCGCAACGGGGCAGCTAGCTAGTATGATTGGTTAGACGGTAAACGCAGAAGAGGGCTGTTAGTCAATTCGTACTTTTATGGGTACTACAAATGACCTTCTCGTATATTGATTTGCCGACCGATTGTGAGGACTACACTACAAGAATTTTTATGTACATTGCCGCATATGTTTTCAGACACCCGAAGAGCTACGCAAGCCACCGAGCAATGTAATATCTAACTTACAGTATCGTCAATAGGGACGTGTTATTTACATTTGTTTCCAATTTCATCGATTTTTCGATTGATTGATAAGTAAAGACCCGAGCATTGTATGTAAAACGAATTGTCAAAAAACTCTTTTTACTACATCTTGAAGTAGGTGAATCACAGAATGTATTATGAACGTGTTTGAAGCTGTGGAATATAACAACGCATTAGTGTGTCAAGAATCGATGATATGCGGCGGCGTGGCTGAGCGGACTGCTGCCACACTTAAGAACGGGCTATACCTACGTGAACAAACGCTATTAAACGATTACGACATTAATACAAATTTTAATCTTGGTTTGTTTTTAATAATAGTCTTATTTTAGTTAGAAATAAGTTTGTATAGAGCCAACACTTCGAAATTTCTATAAACATCCTAATTACAGAGATTTCGTATATTTATATAATAATACCTAGGACATTCCACACAGCGCCATCTAGTCCCAAACTAAGCAAAGCTTGTATTACGGGTACCAAACAACTGATGTACATACTTAAATATTCTTTATAAAATATAGGTACTTATAGTATATTCTTTTACACTATTAAGAATGTATAACTAGATGTTTATAGAAATTTTAAAGTATTTTAAAATGCGTATTAACGTCGTGATTATTGAAGAGCATTCGTATGGGCGTTCATGCGTACAGCCCCTTCTTAAAGAATCTGTGGTACTAGTAACACTAAAAAACATGGAAAAATTTGTAACTTGGTTGTCAAAAATTTCTTCGCACAAACACGCACCTACACCTAAACATTAGTAGTTTGGACCCCGAACACGTAAATAATATTATATTTGACTGACCGAATGGCCGAGTGGTTAGAAACCTTAACTGCGAAGCAGAAGGTCGCGGGTTCGATTCCCGCCCGGGACAAATATTTGTGTGCATGAACATATTTATTTCGCTCCTTGTCTGGGTGTAGGTAAATTATTTATATATTATAATAAAATATTTAAGCATGTATATCAGTTGTCTAGTACCCCATAATACAAGTATAATACTTGCTTACTTTGGGACCAGATGGCGCTGTATGAGAAGTCCCATGTATTATTATTTTGTATACAAATATGTTAAAATTGAATTAATAACATCAGTATGCGCTGAATAATCTCTCATGCCCTCCATACAATGTCGACAAGCCTTATCTTTGGCGTACGTATGTATTTATGTACATCTCGTAAAGTGGTACAACATAAATAGCTTTCATATCAGTGCATTGGCACGTGATAAAATTTAATGTATTAATTGTTAGGTATTTTTCGCAGATATAATCTATTCATCATCATCATCAGCCCTTTTTACCTCACTGCAGGGGCTTAGGCCTCCCCCAGGGCGAAAGGGGGGGGATTGGAGCTTAAATCCATCACGCTACTCCACTGCGGGTTGGGGATTATAACGACCGCCATCTGTTGACAGCGCCTGGGACCGACTGTTTAACGTGCTCTCCGAGACACGGAGTCAGTGATAGTTAATGTACTTAAGCCAGAAAAACTTTTAACAGAAAAATATTTAAGTGTACATACACTTAAATATTTTTCTGTTAAAAGTTTTTCTGGCATATCAGTTGTCTAGTGCCCACGATACAAGGTTTGCTTAGTTTGAGACTAGATGGCGCTGGGTGAGACTTCCCAGTTATTATTATGCATGTCATTATAGTAAATCCAAAAATCGTTAATTTGTAGTAACATCACATTTTTTTTTTTTAAATATTATTCTGAAATTGAAATATGCTTTTACGTATAAACACCAGGCATTTAAAAAAATTTCTTTCTTAAAATGTATCAAAATATTTAAATAATTAAAAACGTATAAACCTGTGATATTATTATATTATGATATTAATAATTATATAAATTCTCACCTCGAACAAAATTAAAACCATGTGTTCAAAAAGTGAGTGCAGAATTTATTCTGTATTCCTCATGCTGTGTTTGCCTGTTATTGAAGACGAACTATGTAACTATATTAATTAAGTTGCGGTGTAATAATGTTAGCAGACCTTATAAATAAATATGAAATGTCATGATAGCCCAAAGCGCAATGAACCTGTCTCAAATTAATAAAGCCCCAAAGGGCCATGGTTCGAATCCGGGCGTGTACCAATGAGTTTTTCTGACTTAAGTACACAACTATCACTGACTCCGTGCTTCGGAGGGCACGTTAAGCAGTCGGTCCCGGACGCTGTCAATAGATGGAGGTCGTTACAGTCCCCAACCCGCAGTGGAGTAACGTGGTGGATTTAAGCTCCAAGCCCCCCTCCTCACCCTGGGGGAGGCCTAAGCCCCTGCTGTGAGGTAAAAATGAGCTGATGAAGATGAAGTATAAACCTAGTTTTTGCTGATCTGAATACCATATAATTTTTATTCGCTAATAGGTTAAGGTTCAATAAGGATGGTTTATTGCCACTACACACTCCTCTTAAGGGGATAGTCTTTATCTCCGCGGCTTCGAATTGGCATCGCTATCTCCGTTTCAATCCCTTTTCCCCGATCTATTCCTGAGTGACCTGAATGACTAGAGCATATTCCCAAAAAATACTCGTCGAAACAGCTTGCGGGCCGTGACTGTTTCCACTCCTGAAATGTGTATGCATTGGAACCAAAATTTACAGGATCATTAAGAAAGGATGTCCCTGGGCGGTACATTTTTTTTTGTTTTAAAATTCGTATTAATGTCGAAATTACAGCTCATTATTTTCAGAAACGAAGAACCGACGTAAATAAGGTTTTTCAGGAATTTATTCTGAAATAACTGAACAAGATATCAAAAAAACAAAAATATACCGCCCTGTGACAGCAGTTCTACTATTACATATATTTTTCTGTGAATATTCATACAGAAATACATCGAGGATTCAACACGTGCTGAACCCTCGTTTGTGTATGAAAAGCGTACCCCCTTAAGGAATGTCACATAAATATTTTTTTCGCGAGCGTAGCCATGTGAAAACGCTAGTTTTAATAAACACATACACTGAGAGGAAAAGGCGCCCAAGGTCATAACTGAAACCATCCAAGTGGAAACACTGTTCTGATATGTTATACGACTGATATTGATCGTGGGCGTCACATATTCTCTGAATAACTTATTACCTTTATATAATTTCTTAATTGACTTGCGATTTCATGTTAGCGTAGTGTTGTGATGGAGTATCGCTGAATAGATCTGGTAATTTAGAACCCTATTAATGTTCCACCTTATACATTGCATTTGTAACTCATTTGTATGTTATGACCGTTAATAGACATCAGAACTACATGGCCTGCTGAGCTACCATCCACACCTCTGTCGATCATCATCATCATCATCATCAGCCCATTTTTACCCCACTGCAGGGGCTTAGGCCTCCCCAGGGTGAGGAGGGGGGCTTGGAGCTTAAGTCCACCACGCTGCTCCACTGCGGGTTGGGAACTGTAACGACCGCCATCTATTGACAGCGTCCGGGACTGACTGCTTAACGTGCCCTCCGAAGCACGGTGTCAGTGATATTGTGTACTTAAGTCAGAAAAACTCATTGGTACACGCCCGGATTCGAACCATGGCCCGATGGGGCCAAATTTGAGACAGGCTCGTTGCGCTCTGGGCTATCACGACACACCTCTCTCACCTCTATCGATGCATTATCTCATGTGTCAACAGTGGTGTGAATGGTAGCTCGGCAGGACATGTAGTTTAGATGACTATGAGTGCTAATAACTAACAAAATGAGGCGCATGTTAGCCCTGTAGACCAACTGGGCTACTTGAGGGCGCGGGGCGGGAGTCTGAGCTATGTAATTTTTAAATTCCTACATCGGTACAGTTAAAACCATACCACACTCCATGACGATTTCAAGTGTAAATAATGCAATAATCTCACAATTACCCACCAAAAACACAAAAAAACACTTATCTTGTATGGGACTCCTCTTTAATTTTTAATTTAACGACGGACGGACTGACGAATGGTAGAGTTTTAGTAATAGGGTTCCCATTGGTTGGTACCCTTTAGATACGGAACCTTCAGCATCTACTTGGCAAAGGGGAGGAGAGCTGAAAGAAAAAGCCGCCGTAGACTAATTGACTGATTGGTCAAGTGGTTAGATACCCTAACTGCAGAGCCAAGGGTTGCTGGTTCGATTCTCGCCAAGGACAAATATTTGTGTGCATGAATATCTCCATTTGTTCCATGTCTTAACATACTGTCTGTTGTCTGGGTGTAAAATATCTAAATATGTATATATTATAAGGTATATTTAATTATGTATATTAGTTATGTAGTACCCATAACACAAGCATAATACTTGCTTACTTTGGGACTAGATGGCGCTGTGTGGGATGTCCCAAATATTGTTATTATATATAAGAATTCCCTATAATATTCTGATGGAAAATACCTTATTTATGATATACAATGTAGAATGTTAGTCCGCTTGGTCTTATCTTTGTGTAATTTGCATATAAACCTCGACTATAAAAGATTACTATACATCTTGTAACATCTAGAAGTAAACAAATATATATAATTTAACATCTCCACTTGTGACTTTTATTTATGCCCTAGTTCTCTGCGCCCGGTTTCGGGTGAACTACTTTCTCTGGCTTAAGGATTTGCTGAACAGTGTCAGATCTGAGAAGGCTTTGATTAACTAGCTAACTTATTTTTCAAGTTCTTTTAGTTTCTCTTAATTGGGCCTAAATTCGGGACCTATATGCCCTAGCCTAAACATTCAAGGAATGTCGACCTAGATATGTCAACTTTTAATTTGTTTTAAAACTTGAATTTTGAACATGTAACAATAAATACCATACCATCAGCACATTAATGCCCCACTGTAGGGCATATGCCTTCTCTCGGGATGAGAGGGCTTGGAGCTTAATCTACCACGCTGTACTAAAAGAAATAAATACGCTAAGATAAGATAGGAAATCAACATAGCCGAAGCGATCAGCAAGCTGAAGTGGCAATGGGTCGGTCACATTGGCCTTAGAACTGGTAACCGATGGGGTAGACAAGTTCTCGGATGGAGGCCACGATGAAGCACCATACCGGGGGTAGTTGGATGCGAAAGGCGGAGGACCATGTGTGGTGGTGAGCCTTGGGAGAGGCCTATATCCTGCAGTGGAGAGACATGGGCTGATGATGATGAAGATAGGAAATATGCTAGTTGCCTATTTTTTAAAATTATTTTATATAAAAGAATTTTCTAAATATATCATAACGGTGAAATAATTTAAATAATAATGAATATAATTTTGTTATCATATAAAGTCTAATTTTATACTTTTTTGATAAATATATTATATTTAATAGTAGGCAAATACCCTATTGTTGTTTTGATACTACCATCTATGTTTTAAAATCACTGTGAAATAAAGTTCTCACTACATAACAATGTGTAATATGAGGTCAACCATAGAGTATTATTGAATTCTGTAATGTCAATGTTTACAATATTCAATTCATGTACTTGAGGGACACTTGAACATTGTAATTGGGTTGGATTACCAAAACTACCAACATTTAAATATCTGTTTAAATATCTATTGTTTAAGGTTATTAATTAGATTGTAACACGTGGCCCAGAAGTTTTTTGATCCATTGGGCTGAGATAGGTTGATGGTGTATCATTTGTAAATTGATACATTAGGTTAGGAGCATGGTCACCCAGAAGATGAACATTGTAAGAACATTGTAAAGTAATGTACCTATGAATAGTTTCAAGTGTTTTGATCATGACTTGCCTATGGTACTTACTACCAGGGCGGTGCTACTGATTGGTCCAAAGGGGATTTTTTTGCCCGTGGACCAACTATGTACCACTGGTTGTACAACAAGACATCTTTTACTTGCCCGTGATACTACCAAGTCTTGAATTAGTTGAAAAATGTAATCATGATCTCTCTTAGCATGAATATCAGGCTGGAGTGTTTATACTTCAAAACGATTGAAAATACGAACAAAAATTTTGTTAAATTACACAAGAAACATATTTCAGAAAATTGAGAACCTGGCCACCTATGAGCAGATGCAGAAGTAGACAGCCTCCTAAAATCAAACCTAAAATCGCAACCGTCTTTTGGCTTTGCCATAGTAAATAAAACAAAATTTGTCAGAGCAAACATTTCAACACATCAACTGGTGCATGGTTGGGCTGTGTGTATATTTTCCTACTCACATTTTTGTTATCACAAAACAGTATCACTATGAAGATCCTGCAGGTACCTACATACTTTTCATTTTTTTTCACATTCTACATTTTTTTAAATTCTTGAAGTTCGTGCCCTCGCCCCCCAAGATATTAATAATACTTTTAGAGTGGTAGTTTTAAAAATCCCTCGTTCCATACCACTTAATTTTGTCTCCTCGGAACTACATTTTATAAAGACCTTAAAAAAATTTGTTTGCATAACAACCTAAAAATATTTCAATTATCATCTAAGAACATTGAATCGATCAATAAATATCGTTTACAAATGCGTACAGTCGATAAGGAAGTCTTCGATAACGACTAATGTTTATAATCAATGAGCACAGAAGGTCGTATGTTTAAAAGTAGGTAAATTTTGACCACGAAAGGATTACAAATCGAAGTTGCTACCAGAACGCAAAACTTACGCAAATAACAAGATTAAAATGATTAGACATCAGCAAATTACTGTAGCTAATATGTCGTGGTCTCATATTCAACGTAAAAAATCGTGTTAAGATCGCTATCTTCTGAGTAAACTTGAAAAAGTAAGTAGTTGTCAGCGGTAAACATTTCTTGGTCGCAATTTTAATACTCACAAGTCCTTCGTAGGGTACTCGGGCTCGACGGTGGCCGCTTCGTAATTATATTTACTACTACTAAAAGATAATTGTTGTAATAACTTGGTCATCTTGACGAGACGTAATTAAGCCTTACTTGAAACTTTGAAAGAATCACGGACAAAGCCGTTGCTCGTGAGCGAACTGCGCAATGGAACCGATGAAACCACAATGAACTGTGCAACACTGCAATGAAATGCAACCGTCATCAATTATTCTTGATTGAATACCACTCTACTGTGTTGCTATTAAGTACTAATATTTTACCCTTGTTTTATTCAAGTACTGGAAGGTATTTCCACATGAGTTTGGTTTTGGCGGTAGATGCGCGGTCCGAGAGGAATGATTTCCACTTGTCTATTGGTTAATTGCTAAGTGACCAATACATACAAACAGCGCGGAATTATTTTTCACACACTATGTGACTACCATACGGATTACCAACCTATGCGGTATAACGAGTTAAGTATATGTGTATATAGATGTGTAGGTTTTATAGACACACTGAATAAATAATATTTGATTTTCATTGTTTTTTATTTAATTTTTTGTTAATTATGAATATATATATATATATATATATTTAATATCTTTTCTATATTAGCATTTCAATAATTTTATGTAAACAAGCCTACAACGTGTTAATAAAAAAAAAAAAATTAAAAGTAGAATCGATTGCACTAATAAAAAATAAAGGGCAAAATTTACCAAAAAACAAAAATTATTTCGCCATTTTAGTCATTACTTAATTCTAGAGGCGAATAAACTATCTACATTAGTTATTAACCTACTCATACACTTGCATGCATACATTAGATTCTTGCAATCAGCGTGTGAAAGTAAAAAAATAAATGTAACCTTATTTAAAATCATTATTTACTAAAGAAACCGTGTTCGAATAGGTCCAGCTGAGCCTCCTGATGGTGAGCTGGCAACCCTTTTGGCTTATTTAATAACGAATTAGTTTGGTCTAATGTTCATAAATGATGTTGTTGTATTGTGTTTTAGATGTTTGTAACGAGTCAAATAGATGTTTATTTATTTAATTACTTATTTGTATAAGTTTGTACATTTTTTGTTTTCACATTTCGTGTATCTCCGTAGGGAACGCAAACTAGATTTTTTGCAATGTTTCAATACACACCTATGTAGCGGTTGCAAATATACATAACCGTTCCTTTCAGCTCTACAGATTTACAATAAAAGTATGGGCGGATCGACATACGAACATGAAAAGCCTATAAGGCTTCCTTGTCAGACTACGAAGCCTTAAAAAAAAGGCAGACAAACACCCGTAACTGTGTAATTTATTTTAAATAACTTATTTAACATAATTTATTTTTAAATATATTTTAATTTCTGACAACAAAAATAAATACATTATGGCAAACAGTTGTTTTGTAGCAACATTGATATGGAAGTCAATAGAAGATGACGTATTCAAGAGAAGTTAGTAACGACAGGTATTACACTACTAAATTAAAAAATATAAAGTTTCTTTGCTTTAGAATTGTACGGCTGATCATTTCATTTTTGCTGCATTATAATACTTTTCCATTGTGGCACCGGAAATGACGTTTTCATTGTTTCGTATTGATTTATAATGCGTTCAAATATTAAGACTACGTTCATTTATTTTTTTATTTGGAAAAACAGCTGATAAGTAAATCGATAGGTATATTAAGTTAAAGATTTTTTGCTGCAACAATGAAAACCGTCACCGAAACTTTCAGCCGGCTACGACCTGACGAATTAAAAAGCAATTATTGTAAAAAAGCAAACGTTATTAAATAGATAATATATTTAACATCAAGTTCTTTTAAGTCTTGTGGAAAAAACTATTCACTTGTTATACCTACTGGCCGATTCGTTCAAAAATAGTTCAATAATAAAAATCGCTACATCAAACAAAGAATATTGTATTATCAGCACAGTGAAATTAGTTATTTCCAATTCAGCAATTCGAACGTAGCTGCGAATGGTCACGAAAACAACATCGATTTTCTGTCATTCCACTAATTTATCGAAAACAACCTTATTCCGCTAAAGCGCTTGTGCTGCGATCTATTGGTAGGGAAAATATTTGTTTATATATTTTTTAATCGATATAATTTTGCACTAAGATATCATGATAATACAAAATTATAAAATGAATGTGAATCTTTAATTTAGTTTCAATAACTGCCGTTATATTAAAACGGCGCATACTCTACAATACAAAATACGGCGCAATAAAAAAATATTTCCCCTGATTTTCAGTTTATTAAATTCGTTTGAAATTTTGAAACAATAACAAATATCAATAAAATAAGAGGTATATCCATTGTTTATGATCGATTCAATCGTAATAACAGTTATCAAACAAATTCTCACCGATTACAAAGTATTAACGAAGGCATACTACTCGTTGTCGAATCAATATTTTTAAACTTTTGTTCCTCTCTCATATAATCGTATGCCGGGATGGCATATAACGTCATAACTTCACTTTGAGGTAACACGGCACTTCGAAAAACACTTCCACTGATGGGGTTTCTTTATCGGTTTTTCGCGGTTTTTCACGTTCTTAGAACGGTCGAAGATATAGCACGACATTCAGTTTATCTCAATTATAGCATTGTATCAACCGTCCGCCATTTACAATGCGGCGAATGCATATAATATGCGTACAGCTATGTTTTTCAACCCTCTATATTTAGGGTGTTTCTCAGTGCTGTTCACAGGGATGAATTTTTTTGGAATAAAATAGAATGTTACATTTTTGAAAGCCTCTGCCATACTATTGACTGATTCATTGGTCGATTGGTTAGAGATCCAAAATGTAGAACAAAGATGGTTGGTTCGATTCCCATCTGAGACATATATTTGTGTGCATGAACATGTCTATTTATTCTGTGTCTGCATGAACATATCCGTTTGTTCTGTGTCTGCGGATATAAAATATATATATTTATGTAAGTATAACTTTAAAAAAAATATACGTATGTATATTAGTTGTCTAGCCCCTATACCCATAATACAGGCTCTGTCTATTTTTTGACTAGATGGCCGTGTTGAGATAACCCTGATATTATTATTTATCATGGCAAAAAATTAGTTTTAGTTAGTGAAACTAAAACGACGTTTAAGGTTTAAATGTACAGCGATCATCCGCGTTCACGAATATTGCATATTTGTATGTCATTTATTTATTGCATCTAAAACTAGTGTTTGTGTTTGTCTCGAAACAAACACTGCAATATTTATTAAACTAAGTTTAAGTCCACAAGCAGTCGTGTATTTAAAAATAATTATACCTATCTGATTTAATCTGATAAAGTTACCCACTTAAATCATGTTTTTAACAAACCAAAGATGTAGTTATAGCACTGTTTGGATAGTATACATTTTTTCAAATTTTTATCAAATGTACTTTAATAGTGAAAAACTGATTTTATAACGTTTTTGGATATATCTGGCTGTAACACTATATTGGCTTGACCACGGTGATAAAACATTTTTTTCTAGTCGATTTTTCATGCCGTGTGTCGCGATTTCGTATCGCGCATGCGTATAGAACTTACGTCTATGACGTCACCAAAATATTTCCTTCGTTTGCACAACCTATCGCGTAACCATATTTTCAAAGTAATCATTTTTTTGGCTTCTTATACAAATAATAACCTATAGAACTTCTCTTACAAATAAACAGTATTTTCTTATTTAAAAATTTCCCAATTTATATGGTCAGAGATTTCAAATGACTGCAAATATGAACATAAGTTTTAATTAATTTTGGAAAGCTGTTTAAATCTTGTTTATTTGAACTCGAACGTGGTGGGTAAACTTTATTTACTACTAGCTTTCCGCACGCGGCTCCGCTTGCGTAGACTATACGATTGTACTGAGACCCCTCTTCCCAGGATAAAAAGTTTCCCATGTTTCACTTCAGCTTATAAACTATATCTATACAAAAAGTTGTAGTCCTGGTACACTTGTGTAGTCCACGCGAACGGAACCGCGGGCACAAAACTAGTTTGATAATAAAATAAAACCCTAATTACTCGCTGATAATGTAGATTTCTAATACTTAGGTGAAAGAATTTACAAATATGTAGTACACGCGGGCGGAGCTGCGGGCAGAAAGCTAGTTTGAAAATAATATATAGCTCATGTTAATCGCTGATAATGCAGCTTTCCATAGGTGAAAAAGATTTTAAAGTCAATTTAGTGGTTTTTGAGTTCATCCGTAATCATAAACAAAATATCAAATGTTTCCTCTTTATAATATTATAGGCTGTTGCTGGCAACATGAATTTTATATTTTTTAATTGTTTAAGCTACCTATATTTGCCAATGAAAAGAAAAAAATATGTTGTACGCTCGGACAATCGATTATAACATAATAACATAACATAAATACAATCTATCTACGCTATATCGACTTTTATTGTGTACCAGTCAAAATACAGTCCACTTCATGATTCTAACATAGACTAGCTTTCTGCCCCTGGATTTCATCTATGTATCGGCACAAACATATTATACATACATGTCATCCGCGGTGAAAAATAGCCTAATGTTTTATCTCAGAGTTCAAAATATCTCTAAATCAAATGACATAATAATCGGTCCTGTAGTTTAGCTGTGAAAAAGTAACAAACATAGAGACAACATTTCCACAGTAGAAAGCCGTCTATGTCCGTCTTTCGGATACAAACTATCTTTCCTACCAATTAAAAAAAAATCGATTCACCGGCCCGGTATCGATCCTTTTATTCATACCGGATGTTCACCTGAACATAGTACAGATTTATAGAGCGTGTAGAACTTATTGAACTAAACTAAAAGTTTCAAGTGAGCAGATGGCGCAAACTAACGGTCATCGATAAAAACAATATGTTCAAAGTTGAACTACGTTCAGCCGAATAGCCTGTTGAAAGTTTCATTAAAAATATATATATTTTGATTAGTTCAATAAGCTCTAAACGCTTTATAAATTTGGATTACGTTCAACCGAACACCCTATTTAATTTGGTTCCAATTTTACTTATTTAAACTGTCTGAACCCCCTAGAGGATCTACGAGTAGGTACCTAGGTACTCGCTGTTGTAATTGAACCCCCAGGATGGGAGTTTCATTTCAAATGTATAAGCGGTGATACAAATTCCTGCTGCGACCACGCTGCGACGCTACTCGCTTCGACTCTAGCACCGCGACTATGAGTTCGAGAAAAACTAAAGTTTACATACAAAATATCTTTTACGAATCGCTAGCTAGTGTCACGGTAACCGTATAGAGCGAAAAAAGTTTGGCTAATTAAAACTACTGATAATTATTTAATTTCATCCGACTTGGAGTATAGCTAGGCTGCAGCCATTTATGTCCATGGCTGCAGTTAAGGGAACGTACCCATATTACTGACCCATTTTTTACTATTTTTTACCCTCTCCCCCCTCGGTGACCACCTGTAGTATATGCCAAGACCTCCTCCCCCCCTCGTGCCATGTGAGGTCAAGACTGCGTGCATACCTACCTACAATTACAACGTCTGTATGTACTAACAGGAACTTAATTTACCAAAGCTTTTTGTGTTTTATTCAGAATTATTTTCCTAGAGGATATTGACTACGTGACAAACATAGAGACAAAGACCTAAACCTTTCCTCCCCCCTTTTGACCAATCGTGGTATTTTGAAGACCCCCTAACCCCGCACTCCCCTGAACGGGTCACGTAGTATGGTTACGTTCTCTAAAGGTATACCGTTGATTCCGCATTGCCTATAGGCGGTGCCTATAGGTCATTTATAGTTTATTTGACCAATAACCATAGCATCACCGACTTAGGTATATGTACCTAGGTACTAGACGCGAAGATCCCTTTATATTGTATAGCGCACGAAACATAAACGAGAATGGCCGAACGCGTCCGAAGATAGTCGATTGCAATTTTGTGGGGGTGATTCTAATACCGCTTGACTTATAGTCTCATGAGACAATTTCAATGAAACATATTTTGTTTCTAGTCAAAACGTAATTTTGTATCATGAAAGTTGGTATGTCTCATGTGATTCTCGAAAATTTTAATGTTTTACATGGCTTTTGAGAATACAGAATAACGTTTTCGCTAGAAAAATATGGAACTTCATCGACAATGTTTTATTAGACATAAAGTTAAGTGGTCCGAGAATCACCTCCCTGTCAAATTTGTAATTGTCAAAAATAAAATTCGTAAAATCTAAATTAATAAAATATTACGAAGTTACGTGCTATAAGGGATCATCCATTAATTACGTCACAGCAATTTCATGATTTTTTGACCCCTCCGTCCCCCCTTGTCACACTTCATCACAATTAACTACACCCTGCCCACTTAGTGTGACGTCACATTTAGATTTTTAGTTTATGAAGGTAAAAAGTACAACATCGGAAATGAGCCGTATCGCCTTAGTAATACATTCGCTATTTCGAAAACAATAAATCGTTAAACTCGGCCAGAAAAATAGTATCAAATTTATAGGAAACGAAAGTATTCAAACAAATCCAAGTATGTGAAAAATAATTTCAATTGTTAACAAACATTGTATTAAACTATTGTACTAAACTAATAGTTTAGTACAATGTTGGTTAACAATTGAAATTATTTTTTTAAAAACATCGATTTTGTAAAAAAATTGTATGTGAGGATTGTGAGGTCACAAACATGGAACTCCTCCCTCCCCCCTGTCACGATATGTCACATTTTGTGGACCCCCTCCCCACCCCTTGAGGTGAGATGTAATTAATGGATCATCCCTAAGTAATCCCATCCGCCTTTTTAGAATTCCGGGTGTTGTTTTTAGTTTTTTTATAGGCACAACATGGCATTTTTCTCAGATATTTTTCTAAAATACACTATAATGTCAATTGACTACATTGACGGACCCCCTGTCAGCAATTATTTCAAAATCGTTCAGGGCACCGCGATCTGAACAACTTTAGTGGAGAGTTTTATACTGTGATATAGTTCCAATCAAACTTTATGACGGATCGGAATCCAACGCTTTAAACGTTCTTGCGCAGATCCAGTCATATGCCCCTCGCTCCACTGCGTCCCGCTACACCTAAAACTGGTTACTGCGACGCGACTTGTGCCTATGTTCACATCCGCCATAAAGGTTGATTGGAACTGTACGTAACATACAGTCTGTATGCGCATAGTATAAGAAATTACCACTTATGCAACGAGCAGAAAGGGCCAACTATAAGCGGCATATCTTTATTATTCTATACAATGAAATATGACATTTCCATGATTTCTATTTAGATCTTGACACATACTATTTTAAAAGTATTTGTTATCTTAAAAAAGTACATGCAACTTGGCAATGGAAAAATAAAATAATTACGCATACATCGATTGAGTAACCAAAAAAAAAAGTATATAATAGCCAGTATAACATAATTCAATTGTATTCGATCTGTGTGTTTGAATCGAAGAATACTAAAAAAATGTCTTCCTTCGTCTATTTCACATTTTTCGTATTGCTGGTGCAGGTAAATATTTATTTTTAAAACCAAATGACAACATAATATTCTGTAGTATTTTTTTAAAATTTTCATTTATTTGAAATGGTATGAAAGCAATATATCAATGATAAAACTATATATATATTATATATTATGATTTTCAGGGTTCCTTGCCCCTTACTGGGATAACTTCGTTGTCGTTTAACTGTCTGTCACGTCTGTCAAGATCCCTTTTTAACCGACTTCAAAAAAAGGAGGAGGTTCTCAATTCGACTGTATTTAAAAAAAAAAATGTTTGATGCCTCAGAACTTTCGACTGTCTTTTTTTTGTTTGAAAGCTGGTGCTTCCCGTGTGGTCATTTCTTTTTGGTTCTGACAATGGCATCCATGAGAAAACCATATAAGTCTTAAATTTTCATTATATCCGACTTCATTTAGTTCTTCAGATGTTTCCGTCTGGAAATCATCATTTGAGGCTGATGAGAAAAGCTACAGTACTCCTTACCGGTTAGGAGCTAAGGATAATACACTGCGATTTGTCGACAGTTTTCTCTAAACGGTGCTGTATCATTTGAGTAGCGTGTTTAGAGGCCCCATTTATACTAAATATAAGTAAGTTACTGTAACGATTAACTAAAAATTTAAAAACAAATGGACTTTACAAAAAAATAAAATAAAAACCCACTTCAAAAACATAAACTAAAAAATAAAATTTTCACTATAAAGATGTATAGAGGAATAGGCGGCATGTAGTTAATGAAGTCGGTGCCAACTCAGACACTTTATATGGGTCCTTACCAAGTAATAACAATTACAACAATGATATACTTATAACTATAACAAATATAAAATACAATTTAAAATGGATGACTTGGCATCGACTTCATTAACTATATGCTGCCTATGAATACTCCTTTCTTTAAAAGTGAAAATTTTATTTTCAACTTTTTAGTTTATGTTTTTGAAGTGATTTTTTTGTAATCTTAGAATCGCTTGGAGATATCAAGTTGAAATAACTGCCAAATACTTAGGTCTAAGGTTCCTTAAAGCTGTAAAAAAGTCTAGCTTTTAAGTCCATGCAATCGAAAAACACTTTTTGCCGCATATTTTAACACTCGCATGTAAGTAAATCCCGTTGACCCGTTGACCTAGAATCATGTATTTTGGCGATACACAAGATGTTATACTTACTTTATAAGTAAAGTAAAAATCCGAAAATTGTTAATTTGTAGTCATTTAATGTAAAGAAAATATTTTTTCAATATTTAAATTATGTTTTCTTCCCGCCATCTAGCGGTGAGTAACATAACGTAGTTATTTTATATATAACGTATATTATATAGTTATTTATTAAATATATAGTTATTTATTAAACTATTTATAGTTATAAATAGTACCTTATATAACAATAACTACGGAACCATCGTGCCGATTTATTTTATTATGTGAAAAATGTAACACCATCCCTCCTTGTTTGCAAACCGTTGCTCCGAAACGAATACATGGTAATTTCTAACAGTCTAACATTTTTGCTTGAACAAAATATGTTTTTGTGGGCACTGCTATATAAATCAAAATGTAAGAAGACAAAAAAAGGCAAAACAAAAAAAAAATCATTTATTTTATGTAGTAGGTGATATGAGTACGTCGTTGAGTAGGATTCATTGTGTGGATTACTATTAATACGTACAAAAAATAAAGTTTAATTTCACGAAATGTATTGAAATTGTAAACTTAAACTATTAGCATAGTTTTGAATTAGAATCGGCCTTGTTAAATCGGTTGGCATCGCCGATTATGTCATGGATATTACTATATTTCTTTTATATTCATGTTCGTTTTTATTGTCTTTGACATATCAAATAGGTATTTATTTGCTTAAAAAACACGCGTGAGCTGACTTTTCCAGTCTTTTTGCAGCTGTAGGATTGCATCCCTAAAATATAAAAGTCTGAGGAAATTTACTCTATGACAATTTGTATAATTTTATATTTTTTTTTTACAGAGCTCCTACTGCCAAGTCATCAGATCTCGCACCTGTTCTAATACCTTCGGTGTACCAGAAATCGTCACGGGATCCACTGTGAACCAAATAATATCCCCCGTTCTACCTAATGTCGTAGTCCCTAATCTACCGATCGAGACTGTGGTCACCAATCCAACCTTTTTATCCAACGGGGTTATCCAAAGTCAATCGGTGGTTAACAATTTGGCTAACACACTGCAATTGTTGACTGTAAGCAATTTGTTGGCTGAAAAATTGCCGTTCAGTGGCTATCCTCATGTCTATGGTAATGTTTTCGGCGGATGCGGATGCGGAGGTCCTATTACGATTTATTAAATATGTGATGCTTATTAAATAAAAAACTTTTTATTCAATGAAAATCTATTTTTAATTGTCTTTCCATCCATACCATCAGTCCTTTTTATATCCCACTGCAGAGGCGTAGGCATCCCCTCAAGATGAGGGAGTTTGGAGCTTAAATTCACCACGCAGTTCCAATGCGGGTTGGCGGATTGTAACGACCAGCATCTATTGACAGCAACCGGGACCGACTGCTTAACGTGCTCTCTGAGGCAGGGAATCAGTGACAGTTAATGTACTTAGAAAAAACCCATTGGCACATCTGTATATTGTGGTATTCTATAGGATGCCTAGCCATTCTATAAAATGCCTAAAAGGATCAAGCAATATATGAAATATAATTTATTTTGTACTTAATCAAAGGATACTTATAGAATACTGAATAAATAGCCGGCAAAGTGCGCAATGCCCATAGGTAGGTTCGTAGGTAGGTCTCTTTAATGTATAATTCCTAGGTATCATATGCATTGTTAACTATCACATATTTTGAACATTGCCTTGACGAACGCGGTATGACTAGTAGCCCACCCCGTACTACGGACCGGGATGCGTAGGCGAGTTGAGCGTCCTACTTTGGATACTAAGGGCGAACCCTGAGCTAGACACATTCTAAGACGCCCTACGAACCTCTGCCCTACTATTTAATAAATTTTATAGTTTATTAATAATTTCATTTTGTTGCAGTGAGCGTAAGCAAACAGGGATATTTTATTAATACATATTAAAAAAAAAAAATTGATTAAGGAAATTACAGATTTTTTTTTTTTAATTTTAAGAGGAAGGTATGGAATGGATTGAGATTTATTTCAGGAAAAATGTAAAACTGTGTGTGTTAAAAATTTTGGAATTTCATTAAAAAATGTAATATAAAAAAATAATAATTCATTGCCTAACATTATTTTTGTCAAGTATTATTAAATAAATAAATAAATATTTTTCATCCGGATTTTCCGAAAGTAAGTTTAGTTCGGTGTTAGAAACTTGTTCCTTTATTTGTAGGGGTCTTAAAATTAAAATCTTCGTCAAAAGATTTTTATAATTTTAAGTTATACAACAATAATCAAAAAAGCTAATTAATGCAAGAGAAGGATTTGATTTTTTTCTGTCATTTATTTTGTTTTTCAAACGAATGATGGTAATTGCTCGATGATGGTAATTAGCACTATAATCTAGATCAAATAAGGTCAACAACCGCATCGACAGGCCTTATTGTGCTATTGCAATATCAATTCAGTCGCCCATGAGAATTACAGAGCGTATAAAACTACCTTCTTCTGGCGTACTTCTTTGAGACTTGCAAACAATAATTTAATAATATGCTTGCCCGCAGATCAGCTTGTTGTACTACAGACGCTAAAGTAACTGTTTTCAAGACCTTCTGTCAAACATTCTACACGAGCGGCCTGCGGGTATCATACACGCGTCGAGCCTACGGCGCCCTGCGCGTCCAATTCAATAATGCCTTCAGGATGCTGTTAGGCATACCATGGCGTTGTAGTGTCTCAGGAATGTTCGCAGAGGCTCGCTTGCACTGATGGTTTCCTTTCCATGTCATCATGCGTTAGAAAACGATCTCTCTCCTGCAACGTCTACAATGTAGTAACACAGCATCCTGAAGATGATATTTGCTAAGAGAGTCACCCGACGCCAATCGGAGCCTTACGCGCAACAGCATCACCATGCATGGGCCCATCGTCTCCGATTTTTGCAATACGTTCCTAAACCTCCACGAAATTGCAAACTCTTTGTTAGAATACCTATCATAACAATTATAATCCTTATTAGTACGATTATTAAATATACAACTCACGCGGCTAAAGAAGTTTTCACATCAATAAATAATCAAATAACGTTTTACCTAGATGCCAAAGCGCGGATGTATATGTACTTTATGAAGTTTACCACTAAAGGAGAATTTGATACAGAATTGATGTATCTCTATATAATAATCTCATAAAATAAACGTGTTTATTTCGACGTTTTTGGCGATTGGCGGTTGTGCGACCGTTTCTAAAAGCTAAAAAGTTAAAAAATATAGTATTTCTGCAATGTATATGATAAAAACTTATAAAATTTCAATAAAGATAAAAATTTAAAAAAAAACCCATTCAAGAAACCTGTTTTTTTCGACGTTTTTGACGATTGTTGGTCGTGTGATGGTTTCTAACACCTGAAATGTTAAAAAATAATGTATTTCTGCAATCTATATGATAGAAATTCATAAAATTACAATACCTAAAGTTGAAATTGAAAAGAATCTCATACAATAAATATATTTATTTCGACGTTTTTGGCGATTGGCGGTCGTGCGATCGTTTCTAACATCAGAAATGTTAAAAATAATGTATTTCTGCAATCTCTATGATAAACACTTATAAAATTACAATAAAGTTAAAAATTCAAAGAATCCCATACAATAAACCTGTTTTTTTGACGTTTTTGGCGATTGTTAGTCGTGTGATGATTTCTAACACCTGAAACTTTAACAAATAATGTGTTTTTGCAATTCCTATTATAAAAATTCATAAAATTACAATAAAGTTAAAAATTAAAAGAATCCCATACAATAAACCTGTTTTTAGTCGTGTGATGATTTCTAACACCTGAAACTTTAACAAATAATGTGTTTCTGCAATTCCTATAATAAAAATTCATAAAATTACAATAAAGTTAAAAATTAAAAGAATCCCATACAATAAACCTGTTTTTAGTCGTGTGATGATTTTTAACACCTGAAACTTTAACAACTAACGTGTTTCAGTAATTCTTATAATAAAAATTCATAAAATTACAATAAAGTTAAAAATTAAAAGAATCCCATACAATAAACCTGTTTTTAGTCGTGTGATGATTTTTAACACCTGAAACTTTAACAACTAACGTGTTTCAGTAATTCTTATAATAAAAATTCATAAAATTACAATAAAGTTAAAAATTAAAAGAATCCCATACAATAAACCTGTTTTTAGTCGTGTGATGATTTCTAACACCTGTAACTGTAACAACTAATGTGTTTTAGTAATTCCTATAATAAAAATTCATAAAATTACAATAAAGTTAAAAATTAAAAGAATCCCATACAATAAACCTGTTTTTAGTCGTGTGATGATTTCTAACACCTGAAACTTTAACAACTAATGTGTTTCAGTAATTCTTATAATAAAAATTCATAAAATTACAATAAAGTTAAAAATTAAAAGAATCCCAAACAATAAACCTGGTTTTAGTCGTGTGATGATTTTTAAAACCTTAAACTTTAACGACTAATGTGTTTCAGTAATTCTTATAACAAAAATTCATAAAATTACAATAAAGTTAAAAATTAAAAGAATCCCATACAATAAACCTGTTTTTAGTCGTGTGATGATTTCTAACACCTGAAACTTTAACAACTAATGTGTTTTAGTAATTCTTATAATAAAAATTCATAAAATTACAGTAAAGTTAAAAATTAAAAGAATCCCATACAATAAACCTGTTTTTAGTCGTGTGATGATTTCTAACACCTGAAACTTTAACAACTAATGTATTTCAGTAATTCTTATAATAAAAATTCATAAAATTACAATAAAGTTAAAAATTAAAAGAATCCCATACAATAAACCTGGTTTTAGTCGTGTGATGTTTTCTAACACCTGAAACTTTAACAACTAATTTGTTTCTGCAATTCCTATAATAAAAATTCATAAAATTACAATAAAGTTAAAAATTAAAAGAATCCCATACAATAAACCTGTTTTTAGTCTTGTGATGAATTCTAACACCTGAAACTTTAACAACTAATGTGTTTCTGCAATTCCTATAATAAAAATTCATAAAATTACAATAAAGTTAAAAATTAAAAGAATCCCATACAATAAACCTGGTTTTAGTCGTGTGATGATTTCTAACACCTGTAACTGTAACAACTAATGTGTTTCTGCAATTCCTATAATAAAAATTCATAAAAATATAATAAAGTTATAAATTAAAAGAATCCCATACAATAAACCTGTTTTTAGTCGTGTGATGATTTCTAACACCTGAAACTTTAACAACTAATGTGTTTTAGTAATTCCTATAATAAAAATTCATAAAATTACAATAAAGTTAAAATTTAAAAGAATCCCATACAATAAACCTGGTTTTAGTCGTGTGATGATTTCTAACACCTGTACCTGTAACAACTAATGTGTTTCTGCAATTCCTATAATAAAAATTCATAAAATTACAATAAAGTTATAAATTAAAAGAATCCCATACAAAAAACCTGTTTTTAGTAGTGTGATGATTTCTAACACCTGAAACTTTGACAACTAATGTGTTTCAGTAATTCGTATAATAAAAATTCATAAAATTACAATAAAGTTAAAAATTAAAAGAATCCCATATAATAAACGTGTTTTTTTCGACGTTTTTTGCGATTGTTAGTCGTGTGATGATTTCTAACACCTGAAACTGTAACAACTAATGTGTTTTTGCAATTCCTATCTTAAAAATTCATAAAATTACAATAAAGTTGAAAATTAAAAGAATCGCATATAACAAACCTGTTTTTTTGACGTTTTTGGCGATTGTTAGTCGTGTGAGGATTTCTAACACCTGAAACTTTGACAACTAATGTGTTTCAGTAATTCCTATAATAAAAATTCATAAAATTACAATAAAGTTAAAAATTAAAAGAATCCCATACAATAAACCTGTTTTTAGTCGTGTGATGATTTCTAACACCTGAAACTTTGACAACTAATGTGTTTCAGTAATTCCTATAATAAAAATTCATAAAATTACAATAAAGTTAAAAATTAAAAGAATCCCATACAATAAACCTGTTTTTAGTCGTGTGATGATTTCTAACACCTGAAACTTTGACAACTAATGTGTTTCAGTAATTCCTATAATAAAAATTCATAAAATTACAATAAAGTTAAAAATTAAAAGAATCCCATACAATAAACCTGTTTTTAGTCGTGTGATGATTTCTAACACCTGAAACTTTAACAACTAATGTGTTTCTGCAATTCCTATAATAAAAATTCATAAAATTACAATAAAGTTAAAAATTAAAAGAATCCCATACAATAAACCTGTTTTTAATCTTGTGATGAATTCTAACACCTGAAACTTTAACAACTAATGTGTTTCAGTAATTCCTATAATAAAAATTCATAAAATTACAATAAAGTTATAAATTAAAAGAATCCCATACAATAAACCTGTTTTTAGTCGTGTGATGATTTCTAACACCTGAAACTTTAACAACTAATGTGTTTCAGTAATTCCTATAATAAAAATTCATAAAATTACAATAAAGTTAAAAATTAAAAGAATCCCATACAATAAACCTGTTTTTAATCTTGTGATGAATTCTAACACCTGAAACTTTAACAACTAATGTGTTTCAGTAATTCCTATAATAAAAATTCATAAAATTACAATAAAGTTAAAAATTAAAAGAATCCCATACAATAAACCTGTTTTTAGTCGTGTGATGATTTCTAACACCTGAAACTTTAACAACTAATGTGTTTCTGCAATTCCTATAATAAAAATTCATAAAATTACAATAAAGTTAAAAATTAAAAGAATCCCATACAATAAACCTGTTTTTAATCTTGTGATGAATTCTAACACCTGAAACTTTAACAACTAATGTGTTTCAGTAATTCCTATAATAAAAATTCATAAAATTACAATAAAGTTAAAAATTAAAAGAATCCCATACAATAAACCTGTTTTTAGTCGTGTGATGATTTCTAACACCTGAAACTTTAACAGCTAATGTGTTTTAGTAATTCCTATAATAAAAATTCATAAAATTACAATAAAGTTAAAAATTAAAAGAATCCCATACAATAAACCTGTTTTTAATCTTGTGATGAATTCTAACACCTGAAACTTTAACAACTAATGTGTTTCTGCAATTCCTATAATAAAAATTCATTAAATTACAATAAAGTTATAAATTAAAAGAATCCCATACAATAAACCTGTTTTTAGTCGTGTGATGATTTCTAACACCTGAAACTTTAACAACTAATGTGTTTCAGTAATTCTTATAATAAAAATTCATAAAATTACAATAAAGTTAAAAATTAAAAGAATCCCAAACAATAAACCTGGTTTTAGTCGTGTGATGATTTCTAACACCTGAAACTTTAACAACTAATGTGTTTCAGTAATTCTTATAATAAAAATTCATAAAATTATAATAAAGTTATAAATTAAAAGAATCCCATACAATAAACCTGTTTTTAGTCGTGTGATGATTTCTAACACCTGAAACTTTAACAACTAATGTGTTTTAGTAATTCCTATAATAAAAATTCATAAAATTACAATAAAGTTAAAATTTAAAAGAATCCCATACAATAAACCTGGTTTTAGTCGTGTGATGATTTCTAACACCTGTACCTGTAACAACTAATGTGTTTCTGCAATTCCTATAATAAAAATTCATAAAATTACAATAAAGTTATAAATTAAAAGAATCCCATACAATAAACCTGTTTTTAGTCGTGTGATGATTTCTAACACCTGAAACTTTGACAACTAATGTGTTTCAGTAATTCGTATAATAAAAATTCATAAAATTACAATAAAGTTAAAAATTAAAAGAATCCCATATAATAAACGTGTTTTTTTCGACGTTTTTTGCGATTGTTAGTCGTGTGATGATTTCTAACACCTGAAACTGTAACAACTAATGTGTTTTTGCAATTCCTATCTTAAAAATTCATAAAATTACAATAAAGTTGAAAATTAAAAGAATCGCATATAACAAACCTGTTTTTTTGACGTTTTTGGCGATTGTTAGTCGTGTGATGATTTCTAACACCTGAAACTTTGACAACTAATGTGTTTCAGTAATTCCTATAATAAAAATTCATAAAATTACAATAAAGTTAAAAATTAAAAGAATCCCATACAATAAACCTGTTTTTAGTCGTGTGATGATTTCTAACACCTGAAACTTTGACAACTAATGTGTTTCAGTAATTCCTATAATAAAAATTCATAAAATTACAATAAAGTTAAAAATTAAAAGAATCCCATACAATAAACCTGTTTTTAGTCGTGTGATGATTTCTAACACCTGAAACTTTGACAACTAATGTGTTTCAGTAATTCCTATAATAAAAATTCATAAAATTACAATAAAGTTAAAAATTAAAAGAATCCCATACAATAAACCTGTTTTTAGTCGTGTGATGATTTCTAACACCTGAAACTTTAACAACTAATGTGTTTCTGCAATTCCTATAATAAAAATTCATAAAATTACAATAAAGTTAAAAATTAAAAGAATCCCATACAATAAACCTGTTTTTAATCTTGTGATGAATTCTAACACCTGAAACTTTAACAACTAATGTGTTTCAGTAATTCCTATAATAAAAATTCATAAAATTACAATAAAGTTAAAAATTAAAAGAATCCCATACAATAAACCTGTTTTTAGTCGTGTGATGATTTCTAACACCTGAAACTTTAACAACTAATGTGTTTCAGTAATTCCTATAATAAAAATTCATAAAATTACAATAAAGTTAAAAATTAAAAGAATCCCATACAATAAACCTGTTTTTAATCTTGTGATGAATTCTAACACCTGAAACTTTAACAACTAATGTGTTTCAGTAATTCCTATAATAAAAATTCATAAAATTACAATAAAGTTAAAAATTAAAAGAATCCCATACAATAAACCTGTTTTTAGTCGTGTGATGATTTCTAACACCTGAAACTTTAACAACTAATGTGTTTCTGCAATTCCTATAATAAAAATTCATAAAATTACAATAAAGTTAAAAATTAAAAGAATCCCATACAATAAACCTGTTTTTAATCTTGTGATGAATTCTAACACCTGAAACTTTAACAACTAATGTGTTTCAGTAATTCCTATAATAAAAATTCATAAAATTACAATAAAGTTAAAAATTAAAAGAATCCCATACAATAAACCTGTTTTTAGTCGTGTGATGATTTCTAACACCTGAAACTTTAACAACTAATGTGTTTTAGTAATTCCTATAATAAAAATTCATAAAATTACAATAAAGTTAAAAATTAAAAGAATCCCATACAATAAACCTGTTTTTAATCTTGTGATGAATTCTAACACCTGAAACTTTAACAACTAATGTGTTTCTGCAATTCCTATAATAAAAATTCATAAAATTACAATAAAGTTAAAAATTAAAAGAATCCCATACAATAAACCTGTTTTTAGTCGTGTGATGATTTCTAACACCTGAAACTTTGACAACTAATGTGTTTCAGTAATTCCTATAATAAAAATTCATAAAATTACAATAAAGTTAAAAATTAAAAGAATCCCATACAATAAACCTGTTTTTAATCTTGTGATGAATTCTAACACCTGAAACTTTAACAACTAATGTGTTTCTGCAATTCCTATAATAAAAATTCATTAAATTACAATAAAGTTATAAATTAAAAGAATCCCATACAATAAACCTGTTTTTAGTCGTGTGATGATTTCTAACACCTGAAACTTTAACAACTAATGTGTTTCAGTAATTCCTATAATAAAAATTCATAAAATTACAATAAAGTTAAAAATTAAAAGAATCCCATACAATAAACCTGTTTTTAGTCGTGTGATGATTTCTAACACCTGAAACTTTAACAACTAATGTGTTTCAGTAATTCTTATAATAAAAATTCATAAAATTACAATAAAGTTAAAAATTTAAAGAATCCCAAACAATAAACCTGGTTTTAGTCGTGTGATGATTTTTAAAACCTTAAACTTTAACGACTAATGTGTTTCAGTAATTCTTATAACAAAAATTCATAAAATTACAATAAAGTTAAAAATTAAAAGAATCCCATACAATAAACCTGTTTTTAGTCGTGTGATGATTTCTAACACCTGAAACTTTGACAACTAATGTGTTTCAGTAATTCCTATAATAAAAATTCATAAAATTACAATAAAGTTGAAAATTAAAAGAATCGCATATAATAAACGTGTTTTTTTCGACGTTTTTTGCGATTGTTAGTCGTGTGATGATTTCTAACACCTGAAACTTTAACAAATAATGTGTTTTTGCAATTCCTATTATAAAAATTCATAAAATTACAATAAAGTTGAAAATTAAAAGAATCGCATATAATAAACATGTTTTTTTCGACGTTTTTAGCGATTGTTAGTCGTGTGATGATTTCTAACACCTGAAACTTTAACAACTAATGTGTTTTTGCAATTCCTATTATAAAAATTCATAAAATTACAAAAAAGTTGAAAATTAAAAGAATCGCATATAATAAACGTGTTTTTTTCGACGTTTTTTGCGATTGTTAGTCATGTGATGATTTCTAACACCTGAAACTTTAACAACTAATGTGTTTTTGCAATTCCTATTATAAAAATTCATAAAATTACAAAAAAGTTGAAAATTAAAAGAATCGCATATAATAAACATGTTTTTTTCGACGTTTTTAGCGATTGTTAGTCATGTGATGATTTCTAACACCTGAAACTTTAACAACTAATGTGTTTTTGCAATTCCTATTATAAAAATTCATAAAATTACAAAAAAGTTGAAAATTAAAAGAATCGCATATAATAAACATGTTTTTTTCGACGTTTTTAGCGATTGTTAGTCATGTGATGATTTCTAACACCTGAAACTTTAACAACTAATGTGTTTTTGCAATTCCTATTATAAAAATTCATAAAATTACAAAAAAGTTGAAAATTAAAAGAATCGCATATAATAAACATGTTTTTTTCGACGTTTTTAGCGATTGTTAGTCATGTGATGATTTCTAACACCTGAAACTTTAACAACTAATGTGTTTTTGCAATTCCTATTATAAAAATTCATAAAATTACAAAAAAGTTGAAAATTAAAAGAATCGCATATAATAAACGTGTTTTTTTCGACGTTTTTAGCGATTGTTAGTCATGTGATGATTTCTAACACCTGAAACTTTAACAACTAATGTGTTTTTGCAATTCCTATTATAAAAATTCATAAAATTACAAAAAAGTTGAAAATTAAAAGAATCGCATATAATAAACATGTTTTTTTCGACGTTTTTAGCGATTGTTAGTCATGTGATGATTTCTAACACCTGAAACTTTAACAACTAATGTGTTTTTGCAATTCCTATTATAAAAATTCATAAAATTACAATAAAGTTAAAAATTAAAAGAATCTCATACAATAAACCTGTTTTTAGTCGTGTGATGATTTCTAACACCTGAAACTTTGACAACTAATGTGTTTCAGTAATTCCTATAATAAAAATTCATAAAATTACAATAAAGTTGAAAATTAAAAGAATCGCATATAATAAACGTGTTTTTTTCGACGTTTTTTGCGATTGTTAGTCGTGTGATGATTTCTAACACCTGAAACTTTAACAAATAATGTGTTTTTGCAATTCCTATTATAAAAATTCATAAAATTACAATAAAGTTGAAAATTAAAAGAATCGCATATAATAAACATGTTTTTTTCGACGTTTTTAGCGATTGTTAGTCGTGTGATGATTTCTAACACCTGAAACTTTAACAACTAATGTGTTTTTGCAATTCCTATTATAAAAATTCATAAAATTACAAAAAAGTTGAAAATTAAAAGAATCGCATATAATAAACGTGTTTTTTTCGACGTTTTTTGCGATTGTTAGTCATGTGATGATTTCTAACACCTGAAACTTTAACAACTAATGTGTTTTTGCAATTCCTATTATAAAAATTCATAAAATTACAAAAAAGTTGAAAATTAAAAGAATCGCATATAATAAACATGTTTTTTTCGACGTTTTTAGCGATTGTTAGTCATGTGATGATTTCTAACACCTGAAACTTTAACAACTAATGTGTTTTTGCAATTCCTATTATAAAAATTCATAAAATTACAAAAAAGTTGAAAATTAAAAGAATCGCATATAATAAACGTGTTTTTTTCGACGTTTTTAGCGATTGTTAGTCATGTGATGATTTCTAACACCTGAAACTTTAACAACTAATGTGTTTTTGCAATTCCTATTATAAAAATTCATAAAATTACAAAAA
Source organism: Luffia ferchaultella (assembly GCA_949709985.1). NCBI lineage: Eukaryota > Metazoa > Arthropoda > Insecta > Lepidoptera > Psychidae > Luffia > Luffia ferchaultella. The sequence goes on from OX453269.1 coordinate 5,873,578, forward strand.
AGTTGAAAATTAAAAGAATCGCATATAATAAACGTGTTTTTTTCGACGTTTTTAGCGATTGTTAGTCATGTGATGATTTCTAACACCTGAAACTTTAACAACTAATGTGTTTTTGCAATTCCTATTATAAAAATTCATAAAATTACAAAAAAGTTGAAAATTAAAAGAATCGCATATAATAAACATGTTTTTTTCGACGTTTTTAGCGATTGTTAGTCATGTGATGATTTCTAACACCTGAAACTTTAACAACTAATGTGTTTTTGCAATTCCTATTATAAAAATTCATAAAATTACAAAAAAGTTGAAAATTAAAAGAATCGCATATAATAAACGTGTTTTTTTCGACGTTTTTAGCGATTGTTAGTCATGTGATGATTTCTAACACCTGAAACTTTAACAACTAATGTGTTTTTGCAATTCCTATTATAAAAATTCATAAAATTACAAAAAAGTTGAAAATTAAAAGAATCGCATATAATAAACGTGTTTTTTTCGACGTTTTTAGCGATTGTTAGTCATGTGATGATTTCTAACACCTGAAACTTTAACAACTAATGTGTTTTTGCAATTCCTATTATAAAAATTCATAAAATTACAAAAAAGTTGAAAATTAAAAGAATCGCATATAATAAACGTGTTTTTTTCGACGTTTTTAGCGATTGTTAGTCATGTGATGATTTCTAACACCTGAAACTTTAACAACTAATGTGTTTTTGCAATTCCTATTATAAAAATTCATAAAATTACAAAAAAGTTGAAAATTAAAAGAATCGCATATAATAAACGTGTTTTTTTCGACGTTTTTAGCGATTGTTAGTCATGTGATGATTTCTAACACCTGAAACTTTAACAACTAATGTGTTTTTGCAATTCCTATTATAAAAATTCATAAAATTACAAAAAAGTTGAAAATTAAAAGAATCGCATATAATAAACGTGTTTTTTTCGACGTTTTTAGCGATTGTTAGTCATGTGATGATTTCTAACACCTGAAACTTTAACAACTAATGTGTTTTTGCAATTCCTATTATAAAAATTCATAAAATTACAAAAAAGTTGAAAATTAAAAGAATCGCATATAATAAACGTGTTTTTTTCGACGTTTTTAGCGATTGTTAGTCATGTGATGATTTCTAACACCTGAAACTTTAACAACTAATGTGTTTTTGCAATTCCTATTATAAAAATTCATAAAATTACAAAAAAGTTGAAAATTAAAAGAATCGCATATAATAAACGTGTTTTTTTCGACGTTTTTAGCGATTGTTAGTCATGTGATGATTTCTAACACCTGAAACTTTAACAACTAATGTGTTTCAGTAATTCCTATAATAAAAATTCATAAAATTACAATAAAGTTAAAAATTAAAAGAATCCCATACAATAAACCTGTTTTTAGTCGTGTGATGATTTCTAACACCTGTAACTGTAACAACTAATGTGTTTCTGCAATTCCTATAATAAAAATTCATAAAAATATAATAAAGTTAAAAATTAAAAGAATCCCATACAATAAACCTGTTTTTAGTCGTGTGATGATTTCTAACACCTGAAACTTTAACAACTAATGTGTTTTAGTAATTCCTATAATAAAAATTCATAAAATTACAATAAAGTTAAAATTTAAAAGAATCCCATACAATAAACCTGGTTTTAGTCGTGTGATGATTTCTAACACCTGTACCTGTAACAACTAATGTGTTTCTGCAATTCCTATAATAAAAATTCATAAAATTACAATAAAGTTATAAATTAAAAGAATCCCATACAATAAACCTGTTTTTAGTCGTGTGATGATTTCTAACACCTGAAACTTTGACAACTAATGTGTTTCAGTAATTCGTATAATAAAAATTCATAAAATTACAATAAAGTTAAAAATTAAAAGAATCGCATATAATAAACGTGTTTTTTTCGACGTTTTTTGCGATTGTTAGTCGTGTGATGATTTCTAACACCTGAAACTTTAACAAATAATGTGTTTTTGCAATTCCTATTATAAAATTCATAAAATTACAATAAAGTTGAAAATTAAAAGAATCGCATATAATAAACATGTTTTTTTCGACGTTTTTAGCGATTGTTAGTCGTGTGATGATTTCTAACACCTGAAACATTAACAAATAATGTGTTTTTGCAATTCTTATAACAAAAATTCATAAAATTACAATAAAGTTGAAAATTAAAAGAATCGCATATAATAAACGTGTTTTTTTCGACGTTTTTTGCGATTGTTAGTCATGTGATGATTTCTAACACCTGAAACTTTAACAACTAATGTGTTTTTGCAATTCCTATTATAAAAATTCATAAAATTACAAAAAAGTTGAAAATTAAAAGAATCGCATATAATAAACATGTTTTTTTCGACGTTTTTAGCGATTGTTAGTCATGTGATGATTTCTAACACCTGAAACTTTAACAACTAATGTGTTTTTGCAATTCCTATTATAAAAATTCATAAAATTACAAAAAAGTTGAAAATTAAAAGAATCGCATATAATAAACGTGTTTTTTTCGACGTTTTTAGCGATTGTTAGTCATGTGATGATTTCTAACACCTGAAACTTTAACAACTAATGTGTTTTTGCAATTCCTATTATAAAAATTCATAAAATTACAAAAAAGTTGAAAATTAAAAGAATCGCATATAATAAACGTGTTTTTTTCGACGTTTTTAGCGATTGTTAGTCATGTGATGATTTCTAACACCTGAAACTTTAACAACTAATGTGTTTTTGCAATTCCTATTATAAAAATTCATAAAATTACAAAAAAGTTGAAAATTAAAAGAATCGCATATAATAAACGTGTTTTTTTCGACGTTTTTAGCGATTGTTAGTCATGTGATGATTTCTAACACCTGAAACTTTAACAACTAATGTGTTTTTGCAATTCCTATTATAAAAATTCATAAAATTACAAAAAAATTGAAAATTAAAAGAATCGCATATAATAAACGTGTTTTTTTCGACGTTTTTAGCGATTGTTAGTCATGTGATGATTTCTAACACCTGAAACTTTAACAACTAATGTGTTTTTGCAATTCCTATTATAAAAATTCATAAAATTACAAAAAAGTTGAAAATTAAAAGAATCGCATATAATAAACGTGTTTTTTTCGACGTTTTTAGCGATTGTTAGTCATGTGATGATTTCTAACACCTGAAACTTTAACAACTAATGTGTTTTTGCAATTCCTATTATAAAAATTCATAAAATTACAAAAAAGTTGAAAATTAAAAGAATCGCATATAATAAACGTGTTTTTTTCGACGTTTTTAGCGATTGTTAGTCATGTGATGATTTCTAACACCTGAAACTTTAACAACTAATGTGTTTTTGCAATTCCTATTATAAAAATTCATAAAATTACAAAAAAGTTGAAAATTAAAAGAATCGCATATAATAAACGTGTTTTTTTCGACGTTTTTAGCGATTGTTAGTCATGTGATGATTTCTAACACCTGAAACTTTAACAACTAATGTGTTTCAGTAATTCCTATAATAAAAATTCATAAAATTACAATAAAGTTAAAAATTAAAAGAATCCCATACAATAAACCTGTTTTTAGTCGTGTGATGATTTCTAACACCTGTAACTGTAACAACTAATGTGTTTCTGCAATTCCTATAATAAAAATTCATAAAAATATAATAAAGTTAAAAATTAAAAGAATCCCATACAATAAACCTGTTTTTAGTCGTGTGATGATTTCTAACACCTGAAACTTTAACAACTAATGTGTTTTAGTAATTCCTATAATAAAAATTCATAAAATTACAATAAAGTTAAAATTTAAAAGAATCCCATACAATAAACCTGGTTTTAGTCGTGTGATGATTTCTAACACCTGTACCTGTAACAACTAATGTGTTTCTGCAATTCCTATAATAAAAATTCATAAAATTACAATAAAGTTATAAATTAAAAGAATCCCATACAATAAACCTGTTTTTAGTCGTGTGATGATTTCTAACACCTGAAACTTTGACAACTAATGTGTTTCAGTAATTCGTATAATAAAAATTCATAAAATTACAATAAAGTTAAAAATTAAAAGAATCGCATATAATAAACGTGTTTTTTTCGACGTTTTTTGCGATTGTTAGTCGTGTGATGATTTCTAACACCTGAAACTTTAACAAATAATGTGTTTTTGCAATTCCTATTATAAAATTCATAAAATTACAATAAAGTTGAAAATTAAAAGAATCGCATATAATAAACATGTTTTTTTCGACGTTTTTAGCGATTGTTAGTCGTGTGATGATTTCTAACACCTGAAACATTAACAAATAATGTGTTTTTGCAATTCTTATAACAAAAATTCATAAAATTACAATAAAGTTGAAAATTAAAAGAATCGCATATAATAAACGTGTTTTTTTCGACGTTTTTTGCGATTGTTAGTCGTGTGATGATTTCTAACACCTGAAACTTTAACAAATAATGTGTTTTTGCAATTCCTATTATAAAAATTCATAAAATTACAATAAAGTTGAAAATTAAAAGAATCGCATATAATAAACGTGTTTTTTTCGACGTTTTTTGCGATTGTTAGTCGTGTGATGATTTCTAACACCTGAAACTTTAACAAATAATGTGTTTTTGCAATTCCTATTATAAAAATTCATAAAATTACAATAAAGTTGAAAATTAAAAGAATCGCATATAATAAACGTGTTTTTTTCGACGTTTTTTGCGATTGTTAGTCGTGTGATGATTTCTAACACCTGAAACATTAACAAATAATGTGTTTTTGCAATTCTTATAACAAAAATTCATAAAATTACAATAAAGTTGAAAATGAAAAGAATCCCATACAATAAATATATATATTTCGACGTTTTTGGTGTTTTTTATTAGCGAGATTAATCATTAGGTACACTTGAAATTTACAGGTAAGATGTAATATTATGGCCGCTCTAATAATACATTATGCAACAGTACTGCTTTGACCCTCACCCACTGTAACGCCATCTGTATCTATGTTAATGTCCGATGCCACATCGATTAACTTTCCCTGGTTTGTTTTTAATGTTTAATTTAATCTTTCTATATCAAATAATTAAGCCAAAAACCGTAATTAAAATATCACACAATGAAAAAAATCCACAGATCTTGCAGTCCCCGCAACCATCGGTTTCATTGAAAATGAACCTACCCAAATCCGATTTTCACAGATTATTTTATTTTATTGCCGCGAAATCGTCGCATTGCCACGTAATAGTGGTTTTGCCACGAAAACGTGGCACTATTCTTTTCAACTCTTTAAACTCAGAAATAAATCAACGAAAAAAAATATTTTCGTTTGGTCAACATATTTGAAACATTTAGGTTTTAAACTGCAGCCTCTGATATCCTTAAACGTTTTGAACTCGATAATGAAGCATTCGAACGAATACAGACCGAAAGGCGATGACCGTAATGTTAACAAGTTCCCGATCGTCCATAAAATCTAACATATGATGTCAAATTTCTTGTTCGATTTCCAACCGATATCCAAAATTTTGGTCTCAAACTGTAGCTACTGATGCCTTCTAACCTTTTATATAACACTTTGAAGCGATCCGACGAATACCCTCTGAAATATAGTAACTTATATCCACAAACACCAGCGATCGACCAAAAAATCTTATCTTTCGGAAATAATTTCTCTTACAATTACCAACCGATTTCCTAAAACTTGGTCTCAAATCGTAGCTACGTTAATGGCTGAGATACCATTTTTTTTGATTTTCGATATCGGTCCCCGATCTCGAAATATTTTGGATTTAGTAAAAAAAAATCCGAAAAAATCCCGATTTTTTTACATTTTTCAATTTTTTTCAAAAACTACAAAACCGATTTCTAAAATTTTGATGTCTTACGATGCGCAACTGAATTTTTGATCTTTTGAGACCTTAAAATCTTGGCTAGACTTCATACCCTTGGAGTTATGACCAAAAATGCGTCTCCGGTGAAATGGATTTGATAGTCATTTTCAATGACAAAACAATTACACGGCGCCGTGAAATTGCATTTTTTTTATAAATAAAGGTAGTTTTGTTATAATTATTCCCACAACTTACGCATATTAGGTACTTAAATAAAAATAATACAAACACTCAAAATATATGGCCACAGATACATTAATTATCATAACATGCTTACAGAGATGCATCTCAGGACACAAGTAGCATTGAATGTGTTAATATAGCGGCCCTAGTAATTCATCTTTCATGTAAATTTCAAGTGTAATGAATAATCTCACGACCACCAATCAACAAAAACGTCGAAATAAACACGTTTCTTGTATGGGATCCTCTTTCATTCATCAACATCATCATCATCAGCCCATTTTTACCCCACTGCAGGGGCTTAGGCCTCCCCTAGGGACGAGGAAGGGGGCTTGGAGCTTAAGTCCACCACGCTGCTCCACTACGGGTTGGGAACTGTAACGACCGACATCTATTGACAGCGTCCGGGACCGACTGCTTAACGTGCCCTCCGAAGCACGGTGTCAGTGATATTGTGTACTTAAGTCAGAAAAACTCATTGGTACACGCCCGGATTCGAACCATGGCCCTATGGGGCCTTATAAATTTAAGACAGGTTCGTTGCGCTCTGAGCTATCACGACACTAGTTCCTCTAAGTTCCTTTTTCATTATTAACTCATTTTATTTTTGTTATTTGTTGTTATAGCAGCTATATAATTACATACTATGTATTAATTTCAAGTGTCTACTTGTAACGGTTCAGACGACACAGCTTTGTGATCGACATAGAGACGGACAATAAAAATGGACTAAAAATAATTACGGACTCCAGCAAATTCTTATGCTGGATTCAATCCGTTATGAATCATTAATTAAAACATCAAATATAGAAAAGGTCGTTTCGTAATGAAATTAGTAAATTGTCAATGAAACAAATAGACAGTTGAGTGAAGTGGTAGGAAACCCTTTAAACACGAACCCAACTCGCACTTGATCGTTTTTTATAAGACGTCATATAATACAGGATATAAATACAAATCGTCTGATACGGAAATTACTAAAATGGATGCACTCGTTTTAATTGTATGATGCGTCACATTACGTGCAGTGACCGATTGTAAATATTTATATGGCAAAGTTACAGAAACAAACAAAACATGACCACGCTTTTACAATCAAAATATTATACCTATACATTAAAATAAGCACATTGCTTACACTCCAATCCAGGGATAGAGATAACTTGAATGGTTATAATTTATTTTTTGCTTTTACGTGCACTTATAAAAGCATGTATTTATAGTGTTTTTTAAATTATTAATTTATTTTATACTTTTTAGTCATTAGTAAAATTTTGTTTTAAGTTTCTAACAAACCAAAACACAGCTATCATACGATGTACCATTACAAAGTTCCAAATTCTACCTTCCGCCTCCAGACCTTGAAACTTAATCAAGGACAAAGTTTAGTGCAAGACCTTTCTAACAAGCCCATACACGGCTATGATACGATGTGCCGTTACAGAGTCCCAGTTCCTACTATCCGCTTCCATCATTAGACCTTGAAACTTAATTATGGTCAAAGATCACTGCAAGACCTTTCTAACAAGTCCAAACACGGCTATGATACGATGTGCCGTTGTGAAGTTCCAGTTCCTACTTTCCGGCTTCATCATCAGACCTCGAAACTCAAGCATGGTCAAAGGTCACTGCAAGACCTTTCTAACAAGTCCAAACACGGCTATGATACGATGTGCCGTTGTGAAGTTCCAGTTCCTAGCTTCCGGCTTCATCATCAGACCTCGAAACTTAAGCATGGTTATAGGTCACTGCAAGACCTTTCTAACAAGTCCAAACACGGCTATGATACGATGTGCCGTTGTGAAGTTCCAGTTCCTACCTTCCGGCTCTATCATCAGACCTTGAAACTTGATCATTATTAAATTATGTAGATTGACAATCCTTTCTAAAAGCGTGAAAACCTTTCACGTGAAAGGATTGCATTGCATTTTTCTTGTTTAACACCGGAATGTTTTGTCTTTCATAGTGGACGTGTTGTATCTCTAAGTTTGAATTTAAACGACGTCCGCTTAGCCTAGTGGGCAGCGACCCTGCCTGCGAAGCTGGAGGTCCCGGGTTCGAATCCCAGGTCGGGTCAGTATTTATATGATGAATATTAATACTGGCACCGGGTCTTGGTTGTTATATGTGTGTTGTGTCTTCGCTTGGTACCCAAAATACAAGCTAATGCTTAATTTGGGACCTAGACGTTGTTGTGATTGTGTGTGTTATTATTATTATTAAAGTCTTACAAAAATATACAGCAAAATTACAACAGAGCAATCTATTATGTCGTAACTATATGTTTACTAGGTATTCGACTATTATTTCAAAAATATGTGATTGTAGATAAAACACATTTCTATAGTATACTTATTTATTTACGCCAATCGGCATTATATATTAAACAGGTAAACTTAATTACATTCATATTATATTAAATACCATCATCATCATCATCATCAGCCCATTTTTACCCCACTGCAGGGGCTTAGGCCTCCCCCAGGGTGAGGAGGGGGGTTTGGAGCTTAAGTCCACCACGCTGCTCCACTGCGGGTTGGGAACTGTAACGACCGCCATCTATTAACTGCGTCCGGGACCGACTGCTTAACGTGCCCTCCGAAGCACGGTGTCAGTGATATTGTGTACTTAAGTCAGAAAAACTCATTGGTACACGCCCGGATTCGAACCATGGCCCTGTGGGGCCTTATAAATTTAAGACAGGTTCGTTGTGCTCTGGGCTATCACGACCACCAAAAAGTACCATAAAAGTCCGAATTGACTAGAAGCCCTCTTTTGCGTTTGCCGTCTAACCACTTATACTCTAGCTAGCTATTGCAAGATGGAGAGTTCCAGTCTCCGAGGTCCTCACGCGCCGGGATGATGTGGAAGACCACATCACACAATAGTGGACATTAGTTTCTTTTATAATGTAAGCATCCACTACAAAAGGATTTTTCTAATTCTACATTATATAAAGGGGTGAAATAGCTAATATAAGTTTATATATTTATTTATGGACAACCAGAGAGTGCTACAATAATACGAGTACATTCAATACAAATAAGACAACACATGTCTTTAACAAAATTACAAATGCACACTCTATTTAAGGTTGCCACAGCATGCATAACTATTTAAACATTAATTGAAACTATATAACTTATAACAAAAATGAAACTTATAATATAACATAACTGAAATCCTAAATGTACAAGTACAAAATAGAACTAATCACATCTCGTGTCTCTGATCAACTTTAGAATATTTTCTCGATATTTATACAGAGTCCACATGTCCACGGCTTGTCCAAAAGATTTGTAACAGTTTGACAAACGATGAATAGCGTTATGTTATATGTTTATAGCAAAAGGAACATGTTAATAACTCGACTGGATAGCAAGGAAGTCTACGTGGAACTCTTACTTGAAATTTATTAAGAAGCTCGAAACAGTTTGTATGATTTCTGAATGATTTGTACAAAAATAACAAGTCTACTAAACTTCTATTCATAAATCCACCCATCTTGAAATGCTTTAGTTTATCACTGTTTAAGTTAAAATTTAGATTTATTTATATTTAAGTTTGTATGAAATTCATAATTTTTTAAGTTACATGAAAATTGGTATTTGATCTTTGGGACAGAATCTAAATATGTATATTACAGGATTTTTGAATATTTAACTTCAAGGGATAGAATAGAGTATATATTAGTAAAAGTTTGTATGGGAATCCCGTTATTCTTAAAGTTAAAATCATATAATTGTTTGGCTTTGTGGTTAAAAGATGAAAGACGTATTTCCCGATTTATGGAAATTTATTAAAATTTGTACGGTAATTCCCTTATTTTTAAGTATAGATGATATCATTTTTCAGTATCGATGATTTGCGTTACATCGGATTTATTCATCATTTTAGGGTTGCAATAAAAGTAACTTAAGGTGGGAAGTAACTTAAATAACTGCCTGTCAAGTACAGCTATTTAATGTTAGATGAGATCACCATACAAAGAAATGATTTTAATTATTTCATAATCACACTGCAGCGCGTCAGTTGATGAAATATAACTTGCGACTATAAAAATATTTCTCTTTAAAGTTTTTAACTGATATTATTGATCATTTTAACAGTTTCGAAAAGTTTATACAAAAACCGAAAAATTGTAGAAAATGGGATTTTTCGCCAAACGCTTCGAAACTATTGAAAGAAGCATTACAAGAATCATTTGAAAAAAACCTTATTTTCCAAAAACAAGTTTTTGTACGAACGCTGTGAAACTGTTGGAAAGATCGATAATGTCAGTTACAAAAATTAAAGAGAAATATTGTTTATAGTCGCATGTCACGTTTCATCAACTGAAACGTGGAAATCTGGTCATGAAAAAATTTTTTTTTTTAATGGTGGCTTCATCTATTGTCAAATATCCGTACAATACAAGCAACGTCCCACTTTAAAAAATAAACACAATAATTGTTTTCTCAATACTCATGTAAATGTGTAGAGAATTCGACTGGTTGACAGCAGCTTCTTTGTGTAATTACCAATTTATTAAACTAAAATTATGGAACAAAATGCTTCAACATGTAAAATTGTTAAAGAAGTCATTATACATTCTATGCGATAATATTTTTATTGTTACAGAAAACTAGTTTTTCGATACATTTGTAATTAATACGGTCTTTATGACATTCAAAACTTGAATCGTAATGTCGTATTTTAAAGTACTAGGCGTTTTTACTTTACACCAATCGCAAACGAGCATTCTGTTTGTGACGCATGCGTAAACCGCGAAAAGCAGCCCTCTCCCGCCCTTAGCTCCCGTCATTATTAAATTTGAAGTATCTACCTAATTTTAATCGCAAATGTATTGAAAAACGTCGTAAGATGTTCGTATTCAGAAAGTTGACTATCATAGTCATCGGTTTATTTTATAATAATTTAAAGTGTTTATAAGCATCGGCTTCGTCTCGTGCTTATAAACACTTCGACTATAATATGCAGCTTACCGTACTTGCATCATAATGTACGATTATAACGTAAGGTCACTTAATCCAATATTTACCTACAATACATTAAAACAAATAGGTATATTTTTAAAACGTAGATTTGTATTTTATATGTTTCCACTCTTTCAGTTTCTTGTGTTTCATGAAGATGGGGTATACCCACAGAGAATCGGGTAGGTTAGAGATGTTATGTGACGGTATTCGTTTAGAGTAACGTATCCCAACAATACTCACAAAACAAATATAAATAAAAATGTTACGCAAACGTAAATAGTTTTGTCTCAGTTTTGTATCACTTTAGAAAACGGTTACGTCGTTTATCCCTTTCACTTACACGTATCATCAAATCAATCAAAGTATGGAACTTTCAGGACGAGAATCCGACTCGCACTTGACCATTTTTAATTTCTGTCTATTATGAAATGAGAAAGCAAACAGCGCTTCAGAAAGTCAATACATAGTACTGTTGAGAATAATTTATGCGCTATAAAAATATCAACAGAACTTGGCTAATTTATTTCTTTTATTTTAATGGTTATGGGCATAGAAAATTGAGCAGGTTAGAGGTACCATGTGACGGTATTTCTTCAGAGTCACGTGTGCCAAAAATAATTACACAACGAAATGTAAGTAAAAATGTTACGCATACGTAAATGGTTTTGTCTCAGTTTTGTATCACTTTAGAAAACGGTTATGTCGTTCATCTCTTTCCTTTACATCTTTAGTATGAATTGATGTCGCATTTTTGAATTTAGGTTTTGAGATCTGTTTTAAGTATGCAACATGCACACACTTGAAAGGGACAGCGTAGCCGCCTACATGCCAACTCTAGAGTAAGCTGTAATGCTCTGTGGGTATACCTACAATTAAATCCAAACGAATTTTTTCTTCGTGATAGCCCAGAGCGCAACGAACCTGTCTCAAATTTATTAGGCCCCATAGGGCCATGGTTCGAATCCGGGCGTGTACCAATGAGTTTTTCTGACTTAAGTACACAATATCACTGACACCGTGCTTCGGAGGGCACGTTAAGCAGTCGGTCCCGGACGCTGTCAATAGATGGCGGTCGTTACCGTTCCCAACCCGTAGTGGAGCAGCGTGGTGGACTTAAGCTCCAAGCCCCCTCCTCTCCCTGGGGGAGGCCTAAGCCCCTGCAGTGGGGTAAAAATGGGCTGATGATGATGATGATGATGAATTTTTTCTTTGTACTAAATTTACTTAGTGACAGGTAAATTTCAACAAGGAATGAGGAACAGAACACTAGCAATAATAAAAAAGTAAAATATTATAAGTATTCATTTATTTCAAGATAAAAACTATTTCTTCTAGCTGCATTGATGCATCGGAAATTGTGAATTAACAGACAACCGGATGGGGTGAGCAACCACCTCCAATGATAGGTATTCCGCCAATAGGTAATCCACCGATCGGCCAACTACCAATTGGCAAGCTTCCTATGGGCAAGTTACCAATAGGCAGGTTAGCAATGGGAAAGTTACCAATGGGCAGATTATTGATAGGTATGTTGGCAAAAGGGAAATTGGCAATCGGCAGCCCGCCTCCAATACAACCAGATTCAACAACTGGTAATCCACCAACCGATAAACCGCCTACAGGGAAACTGCCGCAACCCAATCCACCAAAAAGCGGTAGATTTCCCACTGGTATACTTGGTACAATTGGAACGGACGGCACAGAAACTGGCACTGTAGCTGGCAACGACACAGGAAAAGATCCACAGCCGCAACCTCCTAGTGGATTAGCTTGTCCCAGGAAAACCTAAAAAGAAAATGATTTTTAGATATTTTTAGACTTCCGTACTTCAAAAGGAAAAAAGAAACCCTTGTAGGATCACTATGTTGTCTGTCTGTATGTCTGTCTGTTTGTACATCTTTCTGTCAAGAGAGACCCTTTTGCTCAGGAACACGTTGAGATATCACGTTGAAATTAATATCAAACTCACTCTGAGATCTACAGTCAGATTTTTCAAAAACCGCTTCTAAACTATTGAAGTTTGTATATCTTTCTGTCAAAACCCAAAAGGGTCTTTAATTTCAATGGCATAAATCAACGCGTTCCTGAGGAAAACCTCAGGAACGCGTTAATATATCCCGCTGAAATCAATATCAAACTTTTAGGTCTACAGTCAGATTTTACGACAAATGCTTCTAAATTATTGAAACAATCATAATATTAGTTGACGCAAATAAATCGAACTGTTGAAACTAATGTAAAATGGACACAGATTTGCTCGAATGCAGTGACTACCAAATATAAGATGAGAATGAAATTTGAGTCAATATTTTTAATAACTTCATTGCAAATCTTAACCTTTTGCGTGCCAGGGTAACACGTGACGTGGTTGTCTCTATGTCACCAATCTCTTGTGACATAGTTGGCATAGACCTTGACAAAAGTGATTCACTGTGTCAGATACATATATGCTGAGGCATGGGACTAAGCTGGAGGTCCCGGGTTCGAATTCCAGGTCGGGTCAGTATTTAAATGATGAATACTGACGATACTGGTACCGGGTCTTGGTTGTTATATGTATGTGGTGTCTTCGTTTGGTACCCAAAATACAAGCTAATGCTTAGTTTGGGGCCTAGAAGTTGTTGTCATGTATATGTTATTATTATTATTGTTGTATGCTCGTCAACTTGTATTACATAAAATAACATCATTTATTTGGTGGGACATTTTTGTGCATTTTTTTTAAAGAATTTCATCAGCTATTTTGCACATTTGTCTAAAACATGTTAGATTTAAAGATTTTTTTACTGAAAACAATTATTTTAAATTGTTTAATATTGTTCATTTTTTAAATATTTCCATGCATGTATTATGTTATTTATTTTGCTACATTTTTAGCACATATACTTCATAAATGCCAGTTCAAACAAATTTTTACGGAGAGGTCATTGAACAACTGTGCATATGCATACATATTAGGTAGTTGGCACAAAGAAGGTTAATAAGACATGTAATGAAGTCGGGCTGCGCTTATTTAAAATTATAAAATTTTACCTGCACACCAAAAACGCAAACGAATAAAACTATTTTTGAAGACATGTTTGTATAGTTCCCAACACAAGAATTATGATGTTTAAACATTTTTTAATACGAGTTTTTATACTATGTCTATTGATCCATATACGTGTTGTATCTAGTAGTAAACTAGTAAATACCTATTTCAGAAATAATAGGTATTAGTGTTACACTTTACGGTTACGCCATTTATATGGCATTGTACAATTCTTGGGAAATACATGCTAACGATCTATAACGACATAGAGAAAGAGATTAGTTCTTGTCCCGACTGGTTGGCATAGCTCCGACCCGATTAAAAAAAACTGATTGGCAGTTATAAGAACTGCCGACAGAAGTGAAAACTTAGAACTTTTAATATTAAAATTTGAATTTTCATAATGTTATTAAAATTATCAACATCAATCTAGTTTTCACGGTTTTCACATCTATTGACACTCCGAGCAATGACGCAGCTGCCAGCGACACGAAACTGAGTAAAGCTCTGGCTTATTCCCCACACTTAGCAGTTAGCAGTGGGGATATAGGTAACAACCGGCTTCTTGTGAGAAAGCCAATTGTTCCTTATATCCCCCCCACTTATAATATTTAGCGTGACAACTTCGCTGGACCCATCTGGTACCAGTCTAATTTTCCAATTTTCGCATGGCTCGAGCTTCCCGCTCGCCCCAAAGCGCCCGTTTACGCTGTGAAAGCCCCGTGGCTGACAGTAAGAAGTCAGGGAAAGGAGTTTAGGGGTTTCAGCCCCCCACTACTCGCAGACCGTCGCGCTGCGGGTGTTGTCTGGGAAAAGATTCTCCTCTTCCGAGAAACAAAAAAAAAATATATTTAGCGTGACGCATTTTTGTGTCGTTTTAGGCTCACCCCGTGCCATTAGAAGTTTCACTTCAAAAATAAATCACGAATATCGCACTTCCCGCAACTGTCGGGTACAGTTAAAATACAATCAAACTTTATGGCGGATCTGAAAGTAAGTACAAGTCGCGTCGCAATAAACAGATTTAGGTGTAGCTTGACGCCGTGGAGCGAGACGTGTAGACTGAACCAGCGCAAACCCGCTCAAATTGTTGTATTCAGATCTGCCATAAAGTTTGACGCGATCAGTAGGTACCTACATTGAAAATGCAAATTACACATGTTCCGCGACCTCGACCAAACCAGTTATCATAGAATAACGCAATTGGGCTCAAACAAAAGCACACCTATTTACCTAGGAAGCATTTTTTTATTTTTCTTCTTTTCTTTTCTTTCTAATCTTTTTTTTATATTTTTGATCTATGGTCTATGGTCTAACTACTTAATCGGAATTCCACACCTTTTTTAGAGTTTACCTTCAAGGAACGAAGCCAGTGGTGACGACTGGGAATGAACTATCAAACCCCGCTGCATAGAAAATCACAAAATTTATTATATTAAAGGCATTTTTGCATAATCGATTGTTCTATGTGAAAAACGACTTTGAATAGAATTAGAAAACTGTACAAATTCAATAATAATCTACCAAACAACAATAGCGAGAGCTGCTTGCTTTTTCAAATAAATCTGGAAAGCAAGTGTCAGACATACGTCAATTGAGAGTTCTGTAGCATGTACTACATTTAACAAAAAAGTTTTTGGTACTGAAAGATGCATGCAAATTTAAAAGTCAACGTATATCGTTCAAAATAATTTTGTGATTTTTTCAGATGTTTTCAATTTCATGATTCAAAAGTTACAATAATAATAAAACCTGGAACATTTCACACAGCGCCATCTAGTCCCAAACTAAGCAAGGCTTGTATTATGGGTACCAGGCAACTGGTATACAAACTTAAATATTCTTCATATACATGTATAGATTTTGCACACCTAGATACGGAATAAATAGACATGTTCATGCAGACAAATATTTGTCCCGGGCGGGAATCGAACCCGCGACCCTTGGCTCCGTAGTCAGGGTCTCTAACCACTCGGCCAGTCGGTCAGTCTAATCGGTGGTTCAAAAGTCAAAAGCCTTCTACAGAAACTCCTAAAGTAACGTCATAGCATTTTCCAAGATGTCCAGTGGAACTCGTGGTAAAGGATGCTGCGGGCGCGACCGGCTCACAGCATGCACCAAGCTAGATCGACTATAACGATGGAAAAGTGGGAAAGTAACCTGTAAGTCTTAAGTAAAATCAGTAAACTTAAGTTTAGCCGGCTAAACTAATGAGGACTGTGTATAGTAGCAATAAATTTCCATACAAAGGACGCGGTTGCACCGCTTGCACCCCATTAAACCTTAACCGATTGGCAGAAAAAATATTATATGTTATTCAGATCAGCAAAAACTAGGTAAAACATCATTTAAAAAACCGGTTAACCTGCAGACTGTACTCGAAATTTCCCGCTATTTTCGAGTTCAAAGCGCTCGAAAATTAGAAAGCTCTTTAGCTTTTCGAACTCAAAATTTCGATTTTCGTAGTTTTTGAGCTCTTCGAACTCAAAATATTCAATTTCCGAGCTCTCGAAGCCCAAAAACAGAATTTCTATACATTTAGAGTTCTTCAAGCTCAATATTAAAGAAAATTTTATTTTGAAAATATTTGAACTGCGATATCTTTTGAACGCTTTGTTTTATTTTAGTGAAGTTTACGGCATTGTATTCAATTTTGTAACTGTAAAATTTTTGTGCAAAGTCAAAAATCTGTTGATCGTAAAATCTCAAAGTTATGTTAAAAAAACACTTTTTCGGTAATTTGTAGACTACGATATTTTTTGAACGCTTCGTTCGATTTTAAAGCAATTTATGGCATTATATGTAATTTTGTAAGCACAAAACTTTTATGTAAATTCAAAATCTATTGGTCTTAAAATCTCAAAGTTATGGTAAAAAAAATTTTTTTCGGTAATTTGTAGACTACGATATTTTTTGAACGCTTCGTTTGATATTAATGCAATTTACGGCTTTATATGTAATTTTGTAAGGACAAAATTTTCGTGTATAAAAACGGCAACATTTTATTTTTATAGTCTAACTTTTTCGATTATACTTACTAATTCCTCTACAGAATTCAAGAATTCATGGCTGTTCATATATTCCTGTGAAATTCCATTATATTTGATGGAAAGATAGCCGAATATAGGTTGCTGTGACGGACGGACAGACAGACAGTAAGTACTAAATTATAAGATACGGAACCCTGAAAATGGTATTATGGAGTTGAAAATATATGGTTCACTGACTTTCGAAAAGGCCATTTTGGCCTGTGGGCCTAACATGCACGCCGCGACAAAATTTTGTCGACGGCAATTCTCGTCCCGAAACGAGATATCTCTATATGTCTACTAGTGCTAACATGCAACGTTTTTATCTCGTCGCGCTCCGTCACAACTGGAAAAATTACTCGTCTTCGGTAGTTTTGTCTACAAACCCTAACATGCGAACCATATTTTGTCGAATTTTGTCGTTTTTAAGCGGTATATTTCTCGTCGGCAATTTTTGTTGACGACAACGGTGAGAAAAATATTGTTATGTAGAAAGTAATTGTTAAATTTTTATTTTTGTTTATATACGCTTGAATCGGTTGTATTTTATGCATAAAAAAAGTTTAGTTACCGATTCAGTTCGGAAAAGATTTTTTTTTACTTAATTAATTTTATTTTATTTAAATATTATTTACGTAACAGTAACGCCGAAAACAGACAATTAAAAAACAATTGATGATTGATGACATGATAACTGCTTGGCCGAGTGGTTAGAGACCCTAATTGCGGAGCCAGTGGTCGTGGGTTCGATTCCCGCCCGGGACAAATATTTGTGCACGTGACTATTTGTTTTAGTTCTGGGTGTAAAATGTAAATATATAAGTATATAAATATAATCTAAATGCACCACGCTGCTCCAATGCGGATTGGCGGATTGTAATGACCGCCATCTATTGACAGCAACCGGTACCGACTGCTTAACGTGCTTTTGGAGGCATGGTGTCAGTCATAGTTACCATACTTAAGTCAAAAACTCATTGGTACACGCCCGGATGCTAACCACGGCTACATGGCCTTATCGATTTGAAACAGGTTCGCTGCGCTCGGGCTATCACAACACATTATTATTAATATTAATACTTATTATTATTAATAATATTAATACTTATTATTAATATTAATATTTATTATTATTATTCTTAATATTAATACTTATTATTAATATTAATATTTATTATTATTATTAATATTAATACTTATTATTATTAATAATATTAATACTTATTATTAATATTAATATTTATTATTATTATTCTTAATATTAATACTTATTATTAATATTAATATTTATTATTATTCTTAATATGAATACTTATTATTATTATTAATAATATTTTTACTTATTATTATTATTTTAATTATTATTTTTATTATTAAAATAATAATAATAGTAATAATGTGTTGTGATAGCCCGAGCGCAGCGAACCAGTTTCTATATTATTATTATTATTACTTATTATTATCATTATTATTAATATTCATGTTATTATTATTACTATTATCATTAATGTTAATAATAATAAAAATAATAATAACAGTAATGTGTTGTGATAGCCCGAGCGCAGCGAACCTGTTTCAATAATTTTTAACCATGAGTAACACAAAAGTTGAAAATTCTAGTTGCAGAAACGGTCGATGGCCAGTTAAAATAAATTATTAAATATATTCTATGGTCAATCACACAATTTAGACTATAAATTGCTATAAATTGAACGAATAAAAAAGAACGGATAAAGTGTTGCTATATTAGAATATGGCATGTTTTCATTATAGGGTAACATTTGTTTGTCGTGTCGACAAAGCGAAGTCACGGTGACATATTTTGTCGAGTGAGTCGTGCATGTTAGGGACAACGACAGACAAGTCGAGATCGACAATTTTTCTCGTCTCGTGCGGCAGTTTTGTCGTGCGTCGCATGTTAGCCCAGCAGATAAAGAGCCACTTAACGAGCCAAATCCTGCTTTACGCAAAGCATTTTGGCCTGAAAAAGCGAGCACCCAGAGAACTACATATAGTGTACAAAAACCTCTCTTGCACATAGCATGTTGAACTGACAAAGAGCCACCTCTATCATAGTGTGCAAAATCGGGCTTTACGCAAAGCGAGGAACATTATTTCGAAAATCCAATTTGCAGATTTCCGGTACCTTAAATCTTTGCACTATTTTCAAAACGATACAGACTCTTTTGTTCATTGGCATAAATGTCACTCCACAGTATCGAAGTGACATTACGCAATTTACGAAATTACAATTACGAAGAACCGGCGCGCGGGGACTTCGCGCACTGAAACTCGAACTGAAACTCGCCAACTTGCACTAGCTGGCTAGAGTATGAGTGGTTAACGGTAAACGCAGGAGAGGGCTTCTACTCAGTTCGTGTGCTTTTATCTTGGACATTTCTTGCAAAACTAAGAAAAATACAAAATCCTTTTGTTTTACTCCAAATTTAAAAAAATAGTCGTTTTAACCTCGGTTGAATCTTTAAACACCTTTTCAAAATATAACGAAAAATTTTATTTATTAATTTCATTGTACAAAAATATATTCCATATACACAATCTACCAAGAGTTCATATATTAAAAAAAAACTGATTGCCAGTCATAGGGACTGCCGACAGAAGTGAAAACTTAGAACTTTTAGTATTAAAATTTGAATTTTCATAATGTTATTAAAATTGTCAACATCAATCTGGTTTTCACGGTTTTCACATCTACTGACACTCCGAGCAATGATGCAGCTGCCAGCCACACGAAACTGAGTAACGCTCTGGCCTTACTCCCCACACTCAGCAGTTAGTAGTGGGGATATATGACGCAGCTGCTAGCGACACGAAACTGAATAAGTCTCTGGCCTTACTCCCCACACTCAGCAGTTATTAGTGAGGATATAGGGAACAACCGGCTTCTCGTGTGAAAGCCGATTGTTCCTTATGTCTCCCCCACTTATATTATTTAGCGTGACGCATTTTTGTGTCGTTTTAGGCTCACCCCGTGCCATATGAAGTTTCACTTCAAAAGGCCACACTTTTTGTTACTTCGACTCCAGAAATTTTATTGTCGCCATCTGTCGTCATTCAAGTGAACTGCGTCGGGCCTAAGTTAGAGTTGTTCTCGTACGATCCATTGAACCTAGGTCGTATTCATAAAAATAAAACACATAATTCTGTGAATAAATATTTAATTCATAACGAATAACTTTTAATTATAAATATTGAAACGTAGACGGATTAATACAGTTTTCGGATAACACAGATTTTCGTAACCCTCTATTTTGTATATTCACGACGGAATTACAGTTTTTTAGTGAATCGGTCGTGTCTATATTCTTTTTGGCTATGGTCGCTGCTTTGTACAGTCTATTGATAGCTGAATCTTTAAGAATATCTATCAAGGGATTGTGGCACTTTGGTATGTTTTGACAATTAGATTGGAGTGTGAAATTCGGTGCTCTGTTCGACATCCCTTGTAGACAATTTATTAATGGTGACATATATTGAGCTGGGAAATTTTGAAAGAAATCCGGTAATATAGATTGTATGGGAATTCCTCCGTTAGATATTTTGTATTGTGCGTGAGCATTCTGTAAAGAACAATAAAATTAGTAATATAATAATAATACCTGGGACATTCAACACAGCGCCATCTAGTTCCAAAGTTAGCAAGCATTATGCTTGTATTATGGGCACTACACAATTGATATTCATACTTACATATGGTTTATAATATACCGGGTGTTCGGCTGAACGTAGACCAAACTTATAGAGCGTGTAGAGCTTACTGAACTCAACAAAATGTTTCAAGTGAGCAGATAACGCAAACTAACGGGTACCGAGAAAACAGGTATAGAATTAAAAAAATTTAATAATTTTTTAAATTTTTGTTTAGTTCGGTAAGCTCTACATGCTCTATAAATTGTGACTGCGTCGAACACCAAGTATAGATCTTTTACACGCAGACATGGAACAAATAGACATGTTCACGCTCACGAATGTTTGTTCCAGGCGGGAATCGAACCCGCGACCTTCGGTTTTGCGACCCAGAGAACGAAATCTCGCTTTACGTTAAACATTTTCGCCTGATAAACAGCTAGCTATAGTGTGCAAAAACCTCTCTTGCACATAGCATGTTGCACTGACAAAGAGCTGTCATCTGTTATAGTGTGCAAAATCGGGCTTTACGCAAAGCGAGGGACATTATTTCGAAAATCCAATTTGCAGATTTCGGGTACCTTAAGTCTTTGCACTATTTTCAAAACGATACAGACTCTTTTGTTCATTGTCATAAATGTCACTCAACAGTATCGAAGTGACCAGTGCCGTCGTTACGCAAAGTCCTAATAGGCCCGGGCCTAGGGCCCCAGGCATGTTGGGGGCCCCCCAATCGCAAAAAATCATTTACAATCATCCTTTAGAAAGAACGTTAAATAACAAATCGTAAGCTTTAAACCCCACATAGTAATAAAAATAAAGTAATTAATTACGTTAGTCATTTAATTTATAATATAATATTTATTATGTAATATGGAAATGTAACATTACAATTTTTTTCTTGATTTTTTGTGAGCGAAATCAGAAATTATGTCTTCAAAACTTATATTATTTAAAATGTCCGATTCTATAAACATAATCGAAAGATAATTCAATCGAGGATTTAACATGGCATTTCGATGATCATTTTTTATAAATTTTAAGGCTGAAAATGATCTCTCGCCGCTACAATCCGTGACCATCATGCTTAAAAAAATTTGCATATAGTAGTCCAGTCGCCAGAGCAGAGCACGCGGTAAATTTGAAAGTATTGAAAGACACTGGACAAACTTTACACGAAGATAATTTTAAATCGAACTTGAAATAATTCTAAACAGATATTTTTTACACAAATAAAATCTACAGATTTATTACGCAGAATTTTTTTATCTACACTATAGCAAATATCTTACTCTATGTAAAATCATTTCACAAATAATTTAGGGTTATTTTTAAATAAAATTTGTGTCTGGTGTCATTTGAAATAGTTGCTTATGTGCATAATTAAGTGATTATGATCTAAGCTTCTATAAAAGCGACTTACAACTATAGTGTTACGCTATAAGACTTAAGGTTTTGATATTCGAAAGGTTTAATTTATTCTACATTTATTGGGGGCGGGCCCCGTCGATCTTGGGCCTAGGGCCTCATACCTTGTAAAGACGGCACTGGAAGTGACATTACGCAATTTACGAATTACAATTAGGGCAATCGGTCGGTCAAATTCAAGAGAGTTCGATGAAAAACAATCGACAAATAATTTCACTTGAAGGGAGTTCAGAATCTTTGCACCCTATTCAATATTAAAAAAAAAACTTTTATTAGAATTTTATTGTTTTTGATCGTATACTAAGAAGAATTTATATTATAACGGATTTAATATTTTATGGAAACATTAATGCTCACATTTAAAACTAGGAAATACAGAGAGACGAATAGAATGTATTTAAACATTTCAACGATGTTTCGATTATGATGGTCGAAATCGATTATTATTTGTTTTTATATCTTTTGTTTCTAATATTATAATCGATTATCGATATCGATAGAACATGATTATTAACTTTTTATTTCATCATAATTTATTGATTTACGTATCTTGATTAAAAACATTGAAATGTTATAAGTACAAAACTACGTGACTGATAAATATACTGATTTTCAAAAATATTGTAATATATTTCAAAAAACGAAGATATTTTATCAACACAATTATGTTTTTTGTAATTATTTAAAACTTGTTTTGCGTCATGGATTAGACACGTACGTGTATATTGAATTGAAAGACTGAGTGTCAAAAAATCGATTTTTCATTAAAAAAAAGTTTGTTATTTATTTAACGTAAAACTGAAGTAGAGTTCGCGCCACGAAAGAAGTACATACTGCGGCAAAAAAATTAACTATATTTGAAATGGTTAGTTGTCTGTGTTTGAGCGTATGAGAATTTCGTGTTGTCTATAAACATTTAAAAAATAGTTTAAAATGCCTAAACTCCTACGAAGTTCGTTCGAGAAATAATTATCAAGGTGAAAGGGTAATGTAATGTAATGGCAAGGTAATGCGCCGACAGCGCTACATCTACGGGACTTCTTTGGTGCGGCGGTCTTTAGAAATTTACGTGGATTAAGTGAAAGCGTCGACCAGAGAGCGCCGAAAGACAATCTCGCTCTACCATAATCAGGGGAAGGGCTAGGGCCAGAAGTTTTGCCAGGATTTTGAAAGTATTTCTAATAGACAATGCCTATTGACCCGATGTTTGCCTGTGTCGATGTCGGCTTGATAATTTTAAGATAATTAGTAGATTTTTATTGTTATTATTTCGCAGGTAAAAAAATCAATCATTTATTTTACTTTCAACCTGTTATTTACACCGACGTGTGATGTATAATTATGCAAATAAAGGACTTTGACAGTAGCTGTAGAAGAGGGTTATATATTAACTCCTAACTCTCTTGTACGGTTCTTAGCTTTTTCTGCTGTATATGTGCAGCTATAGTATCTATAGCTGTTAGGTATTTATGAAGCTTATGTGCCAGTTGAGTACAATACGGGCCACCAATGTAAAATTATGCCGGCTGTACACTTCTCATAAACCCGCATAGCGCTGCCTCTGGCAATTTTGAATTTTGAACTCGCCTCCGATCGGCGAGTGTGTACAGCCGGTGGCCTTTTAGTAGCTTACCTGTGTACTAGTTTCGCTAGGTTGGTTAGAAATGATCGTTGATCCTTCGACTCGGTTGCATTTCCATCCCTGTTTCTTAACGTTGTTTGAATTACGTACTTATACCATTATAATGAGTGTATATGCGAACACTACTTTTGATGTCCAATATCGTCCCCATTTTTTCAAAGGCGAATGTACCCATCGTTCCCACGATAAATGTTTAAAGAAATAAAAAACATATTTTCATCATAACCATTTATTATATAATAAACTTCTGAACAATATTTGTGGGCATATGGAGAATATTGTTAAAAGATTGGAAGTACCTCGTCGTTTTCAAGCATGAAATAAGTTTAATGAGAACAGGCGCCGAAACAAGGACTAGTGGGCGCAATATTAATAATAATAATAATATTCCTTTACCAATTTGAAACAAATAAGCTTAAAATTTGTTTAGAACGAATTTTCTGGAAGTAAAATTAAAAGAAGGAGGAGGGGGGGAGGAGGAGGAGGGGGTCGGGGGGGGGAGTATGACTAAATCTCACCAAGTTCTCTGCCGTCATATACCTACCACGTCAACTTTTTAAATCGATACAAATCATGCAGAATATTTGTTTGCTCTCCTTTTTTTCTGGTGTAGCTTGGAGTAAGGAGCCACGCGTTTACTGAAGTATTGCGTGAGCGTAATAATAAATAGACGTTGAATTTTTGGAAAAAGTTCGATTTTGATACAATTTTTATTAGGGTTCCGTAGCATGACAACTAACGGGAACTCTATTACTGAAGCTCCGCTATCTGTCCGTCCGTCCGTCTGTAACAGGGCTGTATCTTCTGAACCGTAATAAATAGACACTTGAAATTTTCACAGAATATTTATTACTATAGCTGCTTTATATAACAAGAAATAACAAAAATATAAGTAAGTTAAAAAGCAAACAATACAAGAAACCTGTCTTTCTTCGACGTTTTTGGTGATTGTGAAATCATTCTTACAATTGAACTTTTCATATTGTGGCGCTGTAACAACAACTAATAAGATAGTTAAAAATGTAAGAGGGTCCCCATACAAGAAACGTGTTTTTTTTATATGGTTTGGAGGTACAGAACCCTTCGTATGCGACTCGCGCTTCGCTGGTTTTTTTGTAGGTAAAATCATCCAAATAACTAGTAAACTGTAGGCAACCTATATAGTATTAGTGAGTTTAATTGTGCTTTATGATATGTATTAAAATATATCTATGTTATAAATTAATGTACTTATACCTACAACGTGTAAATAAAAAAGCTCAGACACCCCAAATTATTTTTATTACAACAGAAATATATAAATTATTAAATTTAATTTTCGCGAATTATTTACAAAGATATTAGGTATCTTTTTTGTTTTCTTGTGTTTGTTACAAATTAAGTCAATGGTAATTAGGTACGCGCGATCTAGTGTGACGTTGCCGCTTCGCGTGATACCGCAATTTGTATTCAGTCAAACTCACAATCTTACTTTGCAACGTTGCCGCTTGGTGCGCTGTCCACATCAACACCCCTCGCCCCGCGCACTTGCTATCTCTTTTTTACGCATATCTGGAAACGTAATGACCTTTCACGCGCTGATTGCAAGAATCCAATGTATGCATGCACTTGTATGAGTAGGTTATACTAATGTAGATAGTTCATTCGCCTCTAGAGTTAATTAGGTAATGATTAAAAATGGCGTATTTAAAGTATTTGTTTGGTTAAAATTTTACCCCTATTTTTTATTAGTGGAATCGATTGTACTCTCGATTCTGACCAAACTAATTTCAGGTTTCGCGCTTTTTCATTAACACGTTGTATATGACAACTTAGAACACGCCATTTTTTGTTTTGTAATGAAAGTTACAGGAATGGTGGGGGAATAGGTATATTTTTTAGGTAAGTACAACCACAATTTGAAGGCAGAGCTGGTGGATAAAATGAAGAAACTGGGTTGACTAAAGCCGATACGGGCGAAGCGGCTGGTAATAAAGGATTTGAACAAGGCAGGGGTAATTGTGGAACTGATTCACAAATTACCGGGGCAGGGTGACATTGGGGTACTATAGGCAGGAATTGCGCAGGCGACGCAGATATTGAGATTACCGAAGTTGTAGGTAAAACAGGCGCTGGTAATGCAGGTACGGTAGGTAAAATTGGAGCGGAGACCGTTGGTACTGTACATGGATTTGGAGCAGAACACGTAGGCAAAGTAGGTAAAACGGGAGGTGATAAATACGAGTAGCAATCTGTAGGTAATGCAGGTAGATTACAGTGGTAGTGAGTTGGGGCATAATTCGTAGGAAGAATTGTTGCAGGTCCAATTGGTGTACTTCTCGGAGTGATGCACGATGCCCAGGTATCCTGAAAAAAATATAATTATGATTAGAAAATGTATGATAGTCACAAATATAACATGTGCTTTCTTTACATCGTAACGGAGCAACGAAACAACCTGATTTTCGTATTGGGAGAGTTGAAATGAACAGAATGTAACATAAACTACTCTTTATTCCTGATAGAAAATGTTCAAATTTCAAAAGGATAGAAAAGTAATAGAATTAATGAATAAATGAGCAGAATATTAATCGATTTTTCCAATCGAATCAGTTGAAGAATTAAAGTTGTCGACATAGCCGAAGTAATTAGCAATATGAAGTGGCATTTGCCGTAGAACCGATAACCGAAGGGGCAGACGAGTTCTCGAGTGGAGGTCACGTACTGGAAAGTGAAGCGTTAGACGCCCCCCGCCCCGGCCAGGTGGACAGATGACCTGAAGCACTATGCCGGGGGTAATTGGATGCAAAAGACGGAGGACCGTATATGGTGGCGAGCCTAGGGAGAGGCCTATCTCCTCCACTGGAGAGACACGGGCTGATGATGATGAATCGAATTTTGAGATGGAATATACAGGAGATTATTTTTTACTTTCTAAATTTTGCTAAGTATTTGTTGTCTAAAGACTCCATTTTTGAAAAAATAAATAGGTAAGTAAAATTTTCATATAAAAATATCTTCCCCGAAATAACAATCGTTACAGTTACTAGGTTAAACATAAATACTACACACGAGGCAAAGGCGAACGCGCATGTGTGAAAAAGGGCATCCCGCTGGCGGTCACTGGCCGACGCAATTATTAGTCGCTCGTGCATCTTTATGGTAATACGATGGATTCGTGGCAACGAGGTTCCTTTTTTCAGTCTGAGGCACGGAACCTTAGAACACGTATTTTATTGTTTTCACCGTAGATCTTAATATTGGAGGTGGTGAAAAAATTACCTCTGTACCTATTCAAGGGAGTAGAACTCAAAAAGAAGAAAAAAAGTGATTCGGTTGCGGGAACGCGAATGAGAAAGCACAGCCGCAGGGAGAAACTAGTACAGATCGCGTCAAACTTTATGGGGGATTTGAATACAACGTTTTATGCGTGCTTGCGCAAGTACAGTCATATACCCCTCACACCACTGCGTCCCTCTACACCTAAACCTGGTTACTGCGACGCGACTTGTGCCTATTTTCGCATCCGCCATAAAGTTTGTAACTGTACCAACTCTAAAATTAGTATTAATTTTTGGCTCTGAAGTTAGGCACAAAACCGTCGCGGTAACATAATTTCATGGAAGCGTTACTTCGATGCACCTGCGCCACAGGACTTCAAAACCGCAGACTAGACTATCTGTGCTATTGATGCACATTATATCAGTGCAGTTTTTTTTTTGTACAACGAAACATTTAAAAATTTATTCTTTTTTAAACTAACCTTCATAATAAAAACGTTGAGGCAAAAGAAAATAGGAACACGCGACATTTTATCTGTGTCAAATGGAGTTCTTTCATTTTTTAATCCGTAATTTTACTTTTATAAGGTTTTTATCGTATAATATGTCAAACAGGTTTCGAAAGTTTTCCGATTACCGCACTATTTCAGTTTTTATAATAAGTAATTTCTTAACGTAACTAATAATTCCACGTTAATGTAACATCATGGCCGTTCATGAAGTTATTGCGTTGTGACAACGTGAGCAAAAAAAATAAAAAATACGCCGTCGACCAAATACACCAGTTGATGTTTTTTTTTAAATATTCACTGTGAACTATAATATTGTTGGACCCACGTGTAAAATTTCTACTGGAAAAGAAAATATTTTGAAATTAAATTTCATGTGTAATTTAACAAGAAGTTTGTTTGAATATGAAACACTCCATCCAGATTATTGTGTTATCTAAGTGTAATATTGACTGACCGATTGGCCGAGTAGTTAGAGACCCTAACCGCGAAGCCAAGGGTATAGAGATTGATTCCAGCCCGGTATAAATATTTGTGTGCATGAACATGTCTATTTGTACGGAATCTGAGTGTAAAAGTATCTATATATGTATATATTATAAAGAATATTTAAGTAGGTATGTAAATCTTTATATAGTTACTAGACAACCCATAACACAAGCATAATAATTGATTACTAGTAATAGTTACTAGACAACCCATAACACAAGCATAATAATTGATTACTTTAGGATTAGATGGCGCTGTGTGGGATGGCCCAAGTATTATTATTATTATTAATACATTCAAAATGTTACTCTTTCATTTAGGTAAAGACGTTTAAAAGTATTTCTGCGTTAAAAAATAGGCTACAGTTTAGATATATCCATTTAAGGATTTCCAAAACAAGATGTCTTGTTTTAATTAAATAATCTTCTTCGCCAACATAGGTTGGTACTCAGATAGATTTAGTTTCCTTGCAAATATAATTTTGCAAAAATATATCTTTATTTTTACAAAATTAAAGGAAAAATTTTAATTTTTACCTATTTGTATCCGGTACACTATTTAAAATTGGTATAATAAAACAAACACGTAATAACAGAATTTATTTATTTACCATATAAATAGATATTATTTTAATCTACAACGAAGGAGGTGGAATAGGTATTTTTCTTAAATAGTTGCAGCGACTGTACGGCAAGACTGGAGGTAATTTACAATTAGGATGTGCTATAGGAGACACAGGCGACGACATTGGTAGAAAAGGGTTAAAAAATTGTTTCTGGCAACCGCACTGTGGTCGATTTTGTATAAATTGTGAGTTTTGTACAGGATTTCTGGGCATCACATTTATTTGTTCCACTATATGTTGTGGTGACCCATTGGCCATTAATTGTACGTTAGGTACGAATTGATTTGGTAACAAATTTCTGACCACAGGCCCAGATTTTGGTACGACTTGTCTGAATTGTGGGAAAGAAGCCATGGGATTAAAAGGTGACACTTGACTCGATATAAAACCTCCGTTTTGTTGACAATTTGGTATTATTGGTAGGAATTCTTCTTTCACACACGGTTTGTTTATTTCTACTGCATTGCCACAATTCTGTCCTAAATTCAGTGCACCGGATTTTATCAATTGTAGCAATTGTAGTATTCTTTCTCCATTGTTACATGATAATATGTCTTGTAAAATTGTAGACGGATTTATTTGGGCGGGAAAAGTTTGAGGTTGCATATGTGGCGCGCAATTTGGTATAGTCTGGGCTGAGGTCCTCAACATTGCGTCCAGAAGTAGGATAGGTAGTATATAAATATTCATGTTTCTTTAGGCTTCTGAAATGAAAAAAAAAAACTTTTAATTTTTGATCCGGTACACACTGAAAAACATAATGATAATATAACTAGAGTAGGCAAGAGTCGTGACAGCCCGAGCGCAGCGAACCCGTTTCAAATCTATAAGGCCATGCGACCGTCGTGGTTCGAAACCGGGCGTGTACCAATGAGTTTTTTCTGACGTTAAGTACATTAACTATCACTGACTCCGCGCCTCGGAGAGAACGTTAAGCTGTCGGTCCCGGTTGCTGTCAATAGATAGTGGTCGTTACAATCCGCTAACCCGCATTGGAGCAGCGTGGTGGATTTAAGCTCCAAGGCCCCTCATCTTGAGGGGAGGCCTAAGCCCCTGCAGTGGGGTATAAAAAGGGCTGATGGGATGGAATGGAACACAAACATAATAAAATACATAACAATCTTATCTCTTTAAAAAGTTCTGAATGGAGTTCTGAATCTGAACGTACCTATTCGCCAGTAATTAATTATTACTCTGCGATGATATGAACAAACGAAAAAAGGGTCATACGAATCTGTTAATTAATTACGTAAGACCATTTCTACCACCATTTTTTGTCCCTCCCTTGCCCCTGTGTAAAAAAAAAAGATTTATTTAAACTCTCTCGCCCCCTTCCGATCTTACGTAAGATCGTTATCTACGAAAAAAATACAAACAAATACTAAGAAGAAAAAAAAGATGAAAATTCTTTGGTTTGTATTATAGGAAAGTAATAATAGTATAATAGTAATAATAACGTCTACATTACAACAACCTTTAAGCCCCAAACTAAGCATTAGCTTGTGTTTTGGGTACCAAGCGAAGACACCACATACATATAATAACCAAGACCCGGTACCAGTATCGATATCATATAAATACTGACCCGACCTGGGATTCGAACCCGGGACCTCCAGCTTCGTAAGCAGGGTCGCTACCCACTAGGCTAAGTGGTTGTTAAAAATCGGAGTAAGTAAGTAATGTTGTACAGCCTTTTTCGATGCAAAGTATTACACTAAACAAAAATTTTTTGCCGAGCGCATAATTGGAGAAACGGACAACAAAACTCGTATAAGGGACATTTTTGAAAAGGAGTAACAATGTTAATCTTTAAAGACAGATGCAAAAATAGTGTAAAGTCGAATGTTATACGCATAAATTATAATCCTTTCGCTGTTATGTCGAGACAATAAGTCCCTGGTCCAAGGATGCTAAATTATTTGCACGATTTGGGTGTCGCGCTGCGTCTATTGACAGGTGATCCTTTGAGCAAGGGATACCTTGTTCAGAGGATCAGTGACGCGATACAGCGTGACAACGCGGCAAGTGTCCTTGGCACTCTGAATCTGTCGTCTCTTTAAAATTTTCTTATTTATCTTTATTTAGATAGTATTTTTAATTTAAAGAGGGGGTGTGACCCTCGCTCGGGGTCGTTTCTGATGCAGAGGCTCGCCATAGCGATCCAGCGCGGTAATGCCGCGAGCGTTATGGGTACCTTTGCATCGGGTTCGCCAGGGACTGGTTATTTTTAGCTTTTAAGATTGTATATATAGACTTTATATTTATAGGTATTTAAAGTTTTTTTTTTCTAATTAGATTTTAATTTAGAATTTACTAGTAATGTGTAATATGATATTAATAATAATAATAATATATATATAATAATATAAATAAGATGTATAATATATATAATATATATATGTATATCTATATAATATATAATAATAACACATACAATTACAACAACGTCTGGGTTCCAATATTAGTAATACTGTACTGTTTTGATCTTACGTAAGAAATACATAGACCCCCACCCGCCTCTAAGTAAGAAAAATAAGACCTAGGCCGACCTCCTCCCTCCCCAAATGGTCAAACGTAATTAATGAACAGCCCCTAACCATTACATTTGGCATTTATTACAAGTTAAGAGGTAATTTTCAATACTTACATGAAAATAGTTCGCTAAAACCTATAGGTTATTGATGGTACCATATCAAAAAAATCGTTAATATACCAATGTGTAATGCAATATGTCGATGACTATCATGATGTTGCATAAATTTTGATATAACAGTACTAAAAACTATTTATTTTTATTGTATAAGCACGTTCCGATAATTTGCATAATCAGTTAATACAAAAAGTTTTGTGTAATCTATATACATCTTTAAGTAGATATGAAGAAAATAGAAGTGTCTGTGATTTCGAAATAAAGACTTTTCCATGAGTTTATATGATTATTTGCACCTTCATCGTCATTATCTTTCCAGCCTATATCCGAATGCTGAACATAAGCCGCCTCTATAGCACATCATGACGCGTTCCTCCGAATGGGCTTGGACCATTTGGACCAAAAAATTTTAACACACAGTTTTTAAATATATCACCTCGAGTCACAGACAAGTCAACCTTAGAGACCACGCTTTGACAGGGAGTAGCATTCGCCAAGGCTACGTAGTGATACTACATAACTACATCACTAGTGAGCCGTCAGTTGGAAGCAGGTCGGAAGCCATTAAATTGTCAATTTTGAACGAGCCAATGAAAACTAGCCGACCTCTCCCCGCACCCCGCCACTTTTTGGCGATTTCGTTTTCGTACTGACGTTTATTAAAGCGTGGTCTATAGGTTGACTGGTCTGTGCCTCCAATACAGTCAAAAACAAATGGACGTGCACGTTAAAACGAATCATATAAGTCCAAACACGAGATAGCTGCTGTATACCTTGAGGAGCTCCCTTCGACTGCATGCCATTCCCATCAGCAGATCAGCTCTAAGTCACCTTAATATGCTATTTTCTATGGACTTATATACCAAGGAAACTTACTACATATAACCGTGATTATAATTTACAATTTTTTAGGTGATTTTATGTAGATTCAAAATAAAACTTCTGGATGCTATTCTGCATATTCGTTGGTTTGGCGACAGATTTTTTTCTTTTCATATTATCTATCACAAGCTCGTTTAGATAGGTACCGTTGCGTTACCTCTGTCTTTATTTATAAACTGCATGATTGCTGAAATTGTATACTTGGGAGGACACTGATTTTTAAAATAGAGGCTTCGCCTAGTTTAAAAAATCAGAGACAAACATTTTTGTATATTGCTTTTGTCATTGGAAATGACTTTCATTTCGTTGGAGTAAAGGGGGTCATTTGGGAGTTTTGTGAGACAGACAGATTGCACAAAGAGTTTTCGAGATATTTAGATGAAAGTAGTGTCAAAAGACGCAGCTCAGCGAGCTCTACAAGATGGCAAAAAACAATTTGGAAAAAGTTCAAAAACAAAAAAAAATATCGGCAAAACACAAAAAAAAATCGCAATTTTTCCCTTGATTTTCATTTTGGGAGCCCGATATCTCGAGAACTAGGTCAAAATAAGAAAAAATTAAAAAAAACAGCTCGGGGTATTTAAACGGGAGATCGATTGAGACTAAAATTGTTAGAATTGGACAACTGGAAGTAGTGGTTAAGGGTGCCCTTAGTTGGAAGTCGGATATGGGTCGGTGTTACATTTCGTACTAATTCGGTTCGTTCGATCGAAATGTCGTATAGAATGTTATATTTCGAAGTTTTAAACTTATTCAGATACAGTTGTGTTATTTTTTTTGCGAAAAAAAATTATTCCGTAAAATATTATCCAAAATATGTGTGTTTACTTTATTCCGTTAGGTTCATTTCCAATGTCGTAAGAAGTTCGTGCGAAAGCAGGAGATCCGTTGATTTTTTTCAATAAATAGATATTATTATTACTACTCTTTTTTTAACTGTGCAATCGTCCTCTACGTTCCGAAAGATTGTGTCAAATGGATGAGCATGCAAATTTTATAGTCATCGAAAAGGAATTAAGTAATTTGTAGTAAAGAGAAAATAAATTGTACAAAAATGGGATAACCTTTATTTACCACTATACAATAACATTTTCGTAAAAATCACAGGAATGGCGGCGGTATGGTGACTTGTCTCAAATAATGACCACATGCCAGTACTGGTGGCAGTGGCGGTATAGCACTACCACATACTGGCAACGCAGTCTCTACTAGTGACAATTCAAGACACGGTGCTCCTGTTAACTGAGTCGCCAGGGACAGAGGTGCTACTGGCAATGTAGTTTCTATTGAGGGTACCAATCCAGTTATTGGAAACATCACTGTAGGCAGTGTAGCGAAAGATGTCACTGGTGATATAGGCATCGATGGCACGATCGGCGACGTCAGCATGGATAAAGTTGCACATGGATAAATCGGAAGTGGTGCGCAAGCTGGCTTTGCAATAACTTGCGAGCGGTATGCTGGCACTGCTAATATGGTACTCGTCTAAAAAGAAAATAGTTGTGTAAGGGAGAACCATAGTGATCCAAGTGAAATTATTGCAGCGCTAATTGTCACTTGAATCAGTACGGCAAAGGCGTTCCTGCAATTAGTAAGTAGCAGTTAACGCTAAAATAGTACAGTGAGATGTTAAGGACAAAGGATGTTATTTAGGCACTTCGATTAGAGTAGCATGAGGGTTTTTTTTAATTTTTTAATGTCGTAAGGGGCCGTCCATTAATCACGTGATGCTTGAAAGGGGGGGGGGGGGGGGGGAGGGGTTTGACAAAAATCACGAAATGGCACAAGGGGGGAGGGGGGTGTAGTAAGATATCACGTGTATTTATTTTTTCAAACGCGCTATTTTTAAATCGAAAAGTGGCGTGTAGTGTACACCATTCGTTTATTATTTTTATACCATTCAAAAACAACCTGCAATTTTTCTGTCTAGACATTTTTATCATGGTCCTTAATTTCAGAATAAAATAAGATTATATTTTATACCCGTATTTAAGACAATATTCTAAAAAAATTAAAAAAATTTGTAGATACTAATAATACACGTGATGTTGGGTGGGGGGTGGGGGGTAGTTTTAAACCTCACCATGTATCACCAAGGGGGAGGGGGGGTTAAAAAATGCTTAAAAAAAAGATCACGTGATTAATGGACGGCCCCTAAGGGCAATTTCAACAAAAAATGTCACTTGGATCACTATGGTTCTCTCTTACACAGTGAATTTTAAGTTTCTAGACCATTATATAAATAAAAGGACATAAATTTTTGGTCTGCCTTTAACAAGTTGCTTCCCTTTAACTTGTTGAAGGCAGACCAAAAATTTATGTCCCTTTCTTTATAAAATAATAATAATAATATTTATTAGCAAGGAAATTTGTAACAAAAATAGTACATAAATATTTACAAAGCACAAGTATACACCAATATTAAACACTGACAATTTTCTATAATTACGAGTAGGTATATAATGCTACAAAATAAAATATAAATTTGGGATTCCAGTCTCCTAAACTAGGTAAGAACCTGTGCTATAGGAGACAGTTCCTCCTCAAATACGTGACTAAAATGGTCTAGAAACTTAAAATTCACAGACTTGTTAAAGGCCGACCAATTTATGTCCTTTCTTTATACAATTGTCTAGAAACTTAAAATTTAACAAGGTATGAAACTCTTGTAAAATTTTAAGTTTCTAGATCCAACGTATATAGTTTATAGACAACGTATACGAGATTTCGATCTACCTACCCACAGACGAATCCTTAGTATATTTTCAAGATGCGAATATTTATTTTTATATAACGTATACAACGTCTAGGCCCCAAATTAAGCATTAGCTTGTATTTTGGATGCCAAGCGAAGACACCACATACACATAACAACCAAGACCCGGTATCAGTATCAATATTCATCACATAAATACTGACCCGACCTGGGATTCGAACCCGGGACCTCCAGCTTCGTAAGCAGGGTCTTTACCCCCTAGGCTAAGCGGTCGTCTATCTATTAATAGCTATGTTTATGTTGATTATTGTATTTGTTTATACAAAAGCTGTTGGTGTTCCGAACAAACTAAAATAATAGAATTTTTTAAAAGTTTTTGGTAAGTATATACCTACTGCAAATGGAAATATTACGTAGGTATCTTTGTTATAGCAAAAAATTATCTAAATTAAAAAAAAATATATACGAATGGCTAAAATTTTCTTTAATTTTGTTTTTCAATTAGGTGGGTAATTTTAATAGCCCAATTTTTATTCCCATTTTTATAGTATTTGTGTGTATTTAACAGTCTTTGATTGTTTGTAATGTGAAGTAAAAAGTAAAATAGAAAAAAAAAAATTTAGGTACACTTACTTGCAGACATATACCGAATAATATATGAAAAATAATTATAATAGACATTTTGACTATATATTTAAATTGTAACAAATTGAAATATTTCTACGCTTATAACTATTTATATAGGGTATAATTTTGTAATGTATTGTACATAAAAAGATTGTACTAGTGACATAGTTACCTACAATCTGAAGTTACAAAGGAATAATTTCAAAATAATTTATTAGCAAAAGAATGTTGAAAGAACTCATGCGTATAGTATGATATTTATGTTTGACTTGATTAGCGCTTCATCACTTCACTTCATCAGCTTAGGCCTCCCTTAAGTTGAGCAGTGGGGCTTGGAGCCTAAATCCACCACGCTGCTCCAATACGGGTTGGGGAATGTAACGACCGCCATCTATTGACAGCGTTGGTTAGCACGCTGTATCGATAATTCTTTCGAGAAAAATATTTTGATGTAAAAAGACCTCGGTCCTTATTTTTTTTTTTTTTGAAGTATATATCCTTGGACACCATGTTTACACCAACACGACGACGCTTCTTTTGTACCTGGTAGATGGATGATGGAAAGTGCTATTAAAACGGTAAGTAGGTAAGGTGCATTGGGGAAATTACAACAGGATTTTAAATGAGATCGACCGGGGGTTTCTATGCTTATCCATTTTTCTATCAACTTTATATTATTTCTGTTTGTTTAGCAAATGAACATATGTTTGGTATCATAAATCCCTAAAATATCATTGGACTCCATAAATTCAAGTACGTACCACAAAAAAAAAATCTTGTAGTACAAAGGGAATTTCGAAATATTTTGGTGTAATTCCGAATATTTAAAAATATTCAAAAGCGAATTCTATTATGTGTAAACTTAAAGTTCACATTTCTTTTTCAACCAGAACCACCCCTCTTACAAAAATACTGTTTGATTTCTTTAGAGAATAGCTCTTTCCGCTCTTGAATCGGAATTACCCCGCGAAAAAAAAGCAATTTATAACTTTTTTTTTAACGGTGATTCTGTATGCGTGTAGTCACTGATAGCTATTTACGTCAGCTGAACCGGCGCGGGCCTCATGATGGATTCTAGATGAATCATCATCATCAGCTCATTTTTACCCCACTGCAGGGGCTTAGGCCTCCCCCAGGGTGAGGAGGGGGGCTTAGAGCTTAAGTCCACCACGCTGCTCCACTGCGGGTTGGGAACTGTAACGACCGCCATCTACTGACAGCGTCCGGGACCGACTGCTTAGCGTGCCCTCCGAAGCACGGTGTCAGTGATATTGTGTACTTAAGTCAGATAAACTCATTGATACACGCCCGGATTCGAACCATGGCTCTATGGGGCCTTATAAATTTGAGACAGGTTCGTTGCGCTCTGGGCTATCACGACACTAGATGAATACTGCCAGTGAAAAATCTTGCTGTGTTTATTAAGAATTTTATATATTGGGAATATCCCCAATTTTGAAATTACCCCAAAGCACTTTATATTCAGACTATATCGCAGCTGAACTGTGATTAATCGACACCTAAATTAAACCGTCAGCAACAACAGAGCCGGTTTTTGCCCTATAGTTATTTTTTACTTAACCGTAAAAATTACCGTCCGCCCAATGTTGCCTCAATACAAAACACCTCTCAAAGTTGATTCAATACTAGTATCGTTATCTATATGTTCCTTGATGGACAAAATCAGGAATACTGAAATCCGTCGAAGAACTAAAGTTGTCGACATAGCCGAAGTGATTAGCAAGCTGAAGTGGCAATGGGCCAATCACATTTGCCGTAGAACCGACAACCGATGACAAGCGAAGCGTTGGACGCCCCCCGGCCAGGTGGACTGAAGACCTGAAGCACCATATAGGGGGTAATTGGATGCGGAAGGCGGAGAACCGTGTGTGGTGGCGAGCCTTGGGAGAGGCTATATCCTGCAGTGGAGAGACACGGGCTGATGATGATGATGATATCTATATGTTGGAGATGAATTTATTAACATATCCAGGCCTGCGTATTAAATAGGGTATGGCCCCCATAACTGTTTGTTTTGAGTCCCAAAGGGCAAGTTCAAATTGTGTGTCGAGCCATTATCGTTATTGTATTTCTCGGCCTTTTGACTAAGGTCAAAGTGTAGTATCTGTACTTTTCAACTTAATACCTCTAAAGTTCCTGCATTCCTGCATCAACCAAACTGATGAATGCAATCAGGAATTAAAACTGATTTTTGTAAATCGACGGTGAGTTTGGGGCTCATTCCACTCGTCATATCATCAGCCCATTAATGTCCCACTGCAAGGGCTTAGGCCTCCCCTCGGGACGAGGGAGCTTGCAGCTTAATCCACCACGCTGGATTTCAACGACTGTCCTTTATTGATGGTAATCGGGACCGACGGCTTGACGTGCTCTCGGAGGCAGTCTGATAGTTATGTAGGTACATAAGTTAAAAAAAAAATAGTACATGCCCTAGGATTCAAACTACGGCCTTTTAAACAATAAGCGGGCTCGTCACCACTCGGCTATCACGATTGTATTCGTTGATCATGAAAGTATATTAGATGGAATATCTGAACTTAAAGTTGCTTCACAGAGTTCTTGAGACACACTATCAGTTCTTGATTAAATAGTAATATTCTAATATTGGTTCGGGTGTGTACCAATGAGTCTTTCGAACTTAAGTACATAACTATCACTGACTCCGTGCCTCGGAGAGCACGTTAAGCAGTCGGTCCCGGCTGCTGTCAATAGATGGCGGTCACTACAATCCACCAACCCGCATTGGAGCAGCATGGTGGATTTAAGCTCTAACCCCTCACCCTGGGGGAGGTCTAAGCCCCTGCAGTGGGGTGAAATGGGACTGATGGTATGGAATATTGATTTAACACAACACAGCACTAGTTTCTAACAGATGCGACGGAAGTGCTGGAGAAAGGTAAATTAAAACGCTTTATAGCGGGATAACAAATTTCGGATCCGACAGTCGTAAAAAAAAAACAACAACATAATATAACAATTCTTTAATTGATCTATCTAGGTTCATATTATATTACAACCATGTACATAACCCATACATGTAAAACTTTTTAATAATAACGCTATGATATTTCTTTTATTATTGCAACACACAGTTAAAGAAAAACAATTAAAAAATTTAAACTTCAAACATATTTTTTTCTGCAACCGTTAGTTTGCGCTATCTGCTCAATTTAAACTATTTCTTTAGTTTGGTAAACTCTTCACGCTCCATAAGTTTAAACTACGTTCATTGGCGTATATTTTTATGCTCACAAAGCTATATCACAACCGAACACGCCGTATACTCTAATGTACATAACCCATAAATGTTAATAATAATGTTTTTATTATGGCAACACACAGTTAAGTCAGAAATTGATGAGCAGGCACGAGGTTCTTGGAGATATACATTATGTACTACAGTCATGACCCAAATGGGCCGAACATTCAAAAAAGAACAAAGAAAGAGATAGCATTATTAAATTTAAGCATGCTAGAAAGAGATCGCATTGTATATGACTTCGCTGTCTTCGGGAATTTTCGGAACCAGGGTGTCATATATCTACCTCTGTTTCCACGTCATCCTATTGCCTAATGTTTAATAAATTATCTACTTCATAATAATTCCCTATTACACAAACTCGTTTATAAATGCCACAGAACAGACTAAACAGTATTATATATTATACATCAATCCTCATGTCAATCACAGACGATGCACAGATATTGTTCTGTGCCACAAAAGCCATTGTCACCGAAAAAAATAAGTGACATGGCATGTTTGTTCAATTTATTATGACATTGCACATAAACATGTGTATTTATGTATTTATTCTTATTATCCTTAAAGGAATGATATATTTTGTTATATAAATAATACCTGGGACATCCTGCAGAGTGCCATCTAGTCCTAAAGTAAGCAAGTATTATGCTTGTATTATAGGGTACTAGACAACTGATATACATACTTAAATATTGTTTATAATCTACACTATAATATTAAAGTTGAAGAGTTTGTTTGAACGCGCAAATCTCAGGAACTACTGATTCAAATTGATTTTTTTTTTGTGTTGAATAGTCCATTTATCGAGGAAGGCTATAGGCTATTATTACATCATGCAACAACCAATAAGAGCGGAGCATCAATGAAAAATGTTGCAAAAACGGTAAAAATTATTCTTTTTGAAAGCTTCCGTTGCGCGTGCTGCGTAAACGGTTGATGTTAAGCAGAAATCATGTATTACGAAATTGTTCCCCTTTAAAAGTTCTAACCAAAAGTCCGGACAGCATATCTGTATCTTTTAAGGTTGACTTACTATGAATTTTTTTATAGCAATCAAATTTCTTGTTAGACGCGCCAGAGAATTTATTTGTTTGGATGATGACTATGATACCATAGTGTAATAATACTATATGGTTGGACTAACGACCCATCCCGACTTTGCACGGGTGCAATGTACTAATGCGTGGAACGGGAAGAGGAACGTTTCCGTATTCCACCCAGACGAAGCCGGGTACGACCGCTATAAATACATATATGACCAGACACGGAATAAATTGACATGCTAATGCACACAAACATTTATCCTGGGCGGGAATCGGACCGCAGTTCGGGCGTTAGGGTCTCCAACCACCTCTAATAATAAATTTCATACAACATATACACTATTCGGCAGCTATATGAGTCTATCAAGGGACTATTCACAAGAATTAGAGGACATGTGCAACTAAAGTGAAAGCGTATCTATACGTTAGTAATTATTAATTAACAATCAAAAGTCAAGTGTGACTGAAACTGAAAAACGCGCTCTCAATCCGGTAAGGTAGATTTAACAATGCTATCTTTCTCTATTAATGCTTTATATTTCGCCGGTTTAGAATTTGGTCCTCCGCGAGCCGTGATGGCGACGCCTCCAGATTATTAATCTGATCTGATCTAATCTGAGTTGAGTACCTATCAACAAGTGTATTTTGTATCACTATTAACATCAGGGCTGTCAAAACATTATCCGAATAGAAATCTATGTAAATACGTAATGAATACCTTTTCTCATAACCAGGGCCGGCGATAGAGAGAGAGTAAGGGTAGTAGTACCACCAGGGCCCGGACTGAGAAATCCGGTTAATTAATTTTTTTTCAAAGTAAGGTGGGGTGGCCCCGCAATGTTTTACACCCGGGGCCCGATCTGGCTCTCGCCGGGCCTGCTCATAACTTCGAAGTTGTCGCTCATTCGGATACCTCCTGATTAATGTATAGGGTGACGAATTACATTACTCTGTGACTTTTATTAGACAGTATATGCCAATGGCATTCGTTACTGTGACACAATGGGAGTCCCAGTGGTTCCGTTTCATTTTTCATGTTATGTACCAATGATGAGTGTTCGTGATTTGTTTTGCCAACAATAATATAACCAATTATTTTATTCTGTGAGTACAACAATGTTGTTTTATCTTCATGTCTTAATTTTGTCTACATTTTTCTACCAAAATAAATTGGTATTAATTCAGTCTTTGCTAGAAGTGTGTGTAAAACGTTGTGCAAAATAATAAAATTCGACCAGTAAAATTAACTTGTTTTCTTTGACTTTCGATTTTCTTTTTTGTAAACAATACCAGTAGGTTTAGAATTTCTACCAAAACTATCTACAGGAATCTACCGGACGGTAGTTTTATTTCAGTCGTTCCTCGCTGGCGGGGGTTTCCCGCTGGCCAATACGTTTTTCATAGTCTTCATCATACTGGGAAGTAATCCGATATGTTTGTCAACGCATTTGATTGCACATTTCTCGAAGTCCATAGTGCATTTGTCTATCTGCAAATTAAAATATTTATTGCCATTAGTAAAAATTTATTACGCCGTATACGTCACCCGCCTTTTATACAAAAGACGTGGTATTGATTCCCGCCTTTTTTTAAACATTTTTCTGACTTAAGCACATTAACTATCACTGACTCCGTGCCTCGGAGAGGACGTTAAGCAGTCGGTCCCGGTTGCTGTCAATAGATGGCGGTCGTTACAATCCGCCAACCCGCATCGGAGCGGCGTCGTAGATTTAAACTCCAAGCTCACTCATCTTGAGGGGAAGCCTACGCCCCAGTTGGGTATAAAAAGGGCCGATGGAATGGAATGGAAAAACATTTATTACGCCGCATACGTCTCCCGCCTTTTATACAAAAGTCGTGGTATTGATTCCCGCCATTTTTAATTTTCGTATGTGCATATAAAAGTGGAAATAATTATAATTATGTATAATACAATGTTGAACAAATACTAATAGAATAATTACACTTCATGTAGGCATTAAAATATTGAATAATTATTTACAACATTACTGTTCCAATCAAACTTTATGGCGGGTCGGAATACAACGCTTTAGGCGTGCTTGCGCAGGTTTTGTCATGTCCCCCTCGTTCCACTGCATGCCGCTACACCTAAAACTGGTTGCTGCGACGCGACTTGTGTCTATGTTCACATCCGCCATAAAGTTTGATTGGAACCATTCCTGACAAAAGAATATGAAAACATAAAAATTAACTATTGATTCCCGCCTTTTATACAAAAATTGTAAGATGGATTCCCGCTTTTTGCCCATAGGTGTACTGAAATTAATATAACATCGACATCGTCGACTGTGACAGTGGAGGTTGACAGCTCAACACCAGCACCAGCCCAGCATAGTAGGATTGAAATCCTGATGATATTTCAACATTAATAATAATACCTGGAACATCCCACACACAACCATCTAGTCCCGAAGTAAGCAAGTATTATGATCGTATTATAGGGTACTAGACAACTGGTATACATACTTAATATTCTTTTTTTATAATATATACATATATAGATATTTTTTACACCTAGACACGAAACAGATATGTTCATGCACATAAATATTTTGTCGGGCGGGAATCGAACCCGCGACTGTTGGCTCCGCAGTTAAGGTCTCTAACCACTCGGCCAATCGGTCAGTCAATGATGATTCGTCACTAATAAACATGATCGTTGTTCGAACACGGTATATTAGCGTTTTCCGCGTCTTTCGATGGTCTATGAAAGCAGTTACAGTTCCAATCAAGCTTTATGGCGGATGTGAACATAGGCACAAGTCGCGTCGCAGTAACCAGTTTTAGGTGTAGAGGGACGCAGTGGAGTGAGGGGCATGTGACTGAAGCTGCGCAAGCACGCTTAAAGCGTTGTTTTCCCATCCGCCATTAAGTTTGATTGGAACTATACGTGAAGAATAAACAAGGTAATAAATTTCTCACAGTTTCTTGTTTAGGATCTGGTCCCAGCCGATCTCGCGCAGCATCGTTGCAATCCATGACACACCGCTGTAACCGATTTTGCAGATGCGTTATTTCACCCTGTAAAGAATTCATATTTTAATTATAATAAATTTTGTATCACGTTATTTTAATTTCCGCTTCAGAAATCGTTTTCTATTCAAGTAAATGGGTAAGTTTTAAAAACTGGAACATGACTACAGAAAACCTTTGAGTAAATACATACTAAAAACAAAAAATAATTGAAATCTCATTAACTATTCTGAAACTGATCAGAATTTAAGTATAATCCTAGGTGCATTGATTTATGAAATAATTTTTTTTTTCTCTTCCTATTTTCTATTTCAAAAAATATTTTTATCAGTACATTTAAAATTAAGATTGCACGCTTGAGTTAACCACCGGGTAATACTAATGAGAAATAAGATCAGGAAATGTCAATCAGGACAAAACGCTGCCCCTGTAATGATACCATGTGATGAAAAATGGCAAATCTTTAAAAACTAAAATGTCAGCGTTAAACCTTACAATCTAATTGAAAAAATTCTCATATGAATCAAGGCAACAATGCTTTGTAAAATTCACAATACACCTACATCATAAAAATAAATTAAATGGTACATAAGAAACCCTTTTTTCTTTTCCTTCTTTCTTGTTTTAGGATCACTCTAGTGTCTGTTTGTCTGACCGTCTGTCAGCGTCTATTTCCTCTGAATCTGAATCCATTGGGAAGGGTCTTGGAGCTTAATCCACCACGCTGCTCCAGTGTGGGTTGGTGGATTGAACGACTACCACCTGTTGATGGCACCCGGAATCAATGGCTTAACGTGCTCTCCGAGGCACGGAGCCAGTGGTAGTTATGTACTTGGAAAAACTCATTGGTATACACCCAGATTCGAACCACGGCCGCAAGGCCTTCTAAACTCTAAACAGGTTCGCTACGCTCGGGCTATCACGACACCGTGGACCACGGACATATTATTATGGCAAAAATGAACAAATATTTTAACAAAATTTTTTAAGTCATAATGTGATGTAGTAAAAAATAAGTATCAAAAAAAGTCCTGACTGCTGACCCCATCATTCCGGTTGTTGACTTTGAAAACAGTGGCCCCATGGCAAAACAAAACTAAGATAATGTAATAGTAGTAGATAATGTATGTGGTGTCTTCGCTTAGTACTCAAAACACAAGCTACTGCTTAGTTTGGGGCCTCGAAGTTGTTGTCATGTATACGTTATTATTATTATTATCTCACCTGCACATAATTGTTGGCCTGGTTCAATGACGAAGTGCAATTTTCAATACACCCATGCACCCTCTCCAATGATTTGTTCATATCATCACAGCACTGAGCTGCACATCGATGCATGTCACCCTGAAATATATGTTCCAACGGAATGATGAGAATGTATAACATTAATTCCTTTGCCTGGCAATAATAAAAAAAACACTAGAAGTTTTATAACTGTCAAGTTAAATTAAGTATAATTTGACATTATATGCCCGAGATACACATCTGATTAGGATTTAGGATTGGGATTAGGATTAGGATAGAATACATCAATTTTAAGTAGATTAAAAAAAATATTTTTAGCATAAAAAAACTAACAAAAAGGTTTTATACAAAAAACATATTAACATTAAATGATCTTGTAAGATAAAACAATCAAACTAATTTGATCTGAGTTTTAAACTTTGTTATCAAACAGTTGAAACATATTTTTTTATGTAACTAGGGTTCCCATATGGTAGGCGTTTGCCAGATTTGGTAGGTATTTTGGCTTCTGGTTAGGCATCCGGCCGACACATTCTAAGTCAGACATTTAAAAAACTGGTGCGTATTGTGTGCAAATTTTTTAATGTGGCATTGCAAGTACGCATCCACATGGAGTCGTCTGCCATGATATTTAATATGAATAAATAAACAACTGATACCTACAAATCT
Organism: Luffia ferchaultella; assembly: GCA_949709985.1. Lineage (NCBI taxonomy): Eukaryota > Metazoa > Arthropoda > Insecta > Lepidoptera > Psychidae > Luffia > Luffia ferchaultella. The sequence continues at coordinate 5,918,393 of OX453269.1, forward strand.
TTCATTTTTCCTTTAATATATAACTTACTTTTTTCTGAGTACACTATTTATGTGATGTGAAGGCATTCTTTCCAAAAATCTGGCATTTGTGGCAATGTCAAATTCAAGCATTCACTTTTTTGATATGGAAACCTTATGCAAGTCTGTTCCATGACATAGTTTGAAAAGGTAAGTTTTAGGTAAGTACCTACTCATGAAACTTTAAATGATTTTTGAAAACTGGCGAACCTTTGGATTTTGCGACTGTACATTTATGGTGCAAATACAGAAGGAGAAACCAAAGTGATATTGTAATGATCACAAAGAATAGTTTGTATGTGTATAAGAATTAAAAATGAGAGCTGTGGCTCAGGCGCGGGTCTTCCTTGAAAGCCAAAAAGCCATGCATACCTTAAATTTTCCTACAATAATGATGAAAAACGCAAGAGTTTGTACTCTTTTGAGTGTTTGAATTTCCCGCGCGCGCATATAATACAATGGCGCGCTATTACTGACTGTTACTGACCTATCTTAATACCCTATCACCGGCCTCCCTTTCTTTCCCGATCACGACATACCGACGCCAACCGACACGTTGCGAACACGCCGTGAGGCAAGCCAAATGAGTTACGTCTTTTATGTCTGTCTTCTTCTTACATGTAGTGATGAATGGCATCTATCCCTCTTACGTTTCGATCGTCATCGGTCAGTACCTACTGCATTTCATACTCGAAATTAAGCCAGGCTTATGAAAGTGAAATTCGTACGTAATTAGACTGCAGGCAGAACTTTGCGAATTCTGCGGCTAAACTAACTTCATTATTGTTTTCAATTATTGTCTGTGTTCATTGTATTGCATTCATTGCGATTTGTTGTGTTTTATGTTTTAAAGTTGTATTAAAGTAACGATGAATTAGGTGAAATTAAAGTGTCAAATAACGAAATGGAAATTTTGGAGGATTTCAATGGACTGAAAGAAATGTATTTCGCAGTCATTGCACAGTGACAAAGTAAGTAGGTAATTAAAATCATACAGAACTTAGGTATCTCTTGCTTTATAAACCAATTAGCTTTTATAAACAATGATTTTTACAAATGAATTCACACATATTTACGTAATATTTCAGGTCTGGGTCAGGTTTATTTTATAATGAAATCATTGACGAGTTTATTTTATATAAATAAGTATTTATGATGTATTTAACTAAGGTGAAATCATTAGGTAAAATAATAGATATTTTAATAATAGAGATTTTTCATTTGTCTAATAGGTTAGGTACCTATTTTATTTTATTTTTTGTTTAGATATTCTCACAATTACCTTGCTTTGCTTTTAAATAAAAAACTAGTTGTATTATCTTCACATAGCACAAAACAAAAATACAAAATTATATAATCATGATTTGATTATATAATTTTGCCAAATAGCGCCATCTGCTACGTTATTACTAAACTAAAACAATATCACACTAGGTTACTAAACTAATAGGTTAGACTAGGTTAGTAAAATTCCAACAGATGGCGTAAAAACGCGCAATGAAAAACGTATCTTTCAGACATATTAAGGTAAATATCTGAGCTTTGAAGATTCCACCAAAATGATTTTAAACTTCACATGTCGTGTTGGCGTAGCCATGTTCTAAACCCACCACACGCCACTGCTGTGGCTCTATTTGTGCTCTTGTTTATAGTTTTGGATGTAGGTAGATACTATTAATTTCATAAATATAGACTGTCAACTTAGGCATTATAAAAAGAAATTTGTACTGTGTACAGCTTGTCAAATTTCCAGCGCTTTTATGTAAAACATAATTTACCAAAATAAATTCACAAATATAGGTACTTCATTTGGGCAATTAATTTTATTACAATGGGTACCTACAGAGGATAGAGATTAAGAAAAAAAAATAGAGGTAAATCCTTCTCACCTTCTTTTTCTTGTAAATAAGGAGATATGAAAATAATAGTTAGGGATGGAAGTGTAGAGAAAAATGAATTCAGCAAAAATGTATTGAACCAATTCAGAGGATCTGGTTAATAGGCTGTTTTGTAAATAAATAAGGGTCGGCTTTCCATTGTTGCCTGATGAAAATTGTGTTCATAAAAATGACCAATTTGAAATTTGGATAAGATAGGTTGATAATCCATCATTCAAAAAAAATAGGTTAGGTTATGGTTTGCTTGTGATAATGCGAGAAGCGAAGCGGAGCAGAGCTACAAGCCACTAATAAGCCTTATAATTTTTCTTCATTTCCTTAAAAAAATATTTACTGCATGAGGTTCCTGCACCCCTCCCCTATAAACCTTATTAAATATTTTGTAACTTTTCAGCAGGCTCCATTGGAAAGCGCTAATATGATCAATTTGAAATCTAGCTAAGATAAGTCGATGATCCATCATTTCAAAAAAATAGGTTAGGTTATGGTTTGCTTGTGATAATGCGAGAAGCGAAGCGGAGCGGAGCGACGAGCCACTAATAAGCCTTATAATTATTTTTTTTCATTTCTTTAAAAAAATATTTACTACACGAGTTTCCTACACCTCTGCCACATAAGACTGATTAAATATTTTGTAACTTTTCAGTATATAGTATTTACGGTAGCGCTTTCCAATGTAGGCTACATAGATAATAGTTAATAATAATTGTCTTGTAATTTATTCAAATACATACCTACTGCATTATTCAAGTAATATATGATTCTAACCTAAAACTAACCTGCATTTTTCTTAAATAACTTTTGTCCAGCTCATTTACTAAATTGCTCATCTCTTGTTCGAGTCGATATTTTTGCGCTTCGACCATTTTAATAATTAGTAGTTTTTATTTATTTCTTGACAAACCTTTCAATATAGAGAACCTAAGAAATGAAAGAAATGTCAAAATCACTCAATCAAAATCAATCAACGCCACAGCCCACAGATCAACACCAACAACATCCATACAACAACCATCAAAACCCTAGACCAGACCGTCTACGTCCAGAACATAAAGAACATTAACCGTTCCATTCCCACCCAAATTCTTCGAACTTGGGTGGGAATGGAAATGGGTGGGCTTCGAACCTTCGAACGTAGTTCGAACCAGTTCGAACATGGTTCTAACCATTAAGATAATCTATATCATTCCAAGTTCCAACTAATTAAATAGGTTAAAAAAATAAACGTACATGTTAAAACTTCTGCTTCAAATCATACCGAAGAAAAAAATAATAGAACCGCTACTGCCATCTAGTCATAGCATGCGTGATCTAACACTCTTTTACCTATCTGTAGTATCTATTCTATCTTTTCCACATCTTTTCTGTCTATTCTATCTATCTATCTAACTATCGATCTAATAAATCAATTCTTTTATCTACTCTTTCAAAAGATGGCAGAATTTTCTAATTTGTTTGTCCTGTTGTGGAATAGACATGGGTTTAGGCATGGTTTAGCCTATACCAAGGGAGATTTCTTTTTTTCTCACAGATTGTGTTTCTGTCAGTTCGAGCAAACGGCTAAACCGATTTGAATGAAAATTCGCAGATATGTAAAGGAAATTGTTAGGAGTGACTTGTGCTACTTTTTGTCTGTCTATTTGGGCTAATCTCCAAAACTGTTCAACCGATTTTAATAAAACTTCGCTTACTATATGAAAAGAAGGTTGTCAGGCAGGAGTGGCGTATGCAACTTTTTGTCTGTCTGTCTGTTCAGTAAATATTGTAATTTTGAAAAAAAAATAATATGTTATAAAGCTCAGTAATGTGAGTTGGGTGAAGACCGTATTTGGGGGAGGTCGTTTACATGTAATTGCGCGAGACCTGGGCGACCTGTGTTGCCAATTTTACAATAATATTGTAAAAGTCCCGCACAATTAAACGTAACCGATCTTCCCCCAGATCTGGTCTTCACCCAACTCATCTTATTTGAAAATCTCCTTTTTGTAAAATACTCATGTCTACACATCAATAGGGTATTCGACTGCTATTAAATATCATGTTCAATGTAATCAAGAAAATATAAAAATATAATTAATTCGATAATAAAATTTATAAACGGAATTATATTCGATTGAAAAATATGGAAATTATAAGCTATTACAATTTTATCTTATTCAAAGAAAGAGACTTTCTTGTAAAACGATATTTAACATTATTTTAAATGGCCTAACGAACACATATGTACCTACCATGATACCTACGCAGTGCGTAGGGAATGCAATCTTGCGAGATAATTTCGAGATCTCGCAGTCTCGCATGTTTTTTAATAATAAAACAGTTCTTTTATAATAAAACAACAAGAAGTCAAAAGCTAAAATGAAACTCATTAACTAAGTTGAGTTTACTATTAAACTGAGATATTATTATCAATTAAAGAAAACTATACCTACTCAGAGATCTATATGAGAAATAAGAAATTAATTAACAATATATACTAATAAAATGAAAGGCTTGGCTTGTTTAATTCACATCACACGCCATTTTTACGAATTGTTTTGAAAGTAGGTCCTTAAGAAACACAAAATGTCCAAAGAATCGTTTGCTAAACGGCTTCTTATTTTGCTGGCCAGATAACTAGCCGCTGAAAAGGCCCTTTCGGATTCGACGCTAGTTGGATTCACAGATTTCAGGCAGTCAACCGCGAACTGTAAAAGTTCGCTTTTGACCCCCCGGACTCGTATGAATTCATTTCCTTTTTGATTAATGACTCCAGCGAATTTCTAGTTAGTTTTCTGTATCTAGGTTCTTTGAACGCAGCAGTCAATGTTTGATGAAGTTCTTCTTGCAATGAAATACTCTTGCATGTCGCAGAAAGAGATGAAAGCGGTTCATTATCGTTACAGTCATTATTAAATTCAACAATATCATTAGCGGTGGCAGCTGACGTTGTTGCGATCGATCGAGATGGATCTGAATTTGTCTATGTTGGTAAATTAGTCAGACTGTGTTGCGAATGCAAGTGCTCTTTATGTGATTTAATTTTCAGTTCGAACCACATTTTTTTTTAATTTAATGGTTTCGTATTTCGCAAACTCTTTTTATTTGCCTGGTTTTTAGCTGGATCTTTAATAAATAACAAGCATCTCTCAACAATACGCTTTCTCCAGGAGCTAGCTAGTTTTTTTGCCAATAGAGTTTTTAGCTCTTCCAGTTTACGAATTATAAACCTGAGTGTTGTTTCTGCGATAGCCAAATTCAGTATCTCGACGACATTTGTGTCGTCGAGGGACAAATGGATCGTCGTCAATTTGTGGAGGGATTGGCCTCCACAGCCAGTTTTACAGGTTGAAATGCCTTGTCTAGTTCACTAAAACCGCAAAACCGAACTCAAAGAGTAGTTTGGATCTGCTTCCAGGCCCAAGTCGATCAGACACGATTTCTACATTTAATAGAATCAAGCTGTGTGTCAAGCTTGATTCTATTAAATGTAGAAATCGTGTCTGCTACGCTCGACCATCGAATTTTGCGATCTCGTTAAACTCGCGAAATCTCGCCCATTTTTTGGCCCAGATCAATATCGCTGAAAAAGGCCGATATCTCGCGAGAACGATAGCATCCCTAGCAGTGCGCTATTGCCCTCTCTATCTAACAGGACATTTTAAACATTCATGACTTTGTAACTAATGATTTTTTTTTTTTAAATTCTTTCACTTTTATGATAGGTATATGTAGAAAACTCTTTCATATATTTTTTTTTATTAAATAGACTATTAATAATAATAATAATAATAATAACACACACAATCACAACAACGTCTAAGTAACGTTAAGCTATTCTCGTGAGTAGGTACCATGTCATTCATTTTCTATTCATTATCAATAATTTCATTCATGATTTTTTTTATTTTATAGACGTTTCTTATACAGGCTCAGGTTTTAATGACCAGCCAAATTTTAATATAATGATCTTTGGTAGAAAACCGATAGCCGTCTTGTTTCCTTTTAGAATCGTTCTATAGAAAAATATTGAGATATGACTACACAAACCTTTCCCGAAAAAAACAATAACTCTAGTCACCATTCATGCCCGCCGCCCCATTCCTTCTGTTTCACGGTCTCGGGCGCGTTAAGAAGCGTTATAGCGTTAAGAAGGCAACCAAACGTAAAATAACACAGTTGATAAAATAATTTATTATAAAAATGTAACCTATATTTTTTATTTGCGCAATGAGGTCTATTGGTGATACCTAACACCTAGAAAAATTTTGGCCGGTTACAAAAATCTCACCTTGTATAGTTTAGCAAAGTACTCGTGAAAATCGCTGACGTTAACTAAGCATTATAATAAAAAACACCTGCGATTGACTGTGAAAACACCTGTATTAATTTTGTATCCGATTTTGGTCTCCTTTGTGCTGCTATTTGCCTTGTTTTTCACCCGACTGCGGAGGGTTAACGTTTTTCGAGAGGATATGTACGTATGTATCCTAGATATTTCTTTGTCTTCGTACATTTCTATTGTGCGCGTTGTTGCATTGCGCCGAGCATGCTGGATGATGAGTACGTTCTTTAGATTTCGACCAAAGTCGGTGATATGAAAATTGCAATTTCACATATGAAATAAGCATAATTTTTCCCATGTATAGTCTATCAAAAACCCATTTAAATCTTTCCATAATATAAGGAAACTAAAATATAACTTACACGACATGTACCTATTCATTTTCGTATAAAGGAATCCTATATCTAAAGCTGTGATAAAAACTACAAGGATTTATTTAAAATTTTAATTTTATTACAAACTTAATAAAATATTACAGTATCACAGGTTGTACCAAAGATGTTAAAGATGGACTGACCAAAGGAGCTGCTAATGTTGCACTTGAACAAGGTGTTGATATTGCTGCTCCTATACCAGAATAAACACCAGAACCATATGCTATCATAGGTTCTACTAAGGAAACTGGCATAGGTTCTATTAGGCTCGTTTTTTCTCCATAAACATTACTAAGCAAAGGCAAAGCTGCAGGCAAATATCCTAAACCACATGGCAACTGTGGTGCGAATGGTGGTAAAATTGGTTGTTTGTTACATGGTGTTATTTCGCAACCACATGGTTTTTGAAGAAGTTCTAATTTACCACAACCACAATTTGACTTGCGACAACCGCAATTTGTTATAGGTTGCAAAGCAGAGTTACCACAACCGCAGTTTGGTAGCTTAGGTGGTACAACACCAGCGTTGGTTTGAACAATTGGCAGCAATGTTTCTAATATAGATTTAGTACATCCACAATTTGGTAATGATGAACCAATAAAGTCAAATGGTAATATGGTTTCCAAAACAGGTTTTCCACATCCACAGCTTGGGGATATACTTTGTTTACAACACCCACAATTTGATACAGGCGGAGAGATGTAGTTAAATGGTAATATAGTTTCCAAAACAGGTTTTCCACATCCACAGCTTGGGGATATACTTTGTTTACAACACCCACAATTTGATACAGGCGAAGCGATGTAGTTAAATGGTAATATAGTTTCCAAAACAGGTTTTCCACATCCACAGCTTGGAGTTAAAGTTTGTTTACCACACCTACAATTTGGAGTGACAGTTGACAGTAATGGTTTGCCTGTACTACATCCACAACTTGGAAACGCTGAAGATAAAACAGGACCAATTGAAGCGGTTTGCAAAGGATTTCGACATTCGAATGTTGGTAATACAGGTGGTCTAAGTGGAGAACCGTTTGGCAGTACAGTTTTAGTTGGCATCGTCGGCTCAAATATAGGAAGATATCTTCCACATGATGCGCATGCTGTTGTAGATATCTGAAAAAAAAAAGATAATAATAACAATACTTGGGACATTCCACACAATACCATCTAGTCTCAAAGTAAGTAAGTATTATGCTTGTATTTATGGGGTACTTAGACAACGGGTATACCACACATACTTACATCAAACAAAACCTAATCAATCTGCATAGAGCAACTGCGTGTTTACAAATGCTTCAAGAATGATGTAAAACGACAACTTATATCTAAAGTATATTACAATTTATAAGAATATATGAATGAAAAAAATACTTGAGATTGAATTGCTGTAATCTATTTAGTTTTTAAGGCAATAGTTTGTAGTGCCTTCATAAAAAAAAAATAAACCACTTTAAGTTTCTTGCAGTGTTCATCATAAAGTGGTCTCGTTCATACTTGCGTAAAATTAACTAAGTATAGTTCCAATCAACCTCTATAGCGGATGTGAACATAGGCACATGTCGCGTCGCAGTAACCAGTTTTAGGTGCAGCGGGACGCAGTGGAGCGAGGGGCATATGACGGAACCTGCACAAGCATGCATAAAGCGTTGTGTTCCGATCCGCCATAAAGTTTGATTGGAACTATATAAGACGTTCAAAAGTGACAGCAGAGTCCTACTCATGTGCTACTTGAAAATAAAAGGTTGGATTGCAAAAGTATTGAAATTTATTAAACAAAAATTAAAAAAGACTTCGTTATTTATATAGAAAAGTAAAACCTAATATTAAAGTTAAGTAAATTATAGATTAGAAGTAATTTTAATATAAATAAATCATTTATTTCACATATTCTACATTTTGATTTAGTAACAAAAGATATCTAACATAGCACAAAAACAGTTTTTTTCTTCTCCTAAAAAAATTGGGGGTTTGTTGTTTACAACGTATTTCCGTTAGTCGAACATATATAATTTATATTAATTAAATTCGTAAATAACATTGTCACATACATATTTCTGAGAAGCCAAGGCATACAGGCAATACAAATAAAATAGATACCGACTCTTCACTTTTCACTTCATCAGAACATTTTTACCCCACTGCAGGGGCTTCGGCCTCCCCCCAGGGTTAGGAGACGGGCTAGGAGTTTAAATCCACCACGCTGCTCCACTGCGGGTTGGGGATTGTAACGACCGCCATCCCGCCAGTGATAGTTATGTACTTAAGTCAGAAAAACTCATTAGTACACGCCTGGATTCGAACCATGGCCCTGCTTTATAAATTTGAGACAGGTTCGTTGCGGTTTGAGCTATCACCGACTCTAATACACCGTGATTTTACAATTTCATTTTTCCTCTGCAATGGCACTTTCCCATTACTCGTTTTCTACTTAAAGAAAATTTCAACGCATTTTCTTCTTAGCATCAACACAGTTCACAGAAGTTTGTTTAGCTCGTATATGGAACTGGTCCCCCTAAAATTTTATTAAGCATAACGCCGCGCCGCACAATAGTTGGCATGTAAAAGCATTCGTAAACACGATAAACAGGTATATACAAATGGATTAAGTTTTTTTAAAAACACATTTTTTTAAAATCCGTATTTGCTTCATGTACACAAAAAATTGTCATTTTCTGGCCGTTTATTAGAAATCAAATTAAAATATAGAATCCAAACAATAAAAAAAGTCTATTATAATACATTTTATGTGATAGAAGTGTATTTATAAATTTATTTTTTACTAGCGACCCGTCCCGGCTTCGCACGGGTAGCAGAGCATATAAGCCGTAGTGTTTTTTCTGCGTAGTGTCCTATCAGCTTGTTGCGTCGAAATTGTGTATTGGATTTAATTAGATTTAAATGTAACGTAAATTCGTCCCACTTGGAGTATTTTTAATGTATTTTATTGTCAATTCTATAAATATTTGAAAAACTAAAGAATACATAAAAACAAACTACAATATTTCTTTGTATAGAACATTGATAACTTCAGCCTAAACACACAAGTCGCGTCATCCAGTATGGCTGGCCGGCGCGGTGCCTAGCTGCTTGTCGCGCAATATCTATATTTCGCGATAGCTCCTAAGATATTAATTTAAATTGTACGGTGTAAAGGGCAATTATATTGTGCATGAAATTCTGAAGGTAAATAATGTATTTAATTTGATAAGGATTATTATTGTATCCGTATAAATTGCTTTCCTGTTACCTCATCATGTGACACCATTTTTTTAAACATAAAAATAGGTATAGTAAGCTATCCATAAAGTATAGAAATATGCCATCGTGGACTTCTCTTTAGTCCTATAAAAGAGACACAATTCCTCAATATATTATTTTGTTATATCTCAAAGGGGGTAGGCAACGTTCCCCGATCAAAGCTCCCAACCGGTTTGATTTTTTCCTGATTTCTTCAACAATAATCGTCATATTTCAACTAATTTGCACAAAACATTAATAAATTATACACCTAAACCTTCATCTTGAATCACTCCGTCCATCGGTGTCAACCATGTGCCAATCCGTTTGGAATTTTTGAGTTTATCGCGTTCAGACAGACAGACGCGGCGGGGGACTTTCTTTTATAATATGTAGTGATATGTAGTTATATTACAGAATTACTTTCTGTATTAAAAATAATGTAGAAATCAGGTAAAGCGTGCATTAAACCAAAGCAATAAACCAAACCAAAGAAAAAAATGCGCCAGTGGAAATTATGGTTCCTGTAACGTAAAAATGATGACGAGTAGTTTTATTTCCTCGATTTCCTCGTATTTATGATGATTTCGATTATTAATTTTTCTACTGATGGTGAACCATCATATTTTTTGGAGAACGTTTTTTTCAGTGATAGACATATTATTGAAAATAACAAAATTAAAACTGACCTTAAAAATTATAGTGAAAACCGTTAAGCACGTGTTAGATTTCATTTTGTTTACGACGCACTATCTAAAATCACCATAATGCACTGTTTATATAAAAATCTCGAACTTACTACATAACGATTTATCGTGTTATCATTTTGAAAGTAGTGATTAAGTTACAACAGTATCCATAGCATTTATTTTCTATGCTATCTTTAGTAATGTTCCGAAGTGTAAGAAACGATACAAACGATAGATTTCGTCATTGCCAATAAAGAAATTCAACTATCTTTTTGTTTGGTAATAATGTTAAAATTTTATTTGTGTCGATTGATAAAATCAGAAACACTGAAATCCGTCGGCGAACCAAAATTGTCACGAACGCAAGTTCAGCAAGCTGAAGTGGCAATGGGCCGGTCACATTTGTCATAAAACTGATAACCGATGGGGTAGACGAGTTCTCGAGTGGAGGCCACGTACCGGGAAGCGAAGTATTAGACATCCCTCGGCCAGGTGGACATATGACCTGAAGCACTATACCGGGGGTAGTTGGATGCGCAAGGCGGAGGACCGTGTGTGGTGACGAGTCTTGGGAGAGGCCTATATCCTGCAGTGGAGAGACATGGGCTGAAGATAATGATGAATGTTAAAATTTTAATACCTTCACAAAAAGTTCGAATCGTTTTAGACCACAGTGCGCCTATGCGACAATTTTTTAATTATAATTTTTCAAAATGAGTAAAGTCAATGCGGGTAACTTAAGCTTTCAATATAACATTGACCCACTCTTCACTACTGCATTATTTTATTTTACTTTACGATTCATTTAAAAATAAACAAAATGTTTCTTAAGTTATTTTGTACCTTAGTATATTCTTAACGCATCCATAACTCAGTGACATTGATACTGGCAATAGATTTAAAATCACAGACTATTTTGTCCACAGCGTGATTGTGCCGTCGAAAAGATTAAGCAACAAAGTTATTTTTTACGCAGTGTCTGGATAATTTTAACAGGTATATGACGCTTAAATTGTATTTATTGTTTATTAGTGTTGACACATATGCAAGTATAATTTAAAATATCTACAAAGTTACAGAGAAATTGTATGATTTGTTCAAAACCGTTTTGCCGCCGGTGAAATACGGCTAACATTGGCCCGGGCGAAAATTACGAGTATCGTTTATGAATTGCTGCCAATTTTGTATGATTTGTTCAAAACCGTTTTGCCGCCGGTGAAATACGGCTAACATTGGCCCGGGCGAAAATTACGAGTATCGTTTATGAATTGCTGCCAATTGCTGAAGACAAACTAGGAGAGGAAAGATTGCCGGTTGCTTACCAAAGCACTTGCGAGGGAAGCTTGTTTCCTGGGCAAGTCAGATGTATTCAAGCTCCAAACTACGAAATATTACATAAGCAAAAGGCTGAATAAGCATGGGTATGGCCAAAACAGGTTGATGTGTGGAAATGTACAAAGAAGAACATCATGAAAGTGCGTGAAAAGAACGCTATAGATATGAACCAAAGCTACTCTGATAAAAGACGACTTTCTGTCTATGAAGTGGGGCGATTAAAGAGCTTATATATTGCTATCATATGATCTGGATCTTGGAACAGAGTATTAAATTTGCATGTTATAATACTTTGTAAGACTCATTTTTAATTGTATTTTGTGTCAAGGATTGTAATATTACAAGTGTAATTTAAAAAATCTTGATTGAAAACAAATGTAGTACCTGTGTCATGGCAACATTTTTATTCTGCCTATAATTTCCACAAAAAAAAATATTTTGACGGTTATAGGTTGTCTATGGGCACTGAGTACGTTTATAAGCATAAACAAGAGGCCAAAGTTATAATGAGAAGCTCAGAATTCAAAATAATACGTAACAATTGAACATGGATAAAGGTGGGCCAATTATACCTCAAGTCTCCATATAACTTTGGCCCACAAGTTTTAATCGTTTTTTTTAATTTTTTATAAAGGTGATGCTATTTACGAATGATGCAATACAATCAAGGCGTTTAGATGCCACCAAAATCATAGGCAACGTTTATTACAAGTTTCGACTCTCTCTTTTCCTTAACGATATTCAACAAAAGTGGGGCAAAGTTACCCACATTGACTGTATTATATTTCCACTGCAGTAGATAAACCATTCAATGTACGCAACTAAAACCGAATTTGTTGCTATACTTTACCATAGATGGCGCTATATAACTAGTTATTATCTTTCACAACTGATAACGCTATTACTAAAGCTGTCTCGAATAAACCTTAATTACTTATTGAATTTTTCATAAAAATTATGTGCTTTCAAACAAGTTACATGTGTTATTTCGGAAAAATACATATTGTTGGAAATAATAACATTTGAATGCAACCGTGTAACATATAAAGATGGCGCCACATGTATAAGTTTTAAAATATAATATCGCGAAAACAGCGCTTTCTTGAAAAAGTCATATTCATCTAACGATTTTTTTTCAAAATAACGCATGTGTGAATGGAACGTGGAATGACTTTGGGTCATTTTGAAAAAAAACTTCGTATTAACTGCATAGCGTTGCTTTTTTTTTGCTCAAAGTAAAATCTGAAAAAATACTAACAATTACATATTTCATTTCCACTCATATTATTCAACCATAATTATGTGGAGTTTTCCTCAAAATCAAAATGTCACAAAAACTAACTCACTCCACGTGTGACAATTTGAAAAATCTCCTACCAAGTACAGTTCCAATCAACCTTTATGGCGGATGTGAACATAGGCACAAGTCGCGTCGCAGTAACCAATTTTAGGTGTAGCGGGACGCAGTGGAGCGAAGGGCATATGACTGAACCTGCGCAAGCATGCTTAAAGCGTTGTATTCGGATCCGCCATAAAGTTTGATTGGAACTTATAGTTGTCAATAAATAGCATAGAATCCATTTTAATTCAACACTTCGTATGTAATTGTTAATATTTCGTCATATCCGGTCTTGTCGATCACCATTTTTAAAAAGGAATAACAAAAAATACCTACACGTGCTTGGTTTGATGGTTTCTGTTATATACATAATGAAGAATGAATTTATTTATTTATATATATATATATATACATATTAAGAATCTAAATTGAGAATTTAAACTATACGCGTGTGTGTGTTTGTGTGTATAAAAGAGGGCTACTTTTAATATCGCTCATTTTAATATCAAAAATTTAGGTTATCTTTATAGCAGTATTATATTTTCAATTCAAAATTAATACTGCATTTGTGATAATAATAAAATGTATGTATATAAATTACTCACTCATTTTCTTTCACTACTTTTTCGTGACTTTCGTCATTAATAATAGGTGCAACAGATTATAATAGATGGCGCTGTTTTAAAAAACGTTCATCGCGCTATCAAAATTTTTCTCCGTGCGGCGTGGAAAGCGTGAGGTTTTTTTCGTTACGGAATTTCTCGATTCGCACCCCGCGCTCAAAGGCCCGCGATAGAAGCTATGCAATAGCTTAAAAAACATTTTTTTTAATTAAAAGAGCGAAATTACCTTTTCATGTTGAACAATAGAAATTATAAGCATGTTAGTAAAAATAATTCTACTGCATTGCTATAAAGGTTCAAAATATTCGAGATTCGCAAGGGTTTACAAAACTCAATCCCCAATTCGAAATGGGGTTGCAATGTTATACAAAAAGCTAACTGAGATATGCGAGGCCTGTAAACCTGAAGCTTCCAGATCTGCGAGGTTTATCAAAAAAGAAAGAAAGAAACCCAGCGCCGGATTTAAACTTCGGTGGCCCATAGGCAGAGCATATGGTGGAGGCCCACAAATCGTTTATGGTTAAAGTTTCTATTAAGGTCAAGGTAAAGAAGAGAGCAACTAAATAAGTTGGCTAACATGTAATTCATTCAAAATTAAACTAGAGGGTACCTACAAGCTAACTTATTTTTCGTCTGATTTTCACATCAATAAACGTAGCGACAATATCGTCGAAGTCTGTTTCCCTCACAACATCATTTTCTAAACTAAACGCTTCTGACTGACTCGCCTTCTCAATAGGAAAAGTCCTGCTTTTTTAATGGTAAAAATTATGCGCGCGCCGTGTGACACGCCATCATCCGCTGTTGCTATTGGTTAGCGCGGCGCGGTAGAATGCGCGAAAGGCGCCATTTCTCTTCATATTTCGTGCTACTTGATATCGCAGATTTTTATATTTTAACTTTTCCCGCTCAAAGAAAAAAATAAGTTTATCGTCTATTTGTAACAAAAGTCAGTATTTTTTGTTTCTAATCTGTTTCTACCGAGCCTTTATCAATTTTTTTTTGTGGTGTGGTGGCGGCCCATAGGCAACGGCCTATGTTGCCTATGGTTAAATCAGGCACGGAAGAAACCAATATATTCAATCACGGCCATATGCATAATAATACATAAGAGACAAGACAGGAAAAAGGAAATCTCCACAACTATGACAGAAGCTGACTCAGCACCCGCTGTACCCACGTTTAACGCCCACTGTACAGATTGTTACTTTAGTGACCACTACGCACCCTATCAACCGCCCCGAACCAGAAAGGTGATTTTTGGCGGGACGTAGGAACGACAGAACTAATATTATCTATGGAATGTTGTACATACAGTTCTCTTCTTACATAATCATCAATGGCTTCATAAAAAAAATGTGCAATACCCGATGTAAGATCATTGCGTGACTTTTGATATACTTAATATAGATTACGGCGTCACTGATTAAAAATTAAGTAACATTCTGATATATAAACTCGGTATTTGAAAATTTTAATATCATAAATTTGTCAGAGAATTTGTTACTTGAATAAATAAAACTAAAAAAAACATTTTGAAAAATGTCTCAAGTGCTCTTTTCGGTACTTTGCGTACAAGCATTGATCTTTGAGGTGAGTCGGTAAAATCTACTACAAAATTAAGTAATTTACAGTAAATAATAATAAATAATATAAGAATAATATGGACGATATTTTTATGTTGTAAATATTGTAAATATTGTTAATTAGTCTAAGCAATAGTGATATGTGTAGAGAATTTCAAACAAATTACCTAAATTTGAATAATAATAACATCTGGGACATCCCACACAGCGCCATCTAGTCCCAAAGTAAACAAGCATTATGCTTGTATTATGGGGTACTAGACAACTGATAAACATAATTAAATATCCTTCTTTTCAATATATACATATATGACTTCTTTTTGACAAGTAGACATTTTTATACACACAAATATTTCCCCGGGCGGGAATCGAACCCGCGACCCTCGGCTCCGCAGTTAGAGTCTCTAACCACTCGGCCAACCGGTCAGTCAATTGAACACGCCTGACTAATTTTTTTTTAGAATTCTGTCTGTGTCTGTCTGTCTGTCGCAGAATAAACTATCCGTAGTTGAATTTGTGTAAACAAATTATTAAGTTCCGTAGAATTCTAGAATGTCCGAATACTACAAACGATTTGACTATATAATATTAGGATAAAGAATTGGAGTCAAAAAACGTAGATAAATGTATCACCTAACTTAATTCTGTTCAGAATTAAGATACACCTATATATAAACTATGTATTATTATTATGTCAATAAAATAAATTAAAAAAAAAACTCTTCGGTTATAATTTACGCACACAGAGTCGATTTGTACATGTTTAGTAAGGCGTAGCGAGAGTAGGTGGTCTGTTGAGTCACACACACATTTAATAAAAGTTGGCCTGCCATTTTTGTTGACGTTTTATTGCGAGGGCCCATCCAGACATTACATAATCAAAGTACAAACACTAAATGTCGTTAGTGCAAACAAATTTATTTCTGAAGCTTACACACATTTTGAATACACATTTTTAACATGGGCGATCCCAATGCAATTGATTGTTGACTAACGTTTGTTCTGGTCTTTCATCATCATCATCATCATCAGCCCATTTTTACCCCACTGCAGGGGCTTAGGCCTCCCCCAGGGCGAGGAGGGGGTCCACCACGCTGCTCCACTGCGGATTGGGAACTGTAACGACCGCCATCTATTGACAGCGTCCGGGACCGACTGCTTAACGTGCCCTACGAAGCACGGTGTCAGTGATATTGTGTACTTAAGTCAGAAAAACTCATTGGTACACGCCCGGATTCGAACCATGGCCCTATAAATTTGAGACAGGTTCGTTGCGCTTTGGGCTATCACGACACGGTTCTGGTCTTTACTTGCATGAAATCCTTACCACGTATGCTCTTCTAGAGTTTCATATACAAACTTTAACTCTAATT
Organism: Luffia ferchaultella; assembly: GCA_949709985.1. NCBI lineage: Eukaryota > Metazoa > Arthropoda > Insecta > Lepidoptera > Psychidae > Luffia > Luffia ferchaultella. The sequence continues at coordinate 5,935,191 of OX453269.1, forward strand.
TTCACTCCTTACCATTTCAACCATATCAGCCTATTATACCCCACTGCAGGGACTTAGACCTCCCCTTAGGATAGGGTGCTTGGAGCTCAATCCACCTCGCTGATACAGTGTGGGTGGTGGATTTTAACGAATTCCATCTGATGACCCAACCGGGACCGACGGCTTAACGTGCTCTCCGAGGCACAGAGTCAGTGATAGTTACGTACTAAGTCAGAAAAAATTCCTTGGTACACGCCCGTTTCTGGGATTCGAACCACGACCTTCTAAACAAAAAGCGAGCTCATCATCACTCGGCTATCACGACATTTCACCCTTTAAACCATTCACTTTAACTTTCCACCACGAAATGAAGTTTCTCTTCCACTTTCATCAGCCCTTTTATAACCCACTGCAGGGGCTTAGGCCTACCCTTAAGATGAGGGAGGCTTGGAGCTTAAATCCACCACGCTGCTCCAATGCGGATTGTAGCGACCGCCATCTATTGACAGCAGCCGGGACCGACTGCTTAACGTGCTCTCCAGGGCACGTAGTCAGTGATAGTTAATGTGCTTAAGTAAAAAAAAAGCTCATTGGTGCAAGCCCGGATTAGAACCTAAAGAAGTCATTTTTCCAAATTTCATGTCTCTAGCTTCAGTATGATATTATAACAATGCATGTCTTTTTATGTTTAAATTGATGAAATATAAATACTTTTCAGATGACCGTGGCAGCCTTCGCGCAACCGATATTAGCATCAGCTTTTCCGTCTCTATCTTTACCAGGCATCACCGAAACATGCGTAGACACAGTGTCACCAGTCATACCGACCATACAAAAATACTTACAGTCACCTAACGTCCTCATCACCGATTCATCACCAACCGTATGCAACAACCTGGCTAACACCCTTCAGTTGTTGATCGTCAGTAAATTGCTCCAAGGTAACCTCGGCAATCCTTGTGGTGTTCCTGTGATCAACGAAATACCTTTCTCAACTCCATTCGTCTCCAACGGTTTGGGTCCGGTTCTGTCATCACCGTTCATCGGCAACGGCCCCATAGTAACTCCGAACACAGTGGTGACATCGCCACTAGTATCTGGAGTTTTAGGATCGGGTTTGTTGCCGAACTCCGGTTTGGTTTCCACCACCAACTGCGGCTGCAACACTGTGCTGCCTCAACTGGGAAATCAAATTTTGTTTTAATTGCAAGTTGAATTTTAATCGTAATAAATTATAATTGATTGAATTTTTTTTTATTATTTATGTACTAGAATTATTACCTATGTCTTAAAAGATGTCTACACTCTAAAGAAAGTCAATGTCACGACAAACGGTGTCAGAATTTCTCCTATCGTCATCATCATCAGCCCGTGTCTCTCCACTGCAGGATATAGGCCTCTCCCAAGGCTCGCCACCACACACGGTCCTCCGCCTTCCGCATCCAATAACCCCCAGTATGGTGCTTTAGATCACTGGCCGAGGGGTGTCTAACGCTTCGCTTCCCCTTTTTCCTATCGATTATGTTTAAATAAATAGTTAACAAAGTAACCTAAAATCATAAATAAATAAATAAGGCGCCACCCAAAAAGGCCGCCGGCTGTACACACTCGCCGAGCGGAGGTGGAGAGCGGAGCCAGCGCTATGCGGGTAAAAGAAAAGGCACCCGTATAACGCTGCCTCTGACGCTCGTCTCCGATCGGCTAGTATGTACAGCCGGCGGCCTTTTACATCGGTGGCGCGTATTGTACACGTTATATATAATGACTTTCTGCGGCCAATATGGATCAATACCCAATCAATGGATAGCATTATAGTGTTCAAGAAAATAAATCAAATGCTAAAGGAATGATGCATTTGCACTATATTTGCACACACAATTGACTGACCGGTTGGAAGAATGGTCGGAAGCGTTGAGAGTAAAACCAAAGGCACCGGGTTCGATTCCCGCTCCAAACAAGAATATGTATGTGTATTATTAATACGTCTATTTATTTCGTGTCTGGGTGTAAAATATATATATTTGTATCTATTATAAAAAAAATATTTAAATACAACGAAAAACCCGACTGCAAAACCGCTTGCCTGAAATTAAAAAAGTTTTATTTGTGAAAAGAAGAACAAGCTATATTCTATAGAATTTAGTTTGAACAACCTAAAATCCATCAGGCAATGTTTTTTTATCCCATACGTACTTAAGCAGATATTAAAATATTCTATCATATAAATGTGACTTGAATGGTATAAAGTTTGCAAACGGGGACAAACAAACCAATACCCAAAATATGTTTGGAGGTCGTCTATATATAGTTTATGAGCTGGAGAATGACATAAGCTACTATCCATCCCGGAAAAGACACAATTTCTATGGGATAATTTGTTCTTCATGCTAAAACGGCTGAACGGATAGGCGTCGAATACCTAATACACGGGATAAATTCATCCCGGAAAATACATCGTTTCTTTGGGATAGCTATTTTTCATGTTAAAATGATTATGAAATTTGATACAGTAAGTATAAATATTTTTTAGGTTGTTCAGGTGGTAGGCTTCCCATACAAAAAAGAAGGTCAAACCCTTGTCTGTCCCTCGCTCAATTCTTAACTAATATCTACAGAAAAATATATGTAATAGAGGAAACCCTGGTATAGGGCAGTGTGTTTTTGTTTTTTCGATATCTCGGTCAGTTGTTTTGTAAAAAAATTTACAAAAACATTCCTTCAAATTATTTGTTCTGAAAATAATGGTTGGTAAATTCTATTATAATACGATTTTCAAAAATAAAAAAAAAACGCACCGCCTTTCTTAACAACGCTGCAAATTTTGGTTTTAGGACATACACATTTAAGGAGTAAAATTGACGGGTATTTTATTGGTATTTTTGGGAATGAGTCGGGGTAGAGGGACTGAAACGGAGATAGCGACGCCAATTCGAAGCCTGTTTCAGAATGTTCTGTACTTGCAGTGTCCTGAAGAATCGCGTTCTTTTAGCTGCACCCGTAACCAGAGCCGGCGATAGGGCGGGTGTAAGGGTAGTAGTACCATCAGGGCCCGGACTAAGAAACGGGGGCCCGGTTAAATGATTTTTTTTTTTCAAAGTAAGGTGGGGTGGGCCCTGCAATGTTTTACACCCGGGGCCAGATCTGGCTCTCGCCGGGCCTGCCCGTAACTAAGAATGTGCGGTGCTCTTTGAACTATTAGTTTACAAACTTTATCTTAATACAGAGCAATCTATATCTGTGGCATATTAACATTGTGATAACAGAATATAATTATGTACTTCATCGGAAAGCATCCGTAGAAAGAATTATTGATAATGTTTGTCCTACAGAAAATACACCTAATAATATAATGCTATAAAACGAATGACACAATTTAAATTTTTTTTTTTAACTAGCACAGGCTGCTACATTTTTCATATAAAAAATCTACAGATTTCGCGTTTCTCGCAACAAACTATCGAAGAACTTTGAAAATGAGCATCAAAAATAAAAACTTATACCTAACACATTTTTGTCAAACTATTTAATTGAATTTTTCGAAAAAAGTTACGGACCGATTTTCAAAAATTTGGTACCATAGGATGCTCCGCGACTCCCGCGAACTAGTACATCTTTGCCTTTTGTTTACCTTTTTAACTTTCAGAAATATAGCCGAATCTCACTCTCAGGGGTAACTGATCTAATAATCATTCAATGAAAAGGGCACCTGCCCAGTCCACAGGTTTCGACCGATTCCAAAATTTCTTTTTCCAGACGATAGGAAACCTGTCTGCCTCTGGAGTTTTTTTTTTTCTATTTTTTCGATATTAGCTTTCGTTTTCGAAATAATCAACTTTTTGTGTCTGAAAAATCAGGAAATTTCGTCTTTTTTTTCCAGCTCACAACTTTCGACCAATTCTAAAATTTCTTGTTCTAGACGATAGAAAACCTATCTTCCTCAGGAGCTTTTTTTATTTTTCGATATTGGCTTTCGCTGTCGAAATAATAAGAATAATAAAATAAAACTTTTTGTGTCCGAAAAATCAGGATATTTCGTCTTTTTTTAACATTTATAGGGTTTCGTAGCCAAATGGCAAAAAAAGAACTCTTATAGTTTCGCCATGTCCGTCCGTCCGTCTGTCTGTCTGTCTGTCTGTAGTTTTTGTCGGAAACTATTGACTATAATTGGCAATATATAAATTAAATTTGGAAGGTAGGTGTAATCTATGAACCGCTCCACAACAACGTATCGAAATTTTAATTTTTTTTTTTTTGGGATAGGTCGCCATACATGTAACTGAAGTACGAAAAAAATAATTTCATCGTATATTAACGCGAGAGGTACCAAAAGATAGGTCTTCAAAAATGATATTAAGATTTCAAACAATTTTTTTTTTATTTAAGTCAACAGTTGTTGAGATGTGCACTCCTAAAGTCCTAATTTTTGTTAGAGTCATGTGTCCCCCTTTCTACCAGCTAAACCGTTGTTTTTTAGATATGTGGAAAAAATTTATGACAGGAGTTTATATAACATAGTTTAAAGGGAAACTATCACAGCTAACTAGACTGTATTATTTAACGAGTAATAGATTAACTTATAAAATATAGTTTTATACAGTATAAGTAAAAATTTTGTTAAAATTCCATAGAATATGACAGATAGCGTTTAGCCAATAAGCGAAAACTAGATGCATTTTATCTTTGTGATGTTATTGTAAAAGATAATACAAAAAAACATTTTATGATGAAAACTACTTTGTATTACTAGGTACTATAAATTTACGCTTTCCTTTGCAGAGCTTTTTCTCTTCACGATAGGTACTAAAAGTCAAAGGTTCACTGTAATTAAATAAGTAATAAAAATTGTCTCTAGCTATCAATGCACTCATGTTATTACTTTTCGGATTAGCCAGAGGATCGAGCGCCTCCTAAATAACTAACGAAATAAAAATGAAATATATTTAAACAATAATTCTTAAATTACATAAAAATAACGACGGTGGTATGATGGTGGATGGTATGGTGGTACGGAACTTTTCGTGTGCGAGTCCGAATCCCACTTGGCCGGTTTTTGATTTTCCGAAAAAAGTTACGAAACGATTTAAGAAAATTTTGCATCTGCTACCATCAGATAAATACGCAGAACGCTTATAAATTTAGGATTAATTATTTTACCATTCTGGCTTAAATATTTCAATATGTTTTTATGTTTTTGTGTGAATAAACATTATTTCATATTTAAAATAGTTCATTTTAAATCTAAAATCGAGTACATAATATTATAGGCAATGAAAATGAATGAAAATGAAATGAAAATTTTTAGTGGCTCTTTAAAAAATTGGGAAATTTTGTAAATTGTAATTTTAGGCTTTTCAGTATTGACCCACACTATTGATTATTTGTTTAAAAATAAAAACATTGTCCCGTAAGGTAAAAATACCTTTGATTTCGTTTTTTGTGATTTTCTAAACCATTACATAAACCATTCTTTGTAGGTATGCATCGAAATAAGCTTAGCCTTCATATATGGATGTCATATATTTTTTTTAAATACTCTAGACGTACTCACAGGTTCCTGTTGCTCCAAGATCCCAAAGCCCCCAGATATGGGTAACTTATTTCCTGAAGGACAAAACTTGGGGTATTATGTAGTGTTAGTGTGTACTTAAGCGCCTGCAAACCTTTTAAGTTTGGTAGACAGACAATTTACAGGTACCAGGTGAGAAAGGTGAAAATAAGGCACACTTTACTTAAATTCTGATGGCTGATTTTTATACATATTGTGTAGGATATTATTGTGGCAGAATATTCTGTGTTTTGTCCTTCATCATCATCATCATCAGCCCATTTTTACCCCACTGCAGGGGCTTAGGCCTCCCCCAGGGTGAGGAGGGGGGCTTGGAGCTTAAGTCCACCACGCTGCTCCACTGCGGGTTGGGAACTGTAACGACCGCCATCTATTGACAGCGTCCGGGACCGACTGCTTAGCGTGCCCTCCGAAGCACGGTGTCAGTGATATTGTGTACTTAAGTCAGAAAAACTCATTGGTACACGCCCGGATTCGAACCATGGCCCTATGGGGCCTTATGAATTTGAGACAGGCTCGTTGCGCTCTGGGCTATCACTTTGTCCTTAACATAACTATATTTCATTTAGATAAAAACATAATATAAATAACACTAATTAAAAACTAAAAATACCTACAAATAAAAAATATCTAAATCAGTGCCGTGCGGCAAAGTGCCCAAAAGGCTGGCGGCACTACCTCGCTGTATAGCAATACTTATTCGTTGACCGAGGTAAGCGCCAGCCCTCCGGTCACCCGATGCGTCGACCAGGCGCGCCGATAAATCATGGAAAAACCAACGCGCCTCAGGCCCCCACGGCCCCATCGTCTCGACCCCAAACGGCACAAATAGTACTACCTAAGGCAGCATATTTACACCGTTTGAGATTTTCAGTACCGGTCGCGGCCACGCCAGCGATTGCTGAGGTCGCTTGGATGTGGGACGCAACCAGCGTATCAACACAAGTGGCGTCCCATACCAGCGACCTCCCCTGTTTTCAGGGAACGACGGTATGCCGTTAATAAATAAATAAAATAATGTTCAACACTCCCAGACGCTTCTTGCCGGCCATAACTTTCGCTGGACAATTTGCAGGTTTCCAAAAAAATTTTAAACTTTACATACATAATATACTGATGATCGACCTTCATATATAATACTTAGGAAGTTATTTCAAAAATACATGTGACCAGCTAGACAAATCGGAAAGGCGAAACGCGCCCCCCGGACACCAAAAAAATTAAGTCGTGAGTATGACCGGGAGTGTATAATGAATCTTAATTCAAGTGTATTGAGTTGATATTGCATAGTACAAACTACTTTCTAATGCACCGAACGAAGTCGAGTTTTTTTCTATTACTGGATTCTATTACTGAGGCTCCGCTGTCCGTCCGTCCATCCGTCTGTCACAGGCCTGTATCGACCCATAGATAATATGTAACACTTGAAATTTTTCAGAACCTGTCTCAAATTTATAAGGCCCCATAGGGCCATGGTTCGAATCCGGGCGTGTACCAATGAGTTTTTCTGACTTAAGTACACAATATCACTGACACCTTGCTTCGGAGGGCACGTTAAGCAGTCGGTCCCGGACGCTGTCAATAGATGGCGGTCGTTACAGTTCCCAACCCGCAGTGAAGCAGCGTGGTGGACTTAAGCTCCAAGCCCCCCTCCTCATCCTGGGGGAGGCCTAAGTCCTTGCAGTGGGGTAAAAAATGGGCTGATGATGATGATGATGATGATGAAACTACTTTCTAATGTACCGAACAAAGTCGAGTTTTTTTCTTTCGTACAAGGCCATAGGTGAGATCCTGAGGGCCAAGTGTGAGTTTTTTACTATTAACTATGTAGTTTGCGTTTTTTATAATTTGTATGGAAACTCGTACAGCACATCTAGCGGTCGTTTTAGGTAACTACGAGTTTCCATACAAATTACGGAAAACGCAAACTACACAGTTAATAGTAAAAGAACTCGCACTTGGCCCTCTGTACTCAAAGGATACCAACTGGAACTCTATACTGAGGCTCCGCTGTCCGTCCGTCCATCCTTCTGTCACAGGCCTGTATCGTCTGACCCATAGGTAATATGTAACACTTGAAATTTTTACAGCGTATGTATTATTTACATTGTTAGTCTCTATACAAGAAACGTGTTTATTTCGACGTTTTTGTTGATTGGCGGTTGTAAGATCATTGCTTACTGTTGAAATTTTAATGAAATAAGTATTACTATGATCGATACAACAAATAATAATGTTACGTGTTAGGGTTCGAAGAATTTGGAGAGAAAGACCTGCTGACTGTTTTGAAGACTTTATTCACTAACACTAGGTCCAACACAAAGCACTAAGTCCAAACACTAAGCACTCACGATGTATTAGGTCGTAGCCAAGTCGTAGGTTTCACTTGTATCACTCTTGATCACTAGTTTTCACTTCGAAGTCGCCTCGAAAGTAGCCCAAAAACTGAACTGAGCTCGCTCGCCCTCCTGCGTCTATTTATATGGGTCACAACGAGCGTCGAGAGCATTCTAGAAGTCACTCCACTCGCGCGAACGCAAACGACCGGGTTGGACAATTCTAGAACATTCTTTCCTCTAACGCCATCTAGTATTGAGTAGGGGTTTCGTGTTGTCCTTGTTGTAAAACCCTTCTACAAAGTGGTTTTACTGGTTGACGCTAGATGGCGGTCGTTACTCTGTTCGTAACAATAATAATAAATAAATAAAGTTTAAAATTAAAGTACGTCTCCATAAGAAACTTGCTTTTTGACGTTTTTCGTGATTGGTAATCGTACGATGATTGCTTACATTTGAAATTTTCATGAAATATGTATCTGCTGTTACAACAAATAATAAAATTTAAATAAATTTAACAATTAAAGAGGGGGTCCGCATACAAGAAACATGTTTTTTTCGACATTTCTGGTAATTGGTAATTGTATATACGATCATTGTACTCATTGTAACAAAAAATAATAAAAATTAAAAAAGGTAAAAATTAAAAGGAGTCCCCATAAAAGAAATATGTTTTTTTCGACATTTGTGGTGATTGGTAATTGTGAAATCATTACTTGCACTTGAAATTTACATGAAGTAGGTATATACTTTTATGGCTGCTATTACAACAAATTGCTTTACAACAAATAAATTTAAAAAAATGCGTTTTATTAATATTATTGAAATGAGACATAAATTCAAACGGTCCGAGAATCATCCCCTGGTGTAGCGATATATTTCAGTTTTCTAAGGTATAATTCCAATCAAGCTTTATGGCGGATGTGAACATAGGCACAAATCGCGTCGCAGTAACAAGTTTTAGGTGCAGCGGGACGCAGTGGAGTGAGGGATATATGAATGTACCTGCGCAAGAACGTTTAAAGCTCTGTATTTCGATCCGCCATAAAGTTTGAGGCGAACTTTACATATCAGATGTCGATGTTGATGTAGATGTCGTGATAGCCCAGAGCGCAACGAACCTGTCTCAAATTTATACGGCTCCATAGTGCCATGGTTCGAATCCGGGCGTGTACCAATGAGTTTTTCTGACTTAAGTACACAATATCACTGACACCGTGCTTCGGAGGGCACGTTAAGCAGTCGGTCTCGGACGCTGTCAATAGATGGCGGTCGTTACAGTTCCCAACCCGCAGTGGAGCAGCGTGGTGGACTTAAGCTCCAAGCCCCCCTCTTCACCCTGGGGGAGGCCTAAGCCCCTGCAGTGGGGTAAAATGGGCTGATGATGATGATGATGATGATACATATCAGTAAAAAAATTTATAGAAAAAAAATCACTAGATAAATGTAAAGTGTTAAATCGAATGCAGAATTATTTAATACAAGAGGAGGTCCAGCCCAAAACGTGATATTTCCAGTATAGCAAAAAAAAACTATTTTTCTCACAAAATATTTTAAAGCCATTAAACTCCGCATTAATATACTTCCGTTTTTGACCAAAAAGCTTCCCTTCCAGTGATAGAGGTTAGTAAAATTAAGCAGTCATACCAAAACGAAACATTATTTAGGAATTTTGCCCCAACCGGTCCAAATTAGTTATAATGGACATGTAGCTTTTTAGGCTGGACCTCCTCGTATATTTTTTTTTATATTTGTGAAATGATTGCTTTAAATATATCTATAATAATAATAATAATAATAATAATAATAATAATAATAATAATAATAATAATAATAAACTGAAAACCACAGCGAAAATCTAAACGCACAAGAAATTGAAGATAAGTTTAAAGGAACTCTTATACAATACTCAGGAATGAACCCAACAGCTCGACCGAGATTGCCCAAACTTAAATATAGTCCCAAACTTGATCAACTTATTCATTTATTTAACACTGAAATACTGAAGCAATATTTAACTACTGACACAACATTACTGGATATACACACTCTTACTTACTGCACTGCTTTAGTAATATCTGAAGAACTAAACTATAAAATTACAGACGGCACCAAGCCAAAAAGATTAAATGAAAAAAAAAGGCTACCATGGCAAGTGAGACTGGAGAACGATATAGTAAAACTTAGAGCAGATTGCGGTAGACTTACCCAATACATCAAAGGCAATAGATCAAATAAAGTACTAAGAAGAGTGGAAGCCATATTCAAAAGCAGAGTCACTCACACCAGACATGAAAATAGTAATAGAAAGCCAGAAGAATTCCTGGACACCCTCAAACAGAAATTAGCTTTAAAGGCACACAGACTAAAAAGGTACAAAAAGGCACAGCAACGGAAAGACGATAACATCTTATTTTCAACAAACGAAAAATTGTTTTATAGAAAGCTACATGAACCGCAGATCAACTTGATTACAGAAAATAATACGGAAATACCAACAAAAGAGCAGCTTGAGAGGTTTTGGGCTGGTGTATGGGAGGAAGAAGTGCAACACAATTTTAAAGCAGATTGGATTAAAGAGGAAAAGCTGAAATGGGAACATCTCGAAGAAATGGACTTTACTGAAATAACAGAATTTGCCATAGCAAATATTACAAATAAATTACACAACTGGAAGTCACCCGGAATAGATAAATTACACAATTTTTGGTATAAAAAACTAACTTCCCTTCATAAATCATTAGCTAAAAATCTTACAGAAATTATACAGGGTAAACAAGAAATACCAGAATTTATCACAACAGGAATAACCTACATGCTGCCAAAAAATAAATGCACTTCGGATCCTTCTCAATACCGACCGATCACCTGCTTACCTACAGTATATAAAATTTTAACATCAGTAATTACAGCTGAGATAAATAAACATGTTGAATCTAATAACATTATACCTGAAGAGCAAAAGGGATGTAGAAGAGGCCATATGGGATGCAAGGAACAACTAGTTATAGACTCGACGATCCACAAAAACGCCACAGCCAAAAATAGAAACCTACACTGTACATATATAGACTATAAAAAAGCATTTGATAGTATACCTCACACTTGGCTTCTACAAATACTAAAAATATACAAAATAAATTCAAAAATAATAGACCTTTTAAGTGTATTAATGCCAAAATGGAAAACAACACTACAGCTAAATAACCACCAAAATACCATCATATCTCGTGCAGTATCCATCAGGAAGGGCATCTTCCAAGGAGATTCCTTAAGCCCCTTATGGTTTTGCCTTGCTCTTAACCCTTTATCCCATTTGCTGAATGGTTGTCGGGCTGGATACTCTTTGAAACACAATTGTCAGGAAACAATCATTTCACATTTAATCTACATGGATGATATTAAGTTATATGCCAGAAATGATAAAGAAATGAAAAAGCTGTTATCTATTGTAACAGAATTCAGCAAAGACATTAATATGCAATTTGGGTTATGTTTACGGGAATATTAGGTAATTGTAGTCACTGACCTTCGTGTCCGTTGAATTCCGCTATCATCAATATGGCCGGTCGACGCTACCCGCTTAAACCGCTACGTTGCTTTAATTTGGTTGTAATCTTGTCTCCGCTGTATTTAGTGACCGCCGCAATGCTTCTCCCGCTTTATGGTATGTCCGCTGGACCAAGGTTTGAGGTCCGGAAACCGCTGTATTGTCCGTATTATGGATCGTAGAGTGGCCTTGACTATTCGTCTCAACTGATAGGGGCCAACTGCCCGCGCCGATCGGCGCATACGTTCAGTCCATTCTCCCCGCACCCCACCTTTTCGTGGGTATCGACACCGTTCGGTCACGTCCGTTCGGTCAAGATAGTTTGGGACAGTTACACAGAGATGGCGCGAACATAACCCCCCGCCCTAAGCAGCCCGCTGCTTACGAAATTGGTAAGCGCGCAAGACTTGACACCGCACGATTAAGGATGTTAGTGGAGGTTTGAACATCCACTACCCGCACTGTTCCGTCACGGCCCGGATACAATTTTACAATCCGTCCGCGTCTCCACTGGAGTGGAGGTATGTTGTCCTGTTTGATGAGGACTAAGTCTCCCACCTGAGGAGGTTCCGCATTATCCGACCATTTGTACCGCTGTTGGAGAGTGTGCAAATATTCAGATTGAAACCGCGTCCAAATATTTTGGGTAATTTGTTGAAGTCGCTGAAACCGCGATAATCTGGATATTTGCAATTCTTCATAAGGATATTCCGCTACCGCGTTTAATGGTTGCCCGATTAGGAAATGACCCGGAGTCAAAACCGCATAATCATTAGGATCATTTGAAAGAGGGCACAATGGCCTTGAATTTAAAACCGCTTCAATTTTGCAAAAGATTGTGGAGAGCTCCTCGAAAGTCAGCTTCTCTTCCCCAATCACCCGCTTTAAATGAGTCTTTGCAGACTTAACCGCTGCTTCGAAAAGCCCGCCCCAATGTGGACATGATGGAGGATCAAATATCCATGTAATGCCTTGTTTGGCAAGTTCGTGTCCAATTATTGATTGATTTTCCCGCAAATATGTATGTACATCCCGCAAATGATTGTTGGCACCGACAAAATTAGTACCGCCGTCCGACCGAATCAATTTAGGTAACCCGCGACGAGACGTGAACCGCTTTAATGCATTAAGAAAGCCTGGAGTTGATAAGTCCGATACCAATTCCAGGTGTACCGCTTTAGTAGCCAAACATACGAAGACGCATAAATATGCCTTAAGTATTTTGGGATTCCGCAAGTTATGAGACTTAATGTAAAATGGACCCGCAAAGTCTGTACCTACACCCTCGAAAGGTCGGACCGCACCGACACGATCCTTAGGTAAATCACCCATAAAGGGCTGAGTGACCTTAGGTCGCAACCGCCAACATGGTACACACTGGAATACCACGCTCTGCACCGCATGACGAGCAGATATTATCCAGAATTTCCGCTGTAATATAGCTAGCAACGCGTTAGCACCCGCATGTGAATTTTTTAAATGGTGGTGTCTGATTAACAGAGTCACCAGTGGATCCCGCTTTGGTAATAATAATGGATGCTTAGCATCGTAAGGAATATCCGCATTTTTCAACCGCCCGCCTACCCGAATCAGACCTCTGTCGTCTAAAAATAAGTTTAACCGCTTGAGCGCATTTTTAATAGGCTTTTTATTTCGTAGTAAATTAATTTCCGCATCAAAATGTTCCGCTTGTACCCGCTTTATTAAAAATAGCAGAGCGTCACTTCGCTCTTCCGCCGATAAGTGACTGGAGAGAATCCGCTGTGATTTCTCCACCCGCAAGTTATGAAGATACCGCAATATATATCCCGTTACGCCCATCAGTTTTGTCAAAGAACTATACCGCTCTAATAATTCCAACTTTGGCTCTGAAGCCTGTACCGCAACCGCAATTGACTTAAGCCCCGGTAACGGTGCCGGTGGTTCAACCGCTATGGAAGGCCATTGTGAAGAAGGTTCCGCTAACCATGGAGGTGACCACCAGAGTGGATGATCAACCAGAAGAGAAGGAGTAATCCCGCGTGAGGCGCAATCGGCCGGGTTCATTTCTCCGGGCACGTGCCGCCATGTAACCGCAACCGCAGAGTTTTGAATTTGCGAAACCCGGTTCGCTTCGAAAACTTGTAGAGTGTGTGGAGGAGCTCGCAGCCACGCGAGGACCACCATACTATCCGACCAACAATACACATTATCCACTAACAATGTTTCCCGCAAATTTGGAACGATATGATTCATTAATTTAATCAGAAGATGAGCCCCGCTTAGTTCTAATTTTGGGATTGTAAGCCGCGTTTTTATAGGTGCGACCTTACTTTTGGACATGAGTAGCCGCAATGTTATTTCCCCGCTAGTACTCTCGGTTCGTGAATACACGACCGCCGCATAGCCCGCTTCGGACGCATCACAAAATCCGTGAATCGAAGTACGTAACACGTCCGAGGATACGATTCCTCGTGGTATATGAACTCCCGCTAATTTTGGCAACTCATTGGTAATGGACTGCCAATCCCGCTCTAGCTCTGGGGTGAGAGGGTCATCCCAGTTTAGGCCCGCTAACCATAACCGCTGAATAAAACATTTTGCCAAGAAAATTGTCGGACTTAGCCAACCGTTTGGATCGTACATTTTAGCTATTAAAGAAAGGACCTTCCGTTTGGTCCATGAGTCGCCCGCTGGAACACTAACGTTGAAATTAAACGTATCCGCAAGTGGATTATACTGAATCCCCAATACCGCAACTAGACCCGGATTTTCTGGATTTTCGAACAACAAGGGTACCTGTTGATGTTCGTGAGGTACGTCCGCTAACAAATCCGCACTATTAGATAGCCATTTCCGCAGTTCATATCCGCCTGTGGCCATAAGGCCGATGAGCTCATTCTTGAGCGATTGCGCTTCTTCCAAAGAAGACGCACCCGAAAGTATGTCGTCGACGTAGACGTCCGACTCTATAACCGCAGCCGCTTTAGGATATTTATCCCTTTCCCGCAATGCCAATTCCCGCAACGTCCGTATGGCAATATATGGACTAGACTTAAGACCGTAGGTATTCGTGTTGAGCTCATAGGTAACTAAAGGCTCAATTGGAGATTCCCGCCAAAATATTAGTTGATACCGTCTATCGTCCGCATGTATGAGTGTTTGACGGAACATCATCTTGATGTCCGTTATTATGACCACTTTATGTTGACGGAAGCGTAGAAGGACGTGAGTGATGTCCTGATGTAATTTTGGACCCGCATGAAGACAGTCGTTCAATGAAACTCCCGCTGTTGTACGACAGCTTCCGTCAAACACTACCCGAATTTTTGAAGTATCTCCCGATTTGGAAACCCTGTGGTGTGGAATATAATAGTGTTCCCCGCTATTAATGTCAAATTTTGAAGGTGACATGTGTCCTAGCCGCTGATATTCCCGCATAAATTCGACGTATTGTTCCCGCAATTTAGGTTCCCGCTGAAGTCGCCGCTCGACTGATAAAAACCGCTTATATGCAATAGTCTCCGAGTCCCCTAATGTAGGCCTATCAGATAAAAAAGGCAACCGCGTCATAAACTGCCCCGATGGCAACCGCATAGTTGAAGATTTATAAAACTCCTCACACTGTAGGTCCAATGGATCGACGTGTTCGATCAATGGAGCCTCCTCTACCCGCCAGAATTTCTCAATCGCGCTGGAAAGAGAAATTGCCGCTACCCGCGAAGACCTGTGTATTGGTTTATGGATAGGTCCCATAATAGCATACCCGAAAATGGTATCCAATGCGACTAGACCTTCAGGTCGCAATTGAAATCTACCGCCCCGCAAAATATTTCCCACTACCTCCGCACCGAACAACAAATCGATGGGGGCTGATATGTGAAAGTTCACATCCGCTAACCGCAACCCGATGGTGTCGAGAAGAATATTCTCATTTAAATCCCGCGTTGGATGACAACCGACTAATTTGTTTAGAATAACCGTAGTTGTACTAAACGTAGGTGTTTCCGCATTTGAAGGCTTTACCGTAATTTGTACCTTCCCGATCCCGCTACCGGCTTGTAGTCCGTCGATGCCCGTGACGGTTTCATCGTTTGGACTGACATTTAAATTTAACTGCTTAGCTAAACCCGCTGTAATTAACGACCCTTGCGCACAAGTGTCGATAAGTGCCCGCGCCGCAAAAAAATTACCCGCTGAATCCTGAATTGATACAACTGCTGAAGGCAGAAGTATCGTGTCCACTTCCATAAGAGGAGTGGACTCCTGCTTTGGTAGTCAATCCCGCTGAGGTGAACGTGGAGGTGAGCGTCCGGGGGTATAAGTATACCCATCCGGATGTCGGATGGTACACGGCTTTGCCGGTCCTTCTTCTTCCCGCCGTAGTGGTGAAGACCACGATACCCGCTCCCGCCTAAGTGGTGGCGACCGCGATCCCTGTCGCCGCCTTTCTTGTTCCCGCCTGGGTGGAGGTGACCGCGATGGTCGCCTCACTCCCGAAGTATCCGCAAATGGCAAGTTTCTCGGTGAAATTGCCCTAGGTGGGCTGAGTCTACCCCCGCCCGTGAAAGGTCCCGCACCGCGTGAAAAGTTGTCAACTCTCGCTTTATTTTTATAGGATGGTGTCTGGAAACACAGAGAATAGTGGTGGGAGGTTCTGTTGCAAAAATGGCATGGTCGTCCGTTTTCACATTCCCGCACATAATGAGATCCCAAACACTTAAAGCAGAGCCGCAGCCGCTCAACAAGTTGCTTACGTTGGTCCGGGTCCATGTCCGAAAATTGCCCGCACGAAGTCAACACATGGCCACCAGTATTGCAGTACTGGCACCACTTGTCTTCCCGCTCCCGCTCAGCTATATATACCGGTCGTGGCCCCGGCCTAGTTTCCCGCTTAATTTGTGGAAGTGGGGGGTACCTCACCCCACCAGAACTCGCCCGCTGGTCAGTTCCGAACCGACGTCCTGGATTTCCCGCACCGCTAAAATCCCGCGTGTCCCGCGTGACCGTATCCAACAAGTGACATTCTTCCTCGAGAAAAGTCAACAGCTGGTTGAAGGTCGGGAGCACGGACGGATCACTGCCGTACCGCTGCTCAAACCGCGTTTTGAGCTCAGTTGGAAGTTTAGTAAGCACAATATGCAATAACAGGTATGACCATTGTTCCACCGGAAAACCCAACCGCTCCAATGATTTTGTGGCCATTAACAATGGGTTCACAAAGGCCGCCCGCAAATTTAATTTGTTTGCCGCAACGAAAGGTAAACTCAAAACGATTGAGATATACGAATCGGCCAACCGTCTCGAATTTTGGTATCTTCGCTTTAGAAGATCACGCGCAATGGCATATGAGTCATCGTTTAAGCTCAAATGTTGCACAATATCCCGCGGCTCCCCTGACAAACAAGAGAGCAAGTACGCAAACTTTTGCCCCGCCGTAAGATCCGCCCGCGAATCGACCAGACTGGTAAACATGTTATCGAACGACAACCAGTCCTGGTCTCGCCCGCTGAAGTTGGTCAGACTCAGAGTTGGTAGCCGCGACATTAATGCTCCAATTGAGTCCGACGTCCCGCTACTGGTTCCTGTGGAGGTATTTAACAACGAACTAGCTGGCTTGTCTAAGGATAGTTCGTTGAAAGCGATCCGCAAATCGTCTTTGACGGACATAACCTTGAGATATTCCTCCCGTATCTGACTGATGATGACGTCATGTTCTGACTTAGTGTCGTCCAGGACTGACAATAAAGCCTCGTGTGCCGCCGTGATGTGTTCAACATTTTCGTCGAACTCCGCGAACCGCGCCTTAAGGCGTGGTATGTCCTTATTTTCTAAAATCTGGCTCGACGTTTCGAACCAGATGAACCTAGACCTAAATGTTGCCAAGGGTTTCTTATAAGACATCTTGGAACTATTAAATATTAAAACCGCGAAACTACTAAACAAAAAGTAATAATAGCAATAAAAGTTAGACAACCGCTAGTGTGTGCCCGCCTTAATATAAGTAAACCTACTATAATTTTACTTACACTGAACAACCCGCGCTAATAATAATGAATCCGAATTAAAAAACACAAAAACCCGACAATAATCCAATACGGAACCCGCTGTATATTGAACACCGCACTTGACTCAACGTTAGTACAATCCGCCTTAAAGATCTAAACCGAAAACCAAAATTTTAATTTTAATATTAAGTAATTATATTACCCCTACGGAACCCAAAAATAATTTTAACACGCTTGACTATAACTGAAATACTAATCTATATTAAGAAAACCGCAAACTAAATTATTATATCTAAAATAAAAGTACAGGCCCGCCAAAATAAGTTATCGCACTTGACCGAATACGTACGACTTTTAAACCTGCTTAAAACTAAACGTTATTACCAACAACTTCATATTTTCGAAATTAAATATACAGAACCCGCGAAATAAATTGGTCACGCTTGACCTAGATGACGCAATAGTGAAACAATAGCCGCCTTAAAATTCCAATATACACAAACCGAAAACAATGAAATACGTAACATATGACTTATTTACTAATGCACGTAGGTATACCTACTTTATTATTTTAACAAAACACACTGGTGATTATCGAAATACGACTTAAGAAAATAGGTATTTATTACCTAACTATGCCATAACCTTATGGAATCCAAAATACACAAATAAATTCCGCTAATAGCTAATACTAATTGTTTGGCTACCAAAACGAAGTTATACAAGTAACAGTTTTAATTCCGCTAGTGGCCGCTTGAGGTGCCACTGTCTTATTAATTTATGAAATTAGGACCCGCAAAAATGATAATTTAACATGAATCAATATGAAAATCAATTAGTAACATTGACACCCGCTTCCTTAGTTAAATAATAAATGAAATAAACTATGAAATAAACTATGAAATATTGTTGCCCGCTTTATGCCGCTAGATGGCATCCGTAGTATTTTAATTAATTTTTTACTTAAACCGTGTTATCAAGTCCTGTCCGCTTGTTAATATGAGATAACCCGATTATGAGACCTGAACCGAATGGGAAAATATTTAAATAAACAATGGTAAATACATAAATTACAAGGATTAGAAGAAAAAAATTAGACCCGCGTAGTAACTCCAGATTTTTCGACCTTTGTCGAATTTCCTGGTCACTGGCACCAATGTTTACGGGAATATTAGGTAATTGTAGTCACTGACCTTCGTGTCCGTTGAATTCCGCTATCATCAATATGGCCGGTCGATGCTACCCGCTTAAACCGCTACGTTGCTTTAATTTGGTTGTAATCTTGTCTCCGCTGTATTTAGTGACCGCCGCAATGCTTCTCCCGCTTTATGGTATGTCCGCTGGACCAAGGTTTGAGGTCCGGAAACCGCTGTATTGTCCGTATTATGGATCGTAGAGTGGCCTTGACTATTCGTCTCAACTGATAGGGGCCAACTGCCCGCGCCGATCGGCGCATACGTTCAGTCCATTCTCCCCGCACCCCACCTTTTCGTGGGTATCGACACCGTTCGGTCACGTCCGTTCGGTCAAGATAGTTTGGGACAGTTACACAGAGATGGCGCGAACAGGTTAGAAAAGTGTAAAACGGTACATATAATTAAGGGTAAGATACGGCCAGGCAACTATTCAATCCGTGATACCGATACACACTGTTTCATTTCACTAAAAAAATTTCCCTATGCTGTTTATCGCATAAATCGATTAAGAAATGCTTTTTAAATGCAGGAGTAAAACACCCACCTGTCTATTTAATATACTTATTTAAAAAAAAAATAACTTGTGTGTCGTGACTTCGACGTAAAAAAAAGATTAAATAAATTCTGTAAGCGTGTTTGATCAAAATATATCTTTTTGATTAATATGGTTTGATGAAAGAGCTTCAGGTGCATATTTTCCAGTTTTTATTTTTTGAAGATCACTTTTGGTTACCGAGTTATTAATTTTTATTCAAATTTTTGTTTTTATTTTTTTTCTCCCAAAAACCGCAAAAGTGCGACTTGTGACTGGCACTCAAAGATTCCTCATAAATGCGTCTATCAGTGATAAAAAAGTCAAGTCGCACTATGGAAGCGTTTGTGAGTTACGGATAAAGGTTACATAGTACATTTTAGGGTTGTCACTAAAGGTCAAACAATTGTAATATTTGTAATCAATAAAAAATTTAAGACTCATACATATAATTTTCATTTACGAGTATCAACATGCTGTCGTCAACATTATCATATTGGAACTTCGTCAGCCACTTCTTCCAACTGCAAGTTTTCTTCATTAACCGGCTTCAGAAGTTCACGAACAGCTGCTGGCAGACAAATCCTATTGGACAATCTTTGGCGCTGTCTATAGTGTGCCATAAACACACAAACGGATCCGACGATTCAAGTGCATGGTGGAAGAGGTCAATCATAGTTTTTTTCCTGTTCATTTTCCGGCAGTGGCGTTCCCTATCTGAGCGCCAAAATTTATTGCGCGATTCAGCCGCTTGTTCTGAGAGCATACCTACAGGAAGAGAACATGATTCTACGATCTCTTTACCATGGACTAGAATTTTGTGTACCGTCACAGCCATCGACTGCCAATTAAATGACTGGATGTACTTTTCCGCGAGCGTGCGACAGAAAATGCCAAACTTTACAGTGTCAATAGGAAATTCACAAGATATGGCGACAAAGATAGTATGCAGCCCGTCGATAAAACATGCATCTAGACCTAATATCTCTGCAAATATAGCACGGTATTTGTCTGATAGTGCCGTGCGGGCTGAATTACCATCATTTGTGGTTCCTGCATTGGGTTTAACAACGTCCAGCAACAATCCAATCCGATTTCGTATATCAGCCTGGATATGTTTTTCCGTTCTTCCACAATTTGACTTTCTCTGCTATCTTTTTTGATTCTCCATTTCCGTACTAACGGATCGTTTTTGTAACTGAGATGTAATAAAAATTCGAAAATACGTATCCATACATGAAGTGGATTGATGCCGTGTTGCATATTTTCTTTTACACTTCGTCTTGTTTACGATGTTGCCAAATCATGAACTGACTGGCAGTAGCTTTGCAAAATGGGCACCTTAACTGTGAAGACGTACCAGTTTAGGACTTTGCCGTCGATCACACTCAAAATTAAATTAGAAACAAACGTAATAAGTATGATGCCCTTCGGAGGTTTGGGTCGTAATAAGAATTACGACTCAAACCCAAACTTTGATAGAGAAGCAAATTAAACGTTCGACTCCTGTCAAATGTTTAATTTGCTTCTCTATCAAAGCTTTTTCCTTAAGAATAAGATTAGTGTCCTCTTTTCTATACTGAATGTGGAGCGGCCGACAAAATCTATACGACTGGGGTGCAGGATGGTGCCATGAAATATAATTTTTGTCCATTACTATACTTAAAGGAATAAAAGTCGAAGCAAAAAGACTATTTTCGTTCACAGAAATGTCTTCGTCTGATCCTGAGAAGTGTTGTTTATATAATGCTTGGCCTGTGCTTCCATCAAAACCGCAGGACCCTTCAAATACGCATGAGACTTCTTGCTTACCTGTTCTGTTACAATACTCGATAAAATTCTCATCACAACTTCGAACGATTCGTTGCAAAGTATATGTAAGAAGTCCATGCAACGAAACTGACGCTTCTATTTCCGAAACATCTAGCTCTTTTGCTGGGTAACATGCTTTTCATGCTCTTATTAGTAAGAAGGGTGGATAAGCTGAATAAACTCGACTTTTCAAATCCTGTCTTAAAAGTTTATATGTTTCCACATTCAGTCTCCTGTCGATAACGAAACCTAGAGCTTCCTTAGGTGTATTAGGTTTCGTCAACGTAGATACTTTTTTTAAAACTTTGAATCGTTTTTTTGGTGATGTCAGACAAAGTTTTATTACGTCTTCTAAATCTTTTGAAGCTTTTGGGGTTATCTTGCTTCCATCTTCTGAAGTAATCGTGGATGCAAAAGATTTTATCACTTTAGCTTGGGGTTGATCTTCCAAGGACTCCATGATTCGTTTTCTAATTTTGAGGTCTTGTTTATAATTTTTACTGGAGTCATTGGTTAATTTAGAAGATCCTAACAATAACGACCTGCTTCCTCTAAGAGCATACCGACAGGAAGAGAAGTGTACGGTCACAGTCATCGGATGCCAATTAAATTACTGGATGTACTTTTCCGCGAGCGTGAGGCGGAAAATGCCAAAATTTACTGTGTCAATAGAAAATTAATAAAAAAAACTAATAAAAGTTAAAAAAAACTTCTAAAGTAATTAACGAAGTAAACGATAAAAGGGTAGACATTACAAAGTAGAACCCACTTAGTGATAAAATATTGTCGACACTCTAATTGTAAATAACTAATATGCAATTGTAAATTTTTTTAAAATAAATAAATGTAAATAAGTAAATAAAAATAAAATAAGTAAACAATATACAATTTTGTTGTTAAGGACAAAATTGAATTAATTTAAACAAAAATAAAAGGTCAAGTTGAGTGACACCCCTAACACCATATTTTGAAATTCGATTACTCGTAAACGCTTCCATAGTGCGACTTGAGTTTTTTATCAATGATAGACGCATTTATGAGGAATCTTTGAGTGCTAGTCACAAGTCGCACTTTTGAGATTTTTGGGAGAAAAAAAATAAAAACAAAAATTAGAATAAAAATTAATAACTCGGTAACCAAAAGTGATCTTCAAAAAATAAAAACTGGAAAATGTGCGCCTGAAGGTCTTTCATCAAACCATATTAATCAAAAAGATATATTTTGATCAGACACGCTTACAGAATTTATTTAATCTTTTTTTTTACGTCGAGGTCACGAAACACAAATTATTTTTTTTAAAAAAAAGTATGTCCAATTGACACGTGGGTGTTTTACTCTTACATTTAAAATGGATTTCTTAGTCGATTTATGCGATAAACAGCATAGGGAAATTTTTTTAGTGAAATGAAACAGTGTGCGATATTATAATAGCATTAGAATACCCCGACTTTTATAAATATTTAGGATACAATCAATTAAGAGGCCTTGATCACATGAGCATCAAAAACAAATTAAATACAGACTACAAGAAACGATTAAACGCAGTGTGCAAATCTCAACTATCAGGTAAAAACTTAATAAAAGCTATCAATACTTATGCTATACCTGTGCTGACATACTCCTTTGGCATAATTAAGTGGTCAAAAACAGATATAGAACGCATAGAAAGAACTACTCGCACTACTCTCACAAAACACAATAACCTACATCCAAAATCTGCAATAGAAAGGCTTACTATCAAAAGACATGAGGGAGGAAGAGGGTTAATAGATATATATCATCTTTGGCAAAAGCAAATAAAAGGACTACGATCATTCTTCCATACAAAATCTCACACAAGCAACATACACAAAGCAATATATTTTAATGATTTAAACTATACTCCCTTAAACCTAAGCGACCAGACAATTACAGAAAATCCAACTATTTGTAATCCACAGAAAGCAAAAATAGAAAACTGGAAAAAGAAAGTACTCCATGGACGCCACCCTCATGATCTAGAACAAACTCATATTGATAAAGCAGTGTCAAACAAATGGTTAAAAGTAGGCAGCTTGTTCCCAGAAACCGAAGGTTTTATGATAGCTATCCAAGACCAGATAATTAATACAAGGAATTACAGGAAATACATTATGAAAGATCCCACTATTGAGAGTGATAAATGTCGCAGATGCCATACTCAACCAGAGACCATACAGCACATAACAGGGGCTTGTACTTCGCTAACACAGACAGACTACACACACAGACACAACCAGATAGCCAACATCATTCATCAAAACCTAGCGATTAAATTTAAACTCATACAAAACACAAATACACCCTACTACAACTATACTCCGCAAAGTGTTCTGGAGAATCCTTCATATAAACTTTACTATGACCGCGCTATACTTACCGATAGAACTATCCATTGCAATAGACCAGACATAACATTACAAGACAAAACAAATAAGACAACATACCTGATAGACATAGCAGTGCCAAACACCCACAATCTGCAGAAAACAATAACTGACAAAATTAGCAAATACACGGAACTCAAAGAAGAAATAATAAGAATCTGGAACCAGGATAAGGTTTATATAGTACCAATAGTCCTCTCAACCACGGGAGTGATACCTAGTCATCTCCACCATAGCTTAAAATTATTGGACCTTCGAAAATCTCTATACATCACACTACAGAGAGCCGCCATCTTGAACACCTGTAGAACTGTGAGAAAGTTTTTGCAAATTAACGATACTAATGACACACACCCTACCGCTTAGCACGAAATTACACACACTGCTTTTACTTGGCTTGCGCCCGTAAATGTAGTTTTTGCCAGCTTTGTGCTGAGATAGGTTAATTTTGTTGATAATAATAATAATAATAATAATAATAATAATAACACACACAATCACAACAACGTCTAGGTCCCAAACTAAGCATTAGCTTGTATTTTGGGTACCAAGCGAAGACACCACATACATATAACAACCAAGACCCGGTGCCAGTATTAATATTCATCATACAAATACTGACTCGACCTGGGATTCGAACCCGGGACCTCCAGCTTCGCAGGCAGGGTCGCTGACCACTAGGCTAAGCGGTCGTCAAATCTAGTTTTGAAATCGTATGCACGTTTTTTATTATAAACTGATCATTTATCATTGCAATCGCTTCCATATGGAGTCACGTAAATTTCGATTAAAATATTGATATGACATATTTCATAAGGTTTTTTTTATCTTACCATCGATAAAGTAAACTTATATGTAGAGGCATTTTAATTTTTTCAAACCATTTTGTGGGCGGATTTTCAAGATGGAAGAAAAAGTTTGGCCGCTGATTTTATTTGTTATTTTGTTTACTAAGGTATTATTTGTTTATTTATATTCATTATAATTAAGTGCCGTGATAGCCCGAGCCGCAGCGAACCTGTTCCAAATCTATAAGGCCGTGTGGTCGTGGTTCGAATCCGGGTGTGTAGCAATGAGTTTTTTCTGACTTAAGTACATTAACTGTCGCCAATTCCGTGCCTCAGAGAGCACGTTAAGCAGTCGGTCCTGGTTGCTGTCAATAGATAGCGGTCGTTACAATCCGCCAACCCGCATTTGAGCAGCGTGGTGGATTTAAGCTTCAAACCCCCTCATCTTGAGGGGAGGCCTAAGTCCCTACAGTGGAGTATAAAAAGGGCCGATGGAATGCAAATTCATTATAAATCAATACTTTTCATTATGTTAATTTTGTCGTATGATTGTTACAACGTGGGTGGATAGAAGCAAAATAAAATAATAGAACAAATAAAAAAATTTCATCAAAAGTAGATAAATTAAAACTTTAAATTCCTCGTTTTCCTTTTGCAATTAGCAATTTCATTCTGTCCCTATAATTATAATAATTTTATGACCAATAAATTGCAATCATTTAAAATGTATATTTAACTAAAAAAAATTGAAATAAAAAAATCATTGCTGAAATCTAAAGGAAGTGTAGGGAAATATATAAAAAGTTTAATACCCTTGGGCTAAGCATAAAAGTTAGTACTTTCTATAAAAGTTTGAAAGTTTCAGTTGCAGAGACATAAATGAAATTATTTCTACTTTTGTTTGCTTTGCTTCACTTTAATCTAGCCTTGGTGCGTATATACGTTTCCGTATATAGAGCCTATAATAGTTACCACTACCGGGAAGCGTATGTGATACTTATATTTGTTCACTAAAACAGAATTTTGAGCCTGATTCCAAATTTAGCGTGTTTTTGTTCATACTTTTATTGACCGATTGGTCGAGTGATTAGAGACCTCCAAATGTAGTGGGTTTGATTCCCGCCTGGAACGAATATTTTTGTCTATCAATATGTGTATTTGTTTTGTATCTGAATGTAAAATACATATATAAGTATATATTATAAATAATATTTAAGTATGAGCATCAGTTGGCTAGTACCCCATGATAGAAGCATAATACTTGTTTATTTTGGGACTAGATGGCGCTGTGTGGGATATCTCATGTACTCTAACCGAGTACCTTACCTCAACTTTCTCAAAAACCAATTACTTTCTGACCCATATTTTTCAGTGAATGATTCGTTACATGTATTTTTTCTTTTTCAGGTGATTAACTGTCAAATTGCATCATCGATGACCCCATATCTGTCGCTCACTGGTATTGGACCGAATTTTCAAGCGGCTGCTTTAACGAACTTACCGACAGTCGGCACACCGAGTTTTTCAGGAACTGTTCCCATCCCTTTAACAGGGTTGCCAACATTTTCTGGTCTAGGATTGGCAAGTTTAATGTCTGCTACTCATAACATTATGCATCCTTGTCCAAAAACCGCTGGTATACCAGCTTTAACTCCGTCAGGTGTTTGTAAATCGATTCCCCCTGGTCTTCCAAAAAAATCGATCCCAAACGTAGCAACATCTACCAATTCAGATACAGAAATTTTAAACAATTTAGCCATAGCTTTACAATTATTGATAGTTAGTAATCTAATGAAAACACCACTAGACTCAGAAGCCGATAAAGAACTAACGAAAGAAAAATTGTTTGAATCGTTAGCTAAAGCGATTGCTATGCCATCACAGGTACCTGTTGTGAAACCACAAGGTTTGTCCTCTTTACCACTCTTTGGATCCCCAGTACCTACGACGTCTATTAAATTTCCCGTTCCATCATCACAACCACCTATTCCTATATCCGCAGCATTAACTTCTGCACGTTTGCCTTTATTATCAGCACAATCTCAACAACTCTCTACTTTACCAGCACAAACTTCAAGTGTGTCGACAGTTCCAGTACCTGCTCAAGTTCCGATGCACTCTCAGCAGGCTTCTTCGTATTTTCCAATACAAAATGTGCACCTCATACAAAATCCATATACGAATACTTTGTCACCCGTACAATTCGTATCGTCTTCGCAAGCAAAACAAAATGTTCCATCACCGCAAACTACACAAATGAATTACGTTTCAGACGTCACAGTACAAAATCCAGTACAATATACGGAAACAGTACAATGCAACCCTGAAGTACCAATGCATTACGCCCAGCCTTACCAATATGGGCCAACAGTTGAGCAGTCACCTCCTTTGTTACCAAATGCAAACTTTTTAGGTTCTTCTAATTTCGATAACGGTTTACCAAACTCTTTGTTGTGCCCTACGGGTAATATTAACTCCAGAGGTTTGAATATAATGTCACCATACGAAGCCATATCACCGAATTCTCCATATTCTGATCCAATTTTGTCATCTTCGTATGGAAAATACATGACTTCAAAGAAAGATTTTCAATCTCCTTATGCTAGTATATTGGATGACAATGCTGATGCGTTTCCCATAAATAATATTTATAAATAAGTTATTAATTTATTATTGTATACAAAACATATTTGAAAATGTTTATGTTTGTTGAAATACAATTATTTATGTCGTTGATTAAAATTAAATGTAGTAGTAAAAATGTTTATTGTTTTATTGTTTTAAATTATCGATTATAGTAACAACTTGTGTGCTTTGTTCACTTTGGCACCAGCCAATTACAGTACAGCTCACGGCATCAGCCAGTCTCACTGGACGGGGACGATCTCCGTGGAACCATATCACTAATCATGCAATGCGCAAGCGTACACGTGAATGACATTCGTTTGCAATTTTTACGTTTTTTTTATTATTATTTAGTGAGGGTCAAATCTGCATAGACACCTGCGCCCGACCTACCTACCGCGCAGGTAGTGCCGGGTTGGGATTTCTACACAGAAGGTGCAGCCCGACCGGCTAAACGACATCCTCAACCTATACTCCAGAGAGTGTATAGGATTTGACATGAACAACGACCGGACGCATTGAGGATGCTTCGGTGTGTTAGTGCCTTTAACGGGCGGTGCCTTAAGGGCGCCGTCTCGTAGGCGTATGAATAAAATAGGGATGAGGACCGACACGTGTCGATCCCTCGGCAATGGAGGGTAGTTCGAGCTGGACGGCCCGAATTTTCACGTGTAAATCATCGTACACAGGCAATTTCTTAGTGAACTGATTTAAACTTCTTTTTAATTTTTAACCATCCTTGTTGAATTTTTTGTAGCATACGAATACTTTGGCATTAGGTAGATACATTAACTTAGTGACCGTTGTAAGACATATGATGTAGTTATGGTAGTTAATAAAAATAACAATAATGATGTATACACCACAACAACATCTAGGCCCTAGGCCACAATACAAGCATTAGCTTGTATTGTGGGTACCAAGCGAAGACACCACATACATATAACAACCAAGACCCGGTACCAGTATCAATATTCATCATATAAATACTGACCCGACCTGGGATTCGAACCCGGGACCTCCAGCTTCGTAGGCAGAATCGCTATCCACTAGGCTAAGCGGTCGTCAAATATCAACGTCAACAGTTACTTATCCAAATCGCGCAAAATTCATATGCGTGTTAAATTTATTGCACAACCTAAATCATAATAATTAAATTTACCAAACCAATAAAGAAATGGTATATTAATTCAGCAAAAACTTTTAATGAAAATATGACTATGTAATTTAAAATTTCGGTTTGATGTCGCTTCAACTGATTAATATATATACATATAATAGACGATAAAAATGTTAAAAAATTTAAATACTTAATAAAACATTCAATTTTTTTTTATGCATAAATTATATAATATTCTCGCTGAACCGGCGAGCTTCGTACCGCCTCAGAACTCAGAACGGTTTAAAGCGTATATGTATTGTAGCGCCCCTCCTACTCCTGGTAGCCCATAACCACAATCCTTATCTAAGAACTAGCTTTTATGTGATATCTATGTAAAGCGAAAAACCACGTCAAAATCCTCCCAACCGTTTTAGAGAAACATATCCATTGCAGTGCCCCCTGGTGGTCCACGACCGCAAACCTTATCGAAGAACACGCTCTTATGTGATATGCTTGCGGCGAAAATGTGGCGTCGAAATCCTCCCTGCAGTTTTAGAAAAACGTATTTATTGCAACGTCCCCTGGTGGCTCACAGCCGCAATCCTTATTTAAGAATCTGCTATTAAATGATATCTATGTACACAAAAAACCGCGTCAAAATCCTCAGAGCTGTTTTAGAAAAATATATTTATCTTTATCGCAGTGCCCCCTGGTAGCCCATGACCCCAAAATTTTGTCTAAGAACATGCTCTCCTTGCAATCTCTTCACATTTTTTCCCCTTTTAAACCTTCTTTGGACTTTCAGAAATATTTTAAAACCAAAATTAGTCAAACCGGTCCAGCCGTTTTTGAGTTTTAGCGGAACATGTAAAAAGCTTCATTACATTTTTATATGTACCTATAAGATAAAAATAAAATATTAAAGTACCTATGACCCATGACCTATACGGAGTTTCTGTACGTTACGTGAACTAATGAAATTAGCAAATGCCAATTCGTAGAATAATTTACATTAATCCACACCAAAACTTATTATTAATTTACGTACTTTATTAAAATAAATAACTATTGATTAGATAAGAACGTGCCCGTAAACACCAGGTCCAAATGTAGCCATCACACTGGCCGCGTTTCCGCGTTGGATTGCCAGTGTTCTAAATTCCAAACCCTTTTCTTCACTGAGTAAGCAAAACCGACTTTTGCCAAGGAAAAAAACCCTTTTTGAGCTACCGATGAAATAGTTATTTGTGCAACGAAATAGCAAAGTTTGCTTTTTGATTATAAGTTACAATAATTCTGACCGTAATGAAGGATACAAATACAGAAGAAATACTTTGCTTTCTTGTCACACAATCTATTAAAGCGAGTAGATAGTTACGTGTTAAACTATTTTTCCTCATTTTATTTGTTAAAATGTAATAAAAAAGAGGGAACGTTTCCTTAAAATTATTTATATATATATTATTTCATATCAAGTAACAAGGACTCATTTGTTAGTAAAACACTTACGTTATAACGGTCAAAATTAAAACAAACTACAAATCACAAATCAACAACAAATTGTAAAAATTAACTAAGTCATACACTAGATGTCAATTCTATATCTACACTATATGAAATGGCTATCCGAAAAAGAACACAAGTCACAACAAGTCATAATTTTCACGAAATTTAGTAAGTGATGCTATTCGTTTCATGGACCCATGCTCTCTCCCAAACGAGATTTTCTACAAAGTGAAAAAAAAAATTTGTTTGTAATTTGTTTATTCAATAAACGATTTATTTAAATATCTATTTTCTCCGTGTATGGGTGTAAAATATTTGTACTACTTATATTGTACTGTATTTAAAAAAAAGTATGCAGATCAGATATATAGTGTAAAGGCTTTACCTAGTTTGGGACTAAATGATATTATATTGCAAGTTTCAAGTATTATTATTATTATAAACAATCGTTGAATTCGTTGAGCGCCATCGAGGTTCTACAGGTCGACTCTATGAGACACCTCGCTCACCACGCCAGAGTGGTGAGCGAGGTGTCTCATAGAGTCATCATCGTCTATTTGGGTCTTGTTCGTGTACTGCATAATTGTTTGTGTATCTAGTGCAAAGTCTGATATTTTTATTTCATTTTTGTTAACTGTGAAGTTTAAATTCCCGCCAGGGACAAATATTTGTGTGTATGAACATGTCTATTTGTTCAGTGTCTGGGTGTAGAAGGTATTTATTTATATATGTATATATTATGATAGTACAATGTGATGCAAGCTACATATTATAGTCGGTAAGCTACATATTAAAGTCGAGGTGTTTATAGGCACGAGGCGAAGCCGTGTGCTTATAATAAACCGATGACTGTAACAGCCAGGTTACTGAGTACAAGCATCATAGGACGTTTTTCAGTACATTTGCGATTTCAATTAGTTACTTCAAATGTAATAATGGCGGGAACGGGTTGCTTTTCGCGGTTTACGCATGCGTTACAAACATAATGCTCGTTTGTGATTGGTGTAAAGTAAAAAGGCCTAGTACTGTAAAATACAACATTACGGTACAAGTTTCGATGTCATAAAGACCGTATTAATAGCAAATGTATTGAAAAGAATAAATATGTATATCAGTTCTTTGGTAGATACCCATAACAAGCTTTGCTTAGTTTGGGACTAGATGGCGCTGTGTGGGTTGTCCCTGGTATTATTATTATTAGTTGAGTTAGTTGATTGGTCGTGCTTGCAGCAACCGGTAACTTTGTACCTAAATGCAAAGTAAACCAGGCTTTTTTACCGCCGATACAAAAAAAATAATTACAAATAGTTCTGAACGCAACATTTTATTATTTCATAACAATTATAAAAAGTGTTGTATAAAGTTAAATAACAGAAACAAGATTATTAAAAGGAGAGATATTTAGTAGAGGAGAATTCCCACAACCGTTGCCAATCACTTGTTCGTAAAATGGTGCGCCAGCGCCTGACAACACTATTTCATTCACGCCGTTTACTGGTAAAGTATTGCTCAACAAGTTGCTTACGACGAGCAACTGCAGAGCATTAGCCAAGTTGTTTGATACCGAACTGTCTTGTATTACAGTTGTTACTGGGTTGTTTGGCAATATCGTTTCTGTGATTGGCAGCCCTGTTCTCAAGTAATTAGGGATAATGTTGCCATTCGATAATATAGTTTCTGCGATTGGCAACCTCAGTGCAGGTGAAACATTAGAAATCACGTTGCCAGGTAATATTTCGGTGACTGGCAAGTTTTGTGGACATCCTGGTGCGGTGAATTGTGATGATAGGAAATTCTGCGTTATTTGCGAAGGGATGACTTGATTTGGCAACACGGTTTCAGTGTAGGCTGGTAACCTTAGTCCAGGGAACGCGTTTGCCAGAGCAGCTCTTCCTAAGACTTGGCCATAAATGTCCTAGGAAAATAAGAAAATAATAATAATAATATAATAATAATAACACACACACAATCACAACAACGCCTAAGTCCCAAACCAAGCATTAGCTTGTATTTTGGGTACCAAGCGAAGACACCACATACATATAACAACCAAGACCCGGTGCCAGTATTAATATTCATCATATAAATACTGACCCGACCTGGGATTCGAACCCGGGACCTCCAGCTTCGCAGGCAGGGTCGCTGTCCACTAGGCTAAGCGGTCGTCAAAATGGAAAAGTATTAATGAAAACTATTTCATGTATTTACAATTAAGGAATAATGAATGTAAAAAAATTAAAATTACAGAAAAAATCATAACAGCAATGTTGGTAGATGGCTTAATATTTATAGAGGAAATAGGAAAGGTACTTCTACATGTGTTTAAAAATGTTAACTATGGACTTATAAAATTTTGTTTTAAAAACTCAGTTAACATTTAAAATTTGTATATGTGATGTCTTTAAAAATTTGGAATTTAAAATACGAAAATTACGTTAATTTAATATAAGAAAATTTATTTTAAATTAAAAATAAGGAATAACGATGTTAATAAAGTAGTGTATTTATTAAATGTTACAGTTTTTTTTCTCAAACTTTTATGACAAAAGTTAATAATTTAAAAAAATAATACCTGTAGTAATACCACTTGAATACAGAAAGAAATAACGATTTTAGAAACCATTTTTGCGTTCAACTAAGTTTAAAATTTTATAATACAATGTTTTATCGGAATATATTTTCGATTTATATACTCGATAATTATTAGTAAATCGATCGCTTCACACGAGTTTATCGATAAATTCACATTAAATTGAGAAAGTTGTAGATAAAATAGATTGATAATATTATCACATGTTATTGAGTTTTGTAATATTTCGGTTGACTTCGACGGCCGCTTAGCCTAGTAGGTAGCGACCCAGCCTACGAAGCTAGAGGTCCCGGGTTCGAGAGTCGGGTCAGTATTTATATGATGAATATCGATACTGGTACCGGGTCTTGGTTGTTATATTTGAGTATATGTGGTGTTTTCACTTGATACATAAAACATAAGCTAATGCTTAGTTTGGGGCCTAGATGTTGTTGTAATGTATGCGTTATTATTTTTATTATTATTATTACTTAAATTAACAGACATAAATATTTCAATACTAAATTGTGGGAAATATGTCGGAAATTTTTTTGTGTTTGATTAAATTACAGACATAAACTGAAAAAGTTATGCTTGGAGTATCCCCGCGGGATAGGATAGGGTTAACGTGGGACGACGGGATCTGTCTAGTGCGGGTTTTTAATAATAGACGAAGTCACCATATATAAAGAAATGATTTTCATTTTTTCATAATCACATTTCTAGGTTTCAGTTGATAAAACATAACATGCGACTAAAAAAAATATTTCTCTTTAATGTTTTTAACTGACTTTATCGATTGTTCTTGCAGTTTACAAGTGTTTGTACAAAAACCTAAAATTTGTAGAAAATAACATTTTTCGACAAACGTTTTGAAACTATTGAAAAAATCATAATAAAAATCAGTCGGAAAATTCTTATTTTCCACAAGTTTTAGGTTTTTGTACAAATGCTACGAAACTGTTGAAAGAATCAATAATATCAGTTAAAAACTTTGAAGAGAATAACTTTTTATAGTCGCATGGACAAAAAGGGATGGAAAATAATTGTACCTCTGCATCTAGTTCTATCCTTATTTCGACGTGTATTGACGACCGCTTGGCCTAGTGGATAGCGACCCTGCCTATAAAGCTGGAGGTGCCGGGTTCGAATCCCAGGTCGGGTCAGTATTTATATGATGAATATTGATACTGGTACCGAGTCTTGGTTATTGTACGTATGTGTTGTCTTCGTTTGGTACCCAAAACACAAGCTAATGCTTAGTTTAGGGCCTAGACGTTGTTGTGATGTATGCGTTATTATAATTATTGTATGGGATATGTGTCGATTGTGGATACTGATCTTGAATCGTCTGAAGACCACCACATTGGATTAGCCGCCAATATAATTTGCATATGGCGTCACTGGTCACTCGCTGAAGGAACATCCGTCGGGACGCCAGCAAGATCCGCTGTTATTTTCACCGCAATTATTACACTGCCCGCGATAGCCTGCACATTGATAATGTTACGAACAGACAGAGTAACGACCGCCATCTAGCGTCAACCAGTAAAACCACTTTGTAGAAGGGTTTTACAACAAGGACAACACGAAACCCCTACTCAATACTAGATGGCGTTAGAGGAAAGGATGTTCTAGAATTATCCAATCTGATCGATTACATTCGTGCGAGTGGAGTGATTTCTAGAATGTTCTCGAGCCTCGTTATGACCTATATAAATAGCCGCAGGAAGACGAGCGAGCAGTTCAGTTTTTGGGCTACTTTCGAGGCGACTTCGAAGTGAAAACTAGTGATCAAGAGTGATACCAGTGAAACCTACGACTTGGCTACGAGCTAGGAACATCGTTAGTGCTTAGTGTTTGGACTTAGTGCTTTGGGTTGGACCTAGTGCTAGTGAATAAAGTCTTCAAAAGAGTCAGCAGGTCTTTCTCTCCAAATTTGACGAACCATAACACGTAACAATAATGTTCCGCTGATAACAAGGTGTCCTTGTGGACGCACAACCGCTTATTATTCTTTATTTTTAACACAAAAGTTCCTTCCGCTTTATCCCGTTTGTGTAACTTGATGGCGGCGACGAATGACCGCCGCCCACGCTTCCCTTCCGACACCGGGCCACTTCACGCCTCGACCAATCAAAAGCCTAGTTTTTAGTTGGTGTTGGCAGTATCCACAGACAAATCAACCTTATAGACCACGCTTTGACAGGGAGTAGCATTCGCCAAGGCTATGTAGTGACACTACATAACTACGTCACTAGTGAGCCGTCAGTTGGAAGCACGTCAGAAGCCATTAAATTGTCAATTTTGAACGAGCCAATGAAAACTAGCCGACCTCTCCCCGCACCCCGCCACTTTTTGGCGATTTCGTTTTCGTACTGACGTTTATTAAAGCGTGGTCTATAGGTTGACTGGTCTGTGGCAGTATCGAATGACCGGAGTCAGGCCGGCTTCCGTTTGTCGTTTGTTTGGGGATTAGCAAAATTAAATAAAGTAAATAAAGAAACCGCGTAGACATTATTATATATTATTTTTATGCCGCATGTGCATTAGAGCACTCATTAATTTGACAGTCACAGTGGACACAGCTATCAACCAAAAAGAGCTATCAACTATGCTCAAAATACAAAGATATAGATTTGTATAATTCTGTACTATTCGAGGTATAATTATTCTTGTCTGTATCTGTTGAGGTCCGCATTTCGAACTGGCATGCCCACTCTGTTCTATTATCTCTATGGTGACCCAAAATTCTGCCACTTCGCTTGTTAGTCACTCTTCCACCAGCCCATTATGCCCCACTGCAGGAGCTAAGGCCTCTTCCCAGGGGGAGGGGGATTGGAGCTTAATCCACCACGCTGCTGCAGTGCTAGTTGGTGCGAATTCTAACGACTGCCATTTGTTGATAACTAAGAAAAAACTCATTGGTACACGCCCGGATTCGAATCACAAGAGCTATTCAGGAACTTTCCCCCGTCCAGCTTTTTGAAAGTATACGTTGCTCTGGGATTGTGATAATGCGGTCGGCAAATCGCCGTATTCTTTTACGATGAAACAGCATCATATTCGGAGCGTAAAGATAACTTAACAATAACATAAAAACAATAATAATAACAATAATAATAACAACCACAATAATAACAATAATAAATAGCAATAATGATAACACTGATAATGACAAGAATAATAATACCTGGGCTATCTCACGCAGCGCCATCTAGTCCCGAAGTAAGTAAGTATTATGCTTGTATTATGGATTACTAGACTACTGATATACATACTTAAAAATTCTTTATAATGTGTAGATAGATATACAGGATGAGGTTTTAATGACCAGCCAAATTTTAATATAATGATCTTTGGTAGAAAACCGATAGCCGTCTTGTTTCCTTTTAGTATTGTTCTATAGAAAAATATTGAGATATGACTACACAAACCTTTCCCGAAAAAAACCAAAAACTCTAGTCACCATTCATGCCCGCCGCCCCATTCTGTTTCAAGGCCTCGGGCGCGTACGTTTACTATGGTGTTAAGAAGGCAACCAAACGTTATAAAATAACACTGTAGATAAAATAATTTATTATGAAAATGTAACCCATATTTTTTATTTACGCAATGAGGTCTATTGGTGATACCTAACATCGAGAATAATTTTGGCCGGTTACTAAAATCTCACCTTGTATAGATACTTTTACACCCATTAATTTTTAATACATAAATTAATAAATCGATTCACAGCTTAATGAATTTCAGTTGAAGTGTAAACCCCATAGTTAGAATTAGATACACAGACGCAACAAAAACTCTAGACTCCTTCTCATTAAACACACTACCAATGAAGCACTGCAACGGCGGCAGCGTATGTGTATGTGCGAGTATAACTCCGCAGCGTACTGGCATTCGGTAGACTTTCCTATTCATTTTTTTTTTAATTTATTTAATCATCATCAGCCCGTGTCTCTCCACTGCAGGATATAGGCCTCTTCCAAGGCTCGCCACCACACACGGTCCTCCGCCTTTCGCATCCAACTACCCCTGGTATGGTGCTTCAGGTCATCTGTCCACCTGGCCGGGGGGCGTCCAACGCTTCGCTTTCCGGTACGTGGCCTCCATTCGAGAACTCGTCTACCCCATCGGTTATCAGTTCTACGGCAAATATGACCGGCCCATTGCCACTTCAGCTTGCTGATCGCTTCGGCTATGTAGACAACTTTAGTTCTTTGACGGATTTCAGTGTTTCTGATTTTATCCATCAAAGAAACACCGAGTATAGCCCGCTCCATAGCACGCTGAGCTTTTATTTATTTTTATTTATTTTTTAATTTAATTTTCTTAATTTAATTTAATTTATTTAATAAATTCAAATAATTATATTATGAATGTGTTCCTATTGACGCGTGCGCACATAGCAAGCCGATTTACTAGGGGTGCATCAGTAGATCGGTAACTAACTTTACTATTTTAAAATAAAAAAATTTGCATGGGCAGACCTAGGATTATTTTTCCTATAGTTATAGTTCCAATCAACCTTTATGGCGGATGTGAACATAGGCACAAGTCGCGTCGCAGTAACCAGTTTTAGGTGTAGCGGGACGCAGTGGAGCGAGGGGTATATGACTGAACCTGCGCAAGCACGCTTATAGCGTTGTATTCCGGTCCGCCATAAAGTTTGATTGGAACTATACATACTAGCAAGCCGACTTACTCGGTGCATCGGTAGATCGGTAGTTATTTCGCGATGCTACGTCCGATTCCTAGGTAGGTATGATTCTTATTAATCGAACGTAGCATCGCGAACTGACTTTACTTTACTACTTTAGAACTTTTACCTAGGATTATTTCCAATAGTTACATACATAGCAAGCCGACTTACTAGGAGGGGTGCATCGGCAGTCAATTCGCGATGCTACGTCCGATTCCTAGGTATCATACCTAGGACTGCCCATACACCTTTTTTAATTTGGACCAACAACTTATAGAGTGCGTCTGGTGTCTTCCGGGCTCATAATATGAGCCGTGGGGTTATTATATGCACAGACCAGTCAACCTATAGACCACGCTTTAATAAACGTCAGTACGAAAACGAAATCGCCAAAAAGTGGCGGGGTGCGGGGAGAGGTCGGCTAGTTTTCATTGGCTCGTTCAAAATTGACAATTTAATGGCTTCCAACGTGCTTCCAACTGACGGCTCACTAGCGACGTAGTTATGTAGTGTCACTACATAGCCTTGGCGAATGCTACTCCCTGTCAAAGCGTGGTCTATAAGGTTGACTTGTCTGTGATTATATGTCAATAATTAAATAGTCACGTATCTACAGATAAAGTTTACAGCGCAGTGAGATATTTTTCATTCTGTAACACTTAGAAATCGTCATTTTCAAAAGATAAGAGACGGTATAAAAGGTATTTTTTAAATGTATATCATCATTCAGTTTTCTGATATTTCCAACAATGGCTTTTCAATATTGTTTGTTTGCTTTCGTCGCCTTGGCTGTCCAGGTAAAATATAATATAATATTAAAACTCATAAAGATTGTTCTTTGACCGCATATTATATCAGAGATGGCGGGGTGGAATATACCTAAGCTTACAGTAACGCTGAAAAGAGCTTGTAAACCAGCCCACTGGCCCATTATGCCCCATTGCAGGTGCTTAGGCCTCCTCCCAGGAGGGTGAGGTGGCTACAATTGAAGTGACTCATAAAAATGCAATAATTAGCATTTGTAACTTGTATTACAAAAATTTAGAATTCATTTTTTGTGATTTGCGCCCATCTATGGTTTATAACCACGGATGTCATCATAAGTTGGTAGTTGTTAAAATCCATCAATCCGTACTGGAGTAGCGTGGTAGATTGGAGCTTAATTTTCGCTAGTTATTGAATTTTTCATGAGTCACTTCAATTTTGAAAGTGCGGGAATAATGCGGGGAAGTGATAAAAAGGTAAATAGTTTGATACGTGTGATGAGAGGGTCGGTAAGGGGCGCTCTAGAAACCAATGTCATCCAAATTGGAATCATAAACAGTAAATTTTAAACATCAGAACCAAAGAGCCAGCATGAAACTGCAGACGAATATCAAGGAAGCGAACAATTATCATCATCATCATCAGCCCATTTTACATGGAACACCCTACAGAGCGTCATCTAGTCCTAAAGTAAGCAAGTATTATGCTTGTATTATGGGATACTAGACAACTAATAAACATACTTAAATATATTTTGTTATATATAATAGGTATATCATCATCATCATCAGCCCATTTTACCCCACTGCAGGGCCTTGGCCTCCCCCAGGGTAAGGAGGTTTGGAACTTAAATCCACCACGCTACTCCACTGCGGTTTGGGGATTGTAACGACCGCCATTGTAACGCCTGCTTAACGTGCTCTCCGAGGCACGGAATCAGTGATAGTTAATGTACTTAAGTCAGAAAAACTCATTGGTACACGCCCGGATTCGAACCATGGCTTTATAAATTTGAGACAAGTTCGTTGCGCTCTGGGCTATCACGACAATGTCAGTGTGAACAATTATCATACTGAGTGGAAATTCATAGCATCTGCCTACTCTTTTGGAAAACAGACGTGATTTCAAGTATCTGCACCGAGTGTGTATAACCCACAGATAATTGTATAGGTTAGAGGTGCCATGTGACGGTATTTGTTCAGAGACCCGTGACCCAAAATTCCCAACGAATATAAGTAAAAATACTACGCGTACGTAAACAGTTTTGTCACAAATTTATATGATTTGAGAAAGCGGTTGAGTCGTTCACCCCTTTCGCATATATCTTTGCTATGATTTGATGTCGCATTTTAGAATTAAGGTTAAGAGATCTGTTTTAAGTACGCAACATATTGCATGCTTAAAGGGGACAGCGTATCAGTCTAGCCATCTCTAACCTATTTTAAAGCTCTGTGGTTTAACCTGCTGCCAGCTTGATGTGGGTTACTAAATATTACCTTTTAAGCCTAAATACTTACAAAAAAAATGTTCCAAAATAAATAAATATTTTTTTATTTTCCTGAAATTAACCCATTTTCACAGCTATTCGAAGTGTTGTCACAGGCGTTTCTCGGTCAGTAACCTTATGGGTGAACAAAAAACATTGCACATTTAACCGACCGACTGGCCGGGTGGTTAGACACCCTAACTGCGGAGCCAAGGGTCGCGGGTTCGATTCCCGTGCCCGATATTTGTGTGCACGAACATGTTTATTTGTTCCGTGTCTGGGTGTAAAATATCTATATATGTATATATTATAAAGAATGTTTAAGTATATCAGTTGTCTGGCATCGATAATACGAGCTTCGCTTAGTTTGGGAATAGATGGCGCTGTGTGGATTGTTCCAGGTATTATTATTATTGAATAAAATCATTAACAAATAAGGTTTTCATACGAATGAATGGAAAATACTGTCAGACGTGATGCGAATAACTACAAACAAAAATAAATATGACTTTTTTTATTACAGATGGCGTCTGCTTTCATTGCAAGCCCGGCCGTCACGAGCTGTGGATGCACTACTTCTACCGCCTCAGGCCCCGTTATAGGCCCAATTTTCAACCGTCCACCTTACGTGTCAGGCCCTATATCCGAAGTCGTCATCCCATCCAGAATCGGACCCAACGTTGTTGTTCCAAACCTACCTCAGTTTGGTTCAAATGTTGTTTACGATAATACAGTGTCGAATAATTTGGCCAATGTAATGCAATTGCTGGTAGTCAGTAACTTGCTTGACGCTAACCTGCCGAATGGATACAATTACCGTCCGGTTGTGAACGGCTGCGGTTCAACTATTTTGTATTAAATGTACGTTAGAAAATTCAGAATAAATCATAATGAAATAAATTTGTGATTTTATGGATTTTATTGTTTTAATTTGATTTATTTAAAGCAAATATTTTATTTCAATACTTCTACACTAATATTATAAACCGGAAAGACATGATTTTTTAAAAAACTTGTTACGGATAAACTCAAAAACTACATAACCGATTTTAAAAATTCTTTCACCCATAGAAAGCTACATTGTCAGCAAGTAACATGGGCTATTTTATATTTTCAAACTAGCTTTCTACCCGTGGCTCCGCTCGCGTGGACTATACAGCCGCAATGGGTGCGCTTTAATTCTTTGCTAAAACTTGCTTTGTTTTATAAGCTGAAGAGTGACATTAAGCTACTTTTTATTACGGATAAAGGGGTCTCGGTACAATTGTGTAGTCCACACGAGCAGAGCTACGAGCGGAGAGCTAGTGACGACCGCTTAGCCTAGTGGGTAGCGACCCTGCCTACGAAGCTGGAGGTCCCGGGTTCGAATACCAGGTCGGGTCAGTATTTATATGATGAATATTAATACTGGTACCGGCTCTTGGTTGTTATATGTATGTGTTGTCTTCGCTTGGTACCCAAAACACAAGCTAATGCTTAGTTTGGGGCCTAGACGTAGTTGTGATGTATACGTATGTTGTTATACTTTAAAGATTGAAATAAAAAAAAAGACGTAAAGAATTTATTAACGTAAAAATATTATTTAAATACAAATACATGTTGCATTTAGTGTTTAATTCTTTTTTTCATTAATGTGATAAAAATTTAAGTGTTTTTTTAATTTACAAAACATCCATAACAAAATCCTCAACTAAAGGTTTATATGAAATTGAAATCTTACTAAAAATAAGTGTAAATAAAAAATATATTTAAATTAGTGTCATGTAGCACAATGCCTAACAGGCTAGATTAGATACCATAATTTTAAACATGAAAATAGGTATAGTAAGCTATCTATAAAAGTTAGACGTATGCCATAGCGAATTTTTCGTTAGTCCTTTGAAAGTGGAACAGTTCCTCCATACATTATTTTGTCATATCTCAAAGAGATGGCAGCGTTTTCGATGAAAGCTCCCAGTCGGCTAGATTTTTTCCGACATCCTCAACAATAGTTGTCATAATTCAAATAATTTGCACAAAACATTAATAAATTGTAGACATAAGCCTTCCTCTTGAATCACTTTGTCCATTGGTGTCAACCATATACTAATCCGTTCGGTAGTTTTCGAGTTTATCGCGTTCAGACAGACAGACACAGACACGGCGGGGAACTTTATTTTACAATATGTGATAGCAAAATTTCTTTTTACATACGTTTTATTGAGACTTTCGGATCTCCCTCCACGTACCTACGTATCACTTTGTTTGAATTTCAAAATACTCTATTGTATTTTCTGTCGTGATAGCCCAGAGCGCAACAAGCCTGTCTCAAATTTATAAGGCCCCATCGGGCCATGGTTCGAATCCGGGCGTGTACCAATGAGCTTTTCTGACTTAAGTACACATTATCACTGACACCGTGCTTCGGAGGGCACGTTAAGCAGTCGGTCCCGGACGCTGTCAATAGATGGCGGTCGTTACAGTTCCCAACCCGCAGTGGAGCAGCGTGGTGGACTTAAGCTCCAAGCCCCCCTCCTCACCCTGGGGGAGGCCTAAGCCCCTGCAGTGGGGTAAAAATGGGCTGATGATGATGACGTATTTTCTGTGAAATAGAATTATTTTATTTTAGGAGTTTGTAAATAAATTTAAGTACACCTTGAATTGAAGTGGTTTATTTTCGCACAAAAATAAAATAAATTAAGTATATAATGAAACAATTTTGGTTTATTCAACTTAGCTGCACAGTCATACCTGAAAAAAAAAATAA
This sequence comes from Luffia ferchaultella, assembly GCA_949709985.1. Classification (NCBI taxonomy): domain Eukaryota; kingdom Metazoa; phylum Arthropoda; class Insecta; order Lepidoptera; family Psychidae; genus Luffia; species Luffia ferchaultella. Next base: position 5,976,843 of record OX453269.1, read on the forward strand.
AAATCAATGATGAAATGCGCAGAGGGTTCGTGAATATAATTATTATTAACAAAAATAATAATAATAATGTATACATGACAACAACGTCTAGGCCCCAAACTAAGCATTAGCTTGTGTTTTGGGTACCAAGCGAAGACACCACATACATATAACAACCATGACCCGGTACCAGTATCGATATTCATCATATAAATACTGACCCGATCTGGGATTCGAACCCGGGACCTCCAGCTTCGCAGGCAGGGTCGCTACCCACTAGGCTAAGCGGTCGTCGATATAAGAATTTGCTTAGAAATATTTTATTTGAATACATGTAAACAGAAAAAAAATTGTCTCTATTTTTACAAGTTAGGTACCTACCACAATTAGGTACTTTCAAAAAATCGCCCAAGTACGACTCGCACACGAAGGGTTCCATGCCATCACACAATATTTAAAAAAAAAACACGTTTATTGTATGACGACCCTTTTAATCTTTAACTTAACTTTGTTAAAGCGGCCATAGTATACAACCTCCAGTGAAAATTTCAAGTGTCTACCTATCACGGATCAGACAATACACCCTTATGACAGATGGACGGAATGACAGGGAGAGCCTTAGTAATAGGGTTCCTATTGGTACCCTTTAGGTACGGAACTCTAAGAAACTATAAAAATCCACAGATCTTGCAGTCCCCGCAACCATCGGTTTCATTGAAAATAGGTTCATTTTCCAAATCCGATTTTCACAGATTATTTTATTTCATTGCCACGATTTAAACTGCAGCCTCTGGTATCTTTAAACGTTTCGAACTCGATAATGAAGCATTCGAACGAATACAGGCCGAAAGGCGATGACCGTAATGTTAACAAGTTCCCGATCGTCCATAAAATCTAACATGTGATGTCAAATTTCTTGTTCGTTTTCCAACCGATTTTCAAAATTTTGGTCTCAAACTGTAGCTACCGACGCCTTCTAACCTTTTCTATAACATTTCAAAGCAATCCGACAAATATCCTCTGAAATATAGTAACTTCTATCCGCAAGCACCAGCGATCGACCAAAAAATCTCATCTTTCGGAAATAATTTCTCTTACAATTACTAACCGATTTCCAAAAACTTGGTCTCAAATCGTAGCTACGTTAATAGCCGAGATACTATTTTTTTTATTTTCGATATCGGTCCCCGTTCTCGAAATATTTTGGATTTAGTAAAAAAAAATCCGAAAAAATCCCGATTTTTTTACATTTTCCAATTTTTTTTTCAAAAACTACCAAACTGATTTCTAAAATTTTGGTGTCGTACGATGCGCAACTAAATTCTTAATCTTTTAAGACCTTAAAGTCTTGGCTAGACCTCATACTCTTGGAGTTATGGCCAAAAATGTGTCTCCTGTGAAATGGATTTGATAGTCATTTTCAATGACAATTTTACTAAGGCTTGAGTCCCTCTTCATTTTTGATTCATGTATTACTATTTTGAACACGAACATAGTTACGGAATTATTTCGGCTTCGCCAACACCCTAGTGTGCCGCCTGGCCGCTCCGATGAAGTCGTTAGAGCTTTCGGGCTAACGGCACGCGTCCTTATTCTGCTTCAGGCGGTTGTTTAGTAGGTGCAACTCCCACATACCCCGCGCGCTAGGGCGCGCGGGGTATGTGGGAGTTTGCGGGAGTATGTGGGAGTTGTGGGAGCTGTAGAGTTTAATCCGACTTTCCCATCGCAAGGGTAAAACAAAAAAAAACGAACATAGCAATTTGTTCCACGTATGGCTGTAATCATGTATTTAAAAAAATATATTTATGTAGGTTTATCAGTTCTTTAGTACCTACTTATAATCCAGGCTCTATCTAGTTTGGGACTAGATATTCCATAATTGGATTTCATTATAAAAAACATAAACAGTATTACCATCAGGACCAGCCCAGCAGCCCTCACGTTTATATTATTACCTATTGACCTAACGTGATTATGACATAGTTTGATTTTCCTTCGTTTCGGAACCTAAAAACGTAAGTTATATCACCCAAAATAGTTATAACCTGACAGATGCCTAAATGTACAGATAGACAGATGTTATTATATACAATGTTATGTTACCCATGGTAAATGACCGCCTAAATTTTGAAAATTTATGTAAGATTAGAGAAAAAAATAACTTTATTAGGTATAAAGTTATATAAAGTTTCATTCCACTGGTACTTTCTGATTTTTTTTTATGTGTTGTTTTATAACTTTTGGAAAGTACCTACCTAAGTAGTGATAGGTACTTCTCTTTATAATTTCAGTAATTTTAAAGTTAGTGTTTAGAAGTTTTGATAATTGAAGGGGTGAGTGGACAAAGGTGTTATTCTGCGAAAACCAAATAAATCGACTTTTTGCATGAAATTAAATTTTAAATGATCATAAATCATTCGACTGCGCAAACGTTGATTCGTGTCAAAAATAAAGACCTATAGGAAAGGTATTATCTGACAAACATGAATAATTTCAGGCAGCAAATGTGGCATGAGCAATATAAAAACACTCATAATCTTTTTGAACTTTTTGTTAGTCTTTGTCCTTTGTCCACTCATCCCTTCAATTCATATTTGCAAAGCAGTAGATAAATAATGATACCTACTTAAATAATAATCGCATGAATCAATTTGTAAATAATTATTCTAGCTCAGTATTGCTTGGATTTTCGATGTAGGTATTATACCTACTTGCCTATTAAGATCAAAATCGAGCATTTATATCGATGAAATCGACCCAATAACTTCGTAGATAATAAATATGTAGGTAGGTACCTACCTAATATAATAAGTAGAAATGGATACCTAGACATTCCTTTTAAGTTTTTTACTGATAATTTTACGTAAACTTTATTCCAAATATGATTCCAAAGTCAGCAGCCAGCATCGAGTCAATCTACCAGTTCTAAGTAAGTACCTATTTCATAAAAAATAATTTGGGTAACTTTTATTACACTCCACTACACAAAACGATAGTCAATCTACCAGTTCTAAGTACCTGCCTATATCATTAAAATTAATATGATTAACTTTCATTACACTCCACTTCACAAAACGACAAATTGTTTCGAACACAGGTTTTGAGAATTAGTGTAAATAATAATAAACACTGACATCAACTCATCAAATTACGTCTATGCATCAAAGTTATTCTGAGGCATCAAATTAACCTTCGCTCGCTTTCTGGCTTGGCTTCTGCCTTTCTGCTTTAATTCAGCGCGGCAACGTCGCGCGTGTATATCATACTATCTCTCTCTTTGCGGAGCTGTGGTGTGAGCGAGATATCGATACTGCCAGTGGCCATGTACTGCACTAATTGACAACACCCTGCAATGACAACGTAAGTAAAGCAGCGTACCATTGTGTAACCACAATACAATCACGCATGCTGTAGCTCTTCCGCAACAGTTGCATCCTTTATTGAATCTCTCATGCATAATTAAGATATACCTACCTACCCAGTCTTTAGATCGTATTTTCCTCAAACTGAGAAAAAAAGATTTTTAGTTCTAATTTTTGAGGCAATATCACCTAAATAAATTGCCTAAACAAGTTATATTTCTGCAGTAAAAGTACCTACCTACTTACCTATGAAATATCGTACATAGACGATTTCCACACTTAAGCCCATTATTATTACTGGCTCCGTACCTCGGCGAGCATGTTGAGCAGTCGATCCCGGTTGCTGTCAATAGATGGCGGTGGTTACAATCCGCCAACCCGGACTGGAGCAGCGTGGTGGATTTAAGCTCCAAGCTCCCTCATCTTGAGGGGAGGCCTAAGTGGGGTATAAAAAGGGCTGATGTGATGGAATGAATGGTTCATATTTTTGCTCACATTTTTGTTGTCACAACAACGTACCTAGTATCTCTATGAATATCTATGTAAGCCAGCAGCGCAGCGACATGACATTACCTCGCTGTATAGCGAAGCTGCACGGCCACCATGAGTAATTGGTGACTCGTAAAAGATTTTTGGTGGCATCGCGAGAGACGCTGTTCATTATAATAATAATATCTGGGACATCCTAGACAGCGCCATCTAGTCCCAAACTGAGCGAAGCTAGTATTATGGATACCAGACAACATTTAAAACTCATGGTAGCCTGTGTGAATATTAAGGAGGTTTAACGACATTAGGGTATTTGACTAAAGTAGCGACCCTGCCTACGAAGCTGGGGGTCCCGGGTCGAATTTCAGGTCGGGTCAGTATTTATATGATGAATATTGATACTGGTACCGGGTCTTGGTTGTTATATGTATGTGGTGTCATCGCTTGGTGCCAAAAACACAAGCTAATGCTTAGTTTGGGGCCTAGACGTTGTTGTAATGTATACGTTATTCATCATCATCATCATCATCATCAGCCCGTGTCTCTCCACTGCAGGATATAGGCCTTTCCCAAGGCTCGCCACCACATATGGTCCTCCGCCTTTCGCATCCAACTGGCCGGGGGCGTCCAACGTTACGCTTCGCTTTCCGCTACGTGGTCTACACTCGAGAACTCGTCTACCCCATCGGTTATCAGTTTTACGGCAAATGTGACAGGCCCATTGCTACTTCAGCTTGCTGATCGCTTCGGCTATGTCGACAACTTTAGTTCTTTGACGGATTTCAGTGTTTCTGATTTTATCCATCAAAGACGTCATTATTATTATTTATTACATTTATCAAGAAAATATAAAAATAGACTATATACGATAACGAAGTTTATAAACAAAATTATATTCGGTCGAAGAATGTGGAACTTACACCATTAAAATCGTTACGTTTTTAAGTCATTAAAAGTTTATCTGTGTTGCTTTCTTAAAAAAAAGAAGAAGTTTGACATTATTTTAAAAGCTTGACGTCACACCGTGTTGTCCTTTTTTCAACAGAAAGTTTTAAAGATTCATAACTTCGTAATTATTTATTAACACTGAAAATGGTTATTCGGCTATATTTCCGAAATTTCTGGTGGTAGACAAAAGATACAGGGGCTTGTGAGGCGCCATATAATACCAAATTTTCTATAAAATCGGTTTGTAACTTTTTTCGGAAAATCGGTAATGGTGAAAAAAAAACAGACCAAATTTCCCGATTTTTCGGACAAAAGTTGATTGTTTTGAAAACGAAAGCCAATATCGAAAAAAATGAAAAAATCTCCCGAGGCAGATAGATTGTCTATACCGTTTAAAAAAAGAAATATTGGAGTCGATCGAAAAGTGTGGACTGGGGAAGTGCCTTTTCATTGAATGAACATTGAACGATGAATGATTGAATGAATGATGAATGACTATCAGATCAGTTACCCCTGAGAGATTCGGTTATATTTCAGAAAGTTCGTAACATTATTTGAGTATAATATAATTTATCAGCTAACTTGAATCCATAATACAGGCTCGGCCTAGTTTGGGATTAAATGACCGTGTGTGACATATCCCACGCATTATTATTACTAGGTTTCTCTAGCTCCAAATTACTTATGTAATACATTTTTCTGACCGATTTGACCAACCGATTGGCCCAGTGGTTAGAGACCTTAACTACAGAACCAAGGGTCGTGGGTTTAATTGTCGCCCGGGACAAATATTTGTGTGCATGAACATGTCTATTTCTTCCGTGTCTAAGTGTAAGACTAGAACGAGCTCTAAATAACTGAACAATTACCGCGTCGTAAGCCGCAAACGGGGTAAAGGTATGCGATAGTAAGTCACGGGAAGGCATCGATGTACCAATATAACTAGATGGACTGTCCTCGTTCTAATTAAAGTGTCCGCGCAAAAAGTCATCCAAAACGCGATAAGCCCACCAACCGGCTATTAGTGAGTGTAATGGCTTAGCGCCGAATAAACGTGCGCGATGCCGAGTTGTGTAAAAATCGTAAAAACTACTCGTCAAACACGCAAAAAAGAGCTGAGTATGAACAATATCACGTATTAATTCTCGTCACATTCCCGTAAACAGTGTGACACGTCCAATCCGTAATAAGTACTTGCATGGACTGACGCACACATCGGAACGGCCGCGGGCGGCATCGGCCCACGCACGTTGCGAACGCTTTTATTTCGCTTTTGTTTACCAACTACAAATCCTTATTATTAAAATTAATAAATCAATGCGGGAATTGGAAACACAGCTTCAGAGTTATGGACCTAGTTTCCAATCATTTTTATTTAATAAAATTAATATTGTGCCGGACCTCTAACAAGCGCTGTTATCAAACGCGGCACGTCAACTATACATAGTCTACGTGTAGTTCAGATATAGTCAATAGTCAAATATCGATCTTTATTTCGTAGTTATGTAACATAATCTTGCAATATGTCACAAGAGTGAATTTATTACATTGTGGAAAAACGTCACCACAAAGGCTGGTTCCTCTAAGAAGAATACGCAAGAAACTGAGAGACGCTCTTTTTATGAAAATTATAAACAATAAGTGTGGCTGGGCTGGCCGCTGAGTCCGCGGCCCGTCTGAAACACAATAAATACGCAATCTTGGCAAAATCCTATATCTTCGTTCCTTTTGCTGTGGAGACGACGGGCTGTTGGAGCCTTGAGGCCAGAAATTTAATTACGAGCGTCGGTCGGCGACTTAAGGAGAGGGGGTGTGACCCCCGCTCTGGGTTGTTTCTGGTGAAGAGGCTCGCCATAGAGATCCAACGCGGTAATGCCGCGAGCGTTATGGGAACCTTTGCGTCGGGTTCGTCAGGGACAGGTTATTTTTAGCTTTTTAGAAGTAGTTAATTTTAGTTTTTAATTAGTTTTTATTTCAATATTAATTCATTGCATTTCCTAACAATTACGATTTAAAATAATAAGTGCTTAAAAATTTATATTATCGAAAGAAATTGATAGGCGAGCGGCTTACACCCATGGATTTTATCATCTAAGTAGTCCGATACTTTATAATAAGCTTTTGCATAAAGCTTTCGTTTTATTGTAGTTTTAAACTTGTTATGGGGTTGATCTTGAATGTCAACTGGGATCTCATTGTAAAATCGTACACTTTAAAAGACTTTGTGATTTTGTTGAGACGGCTGACATAGTTAGCAAGTTTATCTTTGTTTTTTGTATTAACATTATGCCGATAACAGTTTTTTTTTTAAATAATATAATAGTATTAACTAAGGCAGCGTAAGCGTAGTGTGTGTTCTAGAGTCTACCTTGTGCCTATTATACCTAGTTCTATGGCAAAACTGCGTCAACTTCGAAGGGAACGAGATATTCGGCAGGATCTGTACTACATATTTTATTTTATTTATTGAAGCGAAAACGTTTTTAGCATCGTTGTGATTTGAGAGTCGATGAAACGAAAAAGCGACAGTAAAAAGAGAAAGACACATAAATTCATAAGATTCAACGTGGGAAAAAATGAGATAGGAAGCATTATACAGTGTTTCTTGTGTTCGTGGTTCTCTTTGTGCTCAGCTTTGTACCCCCTCCACTCGTATTTACCAAGACATAGTGGGTGTTTGCTTGAGCTTGGGCCTCAGCGTTGTACGTGTGTTAATACGTGTATGTGCGCGCATGCGTAGTACAAAGCTTGAGAAAAGGCAACAAAACAACCGTTGTGTTTTATATACGTGTACGTATTATTTATAATAAAATACTTCAAATATGCCGAAAACTAATACAGCATATTGTCGCGATTATCGAAAAAAAGGGAAAACAAGATTAAAAATTTTACATTCGTCTCATTATCTTGAAATCAAAATTATTGAAGGTTTCACTTCTACGACTTGTGAATTGAACACATGTTTTTATTTTATTGTTATTATTATATATGATTACTTAATGCGCTTCAACATATCTGATGGCAAAGTCTCAAAGAGATCCTTAACCAATACCGGCTTACCGACTAGCCATGGACTTACCAGGATCTTTATTACATTATAGGAGAGGTACCAACACAAAAAGAGAAATAATAATAATAACACACACAATCACAACAACGTCTAGGTCTCAAACTAAGCATTAGCTTGTATTTTGGGTACCAATCGAAGACACCACATACATATAACAACCAAGACCCGGTGCCAGTATTAATATTCATCATATCAATACTGACCCGACCTGGGATTCGAACCCGGGACCTCCAGCTTCGCATGCAGGGTCGCTGCCCGCTAGGCTAAGCGGTCGTCAATACAGGCTTACCGAGTGGCCATGGACCTACCAGGATCTTAATAACATTATAAAGGTACTGACACAAAAAGAGAAATGAGGACGGTTAGAAAACTAAAGACATAATTTTCCCAATAATTCCTGGATTTTCTCCAGACTTTGTTATGCAAATATTTCACAGAAACTATCATATTACAAGACGATATCTGAATTTCTCATTTCTATGCCGTCACGTACTTACTAGTTGATAAATGCAACAACAGTTCACAATTTGTAAGTGTTAGAAAATCATCGTTTATAGTAGATAAGAATAGTATAAATAGTAAACGTGTTTAAAGTGTACCATCATTCAGTTTTATATTTCCGACAATGGCTTTTCAATATTGTTTGGTAGTTTTCGTCGCATTGGCTGGTCAGGTAAATTATCCTATTTATAAATCGTCCAAGAAGGGTGCAACGCACTCTTCTTATATGCAGTAGCGGCGTTAGAGTAGGGCGCGGTGGGGCGACCGGCCAGGGCGCCGGACATAAAAGGGCGCCACATGGGCGGCGCATATCCTTTGCCTTTTTTCATATAAGTTTGAATAGTAGTTAGAGGGCGTCGCGTCGTAGAATTCTCGCCCAGAGCGCTGGTAGTGCTAAAACCGGCACTGCTTATACGAATGTAACAACGAATTCAGCGGTCAGCGAATTCAGCGGTAGAACGAAATATGAATTTGGAATTTCAGAGTATTGCAAAAAAAAAACATGAAAATATATATAATTGTATTGTGAAAAATACAATTTAAATTTAAAAGAAATATAATATTGCCATATATTTTTATTTTTACATTCATGTTACTCATCTGTAGCAAGCGTCTTGAGGAGGACTCGTTAGAAAAAAAAACTTTCGGTTCATTTTTTCTCAAACATTTTAAACAATAATACGTGATCGAAAACTCTCTAAATATATCTTTAATTTATGACGAAATATTTTCGAAGTAAACTAAATACAGCTTCTTCCACTTGAACCAGCCCATTAATGGCCCACTGTAGGGACTTAGGCGTCCCCTAGGGTGAGAGGAATTGGAGCTTAATCCACTACGCTGCTCCAGTATGGGTTGGTGGATTTTAACGACTGCCATCTATTGATGGCACCGGGATCGACAGCTTAACGTGCTCTCCAAGGCACGCGGATTCGAACCACGGCCGCACGGCTTTCTGAACCAGGTTCGCTGCGCTCGGACTGCCACGACATACAGCTAGCACTGTTAAAATTTTCTTGGAAGAATTTTCATTTAAAATATTAATTCTAGCATACACATTATTTTTTAATTTGTAATTTAAATCATATATTTATATTAATATATCTGGTTTCTGACTTCGGACACCCAACACGTTACAACGGCACAAAAATGTGACTGTGGAAATGATAAAATTTTGTAAATATAACTTTTATACATATTAGTTTTTTGTTTCAGATGACTTCTGCTTTCGTGGCAGCGCCAGGCGTCACAAGCTGTGGATGCACTACTTCTACCGTCGCAGGATCTGTTCTACCTTCGCCTTTCATTTCAGGACCTTTTTTCAACCGACCATCTTATGTGTCAGGCCCGATTTCTGAAGTCGTTATTCCATCAGGACAAACTATTGTTTCTAATCCATTGGTCTCAAATTTTGTTCCGAACCTGCCCTGTTTTGGGTCAAACGTTGTTCACGATAATACAGTTTCAAATAATTTGGCCAATGTAATGCAATTGTTGGTAGTAAGCAATTTACTAGATGGCACCTTACCAAGTAACTGTGGTTACCGGCCAATTTACAATGGTTGTGGTTCAACTGTTGTCTACTAAATTTGTTGTCAGATAAATTATTTTGCAATTGTAAAAAGAAATAAAGACTTAGCGCTGTTAAGTTGGTTTTAAATACATGACACAAAAAAACCCTATTGAGAATTTTGAATGTAAGTTATAAAGTATTGGTGAAAATCCCTTCATTAAGGGGGTAGGATTTTCATACAAAAAAGAGGGTTCGGCTCTTGTCTAATCCTCGCTGTATTTCTGTATCAATGTATACAGAAAAAATGTATGTAATAGAAGTAACACTGTCACAGAGCGGAATGTTTTTGTTTTTTTGATATCCCGTTTAGTTTTTTAGAATAAATTCCTGAAACACATAGTTAACGTTGGTTGTTTGTTTTTGAAAATAATGAGCCGTAAATACGATATTAATGCGAATTTCAAAAAAATAAAAATAAAACTAACCGCCCCAGGGACATCGTTTTTTAATGACCCTGCAAATTTTGGTTCCAATTCATACACATTTAAGGGGGCCAAACAGTCACACCCCGCAAACTGTTTCGACCAGTATTTTATAGGTATTTTTGGGAATTTGCACTTGTCATTTCTGTCACTCAGGAATAGGTCGGGGAAGAGGGCTTGAAACGGAGATACCGATGTCAATTCGGAGCCGCAGATTGAAAGACTATCCCCTTAAGGGGGACGACGCACGTCTAGTACAGTTATTTAATAATAGTTGGAACCACTACACAAAAAAAAAATGATTTTTATTTTTTCATAAAAACATATCTGGGTTTCAGTTGCTAACACTTAACATGCGGTTATAAGAAATAATTATCTTTAATGTTTTTAACCGTCTTTATTGATTGCTTTAACGGTTTCGAAACGTTTGTACAAAAACCTAAAATTTGTGTAGAATAAGATTTTTTCGACTGATTTCTATAATTGTAACTCAATACTTTCGAAGCGTTTGTCGAAAAACCTTATTTTCCATATATTTTAAGTTTTTGTACAAACGCTTCGAAACTATTGATATAACCAATAATGTCAGTACAAAACATTAAAGAGAAATATATTTTATAATCGCATGTAATGTTTTATCAACCGAAACTTAAAAAACTCATCAGGAAAAAATGAAAATATTTTTTTATACGTTGGCTCCATCTGTTATTAAATAGCCGTACTAAACAGGCAGCGTCCCACTTCAAGAAACTGAATGTTAATAAAAACTTCGGAATTTTCGAATTTTTTCAGTTTGTGGCTTTTAACTTCTAAAATATGCATTTTACACCAAAGTATTTTTGACACTTCTAAAGAAGACAAAATTAGCACTAATTTTAGCATATCCACAGCTCTGTATGTTTAACAAATCTTGAGATACAACACTTCAAAACCCGACAATTTTTTTCAAAAAGTTAAAAATTTGTAGTTTGCTAGACTTTCGAACAAAATATTGTCTAAAATACTCATTCTACTGTAATGTATGTCAATAAAAGACGGCGGCTAATTGTTGACTGATTTATTATTATATCTACCCACACCAAATATTATTCCAATACATAACACTACGAGGAAACTCGTCAGAAATTATGTTATAGAGCAGTTATTTAGTTTTAATTTAAGTGTAAAAGAAACTCTTTAGGATCAATAGGTCTCATGTTGTCAGATAAAAATACGAATCGAAAAAAATCAGTTTTGTTTAAATGAAGATAATAGTAAAAATATTACTTTCTTAAAAGATAAAAAAGACATCATTCAGTAAAAATTGTTTACTATGTAAAATTAAATTGAAAACAATAAAAAATGTATGTGAAATCCCATCTGATGACACAGATTCATAAGGTGCTTAGACCTTTTCCGGTATAAGTGGGTACCAAAGCTTATTTGAATAGACGAGAGGGAAGATTTGGGCCTCACTGCAGCCATGATAGCATGGGCGAATCCTCTACATTTTTTTTCCTTTTATCGAGCTGCACGCGTTTATTTTAAAGCACAATCGTTTCAAAAAGCAGTTTCAGAGTATCAGGTACACATTCATCTACGTCGTTCAAGAAGTTATCTGACGAGGGATAGTGAATGGTGTCAAACGTTTTAGAACCAATGTCTTCGCTGATTATTTGCGCGGCTGCGGCTGCTAGTGCTACGCTTTTACCACCTTTAGCTGGAGAGCTCTTCCTTTCATGGTACCAACTATCGTACAGGATTTTCTGTCCCACGCTTCTAAAAGTTAAGATGGGGCTGTGACAAGAACCAACCTTTGTTAACCAAAGTATTTCTCCACACCGCTTTTTCAGATGAGCTTCCACACTTTTTACATCAGTTTTGTAGTCATCAGTGAAGTGATCAGTGATGATTTCACTCAGGATAAACTTGCGTTTCTCTCTGTTGTCTTCGATGTATTTATAGATACGCTTCATAGACTCTGTAAGAGCTCAGTTTGTTCAGGACGCGCTTTTTTACTTTCACTTGATCTCGCCATAGATAACAATTTAAGGCGGCACTGAAAGCCTGCATTCTTCAGCGACCAAGTCAGTTACACATGAAATACGTTACGCTGTATGATCTGTTGTTTCCATTCGCCAGCACGTTCAGCTTTTTCTAGAATCCAATCTTGGTTTAGGTTTTCACATTATGGACAATATTACGACGTGAAACAGGTAATTTTTGCTGGGCCTTCGCTGGACTTGGGCCAAACAAATTGCTTAGTAATTTTTTCTCCACAAAGAAAACAGATATCCCTAAGTATGTCAAGCCTCGAGCCCAAGTCAGAGCTCTCACTGTGTCTGCGTGATGTCATGTCGAAGCTTCAGGAGCTGGATCTCCTCTGCGACGGATAGATGCTAAGACATTTTTTTCCGCGGTGTATCTCTTCCTGCATCAGTTATGTACGGTGACTTCTTTCAATTCACGCAAAAACTGTTTGTTTTGAAGAAGCCCACGTTTCTCACTCACTTCAATTAGCTTTGTATACCGCGTTTTTTCACATACACTGTTCCTTCCTCAAGTACATCCCGACATATAATTTGTATAATAATAAATTTGTAGTGCTTTTACCTAAACTTTTTTATGTTAACGCCATTAATATTGTAATTATCCATTCAACAATAAATAAGAAATATGATATTAATAGATAGGTAACTGTTCAAAACTCTATTTCTTGGAAAATCCGATTTCCTTTTTATTAATTTTTAACTGATTATTTGAGAACTATTGATCCTAAAGAGTTTCTTTTACACTTAAATTAAAACTAAATAACTGCTCTATATCTTAATTTCTGATGATCTTCCTCGGACAATGAGTATTTTTAAACGACTTCAAAAAAGAAGGAGGTTTCTCAATTCGACCGTATATATGTTTTTTTTTCTTTTTATGTGTGTTCAGGGATAACTTCGTAGTTTATGAACCGAATTGAATAATTTTTTTTTGTTGGAAAGGAAGTATCCCCAGAGTGGTACCATGATAAGGAAACCATGATCTGATGATGGCATCTCAGAGAAATTGAGGGGAACCTTCGATAATGGTACTTTAAAGTATCGTATTTTAAATATTTTTATGGAGTACTACCACTTGTACTATTTAATGAAGGTCGGGCATCGATCTGATGATGGAGCCGAAAGGCAATCGAGGGAACTCCTCAACGATTTACAGCAATTACCTGGTGTTTGGACTTGATTCATTTCTATTGATGAGAACTTTGAACCCATATGGGTTATAAGTGCCATTTCAGGTCTGATGATGGAGACCATACACAGTCGAGGGAACTCCTCAACGATTTACAATAATTGTCTAGTGTGTGGACTTAATTCACTTCTATTGCCAACTCAGACACTTTAAATGGGTACTTACCAGGTAATAATAATTACAACGATGATATATTTATTTATTTATTTATTGCATTGTCACATTATAATTTATAACTATAACGAATATAGAACACAATTTAAAGTGTCTGAGTGAGTAGGCACCGACTTCATTAACTATATGCCGCCTGTTAATGCTCCTTTCTTTAAAGTGAAAATTTTATTTTTAACTTTTTAGTTTATGGTTTTGAAGTCGGTTTTTATTTTTTAGACAATATTTAGTTCCAAAGTCTAGCCAACTACAAATTTATAACTTTTTGGAAAACATTGCCCATTTTGAAGTGTTGTATCTTAAAATTTGTTGCACGTACAGAGCTGTGGTTATGCTCAAATTGTAGCTAATTTTGTCTTTATTAGAAGTACCATAGATGACTTTCCTGTGAAATGCATATGTTAGAAGTTATAAGCCAAAAATTGAAAAAAGTCCGAAAATTTCGAGGTTTTTCGAGCACACGAAGTTGGCACAGGTCTTTCGAGGTTGCAAATTTGGTTTTACACTATTAGTATCAATCCTAGTAACATCCCAAAAAATCAGAACCTTGCAATTTTTTGTCACCTCACGCGATTTTTATGCCTACGGTGACTAGCCTATTAGTTCTTGGAAGAATTTTGAAGTTTCTGATTTTAACGAGAAAAGAAATACCGAGCATAGCCCGCTCCATAGAGCGCTGAGGAACTTTGAATTTCTGGAGCAGTCCTGCCGTGGAAAACCATGTTTCAACACCATACGTCATTGTGATGTATGTAAACCATCGTCTTCAGACATTGTGGTAGCGGCAACGAGAACAAATGACAAAGCTTGACTGACCGAATGGCCGAGTGATTAGAGACCCTAACTGCGGAGCCAGGGGGTCGCGGGTTCTATTCCCGCCTGGGACAAATATTTGTGTGCAATAACGTGTTTATTTCGTTCTAGGTCAGGGTGTAGAATATTTAAATTAAAAAAAACTTCCCGAAAGCAGCCCAGCCCAGCTACATTCTTCGGTCGACCTCTTCGTTGAAGTTGTGTTTGCCTGACTGGACAGTCTGGCCTAAACAGACATAGCCTTGCAACGACCACTTAGCCTAGTGGGTAGCGTCCCTGCCTACGAAGCTGGAAGTTCTGGGTTCGAATCCCAGGTCGGGTCAGTATTTATATGATGAATATTGATACTGGTACCGGGTCATAGTTGTTATATGTATGTGGTGTCTTCCCTTGGTGCCCAAAACACAAGTTAATGCTTAGTTTGGAGCCTAGACGTTGTTGTCATGCATACGATAAACTTCAAGAGTCGCACCCTCTACGATTTCGGAAGAATATAACAATAATAATATTTTATTTTCACTTCTTTGGAGGAACAACAGCTTAATTTAGTGTACATGGTTTACAAGGTAGTTTCGACGAAGCCAATTACAGCTCCTCACAGATAGAAGTACAATTAATAAAACAGAACAATGAACAAAAAACACACAGCTATAACCTGTTATATCAACTAAATTCAGGCTAATCAGTTATTTGTCAAAAAATCCACAGATCTTGCAGTCCCCGCAACCATCGGTTTCATTGAAAATGAATCTACTCAAATCCGATTTTCACAGATTATTTTATTTCATTGCCACGATTTAAACTGCAGCCTCTGATATGCTTAAACGTTTTGAACTCGATAATGAAGCATTCGAACGAATACAGGCCGAAAGGCGATGACCGTAATGTTAACAAGTTCCCGATCGTCCATAAAATCTAACATGTGATGTTAAATTTCTTGTTCGGTTTCTAACCGATATCCACAATTTTGATCTCAAACTGTAGCTACCGACGCCCTCTAACCTTTTGTATAACACTTCAAAGCGATCCGACGAATACCCTCTGAAATATAATAACTTATATCCACAAAATTTCTCTTACAATTACCAACCGATTTCCAAAAATTTAGTCTCAAACCAAAGCTACGTTAATAGCCAGGATACCATTTTTTTTTATTTTCGATATCAGTCCCCGTTTTCGAAATAATTTGGATTTAGTAAAAAAATCCGAAAAAATCCCGATTTTTTTACTTTTTCCAATTTTCTTTGAAAACTACCAAACTGATTTCCAAAGCTTTGGTGTCATACGAGCGCAACTAAATTATTGATCTTTTAAGACCTCAAAATCTGAGCTAGACCTCATACCCTTGGAGTTATGGCTAAAAATGCGTCTCCCGTGAAAAGGATTTTATAGCCATTTTCAATGACAAAATGTTTTCGTTTGTTCAACATATTTGAAACATTTAGGTTTTAAACTGCAGCCTCTGATATCCTTAAACGTTTTGAACTCGATAAAGAAACATTCGAACGAATACAGACCGAAAGGCGATGACCGTAATGTTAACAACCGTGATGTCAAATTTCTTGTTCGATTTCCAACCGATTTTCAAAATTTTGGTCTCAAACTGTAGCTACTGACGCCTTCTAACCTTGTCTATAACACTTCAAAGCGATCCGACGAATTCCCTCTGAAATATAGTAACTTATATCCGCAAACACAAGCGATCGACCAAAAAATCTCATCTTTCGGAAATAATTTCTCTTACACATTACCAACCGATATCGGTCTCCATTCTCGAAATATTTTAAATTAACTAAAAAAAAATCTGAAAAAATCCTGATTTTTTTACATTTTCCAATTTTTTACAAAAACTACTAAACCGATTTCTAAAATTTTGATGTCATACAATGCGCAACTGAATTCTTGTTTTTTTAAAATCTTAAAGTTTTAGCTAGACCCCATACCCTTGGAGTTATGGCTAAAAACGCGTCTCCCTAGAAAAGGATTTGATAGTCATTTTCAATGACACAACGTCGGAAAAATTACGAATCTTTTATGGGAATTCTTCAATTTTTAACTTTATTTTATTATTATTATTTTATGTTATAGCGATCACAGAGATACATCCTTTATGAAATTTTCAAGTGTAAGTAATGATCCTACGACCACCAATCACCAAAAACGTCGCAAAAATTACGAATCTTTTATGGGAATTCTTCAATTTTTAACTTTATTTTATTATTATTATTTGTTGTTATAGCGATCATAGTGATACATTTTTCATAAAAAGTTCAAGTATAAGTAATGATCCTACAATCACCAATCACCAAAAACGTCGCAAAAATCAGGTTTCTTTTATGGGAATTCCTTAATTTTTGACTTTATTTTATTATTATTATTTTATGTTATAGCGATCACAGAGATACATCCTTTATGAAATTTTCTAGTGTAAGTAATGATCCTACGACCACCAATCACCAAAAACGTCGCAAAAATTACGAATCTTTTATGGGAATTCTTCAATTTTTAACTT
Organism: Luffia ferchaultella; assembly: GCA_949709985.1. Lineage (NCBI taxonomy): Eukaryota > Metazoa > Arthropoda > Insecta > Lepidoptera > Psychidae > Luffia > Luffia ferchaultella. The sequence continues at coordinate 5,993,902 of OX453269.1, forward strand.
TATTTTATTATTATTATTTGTTGTTATAGCGATCACAGAGATACATCCTTTTTGAAATTTTCTAGTGTAAGTAATGATCCTACGACCACCAATCACCAAAAACGTAGCAAAAATTACGAATCTTTTATGGGAATTCTTCAATTTTTAACTTTATTTTATTATTATTATTTGTTGTTATAGCGATCATAGTGATACATTTTTCATAAAAAGTTCAAGTATAAGTAATAATCCTACAATCACCAATCACCAAAAACGTCGCAAAAATTAGGTTTCTTTTATGGGAATTCCTTAATTTTTGACTTTATTTTATTATTATTATTTTATGTTATACCGATTACAGAGATATATCCTTAATGAAATTTTCAAGTGTAAGTAATGATCCTACGACCACCAATCACCAAAAACGTCGCAAAAATTAGGTTTCTTTTATGGGAATTCTTCAATTTTTGACTTTATTTTATTATTATTATTTTATGTTATACCGATTACAGAGATATATCCTTAATGAAATTTTCAAGTGTAAGTAATGATCCTACGACCACCAATCACCAAAAACGTCGCAAAAATTAGATTTTTTTATGGGGATTCTTTAATTTTTTAATTTATTTTATTATTATTATTTTATGTTATAGCGATCACAGAGATACATCCTTTATGAAATTTTCAAGTGTAAGTAATGATCCTACGACCACCAATCACCAAAAACGTCGCAAAAATTAGATTTTTTTATGGGGGTTCTTTAATTTTTTAATTTATTTTATTACTATTATTTTATGTTATAGCGATCACAGAGATACATCCTTTTTGAAATTTTCAAGTGTAAGTAATGATCCTACGACCACCAATCACCAAAAACGTCGCAAAAATTAGGTTTCTTTTATGGGGATTTCTTAATTTTTAACTTTATTTTATTATTATTATTTGTTATTATAGCGATCATAGTGATACATTTTTCATAAAAAGTTCAAGTATAAGTAATGATCCTACAACCACCAATCACCAAAAACGTCGCAAAAATTACGTTCCTTGTATGGGAATTCTTATAATTTTTAACTTTATTCATGTTTTATTGTTTTAAATATTGCCAAGTACAGATACACCTTTCATAAAAATATGAAATATAAGCAACGATCTCACACTTACCAATCATCAAAAATGTCGAAAAAATTACGATTCTTTTACGGGAATTCTTTAATTTTTAACTTTATTCATGTTTTATTGTTTTAAATATTGCCAAGTACAGTAATACACCTTTCATAAAAATATGAATTATAAGCAACGATCTTACACTCGCCACCAATATACCCAAATCCGATTTTCACAGATTATTTTATTTTATTGCCACGAAAACGTGGCACTATTCTTTTCAACTCTTTAAACTCAGAAATAAATCAACGAAAAAAATTTTTTCGTTTGTTCAACACATGTGAAACATTTAGGTTTTAAACTGCAGCCTCTGATATCCTTAAACGTTTTGAACTCGATAATGAAGCATTCGAACGAATACAGGCCAAAAGGCGATGACCGTAATGTTAACAAGTTCCCGATTGTCCATAAAATCTAACATGTGATGTCAAATTTCTTGTTCGATTTCCAACCGATTTTCAAAATTTTGGTATCAAACTGTAGTTACTGACGCCCTCTAACCTTTTCTATGACACTTCAAAGCGATCCGACGAATTCCCTCTGAAATATAGTAACTTATATCCGCAAACACCAGCGATCGACCAAAAAATCTCATCTTTCGGAAATAATTTCTCTTACAATTACCAACCGATTTCCAAAAACTTGGTCTCAAACAAAAGCTACGTTAATGGCCAGGATACAACTTTTTTTAATTTTCGATATCGGTCCCCGTTCTCGAAATAATTTGGATTTAGTAAAAAAAAAATCCGAAAAAATCCCGATTTTTTTACTTTTTCCAATTTTCTTCGAAAACTACCTAACTGATTTCCAAAACTTTGATGTCAAACGATGCGCAACTAAATTATTGATCTTTTAAGACTTTAAAATCTTAGCTAGACTCCATACCCTTGGAGTTATGGCTAAAAATGCGTCTCCCGTGAAATGGATTTGATAGTCATTTTCAATAACATTTTCAATGACAAAACATTTGACTGATCCGCTGCCTCGCCACCATGCAACTAGTGTTGAATAGATCTAAGTCTATTTCTGCACATAATTTATTAAAGTTGTTACTGACACGCCACATGAAACTGTTTTGTCTGTAATTGGTCGAAGCGTGAGGAAGATCAATGAATACATTATTTCTAAACGAATAAGTAGGGATCTTAAGCGTATTTCCGATAAAAGTTCAGGAGAATCGATCAAACTGGATGCAATTTTTAATAAAAACGAAATGTCAGCTATTTGACGTCGCCGTTCAAGAGTTCTAGAGGGTGTCGTGATAGCCCAGAGCGCAACGAACCTGTCTCAAATTCATAAGGCCCCATAGGGCCATGGTTCGAATCCGGGCGTGTACCAATGAGTTTTTCTGACTTAAGTACACAATATCACTGACACCGTGCTTCGGAGGGCACGTTAAGCAGTCGGTCCCGGACGCTGTCAATAGATGGCGGTCGTTACAGTTCCCAACCCGCAGTGGAGCAGCGTGGTGGACTTAAGCTCCAAGCCCCCCTCCTCACCCTGGGGGAGGCCTAAGCCTCTGCAGTGGGGTAAAAAATGGGTTGATGATGATGATGATGATGTTCAAGAGTAAGTAGGTGATGCTTTTTACAATGCGAAAGATATTATAACACAGGTAACGCATGAATTTCTTTTGCACCCTTTCAATGCGGTCAATGTAAATAGCATATCTGGGATTCCAAATTTGTGATGCATATTCCAGGGTGCATTACCTGGGACATTCCACATAGCGCCATCTAGTCCCAAACTAAGCAAAGCTTGTATTGTATTATGGGTACCGGACAACTGATATATATATACTTAAATATTTATTATAATGTACAGATATTTCACATACAGACACAATACAAATAGTTAAGTTCATGCACACAAATATTTGTCTCGGGCGGGAATCGAATCCGCGACCCTTGGCTCCACAGTTAGGGTGTCTAACCCCTCGGCCAATCGGTCAGTCAATCGAATTGCTTACATTGTTTGAAATAAACAAGCAGTAAGATGGCGTATTTGTGTTACTAAAGTAAGCCAGGCTGACTATGGGGCAATTTTTAAAGAAATAAATAAAAGTTTGTCGTAATATTACATTATTACCATTACCTAAATACATAAAAAAAATATTAAGTAATGTTTAGATATGGTATTTAGCAACATTTATTTGTAATTTCTGATATTTTTTAATATAAATATGCTGTATTCGAATTCATAATTATATGAGAAACTCATAGAATAGAAAATGGTTCATCCCGTTTATTTTCTCGTTTGTTTGACAATGGGTGTACAGGTATTTAAAAAAAATGTTTATTTTACAATTAAAAATGTTTTCACTAAATATATCAGTAATTACGAGTTTGACTATTAAAAAAAAAAAATTTGTATGAAAATGATTTAATTATTTTTTCAGACGTTTCCATATAAATCAAAAGTTGTTTAAATATGCACTTCTAAAATCGTAAGAAATGTGCCCCCTTTAACTTTACAACTATGTGGTGGAAAATTCTAAAAAAAATTAACTTACTAACTACAAGTTAAAAAAGAAATTGGTTTGAATAATATATATTGAGAGGTTTTCGAGATATATTTTTTAAAATCTATTATTTGAATTTTAACCTTTTAATCAATCATCTCGAGTCGTGACAGTGTGGCCGTGGTTATAATCGCTGGCTCCGTGCCTCGGAGAGCACGTTAAGTAGTCGGTCCCGGTTATTGTCAATAGATGACGGTCGTTACAATTCACCGACCCGCACTGGAGCAGCGTGGTGGATTTAAGCTCCAAGCCTCCTCACCCTGGGGAAGGTCTAAGCCCTTGCAGTGGGGTATAATGGACTGATGGAGAATGGAAAAACCATTCCGAATACGGAACCCTTCACTGTACGTAGTCCGACACGTATTAAACATGAGTCGACTAACGCAACATAATATTTCTTTCGGATGTTTACGAAATCTTGATAAAGTTTCGTGAAGTGGGAAGGAAGGAGCTGAAATTTTTATAGCGTGACGTATTTTATGGTCAGCTTTTCCTATACTAATAACCATAGAAGTAGGAATAATAGTAAAACTAGAACGAGCACTATTTAACTGAACTATTAAAAATCGTAAGCCGCAAACGCCAGGGAAGGTATGCGGCAAAGTGGGGGAGGGGTCGACAGGAACAGTGACAGTAATTCACGCGAAGGTAAAATAGAGCGTCAGAGTTATCGAAATCGTTTTCGATAATTTTCCCTTATTAAAATTAATATTGCCTCTGACCTTCTATAACAAGCGCTGTTGTCAAACGCGGCGTGTTAACTACACTTAAATTAAGTGTAGTTCCGATTAGGCAGCATATGTATGGTGTGTGTTCTAGTGTCTACCTTATATTATTCCTACATCTATAGTAATAAACTATTTGTTCCAGATCGCTGCAGGCGCATGCGCCTCGAGATTCAGTCCCATCATAAGTACAGGAGTAGTCCAAACTCCTTTCATAACAGCGCCATCTATCGTCTCTCCTGCAACATCGGTAGTGGTCGACAACTCTGTTTCGAACGAATTAGCGAATGTCATGCAGTTATTAGTCGTGAGCAATTTATTGGAGAAAAAATTACCCCCATATCCTTTCGTATCTGGACCGATTTGCGGACCTATATATTACTGAAATTTTAAATAACATAAATAGCTCAATAACCATCAGTTCTCAATTCTGTATTTCACCATATTTGTGTAGGTCACTACCTATTTGTTGTGTAATAAATAAATAAATTTTGCAGCAATTTTTTGATTTTTATTTTGGTTTTGTCCTCTTACTTTGTATTTTGTAGTTAAAAATTTGACTGATAAATTCAGAAACATTTGTTCAGACCTTGCTATGAAAAAATATGTTTCGTTTCTTTCTTTCAAGCCAATTGTCATAATCGGAAGAAAAGGACGTCGTTAGAAGTTAATTAAGGCACTTAGAATTGCCAACAAATTTGGCCGTTTGGGCGGAGCCACCCTAACGATAAAATTTTTTATACAGGATGATATTTTAGTAACTAGCTAAAATTTTTCTAGATGTTAGGTATCACCAATAGGCCTCATTACGTAAATAAAAGTAAAGGTCAAATATTCATAGTAGTATATAATTGGGGAGTCTGGCTCACTTTGTATGGCTATAAAATTGGGGAGTCTGGCTCACTTTTTCGTTATTTGCAGAAAATCGTTGTCCGTTTTAAAAGTCTCGCTTCGCTCTCACGGACCACGATTTTCAGCAAATAACGAAAAAGTGAGCCAGACTCCCCAATTTTATAGCCATACAAAGTGATCCAGATTCCCCAATTATATACTACAAAAACCGTTGTTCGTTTTAAAAGTCTCGCTTCGCTCTCACGGACAACGGTTTTTCTGCAAATGCTAAATGAACCAGAGTTCTCAATAATTTTTCCTGGCTCACTTTTTCGTTATTTGCAGAAAATCGTTGTCCGTTTTAAAAGTCTCGCTTCGCTCTCACGGACCACGATTTTCAGCAAATAACGAAAAAGTGAGCCAGACTCCCCAATTTTATAGCCATACAAAGTGATCCAGATTCCCCAATTATATACTACAAAAACCGTTGTCCGTTTTAAAAGTCTCGCTTCGCTCTCACGGACAACGGTTTTTCTGCAAATGCTAAATGAACCAGAGTTCTCAATAATTTTTCTCGGAAAACACGATCTCAGTAAAAAAAAAAAAAAAAAACGACAAATGAACTAGACAGATAATTTCTAAACGTGTAAAATTTATGCTCCATCAACCTACAAACGCATTTCATTTCTTGACTATAATACAAACATAATTCATATTTTGATATTTACGAATAAAAAATACATAATTAATTGAAACTATGTAGAGAAGGTTTACAAGAAATAAAACAAATTATTGAATGTAAAATAGGTTTATTTTTCATTTTTATAAAAAGAATTATACCATTTCTTAATTTCTATTACATTTTGTAACGCACAATTAATATTTACTTGATTAATGTATCTGTGACAAGCCTGATGATGTCCATAAACGTCCGTACGAAGTTCTCGTAAAGGTGGACATCCTATGTCTTCTATATTTACAATTCGTTTGTCTTCGAGTTGCTTGATATAGTCTTCAAACCATATTTTTTTTTGTAAGCCTTTAACATATATACATGTAGCTTCTTTTATTAGGTTATTTATTATTGTGTTGAGTTGTGTATAATCTATTTCTCCAGAGTCCCACGAAATACCATGATAGTTTCTTGTTAGCCATGAATTCGTGGATCGACATTTTGCAGACAAATTATACCAAGGATATGGTGGTTTAAATAGTATACAATATTCTTTGTCTTCTTTGTCTTCAACAGATGCAACCGCTAGTTCTTTCACGATCAATTCATTTTTTCCATTTACAAAACATTGTATATCCATAATAAGTTCCATAATTGTTTGAGATTTCTTAAATATTCGAATACGTGTAGATTATTCAAGTGCTCGTGAGCGACTAGCCAGCAGAATGACTAACCTACTCTCGCAATAAAATTACGTAATTTCAGCGTTGAAACAAGTTTAGACAAGTATAATTTACAAATCATCTATATTTATCCATGAATTGTGTGTACCATCAAATCCCAACCATTTTACTAATATTTTATTTCCTCTTTTTTTTATAACTCTTTCAATTAGATAAATATCAGGATATTTCGTTTTTGAAAGCTCTTCTTTGTAAAAGCAACCTTGAACTGGTGAATTTAAATAATCTTTTAGTTGATAAGTAACAGGTCTAGTATTATTAACTTTGGTTATAGTAAAAATTTCAGTAGTCCAGTTAGGTGTATAACCTTTTTCAAAAACATGTTTATATTTACTTATTCTCACTTTATCGCCTATTTTTAATTTTTGAGACTTTTTAAACATCATCTTATCGTTGTTATTATAAATATTTCTTAATATTGATTTCTCGTTCGATCTATTTACATTTATTGGTTTCAGTGCTATAGTTCTATGTGTACTGTTGTTGTAGGAATCTAATAATTCATTTAAAATATCTATCCATCGATAACTACCTCTCGCTGTAAATCGCTTCCACATTTTGTTTTTTAAGGTTCGATTAAAACGTTCACAGATTGAAGCCTTTAAATTACTATAAGTAGAATACATATTGATGGAATATCTATTCATAAGTGTTTTGAATAAAGAATTGTAGAATTCGGTACCATTATCAACTTGAAGATTTTTTGGTATTCTACCAGATGTAGTAAATATTGATAACATTGCTTGGGTAACATTATTACTATTTTTTGTTTTTAAAGGCACAGCCCAACCAAATTTTGAAAAATTATCGATTACCGTTAGAATGTATTTATAATTATCGTTTACAGAAGCATATGATTGCATATCAACAATATCAGCTTGCCATGTCTCATCTAATCCCCGTATATCAACGTGACGTCGTTGATAATTTCTACGAGCAGCACGATGTAATTCTTCAGCAATTAAAGTCTTGTAGGAGTTATTCATAATTTATTTGTATTTTCCAATGCTGTTAATCTTTGATCTATGTTTGTTAATGTATTAGAATGTGTTTTAGAAAGGTTATGATTGATGGTAATGTCTTTTTCTAAATTCTCTTTTACTGTGTCTAAGTGAGTTTTTAAATAATAGTATATTTGTTTCATTTCATTATTATCGATAGTCAACTGATCAAATCTTTCATTATATTCACGTCTTATAATATTTATTTCATTGGACAATAATCCTGTCACAATTTTTAAAGATACACCATCACTGTCTCCTAAAGCATCTCCCACATTGCACAATCGTTTATTTTCAATATCATAATTCCCCTCAATATTAATTTTAAATCCTTCTCCTTGTGGTCCACGGCGTCCTGTTGAAGATTTAGATAATTGACGTCCAAATACGTCTACACTCATTGTACTTCCTCAAGATACTTCGAGAGAATGATTAAATAGTTGATAAATCTTGTTAATAAATAATGTTAGCTTCACGCAATTCCTCTAGGATTGAAATTATTTCATTGGAATGGGTGACATAACCGCTAGCCGCTCTTGATGCTAATAGAAGTCGTAAACGATCTACCAACTCATTAGGATTATCCCAATACACATAATTGAAATTCAAACCAACTCTAGGAGTTGACATATTGGTGGGTAATAAGGTATTATTGTTAGAAACCCCACTACCTATCTTTTCATTAGCGAACCTCGAAATTATGTTAATATATTTTGGGGTATTGTTTATACGGAGAGCACCATCATCTTTAAAATGTTTACGATGCGCATTAGTAGCTGTAATGATTTCTGCGTAATTTTCAATATCACTATCTATTATAGCATTATTGTTAGGTACTTTTTTGAAAATCAATTCTAATAAACCAACTGTAGCGGGATAATTTTTGTTTGCTATTAGAATTTTGTCTTTTTCAAAATAGATAGGTGTATTTCCTAACATTAAGCGTTTTCCCTTTAATTGTCTCACACCATAAATTTGATCTAAATCTTTATGATTTTTAGATTTTAATAAAGATAAATATGATAAAATACTGTGATTTGGTTTTTGTAAAGAATCGTTTTCTTCTTCTTCTTCATGTTCTTCTACGTCAAAGAATGAATCATCATCATCACCATCGATATTAGTAGTTTTTTCATCTTTTGAAGTTGTATTCATGGATTCTGTTTCTTTTTTATGTGTTACATAGTGCTCATCATATTTATTATTTTCTTTATGCTCTTCTTCCTTCTTAGGTGCAATATTCGGTGTAGTGACACTAATTTTCTTTAAAGAAGTAGTCAAAGGTCTAAAGACTTCGTTTAAAGTGTTTTCTGTGTTTTTTCTATGCAATTTCAATAATTTATGCTTTTTTCTTATCACATTGCCAAGCTTTCTGATTTTACGTAAAGTGTCCTGTTGTTTTTTAATACTTTGAACTTCCATGGTGTTTGTGTTTAGTACGACAAACTGCAACTGGTTATAACTAATGTGGACTCTTTATATTTATAAAGGTGTCAAACCCTTTCCTATATCGACCGTTTTCTAAAGAACTCTCCTTATCAATGACAACAAAGCTATATTTTACGTTCCAACATTTAAAACATAGTTTCTTAAATTCTTTAAAAGTCATGTCACTATTTACATGCTCATCGTAAATGTGTTTTAAATTTAAATCATCTTGTTTAAATATTACTAATAAATTAGTATTGTCACGAATCAAATGCTTAGGAACACAACAGTAAGTTTGTGAAAGATAAAAACAATCAACATCTTGATGTCTCCCCATGCAAAAGTATTCCTTTACATTATTCTGTTTTTCACAAACAATATCATCAAAAATAATGATGGAACCAGGGAGAATATCTTTAGGTTTCACTATTTCATCATTTTCTTGAAAAATATAGTAACCAATATCACTAACAGTAGCAATTACTTTCTTAAGAAGTTCGTATTTTAATTGATGTATGGATTTTGAATAAATGTAAATATTCGAAAATCTTAATCCATTCATGTGTGTAATAATCGCTAACAAAGCATTTGTTTTCCCACAGTTGGAGGGACCGCAAAAAATCGATCTTATGCTATTAGGTAATAGTTTACCATGTCGACGGTTTTTTTCTGATGTGGTAGGTACAATAAGATTATCAAGGTTCTCTACAGGTAATACGGTTTGTTGCTTTATGAACCTCATGATGTAGCAAACTGAATAAGAAATCATTTGTATATAGTTTATGTATATAAAATAAAAAACATAAAATATGGGTAAAAAATTTATTAGGTAATTGTTAACAAAATTAGAAAATAAAAATTATCAATCGGTTTTGAATACTTTTTTCTTCGTACACAATTTACAATACGCTTGCATGAAAAGTGGACTATCGAGTTCATCTTGATCGTTTGATGTATTATCACCGTAAGAATGAATAGTGCAAGGAGTATAATAAGGCTTCACATCATCATTATCCAACACTGATTTGGGTAGTCGATCATTATGATACAATAAATGAATGTAGTGACCATAACGTTTGATTAATATATCTATAGGTATTTTTTCAATGTCTTTCTCACATAAATTGAATATTTCCATTTTGATTTAATATAAAATAACACACAACCACTCTACTTTACAACAATTTGCGTACTGCGCTGCTGATTGGATTGTACTCAATTATTCTATCGTGTATGATTAAACAATAAGCAGATGTTTGCAGAGGAAATTGTTTTTCTGATTCAAATTCTATACGTATGTCTACAGGTCCTGTTTTTAATGTTTCATTTTGTTTGGAACAATCTAATACAACAAGTGGAGCCATTTCCTTGAATTCCTTTTTTGACAATAATGGTTTACACCTGTTCTTGTCAAAGTAAGAGCTTTGAAATTGAGCATACATATCATACAACAGTGAATATTGGTTTCGTTCGAAATCAATATTAAGGTTAACGTAAGGGTATGTTTGAGAATTTAAATACAATTTAACGTCACGAATGTCACAATGATCGAAGAAACTTGCATCTTTTGTGTGTATATTCTTTCGACCCGTTTGGAATCCTAAGATAACGTATCGAGGTTTCTCTAGTTGTGTAGATGTTTTTACAACCCATACATGGTTTGTAGTCGTAGGTAATAATGGATATTCATATAGTTCCCAAGTCCGAAAACTTATTTGTATAGGAGGATCTTTGACGATATAATTAAGTAAATTTACTTTTGCAAAGTCGGACAATTTAACATATGGCATTAACCATTCTATTTTGGAAATGGATATTTTTACATCTTTATCAACATTTTTTTCTGATTGTACGATCGCATTTACGTCTGTATTAGCTCTGGTAAGAATAAGTTCATGTTTTGCATTCACTATTACTCTATTATAATCTTCTGCAAACCCGAGTAACAAATTGAGTGGAATCGAGACATCAAAATATCCTTTGGTATCAACAATGTCCTTAGTTGTATTTGTGTTCCATCCAGCATTATCAAGATATGTAGTTTGATTTGGGCTAGCGGAAATGAATGTTTTTATAAGGCTTGTTAAACCAACGTTTTTATTGCGATCAATTTCAACAGCATTTAACTCATAACGTAATTCTTCAAACAAAAAGCATAATCCCATATTTACGAGATTCGTGTTAACGCTAACCTCACCATTGCTCTTCATAAGTTTTCCGGTAAGATGTAGAAAGCTTTTGCTGGGTAGTATACAAGCATCTTGATGTTGAACAGTAATGCGAATTTCATCATTGTTGTTGAAAGTGGTTAATGCATATGGACGATGAGCATGAAACTCGTAATGTTCTATTGATTCATCGAATAATACACTTTTTTGTATATTTAAAATTTCTTCTTGTTCTTCCATGGTAAAATGCAGATTAAACAGAAAAATTTAAGTTTTATTTTGTTTTTATTGAGTTTGAAACAAGTCTTAAGCCAAGCCCTTTTAGAAATTGTATGTTCCGATGTGTTAACCGATTCAATGGTCGAACTCGAGTGGGTGGATAAACCCATTTTCTGTTGTTATTATATGAATAGGTTTTACTGTTATAAACCACACCCATTCTATGCTATTGACTTAAGATGTAATCGCACTGTTATAATTTCTCCTCGGAAATTTACTAGATCTCCGTCTTGATCGACTATTTTCAACTGAATATTATGTATTGCCTTAACCATAACAGGAAGATAAATGACTTGCGATGGTACTTCTACTATTTTATATCCAGGTGGAACCGTGGGGAAAAATTCGTGAATAATGTGAGCTTGATTAGAATTAATATACGCCCCTCCTGTTATGTTACATTCTACTCGCAAAGCGTTTACTTTGATTATGGAAACAGGTATATCTGATAAATAATCAACGTTTGGATCTAGAATTCTAGGAGAATATCCTAACAAATTTCCCAAAGAATCTTTATGGGTAAAATCAACTTTTTTACTACATCTCACTTTACATCGCAATTGATTTTCATCAGGCTTTATCGATATGAAAATATTAAATTTATCTAATGCATCAGTTAAATATTTTTCAATGTTTTCGATTTCGTAACTACCTGGTGGAATTACAATAACTTTGTCATCGATATAGAATTTGTTATTTCTTTCATCGATATTGGGAATGGAATTAAAAGTCAAGAATTCTACTAAACCAAGCACATAGTTTTTTGATGATAATTCAATAGGAGGAAAATATTGTGCTTCTAAAACGGGTCCAACACCGCTTAACGTTAATGTCCATGATTCACTCATGACTGAATCTATAATGAGTTGACGTTCTGATATATATTTAAGTTAAATTATCACTAAGAAATTTAAGACACAAATGTCCACAATTGAATGTATTGAAGCTTTGATATTTTTTATAATTGTATTTTACATTTTGCACTTTTAAATATGATAATAAATTTGATGGAGGTGGTAAATTTCCAAAACTATCAAAATAAAAGACACAATTGTTTTTTTTCTTATAAGCTACCCAGTGAGTTCCAGGACCATCTTTACTATCTAAGTTTATTATACCAGATTCATGTGTCCAAGGAGGTGAGTTAGGTAAATCATTTCTCATAAAAACACCTCTAAAGTTAGGAATATTTAAAATTCTAGCATATTTTGTTAAATCAATATTTGTAAGAGCTCTGTTTGGTAGTGTTAATAGTTTTTTGAAGGTTTTATATAAATACCTAAACCTTTCTTATAAGGTTTAAGAAACATTCCTTTTCCTAAAGATATCGCTTCCATTTTTTCATTATGTCTTTTTTGTTCTTTAAGTTGTTCTACAGCATTTTTAGCATTGTTGACTGCTTTCGCGATTCCAGCAGCTCCACCAGCCAAAGCACCTGTTGCACTTAATCCAGCAAAAAGTGGTATTAAAAAAGGAAGTACTCCACCAATTTTTTGTGGCAGAGGTAAAATTCTAGGACAATTGATATTTTTTTTCCCTCCTACTTGACGAATCACTTTACGAACACCATTCAGTGCAGATTTTATAGGATCAGATCCTTTAGACATAGATGATTTAACTATTTTAATAACATGCTTGAAAGGTTTCTTTGATCTTTTAATTTTTTTCTTTGTTTTATTTTTATTTGTGATACCAAGACCTAATTTTGACTTGGCACCCATCGCGGACGCAATGCCTAACGCAACTGCTCTTTCACTCATTGATGCATCTCTATTAAATACTCGTTTCATCGCTTTTGATGCTAGCATACGATCAGCCTGATTTCTCATATGAACATTATCTCTGTTTTTCGAATACGCTATATCATGTTCGCGACAAGCTGAATCAAGTGGATTAATACCCATATCACCTCGTGCTAATCGATCTTTGAGTTTAGTTCCAGGACCGCAAAACTGATAACCGGGTACATGTAGCTCAAACGGTAATTTATTCAGCATATCATTGAAAAATCCAAAACCTTTTTTTCTCTTTCGATAATAATATTTATTATTATTATTATGGTGAATCATTATTCAGCATAAACGTTGTAGTCTCTTAAAGAATTATAGGGTTATGAAATAAAAACAGAGATGAACTCAGTAATATACTTAATTTAATGGTAAAAATACATACATATTTTTATAGATGTACACTTTGGTTATAAAAAATATCAGATATATTTGTACATAGCATACTTAAAATAATTTGTAATGTCCCCAAGGCAATGTGTTATATTTATCAATTATTAATCTTTTATCATCATTAGCATTCAACACGGATTTATTTACTTCTTGCGAGAATATCGTGTGTTTGATTGATTTAAATACATTCATACATGAGCGCAATGTATTGTTAGTTTTAAGAGTAGATTTGTATTCGTCTGTAGTTAAAAGATTTAACACTGCTTTGCTAACTCCCTTTGCCTTTTTGATTTCATCGTTTTCGGTTTTTATACAATATAGTTTAGATCTTAAACCTACAAATTCATCAACGATTGTCCCTCCTAATTCATCTTTAAACAGACCTGGTACCTTTTTATTTACTAGTGGTAAATCATAAATATTGTTCCTACTAAAATTGCTTGTATCAAATAATTCAAGATTTTCTTTTAGATCTTTATAAATACAATCATTTGTAGGTATTATGTAATATAATAAACTGTCAGTGTCGGTGTAGCACAGTTGTGCTCTATCCCCATATTTTGGTTTAATAAAAGAATAGTGAAAGCTATAAAGATGGGATTTACTTAATTCTAGTACAGTAAATCCTATGTATATAGGACGGTCAAGTAAAATTTCCGACTTGTCCATCTGAACTGCTGCGAAATTTTCAGAAAAAATTGATACATTATGAAAATTTGGTTGAGCAATCAATTTTTCAGCACCTATGTATTTATTTGTGTAATTTTTTTCATCACTCCATCGATCAACTAATTTTACAGATATTTGCTTCCGCTTGTTTTCTAAAGTTTTTCCAAATATTGAATTATTGAACAATTTAAAAAAATCTTGTTCAAACGTAGATTGTGAGGATTGACGCAAACTTGTATTCAAATCTATATATTGTTTTAAATAATTACTTTGTTTAAATGAAAGAATTTTATGAATTTTATTCAATATCAAACCATGATTTAAACACTGTTTTAAATGCATATAATGAATAACATAGTGATATTTATTGTACAGATTTGCGATCAATTTATAAGTCTTTCCTCCAGGAGGTTTCATTTTTTCTGGTGCAAATGGTAAATCTTTGTGAGAGTCATGTAAGTCCTCGTTATAGATTAAATCAACCTCTAATATAAATCCAATGTCTGAATTTTCATGACATGAATCTATGTCGAAAGATAATAATTCATCACTTTGTAAAAGTTTGAATTCTGAAATCGGTAAGTTTTTCATCATCACGTATCCATATAAATTATTACAATCTAAATATAAAAGATAAGTATTTGGTCTATCTTCCCTGTAGTCTTCAGTATAAATATTATTAGCTTTTGCATATCGTAAAGAACACTGTGATAATCCGCCTCGGATGCCTTGTTCAAGCATTTGATATATTTCAATGTCAGAAATTAATTCTAATTTTACACCAGTATTTAAAAGCATTGCGTCCCAGCTAAGACTAGGAGCGGTTACATAAAAAGCTGCATCTAGTTTATAATTTTTTTGGCAAACAGTACGAAAATTTTCAAATACATCACATAATAATAGAACATCGATCATTAAATATAAATCAGTATATTGTCCTAAATTGCATATGGAAAATTTTTCCCATACATCAAAAGCATGTTTATAATCATCGTCTGAAATATGATTTGATGTTAAAGTATTATAAAAACTTTGTTTCGGTGGCAATACTGTTTCATTATATTTATCTAAACTATCCATATATTCGTACGGATACACTCCCTTACGGCATGCTAATCGAAATTTATTTTTATCAGAGAAAAAGCGTCTGAGATTCAAGAATTTATCATACTCTAATGTTTTAGATAATTTATCTAAACTCGTGTTGAGAAAATGACAAGAATCAACAAATCTGAGAGGAATATATGACTCACGAACATCGTATACATTTTTTATGAATTTAGTAAAAGAAATATATTTTTCTTTCCCTTTAGGTATCACCTCTATCCTGCCATCAGATTCACTAAGCTCTTTTATAAATAAATGACAATCATACCCCGCTAAGTTATGAAAGAAAAATGGAATGAACGTACAAGTCTTTAAAAGCAAGTTACAATGTGAGTGTACTGCGCCTCTGTATACGCCTGTTCTGTGACAGTGATCGCGAACTACATCACCCAATAGTAAATTATTACATATATAACAGTGAGTGGCGCTATTGTATTCAATTTGTTGTTGCAATGATAACGGAATCATTTTTTTCTTTTCAGTCGTATTAATTCTATGAATTTCGTTAACATGTTCCGTTAATGACTTTACAAATATATGAACGCAATCTTTTCCTCGATATGAAATGAATTTATTTAAACTCGAATCATATGCACAACATATATAATAAGCAAATGCTATTGGTACGTGTCTTTTTGTTAATTTTGTGTATTTAGTTTCACAGTTCTGGTTGTTATTAAGAGGTAATAACATAGTTTCGAAATCACCATAGATAACGAAAGGAATACGTTGCAATCTCTCGTAGTGAGTGAATTGTAAGATTGTACCAGGTCTGGGCAATACCGTTTTAATTCGAGCACAATTATGCATCTCCATACTATCATATGAGGAAAAAAATAACATACACTCATCACAAAAATATATTTTGCCTTTATGCCTCGTTACTTGGTGTCTAATAAGCCGTTCAAAATCTTTTATTAAACAATAATGCCCATGTTGAGAATTTTCTATATATAATAAATTAATATGGTTTATACTACGATATTCTGTCTTGTAGAGCGGGCCTACAAGTTGATTTTTTGAATCTAATCCGTAAATATTTACTGTAAATGTTGGATTATTCATTTCGAATATCTTTATATCTCTATTAGTAGGAGGAAAATTCATCCCATCTATTTTAAATATTTGTTTGTAATCTGGATATGATGCAGTGCGTGTACCATTTTTTTTCACTGGAAATAAAGATGCAACTGCACACCATAAAAAACAATGAGAGTCAGTGTTTTTAATGTTTAAACAACTTTTCGTACTCTGAATATTTTTAGGTAATGGTATGTAAGAACCCCCTCGTAATGGTGTGTATTTATTTATATTCATTTCAAGATGAGATACACTGGAAATAAACCAACCCGAATCTTTTAATTGAAATTCGCTACATTTCCGAATGAGTGTAGCTTTAACATGGTTATAATATTCATTGATATCAGTATTGTGATAAAATTTCTTATACTTCACTGTAAATGATTTCAACTCGGTCTTTATTTGGTGTGGTAAAGAATAATAACAAAACAATTCAAAATTTATTTTACAGCTATTATGTTGATGAAGAATATATTTAATTAACTTATTCACCGAAACTCGTACATCATTTAAAAAATCTTCTGGAAGTAAATACCTATCATGAATACCATCTATTCTAAAAGAAAGTAGTCTGTTTTTAAATGCCGAATTTATAAGCCGTACATTATCAATGTGGCTTTGTAACAAACAATTTTTTTTATGTAAGTTTGTTCTAAGATGAGCATAGTATATTTTCTTTGTAACATTTATACCACAAATATTACAATATATTTTATTCGTCATATTAATAAAATATCGTAGTGCACAATAATAAAATCAAAATATGTAGTTTTATCAGATTGCATCCAAAGTAAAAAAAAAAATAGGTAATACAATACCATATGTAAACCAAGTTATCTACTATTTACTTTGTAAGCATTGCTTGTTAATTTATACTTAAACCTAGAAAATCTAATTTTTATCTTTAATTAAAAAATACACTGATTACAATGTAGGCTTATATTCTATTACACGAAATACATAAAGTATGAAAATAACACGTTATTTAAATCAGTAAGTTTAAGAAAATAATATTTTACTTTTTCTTTTCAGGAATAAATTGTGCTTCAGATTTTGCAAATTTCTCTTTTATGTTCAATAAAAACGTTGCAAATATTTAAAGTCATCAGACTCTCTTTGTAATTTAATTTTCGTATTTATCAAAGCGAATTTCCAACGAGTATCATCTGGTAATTTCTCGATTTCGGACGTATAGTAAAGTTTTAATTCCAAAAAGAATTCTCCATTCGCATTGTTTTCAGTCTGTTTTGTCATTCCATTAGCAACTCGCTTCCATAAAATACCCGATAATTCAGAGAAAATCTAATTTTTACCTTTAATTAAAAAATACACTGATTACAATGTAGGCTTATATTCTATTACACGAAATACATAAAGTATGAAAATAACACGTTATTTAAATCGGTAAGTTTAAGAAAATAATATTTTACTTTTTCTTTTCAGGAATAAATTGTGCTTCAGATTTTGCAAATTTCTCTTTTATGTTCAATAAAAGACGTTGCAAATATTTAAAGTCATCAGACTCTCTTTGTAATTTAATTTTCGTATTTATCAAAGCGAATTTCCAACGAGTATCATCTGGTAATTTCTCGATTTCGGACGTATAGTAAAGTTTTAATTCCAAAAAGAATTCCCCATTCGCATTGTTTTCAGTCTGTTTTGTCATTCCATTAGCAACTCGCTTCCATAAAATACCCGATAATTCAGTTTTCTTCACACATATTTCAGTATCACTTTCGTCTCCGAAAAGATCCTTCATGAAATCGGTGCGTGTTTTCTTTGAACATTTCTTAGATGATTTGCGTTTTAAATTTTTAGATGTACTAGGTGATATCGACGATAAACCCTCATCAGAATCGAATATAGTTGGAAGGTTTCTATAACAAATAAAAAACAAGACCACTTAAAATAATTACGCAATATACAATTTTTTTTCCCAGTTCTATTACAATCGTAGAGGCTTTTACCTAAAAATCGAAGTCGTAGTTTTTATAGAAAATTAATTTAACACAATAATCGATGTAATGTAATCAGTTAAAATTAACGTAAAACACAAAATAACAAATGAGCATTTTCATAAAAATATAATGTGTATTTATAAAAGAAAAAAAAAACACATATTTTTCCACTTCTATTATAATCATGCATGCTTTTACCTACGTAAAATCAAAACCGTAATTTATATAGAATGTTAATATCGCAATCAAATTTTAAACACAATTTTCAACGTAGTATAATCAGTAAAAAATTAGTGCTATAAAAACATGAAATATCTATTACAATCGTGGAGACTTTTACCTAAAAATCAAAGTCGTAGTTTTTATAGAAAATCTAATATCGTAATTAATTTAACACAATAATCGATGTAATATAATCAGTTCAAATTAACGTAAAACATAAAGTAACAAATGAGCATTTTCATAAAAATATAATGTGTATTTATAAAAGAAAAAAAAAACACACATATTTTTGCGCTTCTATTATAATCATGCATGCTTTCACCTACGTAAAAATCACAACCATAATTTATATAGAATGTTAATATCGTAATCAAATTTTTAAACACAATTTTCAACGTAGTATAATCAGTAAAAAATTAATGCTATAAAAAACATGAAATAACAATTGATTATTTTATAAAAAATATAATGAATATTTATAAAAGTTTGAAAATAATGTAATATACCTACATTTTTATACTCACATTTCAGCCATGGTACCACTGAAGTATTACTTGGTGCTTGGTTTTTGCAAGAACACTTTGTATTTTTGTTACTACTAGGAACTTCGCCTATCGTAGACTGGTGTCGAATAAGCTTGGAGTATGGTTTATATACGCTTCGATACACGTGTGAACTGTCTTCAAGGTTTAAAAACAAAACTATAAAAACATGATAGAAAAAAATTATCGTAACCCAGTTCCGTTTTATAAACGCAAGTCGAGACTTGAAAATCATAAAACATGAGAAACTTATTTCCTAAAGCCATTTTTAGCACTTTGCATGTACAAAGCATTTTTGTTCGTTCAGGGTTAAAGATACGAAAAACTTACACGTGTCATAGTTAAAACAATGAAACATTCTTAACATTTATGTTAGATGTATACAGTCAACGAGAAATATAAAAAAATATTTTTTAATTTTAACTATTAAATCATTACACAACATCAAAAAAACTTCTTAAGTTTCTGTACATACAAATATTTTATAATATTTTAATTTTTTTGTAAATTTGCAAAATATGACATTAGCTTTTTTTTTTTTTCAGTCAGTTAGTATTTATTAATAAAGTCGTGAACAATTACTTGATCGTCATTTATGTTTATTCTATTAAAGTTTATTATATTATTTCATAAATAGACTCTTTTAAATAATAAAATGGTAACTTCTCAAACGCAGGTAAAACGTATTGTTAACTGTACCATACACGTGTCTTTGTCAAAACAATAATTCATTCATAATTTGAAACCAAAGTCTTGACACAGTGAAACACTTGTTAATGAAACATTTGATGTGTGATGTATACAGTCAACGAGAAATATAAAAAATATTTTTTAATTTAAATTATTTAATCATTACACAACATCAAAAAAAAAACTTTTTAAGTTTCTATACATACAAATATTTTATAATATTTTAATTTTTTTTGTAAATTTGCAAAATATGTCATCAGCTTTTTTTTTTTCAGTCAGTTAGTATTTATTAATAAAGTCGTGAACAATTACTTGATCGTCATTTATGTTTATTCTATTAAAGTTTATTATATTATTTCATAAACAGACTCTTTTAAATAATAAAATTGTAACTTCTCAAACGCTGATAAAACGTATTGTTAACTGTACCATACACGTGTCTTTGTCAAAACAATAATTCATTCATAATTTGGAACAAAAGTCCTTATTACTTTTAATGGAAGTGTGTAAGTATTCTGTTTCCGAAAGGGTCTAAATCTGTATTTCAAAATATTTTTTTAAAGTTAAATTGAATACGATATTACAGCAATAATATTAAGTAAGAAAACATTTTATAGTTTTAATTAATTAAGCAATTTATACGAGAAAAAAGGTTGTAAAAAATTATTGTAGTTCTAATGAAATAAATACAATCGAATAAAAAAAAAAACAGCGTAATAATTAATGCATAAGTTTTTAAATAATTTAGTTAATCTTAGGTGACAAAGTTGTTATAAAAAAATTATTATAGTTCTAGTGAGAAGTATATTTCTTTTCATCTACTTATTAAGTAAAATTCAATAATATATGCTAAACGGACTTATCCGGTTTTTTAATTGGGATTAGGTGTAGAGTAGGGACATACTTGATTTACCATTTAGTAAATCGACGTCCTGCAATCAACTCGTGTTGTCGTGTTGTGACTTATAGTAAAATATTTAAGAGTAAAAATTTTGTTGGTGTTGAAATTTGTCATGTGTTTAAAGTTATCGGTTGTCGTAACGGTGAGTGTTTTATAAAATTTCTTTCACCTCAAAATGAGAGATCGTGTTTTCCGAGAAAAAAAATTGGGGAGTCTGGCTCACATTTTGTATGGTATATAATTGGGGAGTCTGGCTCACTTTTTCGTTATTTGCTGAAAACCGTGGTCCGTGAGAGCGAAGCGAGACTTTTAAAACGGACCACGGTTTTCAGCAAATAACGAAAAAGTGAGCCAGACTCCCCAATTATATACCATACAAAATGTGAGCCAGACTCCCCAATTTTACACTACTATTCATAATCAAATTATATCCTAAATATTTTTTAACAAAATTTGGCTACCTTCTATTTACATAGAGCGAAAGGGCGGGGCATGGGGCATATGGGCGGGGTGCGTGTACGTGCACTAGCGCTCTCGTGAATGGTGACTAGTATCTTGGTAGTTCTGGGAAAGGTTTACGTAGTCTTAACTATATATATTTCTATTGAAGGATACTAAAAATGAACAAGACTGCCAAGGGATTTTTGACAAAGGTTAAAATTTGGCTGGTCATTAAAACCTCATCCTGTATATTTGTATATTTTTGATCCCATTCAGATAATTACACTAAAAATATTCGAACCTTACAAACAAGCCATAGGTAACCAGCGAGAGTGGCGAGTGTAGTCGCCACAACGACACAACCTATCAGTCTGATCTCCAGTCTCTCGCCAATTATGTTTGTCCGCGCCCCCCCTGGGCACCTCTCTAACCTAAAACTTCGAAATTAGCTTATTTCGCCAGTTTCAAATAAAAAATTTCCACACCTCGCCCACATCCAGCAACCCGCTTTGAAGTATCGTGATGGATTAAACTCCAAGCACCCTCATCCCGAAGGGATACTTAAGCCCCTACAGTGGGGTATTAATGGGCTGATGGTATGGCAAATCATAAACATGATTTACAAATACTATGTGGTATTTAATGCGAATTGGATTCTTTATGTCCCACTGTGTAAATAAATATTTTCAATCAGAGCCATTAAGAGGCAGTGGGGAATTCAAGACAAAAAAACACCATGCGGATGAATTTTTTTTTTAATTAAAAGTTTTGGTTAGGTATACGAATAATAGAATAACCACTATGATATTAGCGTTAATAAATCACATTACATCTTTTTAGTGATTTTTCGTTGAAGAACAAAATTCACTTGTGGTTGTCGGTGGCCGATATGAGGCCAGTACACATTTGAAAGAGTTTTTTCTGACTTCAGTACATTAACTATCAATGACTCCGTGCCTCGGAGAGCACGTTAAGCAATCGGTCCCGGTTGCTATCAATAGATGGCAGTCCGCCAACCCGCATCGCAGCAGCGTGGTGGATTTAAGGTCCAAGCCCCCTCATCTCGAGGAGAGGCCTAAGCTTCTGCAGTAGGGTATAAAAAGGGGCGATGGAATGAAAACGATTTTGAAGAAGAAGGTCAGAACAGACGTCATGAAACTTGTCATTTTTTATGGGAAAAAAAATTGATCGATTAGATTTCTATTTCAAGTTACGATTCGTGTAGTAGGAGTCAGAGAGCTTTTTAAGAAATAATCATTTTCCAAGATTATATTTTCTTAGTGCTGACGGCTTTTTTTTTATATAGCAGCGTTACTTTCTAAATCTTCCTAAACGAAAAGAAGGACAGGCACATTTGATTTTAGAAGGGTATCTGCCGTATTGTGTCACTAGGCGCGGTACATTACATTAGAAAAACGGCTTCGGCCGATGGTCTAATATTATTTCTATTCTCTAAGCTTTCATTTTACCGTCTCTTCACAAAATATCAATAGAATTCATGCATAAAATATCGAGCAAAAGTATACTTTAAAAGATTTAGATGTTATATGCATGATGGAGGACTACAGGTGAACGGAAGCTTACGTAATATGATAAAGTCAGTAATATTATTTGCTAGTGAACTTAAAGGTCATATAATAAATTTAAATAAAGCTTGTTATATACATTCATTTTTAATTTAAATAAATTAAAATATTTACATTAAAACAAGAAATCAGTAAATTTTGTCAAATCTACCTCTACGTTTCCAAAATTCTTCCAAATCGGTAGAAACGGAATCACCAAAAATTACAATTTTCTTTTCATCGCCGGGGAAAACTTCAGATTCAGCCGCTTTTCTTACATCTTCTGTTTGGTAGGTAGGAGTAGGTGAGATTTCAGTAACTTTATTTTCTTGGTGTACTGGGTATTTCGTCACTTTGGAGTTAGCATGAATAGTCTGAACAGGTATTTTATTAGTACTATCTCTAGTTGTTCTATCCATAGGATTCGTAGAATAGGTATTTTTTTCTTCTGGTCTGCTAAGGAAAAGTACTCCTGTGGGAGCGTTTTCATTTGATTCTTTATAAATATTGTTTTCAGGTGTTTCATTATTTTTTTCTCTTTTTATAGGTCTAGTTTGGAAATTAACTTCTTTTAAATATGACGGTCTATAGTGTGAGTGATTATCTTCTTTTAGATATAACATTTCATCATTTTTACCAAGTTTATCAATTGTAGTTGTTGTTTCAGTTGTGCTGATTTCACGATAATCGTCCTTTTGATTAGTATTCCAAGTATTATTTTCATAATTAGCTGCTGAGGTATCTTTCAAATTTTTTTCATTCTGTTTTTCTGACTGTTCCATAACAAATAATTTTTTGGATGCAGCAGGAAAGGATAGTGTTGGTCTTTCTTTAGTATTCATTTTCATTCCATAGTTTGATAAGGTACTTTCAGTTATACTATATTGTTTTTGAGAATTTTTATTTTCGTTGTTACGATTACCATGAAAGATGAATTTAGGATATCCATCAGGACTTTCATAAACATCTGAACTTGTATAATAGATTTTCCTTCTACGATTTTTCTCAAAATCATTATATGGACCTTTTTGCAATTTACTGTGTTCTTGTAAATGATTATTTCTTTCCATTTCTAAATTCTTTTCATTTGTAATACCATTTCTATGTACTGTAGGTGCGCTGTCTTCATAACGAGATTTAGGTGTATTAATCTGAGAATAATTTGGTTTTCTATTAAAACGTAAATTGTAAGTACTTTCGTCTGATGGGAACTTATTTTCATAACGTCCCGTGTACCTTACGCTAGGTTCAAAATAATGTCTATCAACAAAATCATTATTTCGTATATTAAGTTCTTCGTTTCTCATAGAGTCGCTCCTGTCACTATATATAAACTCATGTAGTGGATTTTTCATATTTTGTACATATTTTTTATAAACATAAGATTCTGTGTTAGGGTTGACATTTTCGTCACTGAATTCCCGTCTTACACCTTTATTAGTTCTCTGAAAGTTATTTTCTTTACGTCTGACTATACTTTGACCGTTACTGGTTTCCTCATCTTCATTAACAATTTCAGCTTGCTTTCTACTTTGCAAAAGTTTTCTAGGATGATATTGATTAAACAGATTATAATACTGTTCATCAAATTGATGATTATTCCAACTTGGAAGTTCACTTGGCCACAAGCTGTTCTTTTTCCAAAACGTCATCCAATCATCATAATTCCATTGACTTTGGGCCGTAGGTTCTGGTTTCGATTTTGAATTTCGAATTTGGTTTTTAAGCGAAGCTAATAAAGTGAACGCTACACGTTCAGGTATTTTTGGATATTTTAGGAGAAAATCATTTATAATTTTTCGGTCTCTTGAATTTAATTTTTGATTCTTGACAGCTTTGTTATGGATATCTTCTCTATCGTCATTTTCCAGTTGACGAATTTCTGCGTATGGCTTGTCGTGTTCAGTCACCATTTCCGTATTTTGTAATATACTACTTCTAGCGTGATTATTTCTTTGAAATGATTTGTCGTTTACATCATCATCACAACAACTGGAACATAGTTTTTTACAAATATCTTCATTTTCGATATCATTTTCTAGTAACTCGGGAGGTACAATTATATAGTTATTAACGATATTGGGTATAACATTGGGTACAACATTTGGAATATCGATTACGTTACTTAATCGAGTATCGATTATAGATTTTAACATGGGATTACTACAGTACCTGCCTATTAAAAGTGGATTAATTTGTCCATTTAGCATTTTACTGTTCATGATACTATTTAAATATTGTTGTACAGCAGAAGTTTGGGTTACTTGTGATTCCTTCGCTGTGTTCCCACATGTGCTGGGTTGGTTTATTATAGCATAATAACGACCGTAGGGAGTCGTCGATCCCTGAAAATGGAATATTTAATTAGTTAAGAACGTTTATAATTCAACTTGCTTTACATTTGAATATTTTATAGATATATTAACAGCGAGGACGCCGACATAGGGCGTCCGTATATACGTCAAGTTTAATTCAGGTGTTCCGGAATGCCCCCTTTGTGACTCCACCACGTTTCCGTAAACTTCCCAGCTAATATTGCGTCAAGA
Source organism: Luffia ferchaultella (assembly GCA_949709985.1). Classification (NCBI taxonomy): domain Eukaryota; kingdom Metazoa; phylum Arthropoda; class Insecta; order Lepidoptera; family Psychidae; genus Luffia; species Luffia ferchaultella. Next base: position 6,019,318 of record OX453269.1, read on the forward strand.
TCGACCCCCACGTCTGGTGTACGTTATACAAATAAATTAATGAATCAGCATTTATGAAAATTAATAAAAGTGGTCCCCAATTAAATGATGTTGCATTTTTTTAGTTTTATTACGCCGCCACTATTTTGTCACGCTTAGGGGAGGGGGCTTTTTTTTCCGTTACGACATTTTTTCATAAATATCGTTCAGCATTTATGAAAATTAATAAAAGTGGACCCCAATTAAATGATGTTGCATTTTTAATTTTAGTTTTATTACGCCGCCACCATTTTGTCACGCTTAGGGGAGTGGACTTTTCCTTTCGTTTTTTCTTTTTCGCATTTTTTTAGGACTTTACGACAATAAGGTATTTGTATTTTGAAAAAAAAAATTATGAAGTATCTACTTGTGGCGTTGTATTAATAAAGAAATTATTAAGTATTGTTGTTTGTTGATTTTATTTTTGTAATATTTTAAAAATTATGAATATTGGGAACACGAAAATAATTTTCAAATAAAAAAAAATTCTACAAAATTATTACATTTTATATTTTTTTAACAGATTTGGCTTAATAAAAACTTACCAACGAAATGAAAATTGTGAAAATCCAATGAATATTTTTTAAATAAGCCATTTGAGCTCATATTTTAAAATTAAAACATAAAATAATAAAAAATATTATTAATATAAATATTTAAAAAAAATATCGATGAAAGTGTTAGTTAATACAGTTCGGATTATAGTAATTTATCGTTCCTTCGATATTCGATTTTATAGATTTAGACATGGGCCACGATAAGGAAAATTTAATAAAATATTTCTTCAACTGATAAAAATTTACTAAAGAAACGTGACATGTTTATTAAAGATAAAAATATAGAAATTCGTTGCATATATCACGAATTTACTGAGTTTCACATGCACAGGTTGTGAAACACTTAACCAAGGCCTAACATGTCGCAAAATACGTGATTAATTGACGATATGAGGTTTTAAAATGCAATTAGTAAGTATCTATCAGACAAGCTGAAACTTTTATTATAGCTCAAACTTTAATATTATAATCTTTAGTGAAAATAATGAAACGAGTTTTTCTTTTTAGTGTCCCTCAGTACAAAAGTATTGACAAATAGCGCGTCAAAGTTGTCGAATTACCGTCGAGATGCGCGGCGAGCTGATAATAGCGTCGATCGGCGGCCGCCGGCGGAATACTTTTCGCCTCTACATCCGCGATCACACCTTTCTTATTCATATTTAACATAGTAATCTCGCTAGTAATTGTTTCGAAAAAAAATATTATAAAATGAGAAAATAATTTACATAGTTTTTTTTTTAAATGGAATCTTTAGATTTTACGTAAAGCCAAGAAAAAATTTGGCTGGTTCCGTTCCGTTTCATTGACTCATCAGCCAGCAGTTCTGTTACAAGGACGAGGAGGTCCAAGACCTGACACGATTACCGGCATCGTGAAGCCAGCATTGGGAATCATCATCATCACCAGCCCATTTTTACCCCACTGCAGGGGCTTAGGCCTCCCCCAGGGTGAGGAGGGGGGCTTGGAGCTTAAGTCCACCACGCATGGGGAATATAGTTACTATATTTGGTGTGTAACATATAGAATATGGGTTAGTATTTACTGCAACCATGGGAGTTAGTTTCATCGGGGCTTCAGTCTTTAAATAGGTGAAATTCCCAGGAATTCCAATTCCAATACTATTGTGAGTGATCTCTACACATGCTAGGTACTTATGAACATTGTTGTAAAGGCCAATCCCTTACTATTTTTTTGAAAATTTTTAATAATAATAAAATAATTAGGTATATTATATTATTATTATTATATATTTTTTTGTCGTGATAGCCCAGAGTGCAACGAACCTGTCTTAAATTTATAAAGCCCCATAGGGCCATGGTTCGAATCCGGGCGTATACCAATGAGTATTTCTGACTTAAATACACAATATCACTGACACCATGCTTCGGAGGGCACGTTAAGCAGTCGGTCCCGGACGCTGTCAATAGATGGCGGTCGTTACAGTTCCCAACCCGCAGTGGAGCAGCGTGGTGGACTTTAGCTCCAAGCCCCCCTCCTCATCCCTGGGGGAGGCATAAGCCCCTGCTGTGGGGTAAAAATGGGCTGATGATGATGATGATACATTTTTTTATTTTTTTGATATTTTAATGAAAGTTTCACATTTATGTGAATATAAGACTGAGGAATAGTAATGTATTAGTAGATTACTGCCGCGGGTCACAAGCAGCCGAGGCACGCATCACAGAGTCCGGTTATGCACAGTTGTGGCCAAGGCTTGTATAGTACTTTTCTCAAAAATGCGTGTAAATTAAAACAATAATATAATATCGTTTTTCTATTGAATAAAATTTTCATACGTTTTCATGTACCTGTCCTTCGATTTGAGCGGTAAACAATTTTCATTTATAGCTTTTGCAGCTTCTTGTAGTTTAGGTGGTGTTAAAATGTCTTCATCACTCGTAGAACTCATTTTAAATAATTATAGTAGGTATATTATATTGACATTACATTTATATTGACAACTGTATTTATTACAATATTAAAAATAGTTTAGTATTTATTACAATATTAAAAATAGTTAAGTAATTTTGCCGCCAATTCGCCGCGTTCCAATTTCAATTTCTTTTTTTTTACTTTTTTAAATTCATTTAATGGCGCATTATTTTTGTCGTGCCAGTTCGAAATTTAATTAAAACTTAGACGAGTTATCTCTTTAGTATCAATGTTCGGGTTTAAAGGAGTTCGTTCCATTTTCAAATTGCATATTCGAACGCTCGAGCACGCCTGCTAAAAAATTGCGGGATATTTTCTGGCCGGGTACTGCAAGTATGGTTTATCCCCAAGTAGGTTGTGCAAGATATGGTCGCATATCGTAGCATGTTTGAAAAAAAATATTTATTTCATTACTTTCCAAATAGTTTCTAAAAAAAATATATACAAGTATTTTCCTTATTTTTATTTTTTACTAGCGACCGCCCGCAGCTTCGCTTGCGTAGACTACACATTCCTGTTTTAGGTAGTATTAACTTTCGAAATGGTTTATACATACTTTTTGCTGAAACTAATATTGGGTACACCCATTCAAACTTTCAATCTTCATTCTCCCCACTCCTTTAGGAAAACCGATACTCCCTTACTTTTCACCTCCCGTTTCCCACCCTTAAAATGTGGAAATCCAAAAACCCTGAAAGATATCATTATTTATTTATGTCAAAATTTTTATGTTTCTAACTTTAAGGAACAAAGACTCATACAAAGAAAGCCCTTTAGTCCCTCCCTCCTTAAATTTGAAATTTCCAAATATTCCTTTCATAAAAAACTGATACGTTATAAAATAAACCACTATTCCAAATTTCGGCTTCCTAGACTTAGTAGTTTCGGCTTTATCTACGTTGATAGATCAGTGAAGACAAACAACAGACAGACACAAAAAGTAGCTGATGTCACTCTTGACAACCTTCTTTCACGCCTGCAAAGTTTCATTAAAATCTGTTGGGCCGTTTTGAAGATTAGCTTGAATAGACACATAGACGTACAGACAAACAGACGGACAAAAAGTAGCGTATGTCACTTTTGACCACCTCCTTTTCATACCCGTGAAATTTCATTAAAGTCGGTTTAACCGTTTGGGAGATTAGCTCGAATAGACCGATGGACGTACATACAGACATACAAAAAGTAGTGTATGTCACTTTGACCACTTCCTTTCTATATTTGTGAAGTTTTATCAAAATCAGTTTAGCCGTTTTGGAGATTTGCTCAAATGGACAGACATACAGATAGTATTATTTTATACATATAGCCTATAGTCTTCCTCAATAAATAGACTATCCAACACAAAAATATTTTTGTAATTCGAACCAGTAGTTCCTGAGATTTACGCGTTCAAACAAACAAACAAACAAACTCTTCAGCTTTATAATATTAGTACAGATTTTATTATTAATTCATGACGTCAAAAAACGCTGTCTAAAAGGTTTTCCGTCTCCTCATAATTTAGTTTCATAAGAGCATAAAGTAAACAAATTTGACAGCAGCGTTTAGTTGAAACTTTTTGCGTGGGCAATGGAACTTGTGAGATGGGGGGGGATTCGGAAGATAAGGTTAGCGGGTTGCTTGAAGATTGTGGCCACATTCAACGGCTTATTAGACCGCCTGTCATTAAAACGATGAAACAATGTAGAGTTACAACTCACACAACAATAATTTATACTAATATCCTCACACATAGACACAAATGGTAAGTTAAGAATTTGGAAAAGAAGTAGTATGCATTACTTTTCAGTATGATAGAATGTCGTGATAGACGAGTGTTGGTGAGCCCGTACCTTTTTTAGAAGGTCGTGGTTCGAATCCCACAAACTTGAGTACATAACTGTCACTGACTCACACACGTTAAGCAGTCGGTCCTGGTTGTTGTCAATAGATGTAGGGTCGTTACAATTCACCAACCTGCATTGGAGCAGCGTGGTGAATTTAAGCTCCAAACCCCCTCATCTTGAGGGGAGCCCTAAGCCCCTGCAGTTGGGTATAAGAAAGGGCTGAGGGAACTGAAAAAATAAAAACATGGCACATTCTATAGAATTTGGTTTGAACAATAGAATGTACCACGTAATGTTTTTTTGTCCGATACCTACTTAAGCTATTGAAGTAAGACTCCTATAATATAAATATAACAAATAATAAACCAAATACAAAGAATATGGCTTGTTTTTATTTTTTCAGTAAATTTATTTATTTTTTATTTTCAAGTTCGTGGTTTGGCGGTCCGGTGTTTTGTTTTATTTTTCTTGTTTTTTTTTTCCAAATCATTAACTTTATGGTACATGAAAACTTCTTAATTCGACCACGATAGAGGGCACCAGAGACACTTTATTACCCATGGTCTTTTCAAGGGACTACGAGAGGGACCACGCGTGGGGAACGAACCGTATGTGCAAATCATGTAATTTTTAGGTGCCTAATGATAATAAGTAATTGCAGTTTTTTTTTTTTTGTAGTTCAAGGAAAAACTATAGATACATCTGTCTGCAACAACCATTATGAAAAATCAGTTTTGTCATTGGAAATGACTTTCATTTTGTTGGTGTATAAAGGGGTCATTTGGGAGTTTTGTGAGACAGGCAGAGTTCACAAAGAGTTTTCGAGATATTGGGATGAACTTAGTTTCAAAAGACGCAACTTGGCGACCTCTACAAGATAAAAAAGACAATTTAGAAAAAGTTCAAAAACAAAAAAAATATTGGCAAAGAACGACAAAAATCGCAATTTTTTTCCCCGATTTTCCTTTTGGGAGCCCGATATCTCGAGAACTAGGTCCGAATAAAAAAAAATAAAAAAACGGCTCGGTGTAATTAGACGGAATCGATTGAGACTAAAATTGTTAGAATCGGACAACCAAAAGTAGTGATTAAGGGTGCCTTTAATTGGAAGTCAGATATGCGTCGGTGTTACATTTCGTACTAATTCGGTTCGTTCGATCGAAATGTCGTATAGAATGTTATATTTCGAAGTTTTAAACTTATTCAGATACAGTTGTGTTATTATTTTTGCGAAAAAAATTTATTTCGATTTTTTTTTTACCCTTGCGACGGGAAGGCGGATAAAACTGCTGACCTTCCGCGCGCCCGGGCGCGCGGGGTATGTGGGTGTTGCACCCACTAAACAACCGCCTGAAGCAGAATAGGGACGCGTGTAGTTAGCCCGAAAGCTCCTACGACTTCATCAAAGCGGCCAGACGGCACACTAGGGTGTCGCCGGCGCGGGAGCGCCCCCACTTCAGGTTCGACTTGAGAGTCGCCCAAGAAAGACTCATTAGCTTTAGTCAGCTGCTCGACTTCGAGAGTGAGGTCGTCAGGCTGATCTGTCAGAGCATTCCATGGTTTTCTTAGGAAATGATTAGGAGGAGGTGCCTCGTAAGCGGCAGCTGAAACTATCAACGGATCGCTGTGATTAATGGCTCTAGTGAATAAGCGCTCTGATGCGTCTTTCATGTATTTTGAGATTGTAGGGAGCTCTAAGTCTCGGTGTAAAACTGAGTTTCTGACGTATCAGGGTGCGCCAGTCGCCCTTCGACAGAATTTATTTTGGACAATTTGGAGTTTGTATAACAGATTTGGTGCCGCATGGGCGAAAATGGGAGACGCGTAAGTCATCACCCGTCTGATGCATACGGCGTAAAGAGTACGCTTATTGCGTAGAGACATTTTACTTTTAGGACCTAACATGCCGCTAACTATAAAATTTAGCTAAGTTGATTTATTTCGAAAAATATTGTCCAAAATATGTGTGTTTACTTTATTCCGTTATGTTCCTTTCCAATGTCGTAAGAAGTTCGTGCGAAAGCAGGAGATTCGTTGATTTTTCTGATAATCAGCACAAAACAAATGTTACCTATTTAAAATAGAGCATTACCTACGTCATTCCATAGACAATCAATTTAAAAAGCATATATTTGCGTTTATAACATTAGTTTGGATAGCTCTGAACAACAGCCAGAATTTTCGTAGTTTTTGTATTTCACAATGATTTTCTGCAGTAACGCAAATAAAGCATTCAGATTTTGAAATGAATAAAAACAAATTAAATTTCAATATTTATTTTCCATAACTTATTTCATTTTTCAAACAATTCATATGAGTATATTCTCCAATTGCACCAAAACGTTTGTAAGTAATTTGACCAGGGACGACAAAAGTCCCGTGCCGTCGGTCAAACCCCCCAACAAACCGATCACCAAATTCAACACTCCAGTCACCAGCCCCGTCAATAACCCTGGCGCTGCCAAAACGTTCGTTCTGAACAACGAAATCAGTACACTGATATACAAAAACAGTACAGAAGCTAGATCGGTCAAAGTCGCGTACAACAAAGGCAGAGTACAACCGAAATACGGCAGCAGCGCGGGGGTTAAATTTTGAACAATGTTCGACAAATTGTTCAAGTTATTTATAAGGTTTATCAGAAATGGTATAAGCAACGCGGCTAACTGATTAGCTACTGGCAGAACCGCTGCAATCTCATCGAAAGCGAGTCGAATTGCGGATACGCTGTACGCTGGTATCATGGCTTCGGAGTTCGGCGTCTGAAAGGGTAAGAAAATAAAATAAGTTCAAAATATGTTTATAACTTCGTATATTTTTAACTACGTTTCCGCCCGCGGCTCCGCTCGCGTGGACTACGCGGCCACAGTTGTACTGGCGCCCTTTTTTCCGAAAATAAGTATCCTAATCACTCTCAGCTTATATACTACATATATCTAGGCAAAAAATCATGTCGGTGCCGGTACAACTGTGTAGTTCACGCGAACGGAGCCGCGGGCGGAAGGCTAGTTTGATAATAATATATAACCCATGTTACTAGCTGATAATGTAGCTTTCTATCAGTAAAAGAATTTTTAAAATGAGTGTACAATTGTGTATTCCACGCGAGTGGAGCCGCGGGCGGAAAGCTAGTATCTTTACAAATTATAGCCTATGTGTTTTTCTGATGTAAATGCTATATTATTGTAAAGTTTCATTAAAATCCAATCAGCAGTTTTTGCGTGAATGAGTAACAAACATCCATATCCATCCAGGATGTATATTGTTTAAGAATCTCCCGACATATGTGAAGGATTTTAACAGAAAGTTTATATTACTGTTTTAAATTAAATTTTATTAATTATTTACATAGGTTTATATTACTGTTTTTTCCACTCCTCTATTTTTCGATAAATTAATAAAAAGTATGATCCTTTTCGTGTCGTGATAACCCGAACGCAGCGAATCTATTTCGAGTTTAGAACGTCGTGTGGCCGTGGTTCGAATCGTGGTACCAATGAGTTTTTCTTCCTTAAGTACATAACTATCACTCACTATCACTTGCCTCGGAGAGCACGTTAAGCCGCCAGTTCCGGCTGCCATCAATAGATGTAGTCTTTAAAATTCACCAACCCGCACTGGAGCAGCGTGGTGGATTAAGCTCCAAGCCCCTTCATCCTGAGGAGAGGCCTAAGTCCCTGCAGTGGGGCATAATGGGCTGGTGGAATGGTCCTATCATACTCAGGAACTACTGGTTCGAATTAAAAAATTCTTTTTGTGTTGGATAGTTTATTTATTGAAGAAGGCTATAGGTTATATGTATAAAATAATACTATCTGTCTGTCTGTCTATTCGAGCAAATCTCCAAAACGGCTATACTGATTTTGATGAAACTTCACAGATAAGGAAAAAAAGTAGTCAAAAGTGACATACACTACTTTTTGTATGTCTGTATGTACGTCTATCTGTCTATTCGAGCTAATCTCCAAAACGGCTTAACCGATTTTAATGAAATTTCACGGATATGAAAAGGAGGTGTTTAAAAGTGACATACGCTACTTTTTGTTCGTCTGCCTGTCTGTACGTCTATGTGTCTATTCGAACTTATCTCCAAAACGGCTGAAAAGATTTTAATGAGACTTTGCAGACGTGAAAGAAGGTTGTCAAGAGTGACATCGGCTACTTTTTGTGGCTGTCTGTCGTTTGTCCTCACTGATCTATCGGCGTAGATAAAGCCGAAACTACTAAGTCTAGGAAGCCAAAATTTTAAACAGTGGTTTATTTTATAAAGTGAGTATTAATTTTTAAGAAAGGAATATTTGGAAATTTCAAATTTAAAGAGGGAGGGATGGAGGGGCTTGGTATGAGAGTCTTTGTTTTTTAAAGTTAGAAACATAAAAATTTTAACATAAATAAATAATGACGTGTTTCAGGGTTTTTGGATTTTCACATTTTAAGGGCGGGAAACGGGAGGTGAAAAGTATGGGAGTATCGGTTTTTTTAAAGGAGTGGGGAGAGTGAAGATTGAAAGTTTGAATACGTGTACCCAATATTAGTTTCAGCAAAAAGTACGTATAAACTATTTCGAATGTTAATACTACCTAAAACAGGAATGTGTAGTCTACGCAAGCGAAGCGGCGGGCGGTCGCTAGTAATATTATAAAGCTGAAGAGTTTGTTTGTTTGTTTGTTTGTTTGTTTGTTTGTTTGTTTGTTTATTTGTTTGTTTGTTTGAACGCGCAAATCTCAGGAACCACTGGTTCAAATTGAAAAATTATAGTTGTGTTGGATAGTCCATTTATCGAGGAAGGCTATAGGCTATACTACATTACGCTACGACCAATAGGAGTGGAGCATCAATGAAAAATGTTGCAAAAACGGCAAAATTATTCCTTTTGAGAGCTTACGTCGCGCGCGCTGCGTAAACGGTTGATGTTAACCAAAAATTATTTATTACGGAATTGTTCCCCTTTAAAAGGTCTAACCAAAAGTCTGCGACAGCATTTGTGTATCTTTTAAGGTTAACTTACTATAACCTTTTTTATGACAATCAAATTTGTCCTAACATTATGTACTATTCGCGAAGATGTTTTTTAAACGGAATATTAATCCTTATCAAATTAAGTACGTTAGTTGTCTTAAACATTTCATGCATATTATAATTGCCCTTTACACCTCACAATTTAAATTAATATCTTAGCAGTTTTTATCGAAATATGAAAACTATAGCGGAAGAAAATAAATTCGCTGTCTGCCTCTGTTCGTTAACTTTTTACTTCCAAACCACGCAATAGACTTTGATACGCTTTTCAGTAATATCTTATTTTCTTATTATCTTATAATCTATATAATACAAATACTTATTATAAAGCTGAGGAGTTTGTTTGTTTGAATGCGCTCATCTCTGAAACTATCAGTCGGATTTGAAAACTTCTTTTTGCCTTTGATAGCCTGAATCTAGCGGAGGGTTATATATGAAAACGAACTGTCTGTCTATTCGAGGAAATCGGCTTCGGTTAAAACGGCTTAACCGATTTTGATGCAACTTTACACATATGGAAAGTATGTAGTCAAAAGTGACATACAGAACTTTTTGTATGTCTGTCTGTTTGTCCACACTGATCTATCAACTACAACAGCCAAAACTACTAAGTCTAGGAAGCTTAAATTTGGAACATAGGTTTATTTTATAACATGAGCATTAAGTTAAGAAAGGCTTTTTTAGAAATTTCAAACTTAAGGATGGGAATGGAGGGACTCAAATAATGACGTGTTTCAGGGTTTTTAGATTTCTACATTTTAAGGGTGGGAAACGGGAGATGAAAAATTGTATCGGTTTTTTTAAAGGGTGGAAGGGGAATGAAGATTGAAAGTTTGAATGGGTGTAACCAAAATTGGTTCCAGCAAAAAGTACGTATAAACCATCTCGAACGTATAAACCATCTTGTACCTATAACAGGAATTCGTAGTCTACATGCTTAGTTTGGGGCCTAGACGTTGTTGTGATGTATACGTTATTATTATTATTAATTTTGACAGAAGTCGAAACGCTCTACTTTAAATAAATTATTTCCGCTATTACTTGCTTTATAGATAAAGTTGGTTTTTCTTAAGCCATTGGTGAGGACAGATAAATTTTGATTAGTTTCAATTTGGAAACACTACCTTCACCACTGGACACCCACAGTTACAGGAAAAGTAATCGACACCCTTTTTGTAGTTACTACATTAGGCACGCAATCCACTAGACCATAGACTATAGACTTCGGCATTCTTCTTGCAATAACTTGTAATTCGCCACATAACCTCGTTGCATCAAACTCCTTCTTCTTCCGGAAGTCTTCAACCAATGCGTACCTACAATGACGTACGGTGCCGAAACGTGGAGTCTCACGGCAGGAGTGATCCATAAATTCAAAGTCGCTCAGCGTGCTATGGAGCGGGCTATGCTCGGTGTTTCTTTGATGGATAAAATCAGAAACACTGAAATCCGTCAAAGAACTAAAGTTGTCAACATAGCCGAAGCGATCAGCAGGCTGAAGTGGCAATGGGCCGGTCATATTTGCCGTAGAACTGATAACCGATGGGGTAGACGAGTTCTCGAATGGAGGCCACGTACCGGAAAGCGAAGCGCTGGACGCCCCCCGGCCAGGTGGACAGATGACCTGAAGCGCCATACCGGGGGTAGTTGGATGCGAAAGGCGGAGGACCGTGTGTGGTGGCGAGCCTTGGGAGAGGCCTATATCCTGCAGTGGAGAGACACGGGCTGATGATGAGGATGATGATGATGATCAAACTCCTTAGAGTCTGCATGAATAAGACATCCCCCATGGAAAAGATGGTCTTAAAAAAAAATTATAATAGGATATGATATTTCCAAAAATGTGACGTTTTTTATATGTAATATACTAGCTTCCGCCTGCGGCTTCGCCCGCGCGGACAGACGTTACCTGCGCTCTTGTAGTGTCTTTCCGCTCTCACCACTCGAGCACTCCGGCTATCACGACACTAATAAAGGTTACCTAACTTTATGCTTTACTACCTTCCACCCGCGGCTTTGCCCACGCGGACACACGTAACACACATGTGATCGTTTTCGCTCTCGCCACTGCCCTTACCAACCATAACCAACCCGCCCTCCCACCCTTCCCTTTCACCACAACTCCTCCTCCTACCTATCAGTAGGCCGAATGGCTATACCGACCGACTGTCTAAAAGTTATTTTTTAATCCCTCGGGTATAGAACCCCTGGCAACGTGTATTCAAAATTTTATAAGTGTCCAAACAAACAAACTCACTTTCGCATTTACAATATTAGTTAGGATGAGTACTCTATTTTTTTTTGTAATTACACATTTATTTTCTTTTGTTAGAAATTTTCTTAAAAGAACGCCGTTCAAGTCTTTCGCCTAGGGCGCCAGTACTGCCATGCCATGTTGCGACAGCCGCAGGCCACCCTCCTTAGTCAGGCAGAAAACATTTTTAATTAAAAGTTATATAAAAAATACATCTAAAAAATCTGGAGCAGCTGCTGAGACAGCAGCCCGTAGGAAAACAGCCAAGCACATGGAACTTTTAAATCGTTACCATTTCATCCCTTTTGCTGTCGAGACAATGGGTCCCTGGTCCAAGGATACCAAATCATTTGTCCACGATTTGGGTGTTGCGCTGTGTCTGTTGACAGGGGATCCTTTGAGCAAGGAATACTTTGTTCAGAGGATCAGTGTCGCAATACACCGCGGCAACGCGGCAAGCATCCTTGGTACCCTGAACCCATCGTCTCTTTAAAATTTTGTCATTTATCATAATTTACATCGTATTTTTTAATTTGTAAATACTTTACGATTAACTAGATAATTCGTTTCTGACTCAAAGGCGAAATACCAATATTTAACTTTAAAAATGATAGATTTCACTTAAATCTTGTATTGCGACCACAAAAATTTTTAATTCGGACAATTTCAGTGAACCCACGCTCTACATTTATTGTATTTATCGATAATAGGTTATACTTGTTGTGGTTCTCTTAAGTTGTTTTTAACCTCCAAGTTCGGGTGGTATAAGTGGTATCTTAGCTCTATGGATAGACGAATTTATATGCGGTTTTTTAATTGAAATCTGATGTGCTTTAGACGGTTCTTAGCTACTTTTGATCTATGTCTGTATGTTTGTCTGCAGCATTGTCGCACCAAAACGGATGAATCGATTTGGATGCGGTTCCTTTGAATCAAAATCAAAAAGTTTTTATTCAATATATTAAGATGTTTACACACACTTATTGAAAGTCAAATTGAATTGATTGGGTGATTAGAAGGAGAAGAACCGGCAAGAAACTCCTCCCTGTTTATTTTATTTAAGTATATGTTTTTTATTAGTTGTTTTTTTTTTTAATATGCTTACAACTATTACAATGATGTCCATGCGTACTTATCATTTAAATACTCGCTAATACAATAGTAAGCTTTTTTCACGAATTGGACTTTAACTTGCTTTGTAAATTGATTTGAATTTAAGTTCAATATTTCTTTAGGAATTTCCATGCGTACTTATCATTTAAATACTCGCTAATACAATAGTAAGCTTTTTTCACGAATTGGACTTTAACTTGCTTTGTAAACTGATTTGAATTTAAGTTCAACATTTCTTTAGGAATTTTATTATAAAAACGAATACAATTTCCCATGAAAGAATTATTAACCTTTGAGAGTCTGAACCTGAAAATCGATAACATATACTTATGTCTTGTATTTAAGTTGTGGCTATCACCCACCCTAGAGAAAGCATTTAAGTTTTTATGTACATAAATTATGTTTTCATAAATGTACTGACAAGAGACTGCCAAAATGTTACTTTCTCTAAAGTGAGCCTTTACACTATCTCTAGATTTTAATTTATATACAGCTCGAATGGCTCTTTTCTGCAGAACAGATATGCAGAATCGAAAGCTGGTTCAATTGAGATCGTTTTTACTACAGAGAATCGAACATGTTAGATGTGACGTTATTTGTTCATAGAGACGTGTGTCTAAAATAATTACACAACGAGTATAAGTAAAAATATTACGCGTACGTAAATAGTTTTGTCTGTGATTTATATAATTTTAGAAAGTGGTTAAGTCGGTTGTCCCTTTCACTCACATCTTTGGTATATGATGTCGCATTTTAGAGTTTAGGTTATAAGATCTGTCTTAAATATGAAACATACTGCATACTTGAAGAGGACAGCGTATCAGCCTACATGTCAACTCTAACCTATTCTAATGCTCTATGGGATAAACAGATTTCGAAGCCGTTTTTTACGGTTTCAAACGAACAAGATGTAAAAAATAAACCCCTAAAGTTGGTGCATCTCTGTCTGTCCGTCTGTTGCAGCCGATTTATTCATTCAAATCTACGGGACGAAAATTACAAAGATTGGTGACCTAACTACGAACGAAATGAACGTCCGTTCATTTCGTTCGTACGGATTTTCATTTCGAGGGATAATTTCAGGGGGCAAATTAGAAAGTAAAAAAGAAAAAATAACATATCAAATTAAAGTGCTTACGATAAGAAATATAAATATAGTTTTTCATGATTTTAAAATTCAAGGTTTCAAAGATATTAAAATGCTGAGCCTAAAATTATGAAAAAGCAAAAGTCGTATAAACCTTAAGTTACATTTTGCAGGAAAATGATAATAATAATAATATTGAGACATGTCACACAGCGCCATCTAGTCCCAAACTAAGCTAAGCTTGTATTATGCGTACTAGACAACTGATATAATACTTAGGTAATAGTCTTTCACCCAGATGCGGAACAAAAAATAATACAATAATAATACATGTAACATTCCACACAGCGCCATCTAGTCCCAAAGTAAGCAAGTATCATGCTTGTGTTATGGGTTACTAAACAACTGATATACATACTTAAATATTCTTTATAATATACACATGTATAATAATTTAACACCCACACACGAAACGAAATAAAGATGTTCATGCACACAAATATTTGTCTCGGGCGAGAATCGAACCTGCAGCCCTTGCCTTTGCAGTAAAGGTCTTTAACGACTCGGCCAGTTGGTCTGTCTTCTATGTAAGTATTAAACTAATTCTCATTTGAATTATTAAAAACAAAAATATTTTATTTACCAAAATGAAGCCTCTTATTTGATATATGACATTTTCTTTAATATCTTTAATAATTAATACATTAATATATATTAATATATAAATGAATTATTCATTTAAATACTATATATTAATTATTGGTATTGTAAATAATTTTAGTATGCATAATTTGAAATATATTTTCAAAAAAGTTAAAAATTAACTGAGCCTAAAATTTAATAATACAGACCTCATTTATGTTTTACTGGAAAAGTTAAGTGATTAACATTTTGAAGGGCAAATTAAAATAAAAAAAAAACTTTCCTCAAGTGCTTCGTGTGACATGTCAAATGAAAGCGCTTGTTAGAAGAAACACATATATTAATTTTATTCATCATTTTAAAATGCATAGTTTTACAGAAATATTAAAGATAATACGAAAGATCGACCATTGCCCCCTTTATCATCGTAACTATTGAGCCTAACACAAAAAAAAATACGGATGTAAAATATCTATGTATGTATATATTACAAAGAATATTTAAGTATGTATATTAGTTGTCTGGTACCTATAATACAAGCTTTGCTTAGTTTGGGACTAGATGACGCTGTGTGGGATGACCCAGGTATTATTTTTATTATTATTGTCATATATTACAGGAAGTAGGACAATGCGTAGGTATAAAATGTGTTGCTTGATTTTACTAACAACTAAAAAGTTCAATTTATCTAGCGTTTCGATGTCATGATAGCCAAGTGGTACCGAGTTCGCTTCTTGTTTAGAAGGCCGTGGTTCGAATCCCAGAACATAAAAGTACCATCGAACCACTCATACTTTAGCTAGTTGGTGTGTACCCGTTGCGAGTTGGCGAGTTTCAGTAATACACAAAGGATTAGATACAACACAACATCCATACGCGCGTCCCGCCCGTCTATAAATGGCTCAAATATAACTTTGGTTCTCGAACTGAACGGCAAATATTACTTCTCTATTGAATTAATTCAAAACTCGGTGGTCCAAACCGTTGACAAACGTTATATAGTATACATAAATAGACTGATCGGTTGGGTGGTTAGAGACCCTAACTGCGGAGCCAAGGGTCCTGAGTTCGAATCCCGCCTGGGACAAATATTTTTGTGCATGAACAAGTCTATTTGTTTCGTGTGTGGGTATAAAATATCTATATATGTTTATATTATTCAAAAAAATACTTGCTTACTTTGGGACAAGATGGCATTGTGTGGGATGTCCCATGTACAGTTCCTATCAAACTTTATGGCGGATGTGAACATAGGCACAAATCGCGTCGCAGTAACCAGTTTTAGGTGCGGCGGGATGCAGTGAAGCGAGGGGCATATGACTGAACCTGCGCAAGCACGCATAAAGCGTTGTATTCCGATCCGCCATTAAGTTTGATTGGAACTATAAAATTATTATAAGTAATTTTTATTATTATAAATATTTAAAAAAAAAAATACAAACCAATAACGCGACAGCGGCTAAAGCGAATAAAAATTTGAAGCGCATTTTTTTCGAAAATAAAAACTAACTAACACGAACGCGGAACAGGTCTTGATTTTTTAAATGTAATATGTAAACCTTTATATAAACAATTGTTATCAAAAAATTACAGAAGAAAAATTACATATGACATCGAAACTATTTCTACGATAACAAAATAGGAAATTAGAAAAGTAACACATTTTTTAAAAATGGTTCAATAATACTTTACAAAAACCACGATCGGGGGCCGTACATGCTCTGGTGAAAACTCTGTCCACTTGGCTCCCATGATCCTGTTCCCATGGGATTCAAGGATACTTTTTTCGCCTCTTGACTCCCATGGGATCCTAGGGTCTTTTTTACGCCTCTTGAATCCTATAGGATTGTAGGATAATTCTTTTCGGCTTTTGGTTTCCATGGTTTACTTTTACTTAGTACATTATGATGCAAGTACGGTAAGCTGAATATTATAGTCGAGGCGTTTATAGGCACGAGGCGAAGCCGAGTGCTTATAATAACCTGAGACTATAATAGCCAGCTTACTGAGTACGAGCACCATACGACGTTTTTCAATACATATGCGATTAAAATAATACTTCAAATGTAATAATGGCGGGAACGGGTTTGGCGGGAACGGGTTGCTTTTCGCGGTTTACGCATGCGTCACAAACAGAATACTCGTTTGTGATTGGTGTAAAGTGAAAAGGCCTAGTACTGTAGAATACAACATTATTGTATAAGTTTCGATGTCATAAAGATCGTATTAATAGCAAATGCGTTGAAATACATCAAATGAGCAAATTATTATATTTTGAAATATATTTACGTTAATTTTAATAAACCTTTTTTAGCTTTTTTTTAGGCCACAAACTTTTTTTAGTGATTTAAGTGCGAAAATCTTATTACAGTTCTGTTAGTATGCCATTTAATTATTGTTAAATAATTGTTATTGTTAATTTTAATTTTATTTAAGCCACTGTGGAAAGAAATATTGAATGGAAGCCAAAGGTCAGGATATGGTTATCTTATTTGTGATTGATTGATTGATTGATTGATTGAGTCTTATTATGATTATCTTTTATGTAGTTCACTATATGTTGTCTGTCTATAACTGTAAAGCTTACTGTAATGAGTTTTATATATGTCTTGTGTATTTCACAGTTTATTTAATTTTGATTTCTCGTTCTATTTTATTCTTACTAATGACCAGCCAAAATGTTAATATTATGATATTTGGTAGAAAACCGATAGCCGTCTTGTTTCCTTTTAGTATCGTTCTATAGAAAAATATTGAGATATGACTGCACAAACCTTTCCCGAAAAAACCAATAACTCTAGTCACCGTTCATGTCCGCCACCCCATTCCGTTTCAAAGCCTCGGGCGCGTACGTTTGCTATGGCGTTAAGAAGGCAACCAAACGTTATAAAATAACACTGTAGATAAACTAATTTATTATGAAAATGTAACCCATACTTTTTAATTACGCAATGAGGTCTATTGGTGATACCTAACATCTAGAAAAATTTTGGTCGGTTACTAAAATCTCACCTTGTATATTATTTGGTTCTCTGTGAAAACAATTATTGGCTGTATTTTTTCTCGATTAAGATTTATTTTGGTATTTTGTTGTTAAAGCTGTTGTTTTCTTTCATATAAATAAATAAATAAAAATTATCCCCTAGAATGGCCATGGGCAAAAAGGGCATGAGGACAATCGTCGTAACGATTTTGTCGTAAGATGGGCTGATGATGATGATACATACCCGTAGGTAGGTATCATCATCAGCCTATCTTACCCCACCGGGCGTAGGCCTCCCCTTAGAGGGGGGGGGGGGGGAGTTGGAGCTTAAATCCACCACGCTACTATCTATGAAATTATGTGAATCCTATTGAATATCCCATGGGAGTCAGTCAATAGGTGAAAAAAGTATCCTTGGATCCCATGGGAGTGCCCCATGGGATCTCATGACGTGAATCGAACCCGCGATCTTTTGTTGGGCTCCAACCACCAGAACAATCAGTCAGTCATGGAACTACGGAACCTTTTACTTAAAAAATAATTTGTTCTTGATCGGTATTTTCACCTGTTTCATAGATGTAGGTAAGTTTTGTTATCTTGAAAACAATTTATAAACGCTCAATCGAAAATTACTCAATTTTTTTTTATTTGCGTCACATTTTGTAAGTCAGTGTAACACGATTTTTTTTTTAAATGTAACATTGTTTTGTAAGTAAAACATATATAAAGCGAGATAAGACATTTTCTTCTTTATAAGTCGACTTAATAATCAGGGGTATTCCGTTCCATTAGAAAAATCGGTAATTGTTTTTATATTTTTTTTTTAGAAAAAAAAAATGTTTAGAAAAACCGGAATAACTTTGTTTTGCGTTTTGGCCGTTTGTTTGTTAACGGTGAGATGTTGTTTTTAACATTATATATTTAATAATAAGGAGTAATATATTAGAATTATTAAACACTAGTGGTCGCCCAGTGGTCGAAATTCGATGTTCGCACTTTTTGAAACCACCAAAATAATTAGACGAGTGTAAGTCAATTCAAATTCAAAGATGTCGTGACAGCCCGAGCCGCGGCCAACCTGTTTCAAATCTATAAGGCCAAGCGGTCGTGGTTCGAATCCGGGCATGTACCGATGAGTTTTTTCTGACTAAGTACATTAACTGTCACTGACTCCGTGCCTCGGAGGGCACGTTAAGCAGTCGGTCCCGGTTGCTGTCAATAGATGGCGGTCGTCACAATCCGCCAACCCGCGTTGGAGCAGCGTGGTGGATTTAAGCTCCAAACCCCCCTCATCTCGAGGGAAGGCCTAAGCCCTTTAAGTGGGGTATAAAAAGGGCTAATTGGAAGTCAATTCAAATTGCATCAAACGACAGACTATAATACTTGTACGGTTGACAGTATTTGTACCCCTTTTTTAAATATAATAATAATAATCATACCTACGACATTCCACACAGCACCATTAATATATTGTGCAATAAAAAAAAATCGAAAAATTATAAATTCCGGTGGGATATTGTGACAATGCAATTAATTTCATGTTGAACATGTGAAAATTGAAGCGATTTAAAAAAAAAATAATCTCGTGCATTTAAGTTTTTTTTTTCTTATGGCGTATCAAAATATTTAAAAAATTAAAAACGTACAAACCTAATTTTTGCTGATCTGAATACTATATTTTTTTCCACTAATCGGTTAAGGTTTGATAGGGTGCAACTGTTAACATCGTTTGTATGTAAGTTTGCCACCACACGATCCTCTTGATGTATTCTTCTTATTTATCTTAATAGGTTCGAAATTGTTTTGCAGTATACCTACAACCATTAACCTATTCAAATCCTTGTTTAAAATAGAATTTTGTCAC
The DNA here is from genome assembly GCA_949709985.1 of Luffia ferchaultella. Lineage (NCBI taxonomy): Eukaryota > Metazoa > Arthropoda > Insecta > Lepidoptera > Psychidae > Luffia > Luffia ferchaultella. Next base: position 6,038,616 of record OX453269.1, read on the forward strand.
TTTTAACAGCAGTCGGGTTTTTAACTGCATACTATACGTTTAGATATCATTTTAATGTTAAGTTACGTTAAGCCTAACAACTTTATAACAAATAACTTGGCTCAACCAAGAAAAGGTTAGTTTTTATGGCTTATGCTTTGAGAAATATGATGGTTCACCATCAGTAGAGCAATTGATGGTCGAAATCATCATAAATACGAGGAAACTGAAGAAGAAAAACTATGTATCATCATAATTACGTTACTGGAACCATAATTTATGCTGACGCATGTTTTCTTCCTCTCCGTATTCCTAAACACTAAACACTATTATCAGGGTAAAAAAAATATTTACAATTTTACTTATATTCGTCGTGTGTTATAATTATTGTTGGGACATGCATCTCTGAATAAATACCATCACATGGCACCTGCCTCTAACCTACTCAATTCTCTGTGGGTACAGTTCCAATCAAACTTTATCGCAGATGTGAACATAGGCACAAGTCGCGTCGCAGTAACCAGTTTTAGGTGTAGCGGGACGCAGTGGAGCGAGGGGCATATGACTGAGTCTGCGCAGGCACGCTTATAGCGTTGTATTCCGATCCGCCATAAAGTTTGATTGGGACGATATGACGGTCAGGTTAATAAAAACGCGGGAAATATGTTGGACTTGCGCAATCGAGTATGCGCAGCGTAGGTACTGTACATAATTACTATACTGAACTGACCAATAGTATTTATCATTTGTGTTACCTAGAGTTTACTCATATTTTTTCTAATAATAATAATAATAATGTATACATCACAACAACGTCTAAACCCCAAACTAAGCATTAGCTTGTGTTTTGGGTACCAAGCGAAGACACCACATACATATAACAACCAAGACCCGGTTCCAGTATCAATATTCATCATATAAATACTGACCCGACCTGGGATTCGAACCCGGGACCTCCAGCTTCGTAGGCAGGGTCGCTATCCACTAGGCTAAGCGGTCGTTTAATGTTTACCTACTATCGAAAAAGACTAATTAATAATAATAATACTTGGGATATTCCACACAGTGCCATCTAGTTCCATATTAAGCAAAGCTTGTATCATGCGTACTACCTATACTAGCCAACTGATATAAATATTTAAATATTATTTAGGTCTTGTATTGATTTTCTGTGGAACTGAGGAGTCGTAAATCATTTTACTTCTTCTTTCTTGAACTGCGCTGGAAGGTGCGGTGGAACCACCTCCATTGCTTGCTGTTTTCCGCTAGCAACTTGACCCTATGACCCAACCCGCGTTGGAGCAGTGTGGTGGATTTAAGCTCCAAGCCTCCTTATGTCAAGGGGAGGCCTAAGCCCCTGCAGTGGGGTATAAAAAGGGCTGATGGATGGATGGATGGAACTTGACCTTATGATACGACTGGGCACCAACTCGCACCTTAATTTGATCAAAATAGCTTTGTCTCGGTCGTCCCATCTATCTTTTAACTTCAATCTTTCCTTCGATGATGTTAGTTACGAACGAAGTAGCGTCGTCGTGTCGCTTCAGATGGCCTATCATCATTCTTCTTTTGGTTTCTATGGTATTTGAGATTTTCCGAATGTAAATCCCAAAAATATCTTAATAGATCGCAAAATCTTAAGCTCTCTTTCGCAATACAAGTCACTTTGAATTTATTTGTCATAAATTCACAACTATTATTATTATTTACTGGAAAAGTCCTTACTTAACCTAGAAAGAAAGAAAATACCATGATTAACTGTCACAAGTTATTGGATCGAGAGTATATACAAATAATATTAATTTGTTACTGTAATAAAGGAGAATCGTGAATCGAGCGATTCGTGATAGTCGAGTGATAGCGAGCCAGCTTCTTATTTAGAAGACCGTGGTTCGTATCCCGGGGCATATACCAATGAGTTTTTCTAACTTATGTACGTAATTGTCAATGACTCTGGGCTTCAGAGAGCAAGTTAAGCCGTCGGTCCCGGCTGCCGTCAACAGATGACAGTCGTTACAATCCACCAACCCGCATTGGAGCAGCGTGGTGGATTAAGCTTTAAACTCTCTCATTCCGAGAGGAGGCCTAAGCCCCTACAGTAAGGTATTAATGGGATGATTGTATGGTAATAAGGGAAAATGATAATGCCTTAGGTAGCGCCATTATCCTCGAAGACTTCAAACGCCAAGGTTCGCCTAGTCGTACCTTTATGCTACTACTTTTTATTTTACATATTAGCTAACAAGTAAGATCACATTACATCCAAAGTTGTATCCTAATCTTTCTTTGCCATTTCAGAAAAAAAAAACGTCTGTTTAACAGTTATATTTTTAATAAACTTGTTTTTTTTTTCAGCCAGCAGTAACCGCAACGAAAGTCCAACTGCCGGCGGTGTATCCCCTAGTGAACATTCTACTGCCATTGTTGAACAACGTATACAACCTACTTTTGTCGTTGCTGTCAATTTTTGACACTCTACCGCCTTCCATCAGTTGCCTGATCCCAATAGATTTGGGGGCGTTGGAAACCAGCCTTTTGAAACTTTACTCTCAAGCTTTAGCGATAGTTAACTTTTTGAGGACATTGCCAGAATATGCTGCCGGTGCTGCCCCTGATACACCTTCAGCGCCGGCTGTGTCATTGCAAGGTACCTAGTAATATATTTTTATGTCTCATTTACGACATCTACTGTAAGCTCAGATACCCTAATAGATATTACAACTAGTGGGTTAATGCATGGACAAAGCAAAAATCATGTCTAGATTGCGGTACGGCTTCCCAAAAGTACCACCCTAGAAGTATCAATAATAATTTAAGGGATGGTGGGACGAGGACAAAAAACCAATTTTCAGAATTTTTAGAAATGCGGAAATGCGAAAAAATCCAAAAATAAAAACTGAAAACTACATACCCATTACCACCGACATGAATTTGCTCCTTGCATTAACATAAAGGATCGACTATTGAAAGAGAGAATAGACTTCAACATTAAAATAAATTGAAAACAGTAAATACGTTAAGAATTTCCTAACCTAACTTTAATAACAATTGAAAATTCGATTTGCATGGCAAGTTTTTTTATGTTCCTATTGGGTTGGAACCGACGATTGTTGGAACAGTAATCGGAGTGCTCATATATTCGGTTTTATTGTATATTTTTGTAAACTAACCTAACCTACTTATCGATTGAGAAATGGCGGAAAGCAACCAACCTTAACCGAATTTTTATTAAACATTCTTTTATGTACCAAACCTAAATATTTGAGACCAGTTGAGACCAGTTGAGACTTATTAGAAGAGTGACTGGCCATTTAGTGTTAGTTTCAAGTGTTTTGAGTTTAAGGCTATCAAATATGTCTTAGTAGCAGGTATGTATTACTCATTTTTAATTTCCCTTTTTTCATATTTCTGCATTTCTAAAAATTCTAAATATGGGTTTAATCTCTTCATACCCGTAGGGTGGTAGTTTTGGAAAGCAAACCCTAGATTGCATCCACTCCAGTGGTTGCTGGGGCCTCTATAATAGAAGTCGTTGATGAATAAATTTACCCGAAGAAAACTGTTGAAATTCGATACATCCAGCATTGCCCAAGAGGTGAAACGAAAAGTCCAACTCGGCTAGATAGCGGGCAGGAAGCTACACAGTTTCTTTGAGTCCGTATCTTTGTTTTTTGTGTGCTGATATATGAACGTGAGACGTGACTCCTTGATGTTAGTTTCATTAACAGGCTCAGTCATCGACTATGATTGAAATCACTCTGTGAGAAATAACTTGGCTGTGATAATGCTTAATCCAGTGTTGACACCAACAAATTTTACAGGTCTCATCACGTCACTTCTGGCAGCAATTAGCGACGTCGCAGAGGACACTCTTGTCGGCATTGGTGGCGGCTTGCTGCCAGGTCTACTTAAGCTGGTCGTTATGGTATTACAAGCCCTGCTTAACCTGCTCATTTAGGACAGATTTCGATTTAGGAAATTATACTTGCAACGGTTGACGTTTTAGTATTGTTTTATTAAGATGAATTGTATTGTAATTGTATTATTATTATTATGAGGAATTGTATTATTATTATTACGAATAAAATTGTATTATTTTATCGAATTGTATTATTTTATTGAATTGTATCCAATCCACCAACCCGCACTGGAGTAGCGTGGTGGATTAAGCTTCAAGCCCCTCACCCTGGGCGCCCACACCACCCAATATGCTCCACTGAGCATAATGGGCTGGTGAAATGGAATAAATGGAACTGTATAATTTAATCGAATTGTATTATTTTATCAGATGTATCATTCAATCGATTTTTTTATCGATTATTTTATCGACTTGTAATGTTTTATCAAATTTAATCGATTTTCAAATGATTAAATGAGACTTCTAAACTAATTATTGCTATTAGCGATTTCTGTCAATATTCGTATGATTTCAGTTTTTGGTGGGTTACTAAATTTTATAGCTATATGACGACCGCTTAGCCTAGTGGGTAGCGACCCTGCTTACGAAGCTGGAGGTCCAGGGTTCGAATCCCAGGTCGGGTCAGTATTTATATGATGAATATCGATACTGGTACCGGGTCTTGGTTGTTATATGTATGTGGTGTCTTCGCAAAAATATTTATATATGTATATATTATAAAGAACATTTAAGAGTGTAACTATATCAGTTGTTTAGTAACCCATAACACAAGCATAATGCTTACTTTGGGACTAGATGGTGCTGTGTGGGAAGTCCCATGTATTATTATTGTTATTATTACAGATAAAATCTGCCCTGGATCTCAATAAATCAAAAGTTTATTGTATCTGTAAAAATCCGATATAAATACGGACCCCGTCAGCGCACAGCAATTTGGAAGAAAGGAGGACTTAGGTCTCCCCTCAGGATGAAGGCGCGTGGAGCTTAATTCACCATTTCAGTTTATCGCTTCGGTTTATATTTGATCTGCAACGTATATTTTTTTGCTCACATTTTTGTTGTCATAACGCGGTATCTCTATGAACATCTATGGACAAACCATATGTCATTATTATGGTTTTGAGCAACATTTTCTTAAAAATGACACATGAAATGTAATTTGAGAATCTTTATTTTCTTATCCAGTATTTTCATGGTTGTAACACAAAATTCTACTTTATTATTTATTTATTTATTAAATTGACAGTTTTTTCTTATATTAACAATATATCGGCTTCACAGCGGATATTTCATATCATCAACTTGGCGTATATTTGGTTTACGGCGTATATTTTTTTGCTCAACATCCATGATTGTAGCGTAAATACGCGACGCGAACTACGCTTGTCGAATTTTTCGTTATAATTATAGGACCTTCTCAAAATTGTTTTATTTTTTTAAACAAATTTTTATCGAAATGCCGTAACACCAATAATTACATTATTATTAAAAATATGAAAAATCGAGTTTAAGTTCCACTGCGGGATATAGGCCTCTCCCAAGGCTCGCCACCACACAGGGTCCTCCGCCTTCCGCATCCAATTACCCCCGGTATGGTGCTTCAGGTCATCAGTCCACCTTGCCTGAGGGCGTCCAACGCTTCGCTTCCCAATACGTGGCCTCCACTCGAGAACCCGTCTACCCCATCGGTTGTCGATTCTACGGCAAATTTGACCGGCCCATTGCCACTTCAGCTTGCTGATCGCTTCGGCTATGTCGACAGCTTTAGTTCTTCGACGGATTTCAGTATTCCTGATTTTGTCCATCAAGGAAATACCGAGCACAGCCCGCTCCATAGCGCGCTGAGCGACTTTAAATTTGTGGACCGATCCTGCCGTGAGAGTCCATGTTTCGGCACCGTATGTCATTGTAAGTTTATTTATTTTAACAAAATGTGTTTCCGTGTAGGTATATATATGACGCATTTGAATTACATCGCTGCGGTTGTATGAATTTGTTACCCTAAATTGTTCTATTATTATTCCTATAGAAAACGAAAGTTAAAATGATACTACAAAGTGATTTTTAAATTAAAAACAAAGTATTCAGTAAATCGTAAGGGACAATAATTATTTGAAATAAGGTACTTACAACCTGGAATTGTTTTATCAATGAATCTGTTGGTATAACGTAAAGGTTTTGTGGGAAAAAAATCATTATACGACCATGCTTACTCAAACGAATGCATCGTACGTCAGCTCTCGATTTGCTTATGTCCATTACAACCTATTTAACAATAAAAAAGAAGTATGTTTTCGTGATAAAAAAGCGTAGACGTAACGGTCAAATTTTTAAAGATACATGGATTTTAAAAATACCATTCGACAGAGCTCGAAAAACTGAGTATAATGGTGTAAAAAAAATCAACGGATCTCCTGCTTTCGCACGAACTTCTTACGACATTGGAAATGAACCTAACGCAATAAAATAAACACACATATTTTGGATAACATTTTTCGAAATAAATTTAAAACAAAAAAAATAACACCACTGTATCTGAATAAGCTTAAAACTTCGAAATATAACATTCTATACGACATTTCGAGCGAACAAACCGATTTAGTACGAAATGTAACACCGACGCATATCTGACTTCCAACTAAGGGCACCCTTAACCACTACTTCCGGTTGTCCGATTCTAACAATTTTAGTCTCAATCGATCCCCCGTCTAATTACTCCGAGGCGTTTTTTTATTTTTATCTTATTCGGACCTAGTTCTCGAGATATCGGGCTCCCAAAATGAAAATCGGGGAAAAAAATTGCGATTTTTTTCTTTTTTTGTCGATATTTTTTTTGTTTTTGAATTTTTTCCAAATTGTTTTCTGCCATCTTGTAGAGCTCGCCGAGTTGCGTCTTTTGACACCACGTTCTTCCCGATATCTCGAAAACTCTTCGTGCAATCTGCCTGTCTCACAAAACTCCCAAATGACCCCCTATACTCTAACGAAATGAAAGTCATTTCCAATGACAAAACTAATTTTTGGCAAAATGTCCCTTACGCCAATTGAAATTTCCGGTATCGATATGTAAAACCAAACTTTCATCGATTCGTGAACTTCTTACGCCAAAAGCTAATACAGATAAATCAATTTGTCAAACTGAAAGGATTTTGACAGATACCTACCTATGACATCCCTTAGCGGAGAAAAACTACGAATTCACAAACAACTTTCGTATCTTTGTGAGAAAGAAAATATAGGATTTCACGGATATTCCCACATGATCTTTATAAAACCGGCCAAGTCGAGTTATGTCGAGTCAAGTGCGAGTCGACTCGCACACGAAGGGTTCCGTACTACCATCATCATCCTCCTGCCCTCATCCCACTCTAAGTGGGGTCGACACAACATGTGTTCTTCTTCCATTCATCTGTCAGTCGTCATCTCAGTACTCACACCTTTCACACACGTATCCTTCCTCACGCAATCCATCCACACCTTCTTGGATCGTCCCCTACCCCTACATCCCACCACATTCATACTCATCACTTTTCTTGTAAAATGCCTTTCATTCCTCCTCATCACGTGCCCATACCACCGTACAATGACAGACCGGTTGGCCGAGTGGTTAGAGACCCTAACTACGGAGCCGACGGTTGCGGGTTCGATCCCCGCCCGGGACAAATATTTGTGTGCATGAACATGTCTATTTGTTCCGTGTCTGGGTGTAAAAGTATCTATATAGTTACGTATGCATTATATAAAAAAAAAGAATATTTAAGTATATATATATATCAGTTGTCTCAATGTCGTGAATCGTGATAGCCCAGAGCGCAACGAACCTGTCTCAAATGTATAAGGCCCCATAGGGCCATGGTTCGAATCCGGGCGTGTACCAATGAGTTTTTCTGACTTAAGTACACAATATCACTGACACCGTGCTTCGGAGGGCACGTTAAGCAGTCGGTCCCGGACGCTGTCAATAGATGGCGGTCGTTACAGTTCCCAACCCGCAGTGGAGCAGCGTGGTGGACTTAAGCCCCAAGCCCCCTCCTTACCTTGGGGGAGGCCTAAGCCCCTGCAGTGAGGTAAAAATGGGTTGATGATGATGATGATGATATCAGTTGTCTAGTACCCCATAATACAAGCATAATACTTGCTTACTTTGAGACTAGATGCCGCTGTGTGGGATGTCCCAGATATTATTATTATTATTACAATATATTGTCATAGCGGCTATAGTAACGCATACCTATTCAGTAAAAATTTCAAGTGTCAACCTATAACGGTTCAGAGAATACAGCCGTGTGGTTGTGACAGACGGATGGAACAGACGGAAGGACGGACAGCGGAGCCTTAGTAATAGAGTCCCCGTTGATACCTTTTGGGTACGGAGCCCTAAAAAACACTTTTGTTTGAATGAGGACCCTTTTTTAATTTTAAACTTATTCAATTATTAAGCTTTGTTTGTGTCGTGATAGCCCGAACGCAGCGAACGCGTTTCAAATCTATAAGGCCATGTGGCCGCATGTGGTTCGAAACCGTGCGTGTACCAATGAGTTTTTTCTGATTTAAGTACATTAACTATCACTGACTCCGTGCCTCGGAGAGCACGTTAAGCAGTCGGTCCCGGACGCTGTCAATAGATGGCCGTCGTTACAGTCCCCAACCCGCAGTGGAGCAGCGTGGTGGATTCAAGCTCCAAGCCCCCCTCCTCGCCCTGGGGGAGGCCTAGACCCCTGCAGTGGAGTAAAAAAGGGCTGATGAAGTGAAAAGTGAAGAATTATTATTAATCTTTGTTGGTGACGTGATAGCCCGAACGCAGCGAACGCGTTTCAAATCTATAAGGCCATGTGGCCGTGGTTCGAAACCAGGCGTGTACAATGAGTTATTTCTGTCTTAAGTACAATAACTATTACTGACTCCGTGCCTCGGAGAGCACGTTAAGCAGTCGGTACCGATTGCTGTCAATAGACGGTGGTCGTTACAATCCACCAACCACATCGGAGCCACGTGGTGGATTTAACCTCCAAGCCCTCTCATCTTAAGGGTAGGCCTAAGCCCCTGCAGCGGGATATAAAAAGAGCTGATGGAATGGAATCCAATTCTTTGTTATAGCAATCATAATAATAAATAGTTTATGAAAATTTCAAGTTTAAGCAACGTTCTCAAAAGCACCAATCACCCAGAAAGTCGAAAAAAACACGTTTTTTTGTATGGGGACCCCCTTTAATTTTTAACTTTATTTATTTTTTATTATATTTTATTATAGCGGCTACAGTAGTATATCTTATAAAAATTTCAGGCGTGAAAAATTATCTCACAACCACCAATCACTAAAAACGTCGAAATAAATACCTTTCTTGTATGGGGACCCCCTTCAATTTTTGACTTAATTTAATTAATATTATTTGTTGTTCATTGGCTACACTCTGTAAAAAAAATCATTACCTATTTGCAAAATCCTTACGAGTGTTTCTTAAAAGTATCAATGCATCGCGTCTCCAGATCCAATCAAACTTTATGGCGGACGTGAACATAGGCATAAGTCGCATCGCACTATCCAGTTTTAGATGTAGCGGAACACAGTGGAGCGAGGATTTTAAGACTGTACTGCGCAAGTACGCTTATAGCGTTGTATTCCGATCCACCATAAAGTTTGAGGCGAACTATACCGTTGTGACAAAATCTAACATTAAATAAATAAAGTGTGAGTCACTGTGAATTATCAACAGAGCCAAAATTTCCACCGATAAGGCCACCCTCAAAGACATTATCCTTAGACATGACGACCGCTTAGCCTAGTGGGTAGCGACCCTGCCTACGAAGCTGGAGGTCCCGGGTTCGAATCCCAGGTCGGGTCAGTATTTATATGATGAATATCGATACTGGTACCGGGTCTTGGTTGTTATATGTATGTGGTGTCTTCGCTTGGTACCCAAAACACAAGCTTATGCTTAGTTTGGGGCCTAGACGTTGTTGTGATGTATGCGTTATTATTATTATTATTATATTATCCTGAATTTCGCAGTAGAATTACAACTTTAAAGCCAGTCGGAAATAGAGGTTGATCAATTTAATCCTTACTGATTTCGGGATCTGAAAACCGAAAAATTCTCAATAACCATTAAGATATTTGATATTTTTTAAATGCACAATCATACATCTTGTAATTATGTATGATTTATCTTGTAAGTCTATGAAATTTCATTTAGGTAACATAATATAAATAATTGAAAAATAAATTCAAACGTACGTTTTTGGTTAAGCGCAAAACATCAGATTTTTCAATGTTTTTTAGCGAATTAAAACACTTCGGGATTGGAAGTAAATAAAAGTTTTCAGTCAATATCCACGGTATACAAAAGTAATCAAAATTCGAATTGAACGATGAGAACGGCTTTCGAAATTATTAGATGAAATCCGGTAAGACCATTTTTTTTTACCAATTTTAATTTAATTATTTTAATAATTCCATCTACATAGGATTTATTGCAACTCGCAAGTCGCATTTTGTATCATATAGGGAACAGTAAAAAAATATTAGAGAATCTAAAACACAAGTTATAAACTAAGAAATTCTAAATTCAAATGTAATTAAAATACTAAAAAAACCTAAAAATGAAAAATACTATCTAAATAATGAAAGACGAGAAAATTTAAAAAAAACGACTGGTTCAAGATGCCAACGATACTTGTCGCGTTGCAGCGCTGTATTGCCTCACTGATCCTCTGAACAAAGTATTGCTTGCTCAAAGGATCCCCTAACTACAAAAGCAGCGCTACACCCAAATCGTTAGCAAGTAATTTGGCGTCCTTGGACCAGAGATCCAGAGAAAGGAATTAAATATGAAATGAAATGAATGAAATGAAATTAATTATTGTGATATGCGATAAATAAATAAATACAAATAAATATTTAAGGGGGCGTTTACAAATAAATATTTAAGTCACATACAACAAACGTGGATTTGTTGTTCGTTTTTGTTCTATATCGATGATGGCAACAGGTAGATGCTTGAAATACGCAGAATATTTAGTTATATATTCACTTTAAAAATAAATAATTAAATTAAAATTAAACAAATATTGAAGTGTGGCTCCCATACAACAAACGTGTTTTTTTTATATTGTACGGTGGTATGGAACCCTTGAGTCGTGATGGCCCAAAGCGCAACGAACCTGATAAGGCTTATAAGGCCATGGTTCGAATCCGAGCGTGTACCAATAAGTTTTTCTGACTTAAGTATATTAACTATCACTGACTCCGTGCCTCGAAGAGCACGTTAAGCAGTCGGTCCCGGGCGCTGTCAATAGATGGCGGTCATTACAATCCCCAACCCGCAGTGGAGCAGGGTGGTGGATTTAAGCTCCAAGCCTCCCTCACCCCGGTGGAGGCCTAAGCCCTTGCAGTGGGGTAACAATGGGCTGATCAAAAATGGAACCCTTCATGTGCGAATCCGACTCGCACTTGGCCGGTTTTTTATATATTTATTTGATTCTACATTACATATAGCATAAGTTAAAAGTAGCAACATTTTGCCTCGCTGCATGAAATGTTAAATGGCGGGACAGCGAGGTGCATGGAGGTGGCAACTTTGATATCAGTTGTAACAGCCCCACACATTTTGCATGAAGATAAAAATCACTAGTTATGTGACAGTCTCGATTTTTATGTCATAGTGTAATTACAGTTGAATTACATAACAGGAACTACCAATCTGTGGCTTGCATTTGTAGGTAATCGACACGAAGTTGTAAAGAAAATCGGTGATGATTTTTTGTCATTGAAAATGACTATCATATCCATTTCACGGGAAACGCATTTTTGGCCATAATTCCGAGGGTATGGGGCCTAGCCAAGATTTTAAGGTTTTAAAAGATTAAGTATTTAGTTGTGCATTGTATGACATCAACATTTTGGAAATCGGTTAAGTAGTTTTTGAAAAAAATTGGAAAATTTAAAAAAATCGGGATTTTTTCGGTTTTTTTTTTTACTAAATCCACAATATTTCAAGGACGGAGACCGATATCGAAAATGAAAAAAATAGTATCTCGGCCATTAACGTAGCTAAGATTTGAGACCAAGTTTTTGGAAATCGGTTGGTAATTGTAAGAGAAATTATTTCCGAAAGATGAGATTTTTTGGTCGATCGCTTGTGTTTGTGGATATAAGTTACTATATTTCAGAGGGTATTCGTCGGATCGCTTCAAAGTGTTATACCAAAGGTTAGAAGGCGTCGGTAGCTACAGTTTAAGACCAAAATTTTGGAAATCGGTTGGAAATCGAACAAGAAATTTGACATCGCATGTTAGATTTTATGGACGTCCGTCTGTTTGTCTGTTTGTCTTTTTTTTCTGTTTGTCTGTTTGTCTGTTTGTTTGTTTGTTTGTTTGTTTGTTTGTTTGTTTGTTTGTTTGTTTGTTTGAACGCGTAAATCTCAAGAACTACTGGTTCGAATTGAAAAATTCTTTTTGTGTTGGATTGTCTATTTATTGAGGAAGGCTATAGGCTATATGTATAAAATAATACTATCTGTCTGTCTCTCTGTCTGTCTGAGCAAATCTCCAAAACAGCTAAACCGATTTTGATGAAACTTCACAGATGTGGATAGAAAGTAGTCAAAAATGACATACACTACTTTTTGTATGTCTGTATGTACGTCCATTTGTCTATTCCAGCTAATCTCTAAAACGGCTAAATCGATTTTGATGAAATTTCACGGTTATGAAAAGGAGGTAGTCAAAAGTGACATACGCTACTTTTTGTTCGTCTGTCTGTCTGTACGTCTATGTGTCTATTCGAGCTAATCTCCAAAACCGCTGAATAGATTTTAATGAAACTTTGCAGACGTGAAAGAAGGTTGTCAAGAGTGACATCAGTTACTTTTTGTAGCTGTCTGTCGTTTGTCCTCACTGATCTATCACCGTAGATAAAGCCGAAACTACTAAATCTGGGAAGCCGAAATTTGGAACAGTGGTTTATTTTATAACGTGAATATAAATTTAAAAAAAAAAGGAATATTTTAAAATTTCAAATTGAAGGAGGGAGGGATGGAGGGGCTTCGTATGAGAGTCTTTGTTCTTTAAAGTTAGAAACATAAAAATTTTAACATAAATAAATAATGACGTCTTTCAAGGTTTTTGGATATCAAGGGTGGAAAACGGGATGTGAAAAGTATGGGAGTATCGATTTTCTTAAAGGAGTGGGGAGAATGAAGATTGAAAGTTTGAATGGGTGTCCCCAATATTAGTTTTAGCAAAAAGTACCTACGTATTAACCATTTCGAATGTTAATACTACCTAAAACAGGAATGTGTAATCTACGCAAGCGAAGCTGCGGGCGGTCGCTAGTAAAATAATATAATCTGTGAAAATCGGCTTTGGGTAGGTTCATTTTCAATGAAACCGATGGTTGCGGGGACTGCAAGATCTGTGGATTTTTGAAGCTAAAATTAAATATATAAGCGTTTAGAGACCACGTCTTCTACTATTCTGAAGGGCGAAGAAGTACTTATTAAACAGGATGTATACATATCGAGCCAAACTTTATGGTCATTCGAACATAGCGTCATACATAAAAGTACGATTTGACTAGAACCGTTTGGCGAGATGACGAATTTCAGTTTGTAAGGTCCCCGCACGCCAGCCTTCCCCCCGCGAAATTGCGTTTGACAGCATCGATACGGTGAAGGACATTTCTGACCCTATTAAAAGTATACGCTGCTGTCAAATTTATTTACTCTATGGTATCATGTAAAGTCATAGTAACAACACCGAACACCGCCGCCGTAAACTCACATTTTCAGTTCAGATATAAAGTTTAAGTTAAAACCAATTATTTAGTAACAAAAACGGGAACATATTCCCTCAATTTATAAGATTCTTTTAAAATCTTCGATTCAAAGTTTTTAATTTTAAACAACGACGGGCGGATGCTGGTTCATATATCACTACATATTATAAAATAAAATCCCCCGCCGCGTCTGTCTGTCTGAACGCGATAAACTCAAAAATTATCAAACGGATTGGCATATGGTTGACACCAATGGATGGAGTGATTCAAAAGGGAAGTTTGTGTATAATTTAATAATGTTTTGTGCAAATTAGTTGAAATATGACGATTATTGTTGAAAACGGCGCGGCGGAAAAAGTTTAGCCGTCTGGGAGCTTTCATCGAAGACGCTGATTAATTCCTTTGTAATATAACACAACAATGTACATAGGAAATGTTCCTCTTTTATAGATCGAAAGAAAAGGCCGCGATGATAATAATAATAATACATGGGACTTCCCACACAGCGTCATCCAGTCCCAAAGTAAGCAAGTATTATGCTTGTGTTATGGGTTACTAGACAACTGTTAAACATACTTAAATATTCTTAATAATATATACATATATAAATATTTTTGCGAAGACACCGCACACATATAACGACCAAGACCCGGTACCAGTATCAATATTCATCATATTAATACTGACCCGACCTGCGATTCGAACCCGGGACCTCCAGCTTCGTAGGCAGGGTCGCTACCCACTAGGCTAAGCGGTCGTCATAGCTTATTATATTTAATTTATTGTTTATAGATATTGTCACATATAATGTGGTAATTGAAAAGCTATTTGCAAGGATTTGATATTAATGCTTATCAAATGAAATACGTGTGTTACTTTAACCATTTCATGCCCATTACACCATACAATTTAAATTAATATCTTAGGAGTTATTGCATAATTAAAACTATCGACCGACAAAATAAGTTCAATAAATCACACCGACGCATCACGCGTGACGTACAAAGACATATTTTAGTTTGTTTTTATGTATTTATACAATTTAATTTCTCAACTTCTGAGACAGCAGCCCGTAGCCAAGCACATGGAACTTTTAAATCGTTACCATTTCATCCCTTTTGCTGTCGAGACGATGGGTCCCTGGTCCAAGGATACCAAATCACTTGTCCACGATTTGGGTGTCGCGCTGTGTCTGTTGACAGGGGATCCTTTGAGCAAGGAGTACTTTGTTCAGAGGATCAGTGTCGCAATACAGCGAGGCAACGCGGCAAGCATCCTTGGTATCCTGAACCCATCGTCTCTTTAAAATTTTGTCATTTATCATAATTTACATAATATTTTTTAATTTGTAAATACTCTTAGTTTTACATAGACAATAATTATTAGGATTATTTCTTTAATTATTCGAATCCAGTAGCACTGTATATGTATTAATTTATTTCCATTTTTTATTTCTCAAATAATTGTAGAATTGTAAATAAAATATATTAACAATAGTCCAAATATTGCATTTTAAACTAATTAAATCTAATTTACATGCTCGACGCAAGGACACTACGCCAGAAAAAAAAATGTAGACATAAAGCTCTGCTATTCGTGCGAAGCCAGGGCGGGAAGCTAGTTTTTTTTATAAATACACGACCAAAATATACGTAGTTCATATTTCGCATTATTCAAAAGGGAATTATTTAATAATAAAAATCCAATACCTTACATGTACGAAGGTGTTTTTTTGCGTTTCCCAAAATCACACAAATTTCAGAGTGAAAAACATATCACTCACTCACGAGTGTCGCACGTCTTATAATATCGAATTCACGAAAGGGACTGAAATAACTCTAACCTTGAATAGAAGGGAGGCACGATAAAGAGGACAAAGGGTAGAGGGGGAGAGGGGAGTCGTTCATTCATATTATGATCCTTATAGCTAGTGTGCTTTATAGGGGTGTTTTTTACCGGTTTTTTAACCGCATTTAGTTAAATGAACGGTTATGTAAAAACGTCAACAGAGTTAGAAGTCAAATAGAACAATAGAGGAATAGAAACATGAACAGGAGAACTTATAGACAGTCGTCCGAAGCCGTTTTTCTAATGTATTGTGTCGCGCCTAATGACATAACACGGCAGATTTGAAAAGTCTTCCTGCACAGAATTTTGACTGTAGCAGACGGTGAACCCTTGCTAATTATCAAAGCCGGCTTTCTTTAACTTTAATCACTTTTTGAAGTGAAACTTCTTATGGCACGAGGTGAGCCTAAAACGACACGAAAATGCTTCACGCTAAATAATATAAGTGGGGGAAATATAAGGAACAATCGGCGTTCACACGAGAAGCCGGTTGTTCCCTATATCCCCAGTACTAACTGCTGAATGTGGGAAGTAAGGCCAGAGCGTTACTCAGTTTCGTGTCGCTGGCAGCTGCGACATTGCTCAGTGTCAGTAGATGTGAAAACCGTGAAAACCAGATTGATGTTGACAATTTTAATAACATTATGAAAATTCAAATTTTAATACTAAAAGTTCTAAGTTTTCACTTATGTCGGCAGTTCCTATAACAATCAGTTTTTATTTTTTTATTATTTAAACGGTATCTGTCTATCATTCAATAAACTAGTTGCGATGGGCAATGCACAACGACCTGGACACCACACAGATATCTAGGTAACAAATAGCGTGGGCCATATGCGTGTCCCACTCGTTTTCTATTAAACCTGTTCAAATCTCGGTGTCTTCCTGTCATCAAATGTATAGCTATCTTTCTTTCGTGTAGGACAATTTAGGAAGTAACCCTATATAAAAACTTCCGTCAGCAGTAAAAAAACAAACGAACAATTTTTTCTCAAAAATCGAGGCTTTCGTGACAATAGCTTCCTCCGAAACCGTGTTGTATGTATACCATAAAAGCACAAATCGACTAGAAGCTTTCTTCTGCGCTTACCGTCTAACCACTCATACTCTAGCTAGCTGGTGCAAGATGGCTAGTTTCAGTCCGAATGTCAGACTGCGAGGTCCCCGCACGCTGGTCTTCACAAACGCGATAAAGCGTTGACATTTGCGATACTGTGAAGTGACATTTCTGACTCTATTAAAAGCAAACGCTGCTGTCAAATTTATTTACTCTATAATATATAATACTCTATTCGTCGAATAGAGTATTATAATATATATTATACCGCTTAGCCTAGTGGGTAGCGACCCTGCCTGCGAAGCTGAAGGTCCCGGGTTCGAATCCCAGGTCGAGTCAATATTTATATGATGAATATTAATACTGGCACCGGGTCTTGGTTGTTATATGTATGTGGTGTCTTCGCTTGGAACCTAAAATACAAGCTAATGCTTAGTTTGGGACCTAGACGTTGTTGTGATTGTGTGTGTTATTATTATAATGTATACTACACTACGTTGGGCTCGGATAGGCATAACTTCATAACTTCGACGGGCTTTGACCATAGGGAGGCTTTTCAAATCTTTCGTATGTGAGTCAGACTTGTATTCGAAGGGTTCCTTACAGTAGTTAGAAAAATAACACGTTTTTTGTATGGGGTCTCCTGTACTTTTTTAATTTATTTTATTTTTACTATTTTTTGAAGCGGCCATAATGTTATATATTTCATGAAAACCACGAATCACCAAAAACGTCGAAAAAACATGTTTCTTGTATGGAGACCTCCTTTAAATTTTAACTTTATTTTAATTCTATAATTTGCTGGCATAGCGGGCTTAGTAATACACAATAATAATAATAATAATAATAATACATGGGACTTCTCACACAGCGTCATCTAGTCCCAAAGTAAGCAAGTATTATGCTTGTGTTATGGGTTACTAGACAACTGATATACATACTTAAATATTCTTTATAATATACACATATATAAATATTTTTGCGAAGACACCACATACACATAACAACCAAGACCCGGTGCCAGTATCAATATTCATCATATAAATACTGACCCGACCTGGGATTCGAACCCGGGACCTCAAGCTTCGTAGGCAGGGTCGCTACCCACTAGGCTAACGGTTCCTACCTACCACGGTTCAGACGATACAGCGCTGTAACTCTTTGAAACGGCGTCGGCAGATAATCTTTCATACCCATCTTGAATCGTCGCCAAAATAGTTCTTTCCACTCCAGGGAACTTATGGTAAAAGTTAGACAGGTATTGCTGTCCCGGAAAAGAGCAACCGTTGGAATTTGGAATGTTGTGACAGACACCGAAGCTATATAGGTAATACACGTATTTTTCAGTATACATGGTGATTTTTCATCCACCTCAAAATTTTATATAGTATTATGAACTTTGGTGAAAATAATATTCATATATTTTTTATATAAGTACTTTTATATTAGTATTTTATGTTTTTGTCATCGTTATACACATATTTTTCAGTATACATGGTGATTTTTTCATCCACCTCAAAATTTTAGTATTATGAACTTTGGTACAAAAAAAAAATATTTTTCTATATAAATACGTGTATTTCCAGTTGTTGTCATCGTCAGATCAGATACCAGTCGTTAAAATCCATCAACCCGCACTGAAGCAGCGTGGTGGATTAAGCTTCAAGCACCATCATCCCGAGGGGAGGCCTAAGCCTCTGAAGTGGGTTATAATGGGCTGATATTGTAGTGCTTTTGTCAAATATTTTCATAAACAGAGATTGTCCAAGTTTAGTTGTTAACTTTGAAAGTAGATGGCGTTGCAGGGCATTGCGGTTGTCAATGTCAAATGATTGGATTGAAATTTACATTCACTTTGAAAGTAGTCACAGCTGCTTATCAAAGTTTTAACGCCAATACTTTGTTTGTTATTAAGAATTTTTATTAAGTTATTTAATTCTGTTTAATTGGATTTATTTTATGAACAAAAGTAGATTAAATTCGCGAAACTCTCCAAAACCAGCAACACAGAAAACATTGTTTATATACATTACATAACAGACCGCGGTTGACAACCAAGTAGTTCGTCAGTTCAAGAAAACATGAAGTATTTAATTTCTTTTGACATCATCATCATCAGCCCATTTTACCCCACTGCAGAGGCTCAGGCCTCCCCCATGGTGAGGAGAGGGTTTTGGAGCTTAAATCCACCACGCTACTCTACTGCGGGTTGGGGATTGTAACGACCGCCATCTATTGAGAGCGTCCGGGACCGACTGCTTATCGTGCTCTCCAAGGCACGGAGTTAGTGATAGTTATGTACTTAAGTCAGAAAAACTCATTGGTACACGCCCGGATTCGAACCATGGCCCTATGGCTTTATAAATTTGAGACAGGTTCGTTGTGCTCTGGGCTATCACGACATATCACGACATCTATACGTATAAAACAGTGAACTATTAGTATAAAGTTACTTAAACCACGATTTAACAAAATATCTTTGTTTATGTAATGTCTGGATGACCCTCGCAACACAATGCCAACAAAAGTGACAGCCCGACTTTTATATACTTATATGTGTGACTCAATAGACCACATATTCTCGCTACGCCATACTAACCATGTACAAACCGTCTCTGCATGCATTGTAGCCGAACAGTTAGGTGATATTTTTATCTATGTTTTTTGACGCCAATCCTCTATCAAGACATTATATAATCGAAGTATACAAGATGTACAGAAAACAAACTGTCATAAGATGTTAGAAATATATAATCAAACTATGTTCGGGCTTGTTTGATTTTCACTCTAAATATATTTCTAAATCTTTTCAGACAATGCTATAAATCATGCTATAAATGCGCAATTCAAAATACTAGCTTATCGAATTTGAACATCCTGTATTTGCGTTCCGGGGTTTCGACAAAGCTTCTACAAAGTAAAGGTGCGTTCATACAAACGCGATATATTTTTACATTTCTCTAGGGAAACCGACATTTGTATTGTTTGTATCGTGTATTGGTTAAATTGATAAATAGTAAAACTACAAATAGTTCCTTGGAAGAAATTCGTACCCAATAATAGAAATAATGTACTTAAGTCAAAAAAACTCATTGGTACACGCCCGGATTCGAACCATGGCCCTATGACCTTATAAATTTGAGACAGGTTCGTTGCACTCTGGGCTATCACGACCCCTGACTTAAGTACATTAACTATCACTGACTCCGTGCCTCGGAGAGCACGTGAAGCAGTCGGTTCCGGACGCTGTCAATAGATGGCGGCCGTTACAATCCCCAACCCGCAGTAGAGTAGCGTGGTGGATTTAAGCTCCAAACCCCCTCCTCACCCTGGGGGAGACCTAAGCCCTTGCAGTGGGGTAAAATGGGCTGATGATGATGATGATGATGATGAATAGAAATAATTCAAAAATAAATAATATATGCGAGGACAGCACATCGAGTTGGGTTCACCAACCTTAATCAGTGTATGTAAAAATACACTGTACCCATGTGAATTTCCATCCAAATAAATTTTGTTATACAAACAATATTTTTACGAAAAACCGGTCAAGTTCAATGAAAAAGTGTTATTCAAAAAAATATGATGGTTCACCATCAGTTGAGCGATTGATGAACGAATTCATCATAAATACGAGGAAATCGAGGAAGAAAAACTACATGTCATCATAATAGGATAGATGACTATTTTTTAAAAATCCTACTTATATTATAAACGCGAAAGTTTGTATGTATGGATGTTTGTTGCTCTTTCACGCAAAAACTACTGAATGGATTTTAATGAAATTTTACAATTATACATCAGAATAGCACATAGGCTATAATTTATGACCGACGAACCGCTTAGCCTAGTGGGTAGCGACCCTGCATACGGAGCTTGAGGTCCCGGGTTCGAATCCCAGGTCGGGCCAGTATTTATGTGATGAATATCGATACTGGTACCGGGTCTTGGTTGTTATATATATATGTGGTGTCTTCGCTTGGCGCCCGAAACACAAGCTAATGCTTAGTTTGGGGCCTAGACGTTGTGGTGTTGTATACGTATAAAGACTAAGCTTTCGTGGCCCGTTCGCGTGGACTACACAATTGTACACTGATTTTAAAGATTCTTTCGCCTGTACAATGCTATATTATCAGCGAGTAACACGGGCTACATTTTATTTTCAAACTAACTTTCCGCCTGCGTCTCCGCTCGCGTGGACTACACAGTAGTACCAGGACCGCTATAATTTTTCGCATGGATATATATAGTCAAATAGGCTACTTTTTATTGCGGAAAAAGGGGTCACGGTACAACTGTGTAGTCCACGCGAGCAGAATCGCGGACGGAAATCTATAATATTATTAAAATGTTTGTTTCCGGGCTAATCTTCGGAATGGCTGAACCAATTTTGATAGGATTTTCACTGGCGCAAACAATTTTTTTAGCCAGTATAGAGGGAGGATATATAAGAGAGAAGTAGGGTAACGAGATAGGAGGGCAGGGGAAAGTAAGTGGCTGAAAGTGAGGAAGGGTGTTGGAGGGAATAGGAAAGGGAACGTTTTTGTAATCCACCTGGCGGAGCCGGGTACGACCGCTAGTTATTTTATACGAAAGAGTTTTCTAAATATATCATCATCATCATCATCATCATCAGTCCATTTTTTACCCCACTGCAGGGGCTTAGGCCTCCCCCAGGGTGAGGAGGGGGGCTTGGAGCTTAAGTCCACCACGCTGCTCCACTGCGGGTTGGGAACTGTAACGACCGCCATCTATTGACAGCGTCCGGAACCGACTGCTTAACGTGCCCTCCGAAGCACGGTGTCAGTGATATTGTGTACTTAAGTCAGAAAAACTCATTGGTACACGCCCGGATTCGAACCATGGCCCTGTGGGGCCTTATAAATTTAAGACAGGTTCGTTGTGCTCTGGGCTATCACGACACTAAGTATATCATAACAGTGAAATAATTTAAAAAAAATTATAATCAGTAATAACGAAGTTATGAATGTTTAAAGTGTCCTGTTAGATAGAAAGGGCAATACCACACGGCGTACTTAGCTATACGAGGGAACATCATAATTACGTTACTGGAATCATAATTTAAGCTGACACCACAGACCAGTCAACCTATAGACCACGCTTTAATAAACGTCAGTACGAAAACGAAATCGCCAAAAAGTGGCGGGGTGCGGGGAGAGGTCGGCTAGTTTTCATTGGCTCGTTCAAAATTGACAATTAAATGGCTTCCGACGTGCTTCCAACTGACGGCTCACTAGTGACGTAGTTATGTAGTGTCACTACATAGCCTTGGCGAATGCTACTCCCTGTCAAAGCGTGGTCTATAAGGTTGACTGGTCTGTGGCTGACACATATTGTTTGCCCTCTTTTTATTACTCGTTTTTTATTATGGGGGTCATTCATTTCTAGACTGATGTGGGTGAGTTTCTGAGGGTGAGTTTAATTATTTGAAATCAATTTCAATTTGATAGCTCCACGTGGTCTTGAGAAACAGGGGCTTGACAGGCAGACAGACAGACAGACAGACGAACAACGAAGTTATTCTGTGAGGTCTCCTTTTTAGGGTTCCGTACCAAAGGGTAAAACGGGAACCTATTACTAAGTCTCCGCTGACCGTCCGGGGGTCCGTCTGTCTGTCCATCTGTCACCAAGCTGTATCTCATTAACCGTGATAGTTAGACAGTTGAAATTATTTAAATTGGGCTCCCATACAATATCGTGATTTTTGCTAATTTTTTTTTAAATTGTACGGTGGTTGTATGGAACCCTTCGTGTGCGCATCCGACTCGCACTTAGCCGGTTTTTACTTTTAGGTACGAAACTCTAAAAAGTAGTACAGTTCTATAGAGGTTGCATCGATTTGAATTGATATATAGGTAGTTGATATTATGGTGAAAATTTTTATTAGTCTATAGTCATTTCGTAAAAGCCGTGGTTTGAATTGCAAGGCATGAACCAATGAGCTTTTTCTAACCTATGTACATAAATATCACTGACTGTGCCTCGGAGAGCACGTTAAGTCGTCGGTCCGGGTTCCAATTAATAAAAGGCATATTGGATTAAGCTCCGAGCCCTCTTATCCCGGAGAGAGGCGTAAGCCCCTGCAGTGGGGCAATAATGGGCTTTTAGTATGGTATGACATTGTCATTTATTTACACTTGTTCATTAAGAAATTCCGATAAAATTTTCCAGCTTATGCTGTAGAGAAATTATATTAACTAAATTATTTAAGGCAAAAAGTTTTATTCGCAATCAATCGTGTGAGCTATCACTAGATAGATCTCTGAAAATGCAATGCAGATTTTTTGATGGCTATTTTATTTAGGTAAATATTTAGCGACATATGAACTCCAACAGTCCTAATCGTGAGCTCTAACAATGCTTGAATAAAAAAATTGAAATAAAAACAAAAAGTAGAACTTAACAAACAATTTAAAAAAAATGTTGAACAAGATTCCGTGATAAATCTACATAATTTTCAGTTACCAAAAAATAAATGTGTCATTTGTGATGATTGCTTCTAGTACATTTGACAGTTTTTTTTTTTTAAATTTCTAGTTTGATTTCGAAATTCACCTTTTCGTAGAGCGATGACGTCATTGTCCATACACCTTTATAACGAGACGGTGTCATGCGCAGTAAGAACTCTCGTATGGATCGTTCGCAGTGTACCTGTCAGCGCTTTAAACGTCAGACGTCCCCATCCGCCAATCGGTGGTGAGTACCCATAACTTTTATCTTTACGACATCACCTTTCGAAAGGTTTCCTGAGGCCGTTTAACACCCTCACTGCTATCGCTTCCGTCAGCGTGTGCTAAAGTGTCTAAAAATCTGAAACGCAACACTACGTTGGAGGTCCAATAAAACTTTTTCGATAGTACGTTATAAAACCAGTAAGATTTACCAAAAAATGTTAAAATCTAATTACCAGTGGTAATTAAAATAAAAAATAATTATTTTTTCCTAACTATTAACTTAAAAATTATTATTATTACTAATTATTAAATGTATTTTTAATTTGTAGTTATTTTCTTGAATTTAATTATTATGATGTATATTTTTATAAGTAGTTAATTTTAGTTTTTAACTGGTTTTTATATTAAATATGGAATTATATTTTTTATACAATTAATACATTATTATTAAACTTAAAAATATTTCTATGATAATCGCGTCCATCATAATTTTAATTTTATTACATTTATTATGTATGTATATCGTGTTAACAAAATATATATAAATAAAAATTTTCTTTAGTAACGATGTATTTTTTAGGTACTTACAGGAGATTTAATAACATGGAAAAAAATAAGTAAATGTATTTCCAGCAGTATACAAATTATCAGAATTACATTTAGGCTGTGTCAGGATAAGTAGGTAGTAAATGGATTGCATTTTGTATGAATTAGCGACCCGTGTTGAGTTATTTTACTAATGGATAAATAGAGAGTATCCCAAATATTTCAGCCAAATTCTTGACATTTAAAAGGACCCATAACTAAAGTTAAATTATCATCAGGTTTTCGGACATCCACTCCTGGCTTAGAGTTAAGGAGTTTGAAGACTTTTTTCAGGGACGATTGAAAAAAAAATCCTTCTATTCAATAGTATCTCATAACTTTTTCCCACTATCAGATTATAACCATAGATGTAAGCACTTTTCGGGTGGGTAAAGTGTGTGGGGGATATTTGTTTATACTACACCTGCTCGGTGTAGTATAATTCTATAAAGAAAAAGGCGGAAAGTCCTTCTTTATTCGCGTAAGAAAGGAAAATGTATGAAAATACATAACGGTACTGGCCACTTACTTTTTATTCTGAATAAAAATTAAAAAAATAAATAAACTGACGTAAGAGCCGTCAAACTGCGTCAGACTATATAAAAACCGGCCAAGCGCGAGTCGTACTCGCGCTTCGAATGTTCCGTACAAACCTGTAGGTATATAAGTAAAAGTTTGATTTCGTTACAGTTTAAAGGTATTATAGACCTGAGTATTTGATATGAATTTCAATTTAATACTTCCACGCGTTCATGGGGAAAGGGGAAGTAAGTTTAAAATTATTAAAAATATTTTTATTATATGATGTAACTAAAAATTTATGCTTTTCTCAATTTATCCTTTATCTGTGCTATAAGACGTTGCTTCGTACACAATTCCAAGATTCTGAGTTTACGGGAAGTACTCTGTAGGTTTTGATTCCCTTGCGAGTGTAGAAAATTTGCAGCATAAAAAGCTGTATCCTTTGATTGCGTTGGCTTAGAAGTTTCATTTTTTCAAAGCTCCAAGGGACAGTAGACCGGAGTATTTGATATGAATTTCAGCTTGACAACTCTACGCGTTCCCGGGAAAAAGGGTCTTGACAAACAGACAGACAGACGGACGGACAACAAAGTGATCATATAAGGGTTTGGAACCCTAAAAAGAGAGCGGGTTTCTTTAAGTGATAATAAATTGCTTGAAATAAAAATGAAATGAAAAAGAATGAGGGTTTTTAACGACTGCCTTCTGATGATGGCAACCGGGACCGACGGCTTAACGTGCGCTCCGAAGCACGGAGTCAGTGATAGTGTATTTAAGTCAGGAAAAACTCATTGCTACATGCAGTATACAGGATTCGAACCACGGCCTTCTAAACAAGAAGCGAGCTCGTTGGCACTCGGTTATCACATTTGTCGACCGTAAGCTTCTGATGTATAGAAATTTAAGAAGAATATACAGATAAAGAGATTTTAGAGTTAATCATAAATCATTACATAATACATTTAGGTAATATTGTTCTCGTGTAAAAGCCCCCTTAGAAATTTAGCGAATAAATATTAACACAAAATGGAGTATAATTAATTCAAAGAACTTTGCTATTCATCTCTTTAAAGCTCCTCAAACTTTTCGAGTTATGAAAACGCTTACAAGTCAATTGGTAAGCTTGAAATATATCCCTTTGAAAACTTTGTACTTTTCCATTCTGTTAATATAATGTGTAATGAAATTTAATACAAGATTTTGTTTTTTCCATTCCATTCCATCAGCCTTTTTTTGTACCCCACTGCAGGGGCTTAGACCTCCCCTCTAGATGAGGGGGCTTGGAGCTTAAATCCACCACGCTGCTCCAATGCGGGTTGGCGGATTGTACCGACCGCCATCTATTGACAGCTACGGGACAGACTGCTTAACGTCCGGATTCGAGCCACGGCCACATAGCCATACATTTGAAACAGGTTCGCGGCGTTCGGGCTATCACGACACAGATTTTGTTTAATAATTGAGAAGCTAATGTTTAATCATGACCGTACATAGGAGATACAGAGTATGTGAACAAAAAAATGTACGCGCCGACCAAATATACGCCACATCACATTTGAAATCACATTTTAAGTGTAATTTAATAAATGTTACTTACAAACAAAGATAATGAAGTCAATGACATTACTTAAAGTTTTTAGATATTCATGTTAGACGCCCTCTTGGCGTGGCAAGCTCTCAGTATATGCTCAGTCCTACGCAGTAGACCTGTCAAGTAGCTTTTGTGTTCTTCCTGCCCTAGTTTTTAAAATGCCTTCTTGTGTAACGTGTTAATGTGGAATTAACAATAGTTCTAAAAAAAACTAAAAAATAATGTTTCATTCGAAAGTATACAAATATATCGATTGCCATCATCAGATGGCAGTCGTTATTAAAATCCGTACCAACCCGCACTAGATCAGCGTGATGGATTAAGCTCCAAGCACCCTCAACTCGAGGGGAGGTCTAAGCCTTGCAGTGGGGCACAATGGACTGATATGGTGTATCCATAAATATTTACCTTAATAAAAAATATGTTTTTTTAAAGTAATTTCTTTTTATCTCTACACATCAAACTCAATATGCCTTTAAGTATAATCATATCATATATCATTGACGACCGCTTAGCCTAGTGGGTAGCGACGCTGCCTACGAAGCTGGAGGTCCTGGGTTCGAATCCCAGGTTGGGTCAGTATTTATATGATGAATATTGATACTGGTACCGGGTCTTGGTTGTTATATGTATGTGGTGTCTTCGCTTGGTACCCAAAACGCAAGCTAATGCTTAGTTTGGAGCCTAGACGTTGTTGTGATGTATACGTTATTATTATTATTATTATTATATGAAATCTCGCGAAAGCCACATGCTAGGTTTCGTCTGTATTGAAGTAACTAATCTACCTCAAGCTATATGTGACGTCATTAAATGACGTATACGGTCTGCATGTCTACTGTAATCTCTGTCTGTGAGTCTGTCATTGTGCTCACGTTTTCCATCGTTTCCAAGTATGATACGAGTGTAGATGGCGGACGGTTCTAGCCTCTGCGTCGTCATGACAACTGCGGCCATCTCGTCCACTCCCGGCAAGTTATACGAGAGAAGTTCATGTACGAGTTTTGGGTATAAAGATAATATAACTAGAGTAGGCAAGCTCCATAATAGCCATACACCCCCTTTGATTTCTCTGGACCTACACCCCCTTCGACTTCGCTGGAGCCATCAGGTTCCAGTCAAATTTTCCAATTTTCGCATGGCACGAGCTTCCCGCTCGCCCCAAAGCACCCGTTTACGCTGCGAAAGCCCCGTGGCTGACAGTAAGAAGTCAGGGAGAGGAGTTTGGAGGGTTTTAGCCTACCACTACCCGCAGATCGTCGCGCTGCGGGTGTTATCTGGGAAAAGATTCTCCTCTTCCGAGAAAAAAAATCCATAATAGCCGTGAATGTAACGGATGAGCATGGGAGAAAATAGCATGGAAAATAACTGTACTTAGTTATACAAGTTGTCCCAGATATCGACGTCAAACCGAAACCGAGTGATAGGCCAAGGCATAATAGTTACAAAAAAAGTATAAAAAAATAATTTAAGTCGTATATTTTAAAATTATAGACAAAAAAACGAGAAAATCTACATCTTGTGACGGTTTTTTCACTCCTGTTGCTTCAAATCTTTACTTTTATATTTTTATTTTTTTGTTATGTAATCCCGAATAATAGTTCTGTATACTCTGACCAAAAACTTAAAGCCAGGTGCGCTTCTTCTTCTTCAGCTTGGAAGAAAATGTTTTTTTTCCTAACCAAATATTTAAAATTAATTCTTCGACCAGCTTTAACTGGCTGTACTGAAAAAAAAATGTACTATGCGAGTTTGGCAAGTAACTTTAAGAGTTGGCGCATTTAATAAGGATTCCAAAATGGTATACCACTGGCTAGATTATTTCTTTCACTCATTTGACAGTCACAGCGGCCACAGTAGCTATCAAATGGGCATGCTCAAAGTAAAAAAAAGATAGATTTCCTTAGATTTAATATAATTTACTTTCTGTCTCTTTCTGTTCAGGCCCGTTTTATGCGCAAGTGACCGTTAATATATCTCTGCGAAGAAGCGTTCCGTTTTAAAAGTTCGATTTATTCCACAGGCTCGGCGGTATGGCTTTGCGTGTGCTGATGTTGGTAGCGTGCGCCGCCACCGCACACGCCTGGGGGGGCGTGTTCAACAGGCTGAGCGCTGACATGTTGGCAACCCTGGGCTACGGGAGAGGAGGTTACAGGCATTATCCGTACGGCAGGGTGAGTAATAAATGATTGTCGACTCAAGATCTCTTAGGCAGCGATGTGAAAATCTGCTATATTTTAAAAAACGCTTCGGACTATAAGCTATATTATTTTAGCATGTTATTTTATATACTATGCTATAGCATAACGAGCGAAGCAGCGCGCGGTGCATTTGGCGCAAAAAACGAAACACGTACTACAATTGTCAACGAGGCGTGATCGCGCGTGTCTGACTAGTCTGCGTCGCGTTCGCATCTCGTTGTCTCGTTGAGTCGTTGCGTTGCACAACGGTCAACGTGTTTCGTTGGCGGCGTTAGCGCTAAAATTAGTCAGCGCGCGATTGTGTTCGTTGTAGGACGTGTTTAGTTGTGCTGAACTCATGCTGAACTTATCGCTTATTGGTAAGACGGGACTACGGGATCGCGTGGCGCTATTTAATTGCACCAAGAGGCCACCAATATAATATGCTAAATCCGTTGGGCTTAAATAACGCGTTTAAAATAATCCTATATGTTATATTATCCACCAATGCCTTAGGAGATAATTCAACTCATTGAAATATTAAATATGTTTCAATGTATATTATTCACACATATATTTAAAAACGTACTATACTAAAAATACTCCCAGAGGTCGGTACGTTAGTGCTACGGTTCTTATTCCTGGCCATCCAGTTCCTCTGCACGTAAGTGTAGGTAGTTAATTACTCGCAATATGGTTGTCCCATTCATTCATGCCTCAACTTTCCTTAGCCTGGCCGAGGGGACCACATTGAAGTCACTGAAGGGTTCTCTAATTCACCTTGGAGCTCCATCACCAGAACCTTGTCACCGTGAGCTGCGAAAAGTGCTCGTGGAGACAAATTGACGTTTAACCAATGACGTTTCCTCCTTTGCGTAGCGCTGGAGTACAAAATGTCGAAAAAGATATATTTCAGCAAAACCTAAAAAGCACCGATGATCAGCACGATTTATTTAGATTTCAAAGTATAACTGGCTGGTAGCAGTAATAATAATAATATCTGGGGCCATACAGCGCTATCTAGTTCCAAAGTAAGCAAGTATTGTGCTTGTGTTATGGGTACTAGACAACTGATATGCATACTTAAATATTCTTTATAATATATACTTATACAGATATTTTATACCCAGACACGGAACAAATAGACATGTGCATATAAATATTTGTCCCGGGCGGGAATCGAACTCACGACCTTTGACTCCGCAGTTAGGGTCTCTAACCATTCGGCAAATCGATCAGTCAACAGTGAGTTAAAAATGAAAAATGAGATAAATATTGTAATTTATTTAAAACACAGCAAAAATAGAGCAAACAATAATCACTACTACCGAAACTCTCAGAAACCACAAGATTTTCTGTTTTGCATTTAACATCAAATTAACTTTACGAGCCCACGAAATCCGTTGAACACAAAACGTGGTCAACATATCATCAGCCATTAATGCCCTTGCACGGGCTTAGGCCTCCCCTCGGTATGAGGGGACTTGCAGCTGAATCCACCACGCTGCTCTACTGCGGGTTGGTGGATTTTAACGACTGCCGTCTCATGATGGCAACCGGGACCGACAGCTTAACGTGCTCTCCGAGGCACAAGCAAAGTCAGTGATAGTTATGTACTTAAGTTAGAAAAAACTCATTGGTACATGCCCTGGGATTCGAACCACGGCCTTCTAAACAAGAAGTGGGCTCGCTACCACTCGGCTATTACGACATCATATCAAATTCGACGACCGCTTAGCCTAGTGGGTAGCAACCCTGCCTACGAAGCTGGGGACCCCGGGTTCGAATCCCAGGTCGGGTCAGTATTCATACGATGAATAACCGAGTCTTGGTTGTTGTTATATGTATGTGGTGTCTTCGCTTGGTACCCAAAACACAAGCTAATGCTTAGTTTGGGGCTTAGACGTTGTTGTGATGTATGCGTTATTATTATTTTTATTATTATATTAAATGTTTTTTTTTTTTAATTCTTCGGTCTTCTATTATTGCAACGTACATTCGTTACAGTAACAGAACGAGTGTAACGTAAAAAATTTCGGGCGTCGGCTAATCCTAGATTGATGAGGATGACGTCAAAAACTTTAACGTACGAGTTTGTAAAATAATTTATGTACAGATAGCAAAAAACGTTTTTATTATATTTTGCCGTATCACTTTGCTTTGCCGTAGCCGTGCCGTAGCTGTATTATTTTAACTGTTTATTATATATATTACTAGCTACCTGCCCCGGCGTCGCGTGGATAGCAGAGCATATATGCCTAGATTATTGTTCTGTCGTGGTTGTCGTATCAGCTTGTTGCGTCGGACATATGGATTATATTTAGATTTAAATGTAATGTAAGTTTATCCTACTTGGAGTATTTTTAGTGCATTGTATTTCCAATTTTTGAAATATTTTAACAGACAAAGAATATATTTATATAAACATATTCTTAATATATATATAATATAAACAATTTCTTTTTTTGTATACAACATTGATAACTTCTGCCTATAAAATCATGCGCCTCGCGTGACGGTGTGGGTCCACTTGAATTTATTTTGTCGCGCGATAGTTTTAACTTTGCGACAACTCGTAAAATATTAATTTAAATTGCATGGTGTAAAGGGCAATCATAATGTGCATGAAATGCTTAAGGCAACTAAAGTATTTAATTTGATAAGGAATAATATCGTACGAGTGTGAATAGCTTTCCAATTACCACATTATATGTTACTATTTTTTTAAACTTTAAAATAAGTGAATAGTAAGATATTCTTTGACTGACCGATTGGCTGAGTGGTTAGAGACCCTAACTAACTAACACTAACAAGGGTCGCGAGTTCGATTCCCGTTTGAGACAAATATTTGTGTGCATGAAAATGTCTATTTGTTGCGTGTGTATGTGTAAACAGTACCTATATATGTTTGTATTATAAAAAAAGAACAATATTTAAGTACGTATAGCAGTTGTCTAGTGCCCCGTAATACAAGCATAATACTTGCTTACTTTGGGACTAGATGACGGTGTGTGGGGATGTCCCAGATATTATTATTAGTATTACTATACTCTTAAAACACACTGCTTTCTAAAACATTTGAATTCGTTTTTACATGATCTCGGCGTGTCATTTCTATATCTGTTCCACCTTGGTTGCACTCGGTTTGCATCATCGCCTTCCACCTATTTCACTTTGCTTACACTTCGTTTCCACCAAGTATAACACTGTATGATACAGTGTTTGTTATACTTGGTGGAAACGAGGTGTAAGCAAAGTGAAATAGGTGGAAGGCGATGATGCAAACCGAGTGCAACCAAGGTGGAACAGATATAGAAATGACACGCCGAGATCATATATATAGCTATACAGTATGGATATGACAGTATAAACAGATATACAGTATGGATATGACAGTATAATATACTTGGTGGAAACGAGGTGTAAGCAAAGTGAAATAGGTGGAAGGCGATGATGCAAACCGAGTGCAACCAAGGTGGAACAGATATAGAAATGACACGCCGAGATCATATATATAGCTATACAGTATGGATATGACAGTATAAACAGATATACAGTATGGATATGACAGTATAATATACTTGGTGGAAACGAGGTGTTACATCCACTTGAGCATATCCACTGCATTAATGTGCAAGGGTTGTCAATTTCTGACGTTTTAGGGTCTGATATTTGTATTCCAAAATAAAATAAATACGTAGTTTTGCATAAAGTAGCATTGTTATCTTTTATTTATCATTATTTTATTTATCTTTTATTGAATTTAAATTATTTTTGTATGTTCAACCTATACAGACTGTTTAGTTGTTTTTTTTACGCTGAGCGGGAATTTTATTCATAAATTGAACGCGGCGCCGCCGGCATGTAGAATACTCGACACTGGTGAAAACGTTTAAGCAGAAAATGCTATAATCAATAATAATTATATCTGGGACATCCCACACAGCGCCGTCTGGTCCCAAAGTAAGCAAGCTTTATGCTTGTATTATGGGTACCAGACAACTGATATACATACTTAAATCTTCTTTGTGATACTTAAATAGATATTTTACACCCAGACACAGAACAAATAGATACATTCATGCACACAAATATTTGTCCGAGTGGGAATCGAACCCGCGACCCTTGGTTCAGTTAGGGTCTCTGTCCACTCGGCCAATCAGTCACAATTAAGTAGAAGAAAAGTAGGTAGAACGCAACAAACTTTGTCGTAGGCGTATTAAAATCAATACTGACGATGTTACAAAGTTGACATTTTCCTAAGGCATTTTCCACATCAAGACGAATTTTCTAAAATTAAGTGTAAAGGTAAAACTGTAAGTAAATGTTTAATGCAGATACACCATTTAAGGGTCACTTTCTCTGTAAAGTTAAGGGTCGGATTGTTCAGCGACCTCTAGCAATTAGAACTAAACGCATTTAAACGCCATTAATTCGGTTTTAGCGAATGGCAGAAAATTGTCGTGATAGCCCAGAATGTCGTGATAGCCCAGAGCGCAACGAGCCTGTCTCAAATTTATAAGGCCCCATAGGGCCATGGTTCGAATCCGGGCGTGTACCGATGAGTTTTTCTGACTTAAGTACACAATATCACTGACACCGTGCTTCGGAGGGCACGTTAAGCAGTCGGTCCCGGACGCTGTCAATAGATGGCGGTCGTTACAGTTCCCGACCCGCAGTGGAGCATCGTGTTGGACTTAAGCTCCAAGCCCCCCTCCTCTCCTGGGGGAGGCCTAAGCCCCTGCAGTGGGGTAAAAATGGGCTGATGATGAGAAAATTGTCAAATATTGTTTATGTTTCTAAAAACGGGCAATTTGATATTCTATTTTGATTTGTAATTAGCAGCAGTGCGGTATAATAGAGAGCGCGGTGTTTGTTTTCGTTTTAAGAAACCCGAGCGACTCGATTCTGCGGATATGATGAGGATCCTACGGGCGCGGGGATAGCTTCTCACGACAGTAATAACTCGGTTTTTCCCTCGTAGGAGTACCTTAATTTATAATATGGTACAGTTGTTTTCCATCCTTTTTAAGGTTCCTAACCTCAAAAGGTAAAACTGGAATCCTTATAGGATCACTTTGTTGTCCGTCTGTGTGTCGAAACCCTTTTTCGCAGAAACACGTGGAGGTATCAACTTGAAGTTCATATCAAATACTCAAGTCTACTGTCTCTTGAAGCTGTGAAAAAATGAAACTTCTAAGCCAACGCAATCAAATGATACAGCCGTTTATGCAGCAAATTTTCTATAATCGCAAGGGAATCAAAACCTACAGGGTACTTCCCGTAAACTCAGAATCTTGAAATTCGGTACGAAGCAACGTCTTATAGCACAGATAAAGGAAACATTGCGAAAAACCTAAATTTTTAGTTACATCATATGATAAAATATTTTTTAATAATTTTAAACTTACTACCCCTTTCATCATGAACGCGTGGAGGTATTAAATTGAAATTCATATCAAATATTCAGGTCTATAATACCTTTAAACTGTAAGGAAATCAAACTTACTTTTACTTATATTTGACGACCGCTTAGCCTAGTGGGTAGCGACCCTGCCTACGAAGCTGGAGGTCCCGGGTTCGAATCCTAGGTCGGTCAGTATTTATATGATGAATATCGATACTGGTAACGGGTCTTGGTTGTTATATGTATGTGGTGTCTTCGCTTGGTACACAAAACACAAGCTAAGGCTTAGTTTGGGGCCTAGACGTTGTTGTCATGTGTACGTTACTGTTACGTTACTATATACCTACAGGTTTGTACGGAACCCTCCGTGCGCGAGTCCGACTCGCACTTGGCCGGTTTTTTCTCCTATGCCCAACCTTTACAGACAGGGCGATATGGAGCTTACCTACTCTTAATATATTAAACCCTATGGTTTTTGTCACCAAATTGTCTCTCGGGTCCTGTTTCATTACACGCCACGTTTTATACGTCTCAAGTGTTTTACTTTAGCCAGCTTTAGTATCGAAAACAAAATAAAGACACTCGAGACAAAAGAAGGATAAAACGGGATTCGCGAAACCCTAGATACCAACAAGAAAAAACTTAGATATCTCCGAATGTTCGAGATAAGTAATTCTACGTTAAACATATCTTGACTTTCTCGTGAAAAAGGTTCTGTAAGCTTCAATTGTGAATATATTTACTTGACATTTTTTATTTAACTTTAATATTATATAAGGTCGCGGATTCGATTCCCGCCCGAGAGAAATATTTGTGTGCATGAACATCACTATTTGTTCCGTTTCTGGGTGTAAAATATTTATTATATATTATAAAGAATATTTAATAATAACAATAATTGACGACGAGTTGACGACCGGATGGCCGAGTGGTTAGAGACCCTAACTGCGGAGCCAACGGTCGCGGGTTCGATTCCCGCCCGGCACAAATATTTGTGTGCGTGAACATGTTTATTTCGTTCCGAGGCGAGGTGTATAATTATATGTACGTATTATATAAAAAAAGAATATTTAGGGATGTATATCAGTTGTCTAGAAACACATAACACAAGCATAATAGCTGCTTACTTTGGGACTAGATGGCGCTGTGTGGGTTGTCCCACGTATTAAAAAAAATTATCTGGAACATCCCACACAGGGCCATGTAGTATTTCTATTTAAGTATTTATATCCGAAATATAGTTGTTTACAGTTGGTCTATTCACTGAATACAAAGTAAACTGAATCGAAACATAATCTGAAAATTGCTGAATTATTAAAAAAATGAGTGTCGTGATAGCCCAGAGCGCAACGAACCTGTCTCAAATTTATAAGGCCCCATAGGGCCATGGTTCGAATCCGGGCGTGTACCAATGAGTTTTTCTGACTTAAGTACACAATATCACTGACACCGTTCTTCGGAGGGCACGTTAAGCAGTCGGTCCCGGACGCTATCAATAGATGGCGGTCGTTACAGTTCCCAACCCGCAGTGGAGCAGCGTGGTGGACTTAAGCTCCAAGCCCCCCACCTCACCCTGGGGGAGGCCTAAGCCCCTGCAGTGGGGTAAAAATGGGCTGATGATGATGATGATGATTAAAAAAATCAGCAATTCCATTATTATAGCAAATTTTGTGCAATTCTATTTTGATTTCGAGTCATGTATAGACATTCATAGATTTTCGAAAGGCAAGAAAGTTATATTACAACAAATACAATATAAAATAAAATAAAAATGTTATATTTATTGTTTTATTATTAATTTGTGTGCGTAGTACCTATGTGCTTAGCTGACGACCGCTTAGCCTAGTGGGTAGCGACCCTGCCTACGAAGCTGGTGGTCCCGGGAGCGAGTAGTATATAATTGGGGAGTCTGGCTCACTTTGTATGGCTATAAAATTGGGGAGTCTGGCTCACTTTTTCGTTATTTGCAGAAAATCGTTGTCCGTTTTAAAAGTCTCGCTTCGCTCTCACGGACCACGATTTTCAGCAAATAACGAAAAAGTGAGCCAGACTCCCCAATTTTATAGCCATACAAAGTGATCCAGATTCCCCAATTATATACTACAAAAACCGTTGTCCGTTTTAAAAGTCTCGCTTCGCTCTCACGGACAACGGTTTTTCTGCAAATGCTAAATGAACCAGAGTTCACAATAATTTTTCTCGGAAAACACGATCTCAGTAAAAAAAAAAACGACAAATGAACTAGACAGATAATTTCTAAACGTGTAAAATTTATGCTCCATCAACCTACAAACGCATTTCATTTCTTGACTATAATACAAACATAATTCATATTTTGATATTTACGAATAAAAAATACATAATTAATTGAAACTATGTAGAGAAGGTTTACAAGAAATAAAACAAATTATTGAATGTAAAATAGGTTTATTTTTCATTTTTATAAAAAGAATTATACCATTTCTTAATTTCTATTACATTTTGTAACGCACAATTAATATTTACTTGATTAATGTATCTGTGACAAGCCTGATGATGTCCATAAACGTCCGTACGAAGTTCTCGTAAAGGTGGACATCCTATGTCTTCTATATTTACAATTCGTTTGTCTTCGAGTTGCTTGATATAGTCTTCAAACCATATTTTTTTTTGTAAGCCTTTAACATATATACATGTAGCTTCTTTTATTAGGTTATTTATTATTGTGTTGAGTTGTGTATAATCTATTTCTCCAGAGTCCCACGAAATACCATGATAGTTTCTTGTTAGCCATGAATTCGTGGATCGACACTTTGCAGACAAATTATACCAAGGATATGGTGGTTTAAATAGTATACAATATTCTTTGTCTTCTTTGTCTTCAACAGATGCAACCGCTAGTTCTTTCACGATCAATTCATTTTTTCCATTTACAAAACATTGTATATCCATAATAAGTTCCCTAATTGTTTGAGATTTCTTAAATATTCGAATACGTGTAGATTATTCAAGTGCTCGTGAGCGACTAGCCAGCAGAATGACTAGCCTACTCTCGCAATAAAATTACGTAATTTCAGCGTTGAAACACGTTTAGACAAGTATAATTTACAAATCATCTATATTTATCCATGAATTGTGTGTACCATCAAATCCCAACCATTTTACTAATATTTTATTTCCTCTTTTTTTTATAACTCTTTCAATTAGATAAATATCAGGATATTTCGTTTTTGAAAGCTCTTCTTTGTAAAAGCAACCTTGAACTGGTGAATTTAAATAATCTTTTAGTTGATAAGTAACAGGTCTAGTATTATTAACTTTGGTTATAGTAAAAATTTCAGTAGTCCAGTTAGGTGTATAACCTTTTTCAAAAACATGTTTATATTTACTTATTCTCACTTTATCGCCTATTTTTAATTTTTGAGACTTTTTAAACATCATCTTATCGTTGTTATTATAAATATTTCTTAATATTGATTTCTCGTTCGATCTATTTACATTTATTGGTTTCAGTGCTATAGTTCTATGTGTACTGTTGTTGTAGGAATCTAATAATTCATTTAAAATATCTATCCATCGATAACTACCTCTCGCTGTAAATCGCTTCCACATTTTGTTTTTTAAGGTTCGATTAAAACGTTCACAGATTGAAGCCTTTAAATTACTATAAGTAGAATACATATTGATGGAATATCTATTCATAAGTGTTTTGAATAAAGAATTGTAGAATTCGGTACCATTATCAACTTGAAGATTTTTTGGTATTCTACCAGATGTAGTAAATATTGATAACATTGCTTGGGTAACATTATTACTATTTTTTGTTTTTAAAGGCACAGCCCAACCAAATTTTGAAAAATTATCGATTACCGTTAGAATGTATTTATAATTATCGTTTACAGAAGCATATGATTGCATATCAACAATATCAGCTTGCCATGTCTCATCTAATCCCCGTATATCAACGTGACGTCGTTGATAATTTCTACGAGCAGCACGATGTAATTCTTCAGCAATTAAAGTCTTGTAGGAGTTATTCATAATTTATTTGTATTTTCCAATGCTGTTAATCTTTGATCTATGTTTGTTAATGTATTAGAATGTGTTTTAGAAAGGTTATGATTGATGGTAATGTCTTTTTCTAAATTCTCTTTTACTGTGTCTAAGTGAGTTTTTAAATAATAGTATATTTGTTTCATTTCATTATTATCGATAGTCAACTGATCAAATCTTTCATTATATTCACGTCTTATAATATTTATTTCATTGGACAATAATCCTGTCACAATTTTTAAAGATACACCATCACTGTCTCCTAAAGCATCTCCCACATTGCACAATCGTTTATTTTCAATATCATAATTCCCCTCAATATTAATTTTAAATCCTTCTCCTTGTGGTCCACGGCGTCCTGTTGAAGATTTAGATAATTGACGTCCAAATACGTCTACACTCATTGTACTTCCTCAAGATACTTCGAGAGAATGATTAAATAGTTGATAAATCTTGTTAATAAATAATGTTAGCTTCACGCAATTCCTCTAGGATTTAAATTATTTCATTGGAATGGGTGACATAACCGCTAGCCGCTCTTGATGCTAATAGAAGTCGTAAACGATCTACCAACTCATTAGGATTATCCCAATACACATAATTGAAATTCAAACCAACTCTAGGAGTTGACATATTGGTGGGTAATAAGGTATTATTGTTAGAAACCCCACTACCTATCTTTTCATTAGCGAACCTCGAAATTATGTTAATATATTTTGGGGTATTGTTTATACGGAGAGCACCATCATCTTTAAAATGTTTACGATGCGCATTAGTAGCTGTAATGATTTCTGCGTAATTTTCAATATCACTATCTATTATAGCATTATTGTTAGGTACTTTTTTGAAAATCAATTCTAATAAACCAACTGTAGCGGGATAATTTTTGTTTGCTATTAGAATTTTGTCTTTTTCAAAATAGATAGGTGTATTTCCTAACATTAAGCGTTTTCCCTTTAATTGTCTCACACCATAAATTTGATCTAAATCTTTATGATTTTTAGATTTTAATAAAGATAAATATGATAAAATACTGTGATTTGGTTTTTGTAAAGAATCGTTTTCTTCTTCTTCTTCATGTTCTTCTACGTCAAAGAATGAATCATCATCATCACCATCGATATTAGTAGTTTTTTCATCTTTTGAAGTTGTATTCATGGATTCTGTTTCTTTTTTATGTGTTACATAGTGCTCATCATATTTATTATTTTCTTTATGCTCTTCTTCCTTCTTAGGTGCAATATTCGGTGTAGTGACACTAATTTTCTTTAAAGAAGTAGTCAAAGGTCTAAAGACTTCGTTTAAAGTGTTTTCTGTGTTTTTTCTATACAATTTCAATAATTTATGCTTTTTTCTTATCACATTGCCAAGCTTTCTGATTTTACGTAAAGTGTCCTGTTGTTTTTTAATACTTTGAACTTCCATGGTGTTTGTGTTTAGTACGACAAACTGCAACTGGTTATAACTAATGTGGACTCTTTATATTTATAAAGGTGTCAAACCCTTTCCTATATCGACCGTTTTCTAAAGAACTCTCCTTATCAATGACAACAAAGCTATATTTTACGTTCCAACATTTAAAACATAGTTTCTTAAATTCTTTAAAAGTCATGTCACTATTTACATGCTCATCGTAAATGTGTTTTAAATTTAAATCATCTTGTTTAAATATTACTAATAAATTAGTATTGTCACGAATCAAATGCTTAGGAACACAACAGTAAGTTTGTGAAAGATAAAAACAATCAACATCTTGATGTCTCCCCATGCAAAAGTATTCCTTTACATTATTCTGTTTTTCACAAACAATATCATCAAAAATAATGATGGAACCAGGGAGAATATCTTTAGGTTTCACTATTTCATCATTTTCTTGAAAAATATAGTAACCAATATCACTAACAGTAGCAATTACTTTCTTAAGAAGTTCGTATTTTAATTGATGTATGGATTTTGAATAAATGTAAATATTCGAAAATCTTAATCCATTCATGTGTGTAATAATCGCTAACAAAGCATTTGTTTTCCCACAGTTGGAGGGACCGCAAAAAATCGATCTTATGCTATTAGGTAATAGTTTACCATGTCGACGGTTTTTTTCTGATGTGGTAGGTACAATAAGATTATCAAGGTTCTCTACAGGTAATACGGTTTGTTGCTTTATGAACCTCATGATGTAGCAAACTGAATAAGAAATCATTTGTATATAGTTTATGTATATAAAATAAAAAACATAAAATATGGGTAAAAAATTTATTAGGTAATTGTTAACAAAATTAGAAAATAAAAATTATCAATCGGTTTTGAATACTTTTTTCTTCGTACACAATTTACAATACGCTTGCATGAAAAGTGGACTATCGAGTTCATCTTGATCGTTTGATGTATTATCACCGTAAGAATGAATAGTGCAAGGAGTATAATAAGGCTTCACATCATCATTATCCAACACTGATTTGGGTAGTCGATCATTATGATACAATAAATGAATGTAGTGACCATAACGTTTGATTAATATATCTATAGGTATTTTTTCAATGTCTTTCTCACATAAATTGAATATTTCCATTTTGATTTAATATAAAATAACACACAACCACTCTACTTTACAACAATTTGCGTACTGCGCTGCTGATTGGATTGTACTCAATTATTCCATCGTGTATGATTAAACAATAAGCAGATGTTTGCAGAGGAAATTGTTTTTCTGATTCAAATTCTATACGTATGTCTACAGGTCCTGTTTTTAATGTTTCATTTTGTTTGGAACAATCTAATACAACAAGTGGAGCCATTTCCTTGAATTCCTTTTTTGACAATAATGGTTTACACCTGTTCTTGTCAAAGTAAGAGCTTTGAAATTGAGCATACATATCATACAACAGTGAATATTGGTTTCGTTCGAAATCAATATTAAGGTTAACGTAAGGGTATGTTTGAGAATTTAAATACAATTTAACGTCACGAATGTCACAATGATCGAAGAAACTTGCATCTTTTGTGTGTATATTCTTTCGACCCGTTTGGAATCCTAAGATAACGTATCGAGGTTTCTCTAGTTGTGTAGATGTTTTTACAACCCATACATGGTTTGTAGTCGTAGGTAATAATGGATATTCATATAGTTCCCAAGTCCGAAAACTTATTTGTATAGGAGGATCTTTGACGATATAATTAAGTAAATTTACTTTTGCAAAGTCGGACAATTTAACATATGGCATTAACCATTCTATTTTGGAAATGGATATTTTTACATCTTTATCAACATTTTTTTCTGATTGTACGATCGCATTTACGTCTGTATTAGCTCTGGTAAGAATAAGTTCATGTTTTGCATTCACTATTACTCTATTATAATCTTCTGCAAACCCGAGTAACAAATTGAGTGGAATCGAGACATCAAAATATCCTTTGGTATCAACAATGTCCTTAGTTGTATTTGTGTTCCATCCAGCATTATCAAGATATGTAGTTTGATTTGGGCTAGCGGAAATGAATGTTTTTATAAGGCTTGTTAAACCAACGTTTTTATTGCGATCAATTTCAACAGCATTTAACTCATAACGTAATTCTTCAAACAAAAAGCATAACCCCATATTTACGAGATTCGTGTTAACGCTAACCTCACCATTGCTCTTCATAAGTTTTCCGGTAAGATGTAGAAAGCTTTTGCTGGGTAGTATACAAGCATCTTGATGTTGAACAGTAATGCGAATTTCATCATTGTTGTTGAAAGTGGTTAATGCATATGGACGATGAGCATGAAACTCGTAATGTTCTATTGATTCATCGAATAATACACTTTTTTGTATATTTAAAATTTCTTCTTGTTCTTCCATGGTAAAATGCAGATTAAACAGAAAAATTTAAGTTTTATTTTGTTTTTATTGAGTTTGAAACAAGTCTTAAGCCAAGCCCTTTTAGAAATTGTATGTTCCGATGTGTTAACCGATTCAATGGTCGAACTCGAGTGGGTGGATAAACCCATTTTCTGTTGTTATTATATGAATAGGTTTTACTGTTATAAACCACACCCATTCTATGCTATTGACTTAAGATGTAATCGCACTGTTATAATTTCTCCTCGGAAATTTACTAGATCTCCGTCTTGATCGACTATTTTCAACTGAATATTATGTATTGCCTTAACCATAACAGGAAGATAAATGACTTGCGATGGTACTTCTACTATTTTATATCCAGGTGGAACCGTGGGGAAAAATTCGTGAATAATGTGAGCTTGATTAGAATTAATATACGCCCCTCCTGTTATGTTACATTCTACTCGCAAAGCGTTTACTTTGATTATGGAAACAGGTATATCTGATAAATAATCAACGTTTGGATCTAGAATTCTAGGAGAATATCCTAACAAATTTCCCAAAGAATCTTTATGGGTAAAATCAACTTTTTTACTACATCTCACTTTACATCGCAATTGATTTTCATCAGGCTTTATCGATATGAAAATATTAAATTTATCTAATGCATCAGTTAAATATTTTTCAATGTTTTCGATTTCGTAACTACCTGGTGGAATTACAATAACTTTGTCATCGATATAGAATTTGTTATTTCTTTCATCGATATTGGGAATGGAATTAAAAGTCAAG
Organism: Luffia ferchaultella; assembly: GCA_949709985.1. Taxonomy (NCBI): domain Eukaryota; kingdom Metazoa; phylum Arthropoda; class Insecta; order Lepidoptera; family Psychidae; genus Luffia; species Luffia ferchaultella. The sequence goes on from OX453269.1 coordinate 6,080,819, forward strand.
AATTCTACTAAACCAAGCACATAGTTTTTTGATGATAATTCAATAGGAGGAAAATATTGTGCTTCTAAAACGGGTCCAACACCGCTTAACGTTAATGTCCATGATTCACTCATGACTGAATCTACAATGAGTTGACGTTCTGATATATATTTAAGTTAAATTATCACTAAGAAATTTAAGACACAAATGTCCACAATTGAATGTATTGAAGCTTTGATATTTTTTATAATTGTATTTTACATTTTGCACTTTTAAATATGATAATAAATTTGATGGAGGTGGTAAATTTCCAAAACTATCAAAATAAAAGACACAATTGTTTTTTTTCTTATAAGCTACCCAGTGAGTTCCAGGACCATCTTTACTATCTAAGTTTATTATACCAGATTCATGTGTCCAAGGAGGTGAGTTAGGTAAATCATTTCTCATAAAAACACCCTTTAAGTTAGGAATATTTAAAATTCTAGCATATTTTGTTAAATCAATATTTGTAAGAGCTCTGTTTGGTAGTGTTAATAGTTTTTTGAAGGTTTTATATAAATACCTAAACCTTTCTTATAAGGTTTAAGAAACATTCCTTTTCCTAAAGATATCGCTTCCATTTTTTCATTATGTCTTTTTTGTTCTTTAAGTTGTTCTACAGCATTTTTAGCATTGTTGACTGCTTTCGCGATTCCAGCAGCTCCACCAGCCAAAGCACCTGTTGCACTTAATCCAGCAAAAAGTGGTATTAAAAAAGGAAGTACTCCACCAATTTTTTGTGGCAGAGGTAAAATTCTAGGACAATTGATATTTTTTTTCCCTCCTACTTGACGAATCACTTTACGAACACCATTCAGTGCAGATTTTATAGGATCAGATCCTTTAGACATAGATGATTTAGCTATTTTAATAACATGCTTGAAAGGTTTCTTTGATCTTTTAATTTTTTTCTTTGTTTTATTTTTATTTGTGATACCAAGACCTAATTTTGACTTGGCACCCATCGCGGACGCAATGCCTAACGCAACTGCTCTTTCACTCATTGATGCATCTCTATTAAATACTCGTTTCATCGCTTTTGATGCTAGCATACGATCAGCCTGATTTCTCATATGAACATTATCTCTGTTTTTCGAATACGCTATATCATGTTCGCGACAAGCTGAATCAAGTGGATTAATACCCATATCACCTCGTGCTAATCGATCTTTGAGTTTAGTTCCAGGACCGCAAAACTGATAACCGGGTACATGTAGCTCAAACGGTAATTTATTCAGCATATCATTGAAAAATCCAAAACCTTTTTTTCTCTTTCGATAATAATATTTATTATTATTATTATTATGGTGAATCATTATTCAGCATAAACGTTGTAGTCTCTTAAAGAATTATAGGGTTATGAAATAAAAACAGAGATGAACTCAGTAATATACTTAATTTAATGGTAAAAATACATACATATTTTTATAGATGTACACTTTGGTTATAAAAAATATCAGATATATTTGTACATAGCATACTTAAAATAATTTGTAATGTCCCCAAGGCAATGTGTTATATTTATCAATTATTAATCTTTTATCATCATTAGCATTCAACACGGATTTATTTACTTCTTGCGAGAATATCGTGTGTTTGATTGATTTAAATACATTCATACATGAGCGCAATGTTGTAGCGTATCGGACTGTATTTGTTGGAATGTAGGTGGCTGGAGTCTTCGTGGATCGGGAATAAAAATACTCGAGCAGACGTATAACCGTGTATTGAACATTAAATCCGAGAAACAAGAGCGATCTTTGACATCGAATTTATAATATTTGTATTTGACAATTTATAATATTTAAATGTTGCCATGCGCAACATGCTGCGGCCTCACAAGAGATTATCTTCTATAGGCAATATACATATTTTGTGTATGGCTCGAAGGTGTGTTTTTTGGTTAGAGGTTTTCACTTCTACTGCCCTCACTTTACCATCATGACCACTAATAACCTTTACAATTCTGGCCATAGGCCATGACATAGTCGGAATATTATCTTCCTTTAAAATAACTAGACTGCCTACTTTTACATTACAAGTTTCATTAAGCCACTTAGGTCTATTCTGTAAAACATTTAAGTAACACTTGTGCCATACTTTCCAAAATTTTTGTTTTAACTGTGTACATAATTGCCAAAATTTTAGTTTATTTTGAGGTACATTAGATAGATCTTGTGCTGGGTACATAGTTAGTGAACTACCTATAATAAAATGACCTGGTGTCAAATAACAATAATCGTTGGGATCTGAAGACAATGGTAACAGAGGTCTCGAGTTGAGCACTGCTTCAATTTCAATAAGTACAGTATTCAGTTGTTCATAAGTTAAGACATTTTTTTGCAATATGCGTTTTAAATGATATTTGGTGCTCTTCACTGCCGATTCCCAAAGACCACCAAATGACGGGGAATAGCATGGGATATAGTGGAAATTTATGCCCTTTTGTGCCATGAAATCATGCACCTGCGCCTGGTGACTTTGTGAAGCGTGCAGCGAATAGAGTTCAACCAATTTACTATTTGCACTTTTAAATGTGCTTGCATTGTCGCAGTGGATTTCGATGGGTAGCCCTCGTCTTGAAATTAGCCTTCTTAAGCAAGCCAAAAACGTATCTGTTGTGAGATCAGAGGCCAGTTCCAAATGAACACATTTTGTCGTGAAACATACACTGACTAGAATATAGCCTTTTCCTATTACAGATCGTCTAATGCGAGAGAGTTTGACCTCAATTGGTCCAGCAAAATCCACTCCGATTTTTTCAAAAGGTCGGCTAGTCATTGTGACTCGACTCGCAGGTAAAGAACCCATCAGCTGTCTCGCCACAGTGGCCTTTTGTCTAAAACATGTGACACATTTATGAGTAACATTCTTTATTTCTACCAAACTGTTCACAATCCAAAACCTTTGATTCAAATTTGCAAGTAAGAGCCTAGGACCTGCATGCATTAATTTTTCGTGCTCACTTTTGATGAGCAAGGTGGTGATAATGGAACCTTTCGGTAGTATAACCGGGTGTTTTTGTTCATAAGTAATATCTGCATGATGGAGCCTTCCACCAACTCGCAAAAGCCCTAAGTCGTCTATAAAGGGATGTAAATTCTTTAGATTATCTTTCACGTTATGACCTTTACGTATAGAGTCGATTTCAGCATGAAAATATTTAGTTTGTTCATGTCTGATTATTAGCATCACAGATTGCTTGAATTCAGAGCAACTCAGGAAGTCTGTACTATATTTAGTTTTATTTTTATTTATGTTATTCAAAAATCTTAATATATATGCAAAAATTCTGACCATTTTGTTAATATCTGAGTGGTTATGTAAGCGATCAAACAGATGACTGACAGTTCTTTTTTGCACCGCGCTACCGGAGAACGTCAAGTCATGCCTAACCTCTGGTAAATCGTGAGGTATATAAGTTTTACAGCATGAAAATTCATACTCACTGTTTTGCAGGAACTGTGGCCCATGCCACCATAGACTTTTCCCTCCCAGCTCGCTGGGTTGGATACCCCTGCTGATCAAGTCCGCTGGATTTTCAGTCGTTCTTACATATAACCATCGCCATTTACTTGTGTGTTCGTGAATTACTTTTACTCTGTTTCCTATGTAAGGTTGGAGTTTCGTTATATCTTTATTTAGCCATCCAAGGACAATTTGTGAGTCACTGAACAGATAAACATTTTTTATATTAATTTTAAGCATTAAAGTTTCATAAGTTTTTACTACCAGTTTTGAAAGCAAAAGTGCAGCGTTCAGTTCGAGTCTAGGCACTGTCATACCTTTTTTTTGCACTGGATTTATCCTTGATTTGGAACAGAGTAAATGTACTTCAACTTTACCTGCTGTGTCAACTTGTCGCAGATATATACAGCACCCATAAGCAGTTGTACTGGAGGCATCTGCAAAGCCAATCAGCTCTGAAGCGTGTATTCTGTGTGTACTTATATTTCTATTTATAGAGATTGGCTCCATTTTATTTAATTCAGTTGTAAACTGCAGCCATTCTTGTTCGATCTCGGTTGGTGGACTGTCCTTCCAATCAAGCTTTGACAGCCACAACTTTTGCATTATGGCCTTCGCAGTGACCACAATTGGGCTTGCGAACCCCATGGGATCATAAATTTTCCCTATGTAACTAAGTATACTTCTTTTTGTGACCTTTTCTGAGTTGAACGCCTCTGGGGATGAGATAATAAAGTGATCATTTTTAATATTTATTTGCAACCCTAGAGCTTTCATTGTTAAATTATCTTTTTGCAAATCTAAGCTATCAAAATGTTGCTGATCTGCTGGGATATTTGACAAGATTCGTTCATCATTTGATGACCATTTGTGGGTGTTGAAACCACCCTTTTTTAACAGATTGCATAGTTGGTCCCTTGCTGTGATAATTGTACTTAAATTGTCATTTGAATAAATGATGTCATCGACATAACTATGATTTTTTATTACATTTGAAGCTAGAGGGTGGCAATTTTCATACCTCTTTGCTAGCTCATATAAGCACCTTGTTGCTATGTAACTTGATGACTTTAAGCCATACGTCACCGTGTCCAGTCTAATACATTTTATTGGTTCTCTAGGATTGTCTCTCCAAAGAATGTTTTGAAGGGAAGTAAATGCTGAATCTACTCTTATGTTTCTAAACATACGCCTAATGTCAGTTGTAAATGTGTACTTTCCTAAACGAAATAGTAATATAATTTCAAATAAACTGCGTTGAACAATTGGTCCATTTAATTGTAAATCGTTCAATGAAATTTTCTTATTAGTCCGCATTGAACCATCGAAAACTGTGCGCAATTTTGTTGTTTTGCTGTTTTCGTTGAACACTGCATGATGGGGGAGAAAGTAAACTGCTTGTTTATTCAAATCATATGACTCAATGTCAACATAGTGACCATGATTGAGAGACAAATATTCGTGAATAAAATTTTTGTACTGGGACAATAACTCTGTGTTCGCATGAAGCTTTTTCTCTAAATTAAGAAATCTTTTTAACGCAAAATGAAAAGACTGCCCCAATATCTCATTGACCTCCGACAATTTTACTTTCAAAGGTAATGCAACTTCAAATTGATTGTTATTTAATTTGACCGTTGATTGAAAAATCTCTTCGCAGAGCTCATGCTCTGAAGTTTTCTCATTGAGAATTTCAGGGACCTTTTCATTGGCCCAAAATTGGGCTAATATTTCATTAAGTGAGAACTCGCATTTTAAAACAACTTTGTTGCATGTTGGTCGAGATAGACATTGGGGCAAGTTACCTGCTACAATGCTACCGAAGACAGTGTCAATTATATGTAGACTACTATGCTGCAATGTGGGGCAAGAGCTCGTGTGGTCTCCCTGTTGTGGCTGCGTAGAACTTGCTGATTGTGCAACCTTGACGAGTTGCCTCGGCTGGTATGGCAGTAGTGCCTGAAAAAACACATCACATCCGATTAGCATATGGATTTCAGAATTCACATTAAATTTTTCATCAGCTAAACTAACGTCTGGAGGAATTGTAAATTCAGAAATATCAAATGTATATTGAGGTAAGTTACAAGTTATTCTGTCTATAATTTGACAAGTTATCATTGTTTTAAATGGACTTTTTAACGAAAAAATCTCTAACTGAATGCAAGCGTTCATCTTGCTTTTTGCATTGGCAATGCCAATGATGTTTATGTCGTTGTGTTGAGATTTTAATCCCAACAATTGAACGACTTTTGAGGTGACGAAAGACACCTGTGAACCGCTGTCCATGAGAGCCTTGACATGATATTCGGTGCCATCTCTGCCCACCAGTTTTATTCTTGCTGTGGGAAGAAGCACGTTATTATTTATGTTTCCTAATAATGTGACAGGTGTTGCAGGTGTAGGCGGGTTGCAGTGCACCAGAGTGTTGTGATTACCCTTGCACTCGGAGCACCGAAAATGAAACCTACATTTCCCTGAGTGTGTACCTAAACATATGTTGCACATTTTATTTTGTTCAATGAATTTTATTCTGTCTGTGTTTGTTTGCATTTGAAATTTTTTGCAATTAAATAATTTATGTTCTTTTGACTTACAGTAATTGCATGTTCCCACGATGACGTGTGCTGTCACCTTACTGCTGCTTGGACGCTGTGCCTGGCTGTGACCTTGAGTGTGACCTTGCTCGACATTTTCTAAAGCGAGCGCTCGCTTTTCTAAATATTTCAGGAATTCTTCTAGCTTTGGCTCGGTGTCATGGTCACGCTCGAGCTGGAATGCCCGCGCAGTGAACGCATCTAGTTTGCGCGTCAATACGCACATTAGCATTACGTCCCAATACTTACTGTTGGGTTCATGATTTTTAATAGCGGCTAATTGTTGCCTGACAGACGATACAAAGTCCCTCAAGTTGCATGCCGTTGACCTAACTATAGGTTTTAAATCTAATATTTGGCCTATGTGTTCAGCAGTTATTCTATATTTGTTTTCATACCGATCTGCTAAAAGCTTTAGTGCCTCGTCATAACTTGCGGCTGTAACTGGTAAGTTCTTTACCAAGTCTAAAGGTTCGCCACTTAAATAAGACCGTAAGTAATAAAATTTTTGAATAACATCAAGGCCTATGTCATTGTGAATCATAGATTTGAAAAGATTGATGAACGGTATGTATTCTGTGAACCTACCATCAAAGGCCTTTATCGAAATAGGAGGCAATTTTTTAGTTAGCGTTACAGGTGGACCAGCAGACTGTGAAGTCGGTGTAACGGAAGTTTTGAGCTTAATGGCCTCGTCAAGTGCGGTTAAAATTTGATAGTAATTGTTTTCGACGCGGTCAACTTTCTCATCGTCGCGTGGGTTGAGAAAAAGAATATCTTGGCAAATTCTTTCGTAATCAGCAAACGCTGTAATCAATCGCTGGCGTTTGGTGTTTAAATATTGAAAAGAATATTGGCTCAAATCTTCTTCTACGCACGAGAGTAACCTAGTAATGGTACCTTTTAGATAGCCACGCGTCGCAATCTTTTTACTTAGTTCCTCCATCTTTCCGGCTGCCAATCCACTTGCGCCACTAGACTCGGTCATTATTTTCTAATTTTAGCGATGAATTTACAAAAATTTACAAACTAGAGTACACTTTACAGAAACGACATGAAAAAATGAAAAAAAACAATACACGACACACGACGCCTCACGTACGGCACACGCGCATTCACGATGCAGTTTTGAATTTTTGAACGGGAGCTTGGAACTTGGAACCGAGAGTAGTTTTTCTTGCTCGGTCTTGGGGCTCTTCGCTAATTGCGTCTTTTTCTTTCTGCTTTGTTGACGTTTATCGCCGAGTGAGATTTATCTAACGACAGTAGCTCGGAGATTCGTGTGTAGCGATGTCTTGCGTTTCTATTGGTCTTGTATAGATTGTCGGAAATCGCGTTATGAAATTGACGGCTATACCCTTCCTGCTCGTAGCCAACAAATATGGCCGAGCGGTTCGTTTGACTTTTGCTCACCGCTTGAATCCAATTGTATTGGTTTCGCTATTTTTTTCCTTTTGCGAAGATTCTTCTTTGTGAAATGTCGAAGGACCATGTAGCGTATCGGACTGTATTTGTTGGAATGTAGGTGGCTGGAGTCTTCGTGGATCGGGAATAAAAATACTCGAGCAGACGTATAACCGTGTATTGAACATTAAATCCGAGAAACAAGAGCGATCTTTGACATCGAATTTATAATATTTGTATTTGACAATTTATAATATTTAAATGTTGCCATGCGCAACAAATGTATTGTTAGTTTTAAGAGTAGATTTGTATTCGTCTGTAGTTAAAAGATTTAACACTGCTTTGCTAACTCCCTTTGCCTTTTTGATTTCATCGTTTTCGGTTTTTATACAATATAGTTTAGATCTTAAACCTACAAATTCATCAACGATTGTCCCTCCTAATTCATCTTTAAACAGACCTGGTACCTTTTTATTTACTAGTGGTAAATCATAAATATTGTTCCTACTAAAATTGCTTGTATCAAATAATTCAAGATTTTCTTTTAGATCTTTATAAATACAATCATTTGTAGGTATTATGTAATATAATAAACTGTCAGTGTCGGTGTAGCACAGTTGTGCTCTATCCCCATATTTTGGTTTAATAAAAGAATAGTGAAAGCTATAAAGATGGGATTTACTTAATTCTAGTACAGTAAATCCTATGTATTTAGGACGGTCAAGTAAAATTTCCGACTTGTCCATCTGAACTGCTGCGAAATTTTCAGAAAAAATTGATACATTATGAAAATTTGGTTGAGCAATCAATTTTTCAGCACCTATGTGTTTATTTGTGTAATTTTTTTCATCACTCCATCGATCAACTAATTTTACAGATATTTGCTTCCGCTTGTTTTCTAAAGTTTTTCCAAATATTGAATTATTGAACAATTTAAAAAAATCTTGTTCAAACGTAGATTGTGAGGATTGACGCAAACTTGTATTCAAATCTATATATTGTTTTAAATAATTACTTTGTTTAAATGAAAGAATTTTATGAATTTTATTCAATATCAAACCATGCTTTAAACACTGTTTTAAATGCATATAATGAATAACATAGTGATATTTATTGTACAGATTTGCGATCAATTTATAAGTCTTTCCTCCAGGAGGTTTCATTTTTTCTGGTGCAAATGGTAAATCTTTGTGAGAGTCATGTAAGTCCTCGTTATAGATTAAATCAACCTCTAATATAAATCCAATGTCTGAATTTTCATGACATGAATCTATGTCAAAAGATAATAATTCATCACTTTGTAAAAGTTTGAATTCTGAAATCGGTAAGTTTTTCATCATCACGTATCCATATAAATTATTACAATCTAAATATAAAAGATAAGTATTTGGTCTATCTTCCCTGTAGTCTTCAGTATAAATATTATTAGCTTTTGCATATCGTAAAGAACACTGTGATAATCCGCCTCGGATGCCTTGTTCAAGCATTTGATATATTTCAATGTCAGAAATTAATTCTAATTTTACACCAGTATTTAAAAGCATTGCGTCCCAGCTAAGACTAGGAGCGGTTACATAAAAAGCTGCATCTAGTTTATAATTTTTTTGGCAAACAGTACGAAAATTTTCAAATACATCACATAATAATAGAACATCGATCATTAAATATAAATCAGTATATTGTCCTAAATTGCATATGGAAAATTTTTCCCATACATCAAAAGCATGTTTATAATCATCGTCTGAAATATGATTTGATGTTAAAGTATTATAAAAACTTTGTTTCGGTGGCAATACTGTTTCATTATATTTATCTAAACTATCCATATATTCGTACGGATACACTCCCTTACGGCATGCTAATCGAAATTTATTTTTATCAGAGAAAAAGCGTCTGAGATTCAAAAATTTATCATACTCTAATGTTTTAGATAATTTATCTAAACTCGTGTTGAGAAAATGACAAGAATCAACAAATCTGAGAGGAATATATGACTCACGAACATCGTATACATTTTTTATGAATTTAGTAAAAGAAATATATTTTTCTTTCCCTTTAGGTATCACCTCTATCCTGCCATCAGATTCACTAAGCTCTTTTATAAATAAATGACAATCATACCCCGCTAAGTTATGAAAGAAAAATGGAATGAACGTACAAGTCTTTAAAAGCAAGTTACAATGTGAGTGTACTGCGCCTCTGTATACGCCTGTTCTGTGACAGTGATCGCGAACTACATCACCCAATAGTAAATTATTACATATATAACAGTGAGTGGCGCTATTGTATTCAATTTGTTGTTGCAATGATAACGGAATCATTTTTTTCTTTTCAGTCGTATTAATTCTATGAATTTCGTTAACATGTTCGGTTAATGACTTTACAAATATATGAACGCAATCTTTTCCTCGATATGAAATGAATTTATTTAAACTCGAATCATATGCACAACATATATAATAAGCAAATGCTATTGGTACGTGTCTTTTTGTTAATTTTGTGTATTTAGTTTCACAGTTCTGGTTGTCATTAAGAGGTAATAACATAGTTTCGAAATCACCATAGATAACGAAAGGAATACGTTGCAATCTCTCGTAGTGAGTGAATTGTAAGATTGTACCAGGTCTGGGCAATACCGTTTTAATTCGAGCACAATTATGCATCTCCATACTATCATATGAGGAAAAAAATAACATACACTCATCACAAAAATATATTTTGCCTTTATGCCTCGTTACTTGGTGTCTAATAAGCCGTTCAAAATCTTTTATTAAACAATAATGCCCATGTTGAGAATTTTCTATATATAATAAATTAATATGGTTTATACTACGATATTCTGTCTTGTAGAGCGGGCCTACAAGTTGATTTTTTGAATCTAATCCGTAAATATTTACTGTAAATGTTGGATTATTCATTTCGAATATCTTTATATCTCTATTAGTAGGAGGAAAATTCATCCCATCTATTTTAAATATTTGTTTGTAATCTGGATATGATGCAGTGCGTGTACCATTTTTTTTCACTGGAAATAAAGATGCAACTGCACACCATAAAAAACAATGAGAGTCAGTGTTTTTAATGTTTAAACAACTTTTCGTACTCTGAATATTTTTAGGTAATGGTATGTAAGAACCCCCTCGTAATGGTGTGTATTTATTTATATTCATTTCAAGATGAGATACACTGGAAATAAACCAACCCGAATCTTTTAATTGAAATTCGCTACATTTCCGAATGAGTGTAGCTTTAACATGGTTATAATATTCATTGATATCAGTATTGTGATAAAATTTCTTATACTTCACTGTAAATGATTTCAACTCGGTCTTTATTTGGTGTGGTAAAGAATAATAACAAAACAATTCAAAATTTATTTTACAGCTATTATGTTGATGAAGAATATATTTAATTAATTTATTCACCGAAACTCGTACATCATTTAAAAAATCTTCTGGAAGTAAATACCTATCATGAATACCATCTATTCTAAAAGAAAGTAGTCTGTTTTTAAATGCCGAATTTATAAGCCGTACATTATCAATGTGGCTTTGTAACAAACAATTTTTTTTATGTAAGTTTGTTCTAAGATGAGCATAGTATATTTTCTTTGTAACATTTATACCACAAATATTACAATATATTTTATTCGTCATATTAATAAAATATCGTAGTGCACAATAATAAAATCAAAATATGTAGTTTTATCAGATTGCATCCAAAGTAAAAAAAAAAATAGGTAATACAATACCATATGTAAACCAAGTTATCTACTATTTACTTTGTAAGCATTGCTCGTTAATTTATACTTAAACCTAGAAAATCTAATTTTTATCTTTAATTAAAAAATACACTGATTACAATGTAGGCTTATATTCTATTACACGAAATACATAAAGTATGAAAATAACACGTTATTTAAATCGGTAAGTTTAAGAAAATAATATTTTACTTTTTCTTTTCAGGAATAAATTGTGCTTCAGATTTTGCAAATTTCTCTTTTATGTTCAATAAAAGACGTTGCAAATATTTAAAGTCATCAGACTCTCTTTGTAATTTAATTTTCGTATTTATCAAAGCGAATTTCCAACGAGTATCATCTGGTAATTTCTCGATTTCGGACGTATAGTAAAGTTTTAATTCCAAAAAGAATTCTCCATTCGCATTGTTTTCAGTCTGTTTTGTCATTCCATTAGCAACTCGCTTCCATAAAATACCCGATAATTCAGAGAAAATCTAATTTTTATCTTTAATTAAAAAATACACTGATTACAATGTAGGCTTATATTCTATTACACGAAATACATAAAGTATGAAAATAACACGTTATTTAAATCGGTAAGTTTAAGAAAATAATATTTTACTTTTTCTTTTCAGGAATAAATTGTGCTTCAGATTTTGCAAATTTCTCTTTTATGTTCAATAAAAGACGTTGCAAATATTTAAAGTCATCAGACTCTCTTTGTAATTTAATTTTCGTATTTATCAAAGCGAATTTCCAACGAGTATCATCTGGTAATTTCTCGATTTCGGACGTATAGTAAAGTTTTAATTCCAAAAAGAATCCTCCATTCGCATTGTTTTCAGTCTGTTTTGTCATTCCATTAGCAACTCGCTTCCATAAAATACCCGATAATTCAGAGAAAATCTAATTTTTATCTTTAATTAAAAAATACACTGATTACAATGTAGGCTTATATTCTATTACACGAAATACATAAAGTATGAAAATAACACGTTATTTAAATCGGTAAGTTTAAGAAAATAATATTTTACTTTTTCTTTTCAGGAATAAATTGTGCTTCAGATTTTACAAATTTCTCTTTTATGTTCAATAAAAGACGTTGCAAATATTTAAAGTCATCAGACTCTCTTTGTAATTTAATTTTCGTATTTATCAAAGCGAATTTCCAACGAGTATCATCTGGTAATTTCTCGATTTCGGACGTATAGTAAAGTTTTAATTCCAAAAAGAATTCCCCATTCGCATTGTTTTCAGTCTGTTTTGTCATTCCATTAGCAACTCGCTTCCATAAAATACCCGATAATTCAGTTTTCTTCACACATATTTCAGTATCACTTTCGTCTCCGAAAAGATCCTTCATGAAATCGGTGCGTGTTTTCTTTAAACATTTCTTAGATGATTTGCGTTTTAAATTTTTAGATGTACTAGGTGATATCGACGATAAACCCTCATCAGAATCGAATATAGTTGGAAGGTTTCTATAACAAATAAAAAACAAGACCACTTAAAATAATTACGCAATATACAATTTTGTTTTTCCCAGTTCTATTACAATCGTAGAGGCTTTTACCTAAAAATCGAAGTCGTAGTTTTTATAGAAAATTAATTTAACACAATAATCGATGTAATGTAATCAGTTAAAATTAACGTAAAACATAAAGTAACAAATGAGCATTTTCATAAAAATATAATGTGTATTTATAAAAGAAAAAAAAACACATATTTTTCCACTTCTATTATAATCATGCATGCTTTTACCTACGTAAAAATCAAAACCGTAATTTATATAGAATGTTAATATCGCAATCAAATTTTTAAACACAATTTTCAACGTAGTATAATCAGTAAAAAATTAATGCTATAAAAACATGAAATATCTATTACAATCGTGGAGACTTTTACCTAAAAATCAAAGTCGTAGTTTTTATAGAAAATCTAATATCGTAATTAATTTAACACAATAATCGATGTAATATAATCAGTTAAAATTAACGTAAAACATAAAGTAACAAATGAGCATTTTCATAAAAATATAATGTGTATTTATAAAAGAAAAAAAAAACACACATATTTTTGCGCTTCTATTATAATCATGCATGCTTTCACCTACGTAAAAATCACAACCATAATTTATATAGAATGTTAATATCGTAATCAAATTTTTAAACACAATTTTCAACGTAGTATAATCAGTAAAAAATTAATGCTATAAAAACATGAAATAACAATTGATTATTTTATAAAAAATATAATGAATATTTATAAAAGTTTGAAAATAATGTAATATACCTACATTTTTATACTCACATTTCAGCCATGGTACCACTGAAGTATTACTTGGTGTTTGGTTTTTGCAAGAACACTTTGTATTTTTGTTACTACTAGGAACTTCGCCTATCGTAGACTGGTGTCGAATAAGCTTGTAATATGGCTTATATACGCTTTGATACACGCGTAAACTGTCTTCAAGGTTTAAAAACAAAACTATAAAAACATGATAGAAAAAAATTATCGTAACCCAGTTCCGTTTTATAAACGCAAGTCGAGACTTGAAAATCATAAAACATGAGAAACTTATTTCCTAAAGCCATTTTTAGCACTTTGCATGTACAAAGCATTTTTGTTCGTTCAGGGTTAAAGATACGAAAAACTTACACGTGTCATAGTTAAAACAATGAAACATTCTTAACATTTATGTTAGATGTATACAGTCAACGAGAAATATAAAAAAATATTTTTTAATTTTAACTATTAAATCATTACACAACATCAAAAAAACTTCTTAAGTTTCTGTACATACAAATATTTTATAATATTTTAATTTTTTTGTAAATTTGCAAAATATGTCATCAGCTTTTTTTTCAGTCAGTTAGTATTTATTAATAAAGTCGTGAACAATTACTTGATCGTCATTTATGTTTATTCTATTAAAGTTTATTATATTATTTCATAAATAGACTCTTTTAAATAATAAAATTTTAACTTCTCAAACGCAGGTAAAACGTATTGTTAACTGTACCATACACGTGTCTTTGTCAAAACAATAATTCATTCATAATTTGAAACCAAAGTCTTAACACAGTGAAAACATTTGTGAATGAAACATTTGATGTGTGATGTATACAGTCAACGAGAAATATAAAAAATATTTTTTAATTTAAACTATTTAATCATTACACGATATCAAAAAAACTTTTTAAGTTTCTATACATACAAATATTTTATAATATTTTATTTTTTTTTTTGTAAATTTGCAAAATATGTCATCAGCTTTTTTTTCAGTCAGTTAGTATTTATTAATAAAGTCGTGAACAATTACTTGATCGTCATTTATGTTTATCCTATTAAAGTTTATTATATTATTTCATAAATAGACTCTTTTAAATAATAAAATTGTAACTTCTCAAACGCTGATAAAACGTATTGTTAACTGTACCATACACGTGTCTTTGTCAAAACAATAATTCATTCATAATTTGGAACAAAAGTCCTTATTACTTTTAATGGAAGTGTGTAAGTATTCTGTTTCCGAAAGGGTCTAAATCTGTATTTCAAAATATTTTTTTTAAAGTTAAATTGAATACGATATTACAGCAATAATATTAAGTAAGAAAACATTTTATAGTTTTAATTAATTAAGCAATTTATACGAGAAAAAAAGGTTGTAAAAAATTATTGTAGTTCTAATGAAATAAATACAACCGAATAAAAAAAAAACAGCGTAATAATTAATGCATAAGTTTTTAAATAATTTAGTTAATCTTAGGTGACAAAGTTGTTATAAAAAAATTATTATAGTTCTAGTGAGAAGTATATTTCTTTTCATCTACTTATTAAGTAAAATTCAATAATATATGCTAAACGGACTTATCCGGTTTTTAATTGGGATTAGGTGTAGAGTAGGGACATACTTGATTTACCATTTAGTAAATCGACGTCCTGCAATCAACTCGTGTTGTCGTGTTGTGACTTATAGTAAAATATTTAAGAGTAAAAATTTTGTTGGTGTTGAAATTTGTCATGTGTTTAAAGTTATCGGTTGTCGTAACGGTGAGTGTTTTATAAAATTTCTTTTACCTCAAAATGAGAGATCGTGTTTTCCGAGAAAAAAAATTGGGGAGTCTGGCTCACATTTTGTATGGTATATAATTGGGGAGTCTGGCTCACTTTTTCGTTATTTGCTGAAAACCGTGGTCCGTGAGAGCGAAGCGAGACTTTTAAAACGGACCACGGTTTTCAGCAAATAACGAAAAAGTGAGCCAGACTCCCCAATTATATACCATACAAAATGTGAGCCAGACTCCCCAATTTTACACTACTGGAGCGAATCCAGGTCGGATCAGTATTTATATGATGAATATTGATACTGGTTGTTATATGTATGTATGTGGTGTCTTCGCTTGGTACCCAAAATACAAGCTAATGCTTATTATAATTATATTATTATTATATATGTTTGTGTTTTTTTTTTTATTACGAAAGAATTTATTGTCATATTTATAATTTAGAGTGATTATAAAATTAATAAGTAAATAATAGATGGTTCGTAACGTATTTTGTCTCGAATTTTTCAACGAAATTCCGCAATTTTTTTAAATTTTCGCATACTAATCCCGATTTACCCGAAAAAAATCTGGCAACACTGATCCCTACCCATCAGGCCAAGTAGTTGTCTAGCGGTCGTCATTATATAACAGTGGCTTCTAGGTCGATTCGTCTGTACCGTTTTTGGAGACGATAACTCAATTGCTGGACTCCGTGGGTCTTCCGAATCAGCGGCAGCGGGGCAAACAGATAGTGCCGACGACGACGACAGGGTTGACGGCTTTGCGTGTCCAACAGGGCTAACATAAACACTGCGACAATTTTTTTTTTTGTTTTACGCTTGCGATGGGAAGGCGGATTAAACTCTACAGCTCCCGCGTGCCCGAGCGCACGGGGTATGTGGGAGTTGCACTCACTAAACAACCGCCTGATGCAGAATAAGGACGCATGTCGTTAGCCCGAAAGCTCTTACGACTTCATCGGAGCGACCAGGTGGCACACTAGGGTGTCACTGGCGCGAAGTTGCGGGTGATCCCTAAGGGTTACTCGAGGCGAAACAATGCCAGAGGTACGGGCCCCCGGTAAACATGAACAAAATGTTTATCTGGTGCTGCGGTGAGATCTCTCTATATGTGACCTATAGAACTATTTCGTTTTAGCACCAGATAATGCGTCGACAAAGTTTTGTCGCACTGAAAAAGTGTTCTTCAATAAATATGATGGTTCACCATCAGTATAGTAATTTATGATCGATATCATCATAAATACGAGGATATGTCGTGATAGCCCAGAGCGCAACGAACCTGTCTCAAATTTATAAGGCCATAGGGCCATGGTTCGAATCCGGGCGTGTACCAATGAGTTCTTCTGACTTAAGTACATTAACTATCACTAACTCCGTGCTTCGGAGAGCACGTTAAGCAGTTGGTCCCGGACGCTGTCAATAGATGGCGGTCGTTACAATCCCCAACCCGCAGTGGAGTAGCGTGGTGGATTTAAGCTCCAATCCCCCTCCTCACCCTGGGGGAGGCCTAAGCCCCTGCAGTGGGGTAAAATGGGCTGATGATGATGATAAATACGAGGAAACCGAGAAAGAAATACTACGTGTCATCATAATTACATTTCAGGAATCATATTTTCTGCTGACTCAATTTTTTCCTCTACGTATTCGTCGTTTTTATTATGGGGTCATCCATTGCCCGATGGCGAACACTTTCCTCAGGAAGCGGGTGGCAAGAGTGGGCTGCGTATTTCATACCTAGTCCTTCAGTATCGTGACTCCTCGTTACGTGTGAATAAACCTATATTAGTGGGTACGTAGTGAATGAACCCTAGGTTCAGATAATATTTGCGAGCTTTGAATTAGTTTAATAGAAGAGTAATAATAATAATAATACATGGGACTTCCCACACAGCGTCATCTAGTTCCAAAGTAAGCAAGTATTATGCTTGTGTTATAAGTTACTATAAAACTGATATACATACTTAATTAAATATTCTTTATAATATATACATATATAAATATTTTTGCGAAGACACCACATACGTATAACAACCAAGACCCGGTACCAGTATCAATATTCATAATATAAATACTGACCCGACCTGGGATTCGAACCCGGAACCTCCAGCTTCGTAGGCAGGGTCGCTACCCATTAAGCTAAGCGGTCGTCAAGAGTAATGCTGGCCGTTTCATTCGAGAACCAAAGTCATATAAATTGAGCCATAGGATGAGAAAAGGGAGACGGGCGGGACGCGTATACTCCCGAAAGTGGTAAGCGTCCCTATTTGGTAACAAGGCGAAATACGCGAACAATTACCTAGCAAGCAATTTTAGTGTGGGGCCTCGCAGGGTGGCGGCCGCCACCCGCTCGTGCATCTTATCCTATTTTCTGCACATTAATGTATGAAACGTTATTAAGTGTTATATATTGCTGAAAACTAGATTAAATTTGCTAAAAAGTTATCTATATTTCAAATCGTTTGACCCAGAAACAAATACACCGCTGTCTGTTAAAAAAAGATCAAAAAAAAAAGCGAAAATCGCAAAACAATATTATAAATAATTTTACGAATTTTCGGAATTGTGTTATATTTGTAGTTTTAGCTATTTATTTACATTTAACAAAATAAAATAGAAAGATTCCATAAAATTTTTTTACAAGAAAATAAAAGATATCGCAAAAATACGCTCAAAAAATGTCAACGGTCCTCCTAAAATAACTATTCAATTATTTAATTTTTTTTTCTTTAACATGGCTAGTATTTTATCAAACCTTCTATTGAAACCACTCTGTAACATCTACAATGACATTGGCATTTCAAAATGCTTGAAGCGCAAGCACCCATAAAATGTATTAGAAATCGTCCCAATTTGGGCGCTTGCTATTCCGAGCTAAAACGTCCCAAATTGGGTCGTTTGCCACTCGCGGCGATGGCCCCTGCGATTGGTTACCTAGACTTTTGTGTTGTGTCTAAGTCTTTGTGTATTATCCGTCACAATTACATACCATTGAACGAAAGGCGTCGTGATAGCCCGAGTGCATCAAATCTGTTTCACATTTACAAGGCCATGTTACCGTAGTTCGAATTCGGGCGTGAACCAAAGAGTTTTTATGACTTAAGTACATAACTATCACTGACTCCGTGCCTCGTAGAGCACGTTAAGCTGTCGGTCCCGGTCGCTGTCAATAGATGGCGGTCGTTACAATCCGCCTACCCGCGTTGGAGCAGCGTGGTGGATTTAAGCTCCAAACCCCCTCACCCTGAGGGGAGACATTAGCCCTTGCAGTGGGGTAAATGGCAAAAAAGCCTGGTTAACATAAATCACACACATGAATCGTTTGAGCCGTCGTCGGACGTGAGGCAGAAAAAATCCGACAAAAAGGTTTTTCTTCACGTAAGAAGTTTTAGATCTTTAGGATTCGTGGCCAATAAAAGAATACTCGGAAAACACGATCACTAATTTAATATAGAATTACAACGTGAGAATATGAAACAAAATGGCTACAGGGAATCGCGTTGGTATAAGCGCACCGACTTCGTATCGTTCTGTGGCCTGTCTCCTTCCTCCTCAGAACAATTATCTAAAGTCATAGAAGGCATTCTTGTATTTACATATATTTGTTTCATTTTTTACATGGTGAATTTCAGTGTGAGTGAAAAAGATGTAAGTATATATATGCGGTTTGCTTCAACCTGCTTGTACCCCCTTCTCAATGACATTAGTCTGACTAGTCAGACGGACGTTTGCATCAAATTATATGAATTTACCTCCATCGTTTAAATAAGTTGAAATGAATTTGGGGGCTACGTTCTGATCATAAGCAGCTATGATTTTGTATCAGCTATCTTTTTCTTTGTAATGCTTTATTCTACATGATAGAACAAGTTAAACATATGTAAAATTTACATTCCTTCTATGACTTTAGGTTTCTGCGATCTCCTCGAGGCAGGGCTTCATTGAAGGAATCATTTTGAATTTGAAATTAGGTTCGATGATATCTTCATCTGGTCCACAATTTATCGGTAGCCAGCCTCTGACAGTATTTATGTTAAGTCGTTTTGACATGGTTTTGACTGCCAGTACAGCTTCTGGTGTTGCCATTGTGTGTAGAGAGTGTGGCCAGGTCGCCAGAGATCTAAACAATTGGAAGTCGCTGTCAATGTCATAAACACATAAAATAGTTTCTCGCTCGTAAGAAGAATGAGTTTCGGCGGTAATTAGTGTTAGCTCAAGGTATTGTTAATGTTTGATAATGTCTACATGGCAACCCTCGCGGCTAACACACACAAATTCATCCTATCCAGTAAGGCAGAGCAGTCGATTTTTCCGCGTATATGGCAGACTGTCTTACTGAATTCGTCTAAAAGGTTTTATTTATTTTCTTTTAATTTTTAACTAAAAAATATCATTTTCCGTTCCCGTTTCCGAAAATGTGAAGCATTTGAATCCACGATTGTATTATCCGCAGGTGGAGCCCGAAGATGTTTACGCTGAAGCGCTCGAAAGCGGAAACCGTCTAGACGATGTGAACGAGGAGAGTGCTTGTTACAGCGCCCCATGCGCTAACTCCGCGGATTGCTGCCAGGGCTACGGTTGTCTTAATACTGGTAAGTGTCAATAAATATAATTCGATAGCATTATAAGGACATTTGACTGATGTTAAAGTATAATAAATTATAGTTAAAAAAAAAGACACTTATGAGTAAATTAAAAAGTAAGAAATAATTATAAATAGGTATAATGATTTTTGATAAGTTTACAATAGGAGTATTACAAAAGTATAGTCAAAAATACTCCACGTTTTTTTTACTATAAAAATGGTTTTTTTAAAAATATCTTTTATTTCAAAGTTATCAAAAATCCTTAAAATTATTCTTTCCTTTTAAGTTCGGTCTGTTGTTAAAACGAGTTTTTCACTTTGAAAATGTTTATTTAAATAAATTTATGATGGTAGACAAAAGGCAGTGTAATAATAAAGACTTGTGGGGCACTGTTAGATACCAAATTTTCTAAAGCCAGTCGGTAACTTTTAAGGAAAGTCGAAAATGGTGGAAAATAAGACAAAATTTCCCGACAAAAAAGTTGATTATTTCGAAAACGAAAGCCGATATCGATTAAAAAATTAAGAAATCACGACGTTTCGTTGCCCCAAAGAAACAAACTAACACGCTTTCGCATATAATAACGCGGCCGAATCGTCTATTCACTTCACTTCATCTGCCCATTTTTACCTCACTGCAGGGGCTTAGGCCTCCCCCAGGGTGACGAGGGGGGCTTGGAGCTTAAATCCACCACGCTGCGCCACTGCGGGTTGGGGACTGTAACGACCGCCATTTATTGACAGCGTCCGGGACCGACTGCTTAACGTGGCCTCCGAAGCACGGAGTCAGTGATAGTTATGTAGTTAAGTCAGAAAAACTCATTGGTACACGCCCGGATTCGAACCATGGCCCTATGGGGCCTTATAAATTTGAGACAGGTTCGTTGCGCTTTGGACTATCACGACTACACGAATTGTCTATAATATATATAATAATAACATATGCTAAACAGGCTTCTTATCTATATAATTATATAAATAGACAATTAAATATACATCCTAAGACTAAAAAGGAGTGTTAAATCCTTTTTCTCGAATCGATAAAACGTAAAGATTATCATGACATAAAAAATTCAATAAGATAGCACCTACATTAAGCACACGCCCACACACACGAACGCACCCTCGCGTCCATATACACACACCCTCCCACACACACACTCACACACGCACACGTGCCTCGTTGATTTGAATGTTTTCTTTTTTTTAATGTTATCGGTAACAAATGTACTGTATGACAAATAAAGAAAAGGGAGGTCTCCTATTACAAGTTTTTAAAAATACTTAAACAATATTATGTAAATTTAATGTTACTAATAAACATTTAAAAATTATTTCTCTTCATTTAGTATACAATACAATATATAAATAAATATTTAGAAATATGTTATTTGAAATTTAAAGAATTGAATTTTTGTACTGAATTTAACAACTGTGCTGATAAAATATGTTTAAATGTAAACTGTAGGCGATTATTGGATGACATGTACAGTAGAATCGTGGGGATACTTTGTGAAGCTGCGGTGTATAGTAATAAAGTGGATAGACCAAAATGTAAATATATAGTAGGATGGAATAAGTATGTCGGTGAGGCTCATAGGATGGCTCGACTTTGTTATCAGTCTTGGTCATTATATGGCAAACCAGAGAGTGGCTATATTTATGAAAATAGGTGAACCCCACGGAAAATATTTAAATCCCAGAGTGTCCCGTTGGAAAACTCAACGTTCACTTTTCGGCCAAACAAGTGGCCTCTGTAATTAAAACTATGGCAAAAGGTAAATCGCCGGGACACGACGACCTCAGTGAAGAGCATTTACGGCATGCGGGTGTACACTTACCCCGAGTTTTGGCAATGTTCTACACGTTGTGTTTAGGACATTCTTATTTACCTGAAGGTTTGATGCATACCATCACAGTGCCAATTGTTAAAAATAAAACTGGTGATGCTTCGGATTTGTCTAACTACATGCCGATTTCCTTAGCAACTGTTATTGCCAAGGTGTTGGATAGTCTGCTTGATAAACACTTAAGCCATCACGTACAAATACATGACGCACAGTTTGGTTTCACACGCGGTCTGTCAACAGAGAGTGCGATCTTGTGCCTCAAGCATACTGTCCAATACTACACTGATCGAAGAACACCGGTCTATGCGTGTTTTTTGGACCTATCTAAGGCTTCTGATTTAGTCTCATACAGTATATTATGGAATGAATTAAAATATAAGACAAGTCTTCCTGAGGAATGTACTGCTTTGTTGAAGTACTGGTATGGTAATCAGAGCAATTGTGTACGTTGGGCGAACGCTTACTCTGACGATTATAAACTGGAATGTGGGGTTAGACAGGGGGGGTTGACTTCACCGCGGCTCTTTAATCTGTATATAAATGCTCTTGTCGGGGAACTCAGCAGGGCCGGTGTGGGGTGTCACATAGACGGTGTCTGTATGAACAACATTAGTTATGCCGATGATATGGTACTGCTGTGTCCCTCGATCGGAGCGTTGAGAAAGTTATTGAAGATCTGTGAATGTTATGCTGAGGCCCATGGACTAAGGTATAATGCGAATAAAAGTGAGTACATGATTTTTAAAGCTGGGGCTAAATGTCACGAGCCGGTGCTGTCAGTCATTATTTCCGATACTCTGCTCAAAAAAGTGACGCAATTTAAATACCTGGGCCACTGGGTTACTCATGGCCTCAGTGATAACGAGGACATAGAAAGGGAACGCAGGGCGCTGGCTGTGCGATGTAATATGTTGGCCCACAGATTTGCACGGTGTACCAAGGAAGTTAAAGTGACACTCTTTAGAGCATACTGTCAGTCTTTTTACACTTGCAGTCTGTGGGTCAATTATACCAATACAACAATGCGTTTAGGGTGTTGATGGGGCTGCCTAGATTTTGCAGCGCGTCTGGCATGTTCGTAGAGACGGGCGTAGATGGCTTTCACGCCATTTTAAGAAAACGATGTGTCTCCGTACTGAACCGCGTTCGTGCTAGCGCCAACAGCATCCTGAAGGTATTAGCTGACAGGTGGGACTCTCCAATGTTGAATCATTGGCTTTACCAACATACGACTTTAGCTAGTCGCGTGTAAGCCTTGAGTCGTGTTAGTTTATTTATTTTTATTTATTAATGTATCCATTTTTATTTTTTCATTTTCATTTTGTGTATGTTCAATTACTTTTTAATATGCAAATAACAAAATGTTCATTGTATATATTTTGATTGTTTATGTTTAGTATTTTGTCTATGGGTTTTTCTTACCTGAAATAAATTATTATTATTATTGTTATTATACAGGATGAGGTTTTAATGACTAGCCAAATTTGAATATAATGGTCTTTGGTAGAAAACAGATAGGCGTCTTGTTTCCTTTTAGTATCGTTCTATAGAAAAATATTGAGATATGATTACACAAACCTTTCCCCAAAAAACCAATAATTCTAGTCACCATTCATGCCCGCCGCCCCATTCCGTTTCAAGGCCTCGGGCGCGTACGTTTACTATAGCGCTAAGAAGGCAACCAAACGTTATAAAATAACACTGTAGATAAAATAATTTATTATGAAAATTTAACCCATATTTTTTATTTACGCAATGAGGTCTATTGGTAATACCTAACATCTAGAAAAATGTTGGCCGCTTACTAAAATTTCACCTTGTATATAATACTTTTGTATTATTACCTTTTGGTAATTTTCACGAAATCCTCGTGGGGTGCTTTTATTTTTACGGCTACTCATTTATAAGTCCGACGTGTTCCGCTGAAAAGGTCGCGGCCATGTTTAAACTGTGAAAAGCAATTTGCTAAGCGTGAAAATTTTATGTGGGTTACTGACCGACGATTTAACTTTCAGACGGGCGAAATAACGCGAGTTTTAACTCTAACAAAATGTGATTAAAATATAAAATAATTGTTCAAAAATAATTCTTAAATAATGGAAGCCTATTAAAATTTCAACAATTTCCAATTTTTTTCTAAGCATTTAAGGGGGCATTACGTAATAATGTTTTTTTTTTATTTTTGAAATAAAAAAATGGTTGAAAATTAAATATTTTTCGGTAAGAATTATCGGTTCAGAAATTCATTAAAATCGGTATTCCCATTTAGGTGCGACAGTACCGCAGAGAAAACGTATTAAAAATTATATACGTACTAGCGGCCCGTCCCGGCTTCTCACGGGTAGTATTCGTTTCTCATAAGAATCACTTTTTTTATCTCAGTCTTGTCTCATTCCCGTTCTTCCTTTCATTTTTTCGTTCCCATCGCAAAAATACTTTATTATTTCTGTTCTTGGCCCTAGTGTAGCTTCGTTTTCGTTTCCATTCTCATCAAAAATAACTTTTTTATCTCCGTCTTAACTCATTCCCGTTCTTCCCTTTCCCGTTTTTGTTCCCATCGCATAAATATTTTATCGTTTCCGTTCCTGGCCCTGGTCTCATTTCCTTTTTGTTTCCATTCTCATCAAGTACAACTTTTTTATTTCAGTCTTAACTCTTTCCCGTTCTTCCCTTTCCCGTTTTCGTTCCCGTAACACAAATATTTATCGTTTCAACAATTTCTGTCAGTCTTAATTAAATAAATTACACTTTTGCGAAATAATATTTAGTTATGCAATTATTAAATTACTAAAATGGCTATTAAAAATTAAGGGTTGATCGTAGAAGGGTGAAAATTGAGGATTGTATGTATTTTTGTATGTTGTATCATAAAAAAATAGAAATTAAAAATTTTGTCTAAAAAAAAAAAAATATAGGGGTGGACTACCCCTAACATTTAGGGGGATGAAAAATAGATGTTGGCCGATTCTCATAGATACCGGATAAGCACAAAAAATTTCATCTAAATCGGTCAAGCCGTTTTGGAGGAGTATGGCAACGAAAACTGTGATTACTAAAATGGCTATTAAAAAATAAGGGTTGATCGTAGAAGGGTGAAAATTGAGGATTGTATGTATTTTTGTATGCTGTATCATAAAAAAATAGAAATTAAAAATTTTGTCTAAAAAAAAAAAAAAAATTAGGGGTGGACTACCCCTAACATTTAGGGGGATGAAAAATAGATGTTGGCCGATTCTCATAGATACCGGATAAGCACAAAAAATTTCATCGAAATCGGTCAAGCCGTTTCGGAGGAGTATGGCAACGAGAACTGTGACACGAGAATTTTATATATTAGATTGAGTATTAAATAATAATAAAAAAAAAGTATTAAGATGGATCCGTTTAGAAACAACGATTCCATAGCCAGACATACAAACTGACACCCAACACGCATACACACACGTCATAAATTCAAAGACAGTAACAAACACATACAATACATGCAATCGCGGCTATATGTCGTGATAGCCGAGTGGTACCGAACCCGCTTCTTGTTTAGAAGGCCGTGGTTCGAATCCCAGGGCATGTACCAATGAGTTTTTTTTCTTTATGTACATAATTTATCACTGACTGTACCTCGGAGAACACATTAAGCCGTCGGTCCCGGTTAAAATCCACCAACCCGCATTGGAGCAGCGTGGATTACGAGTGGTGGATTACACTCCAAACAACCTCATCCCGAAGGGAACCCTGAGCCCCTGCAGTGAGGCGCTACACCAAAAAGGTCTTTAGTGCTCTGCGCGTCCTATATAACAACGCCTTCAGGGGTCTGTTGGGGCTGTCCTGGCGCTGTAGCGCCTCGGGGGTATTCGCAGCGTGGAGCACTGAAGGCTTTCACACCGTGCTGCGAAGACGTGTGGCTTCTATGTGGGAGTGGGTGCGGGGCAGCGCCAACACCGTTCTGAGGGTAATTGCAGATGGGGTGGACAGCCATAGCCTCACACATTGGATGTCTATGCATGTAAGATCCAATGAGTATTTTAAATTCTACTGACATACCTATTAAGTGTATGTCAGTAGCATGCAGCATGACGACCGCCTACGAAGCTGGAGGTCCTGGGATCGAATCCCAGGTCGGGTCAGTATTAATATGATGAATATTGATACTGGTACCGGGTCTTGGTTGTTATATGTGTGTGGCGTTTTTGCAAAAATATTTATATATGTATATATTATAAAGAATATTTAAGTATGTATATCAGTTGTCTAGTAACCCATAACACAAGCATAATACTTGCTTACTTTGGGACTAGATGACGCTGTGTGGGAAGTCCCATTTATTATTATTATTATCATTATTATTATTATTATTATTATTACTATTATTATTATTATTATTATTATTATTATCATTATTATTATTATTATTATTATTATTATTATTATTATTATTATTAATTATTATTATTATTATTATTATTATTATTATTATTATTATTATTATTATTATTATTATTATTATTATTAATATTAAGTATTTGCTAACAAATATTGTCATAAAATGTATTGTAACTATGTCTGAAATTTTATAAAATATTCCGATTTCATTAACACGCTTGATGGTATTGTATGGTACATACTATCGCTATGTCTGTTTCCTTTTTAGAAATGACTTCTTCTTCATCAGCCCATTTATACCCCACTGCAGGGACTTAAGCCTCCCTCGCGGTGACGGGGGCTTGGAGCTTAGAAATGACTAACAGCAAATAATTTGTTCATCAAAGCACGAAAATCCTTTCCATTCAAAAACGTCAAAAACGTTAAATCGTCCACGAAAGCTACGATCTCATAAATTAAGACGAGCTCATAAAAACGTTTTGCATAAAATTTATGAAAGGCAATTCAGTGCGACAAAAAATTCACACCGTGCACTCGGAACGAGAAATTATGTTGTCACAGTTTTAGGACATAAGCTCTGCGTTGTGGGTTGTCCCATGTTGAGAGTTGTCCAACTCCCGAGACCCATTTGGGACAATACGGCAAAGTGGAATTTTTGTAACAATACCTCGAACATCCCACACAGCGCTATATAGTACCAAAGCAGGCAAGTATTATGCTTGTATTGTGGGTACTGTACTGTGAAGGGTTGTCGTGTATTATGGGTTCTTGTTTAGAAGGTTGTGGTTTGAATCCCAAATACGGGCATGTACCAATGAGCCTTTTCTGACTTAAATAAATAACTAACACTGTCCGCGTGCCTCGGAGAGCATGTTAAGCCGTCGCGTTAGTCCCAGTTTGGATGCGGAAGGCGGAGGACCGTGTGTGGTGGCGAGCCTTGGGAGAGGCCTATATCCTACAGTGGAGAGACACGGGCTGATGATGATGATGAATGTATCATCAAAAGGCAATCGTTAAAATTTGCCAACTCGCACTAGAGCAGCGAATTGGATTAAGCTCCAAGCACCCTCATCCCGAGGGGAGGCCTAAGCCCCTGCAGTGGGGCATAATGGGCTGATATGGATATAGACATGTTACTTTGGGACCAAATAGCGCTGTGTGGGATGTCATCATCATCATCTGCCCATTTTTACCCCACTGCAGGGGCTTAGGCCCCCCCAGGGTGAGGAGGGGGGCTTGGAGCTTAAGTCCACCACGCTGCTCCACTGCGGGTTGGGAACTGTAACGACCGCCGTCTATTGACAGCATCCGGGACCGACTGCTTAGCGTACTCTCCGAAGCACGGTGTCAGTGATATTGTGTACTTAAGTCAGAGAAACTCATTGGTACACGCCCGGATTCGAACCATGGCCTTATGGGGCCTTATGTGGGATGTAGCAGGTATTATTGTTTTTAAATATTCTTTATAAATAATAATAATAATACATAGAACAGCCTACACAGCGTCATCTAGTCTTAAAGTAAGCAAGGATTATGCTTGTATTATGGGATACTAGACAACTTCTAAACATACTTAAATATATTTTGTTATATATAATAGGTATATACATAATACAGATAATTTTTACACGCAGACACGGGACAAATAGACATGATCATGCACACAAATATTTGTCCCTGGTGGGAATCGAACCCGCGACCCTTAGCGCCGCAGTTAGAGTCTCTAACCACTCAGCCAATCGGTCAGTCAAATTACTATAAATACAAGAAACTGCTTTTGTCTTACATGTATTTCATGTAACATCACAAGCCTTTGATTCCAAAAGTGTTTAATGACAATTTTATAGTCGGGGAGCCCGTCATTAATTATAATATTTATACAGGGTAAGTCAGAATATTATACAGGTTTTCAAAAATTTATTATGTGAAATATAATGAACATATAATATTGTGAGATACACTGTGTGAAAGGTAAACTCTCAAAGTTTAGTTTAGTGTAGTTTTAAAAAAAAAACACATCACAGGTGTTCTATGTGAGCGCCTTTTGTTACACGACGTAGGTACATCAAGCCGATATTCAATCTCCTGCCAAACTTTCTGCAGCATATCGCGGTCGATATCAGCAATGGCTTCTGTCATGCGAGCACGCAGTTCATCCAGTGTTGTTGGAAGTGGTGGTACGTAAACACGATTCTTTACAAAACCCCACATGAAGAAATCACACGGGGTTAGATCGGGTGAACGAGGGACTAGTGGACGGACGGCCACTTGATTTTCGTTTACAGATGCAGCCTGCATCCCTAAATTGTGTGTACCACTTACGAATGGACCTCCCATCTGGCGGGTATTTCTGATATTTGGTACGAGAATGTCGTTGAACAGTAATCACGGAGTTGTTAACATGGTAATCAAGCACACAGAACGACTTCTGCTCGCCAGTCAGCGCCATTTTCTTTTACTGCTCTCCTGCTGACATCTTACGGGCGAACGCGGAATCAGTTTCAGGAAACTAAACTTTGAGAGTTTACCTTTCACACAGTGTATCTTACAATATTATATGTTCATTATATTTCACATAATAAATTTTTGAAAACCTGCATAACATTCTGACTTACCCTATATTTACTATATAGTCGAGAAGCCCGTCGTTGTTTTTAATTACGGTATACTCATAAAAGAAAAATTGCTCACAATAAGGAATAAATATCCCCATAAAAACATTCCTGCGTAAAATTAGGCAAGTCTCGGAACAATTACGTCGTAAAAAGCTCTGAGATCCCGGAAAGGGCCAAATTACCCATTCCATACCCAATTTATTTATACGGAAATTGAAAAAAAAACAGATTGTAAAAAAGCTTAGGCGAAACGAATATACAACAGAGTATCTATTAATAACGTACTTAATAAAAAACCGGCTAAGTGCGAAACAGACTCGCACAGGAAGGGTTCCGTAGCACCTTACAATATAAAAAAAAACACGCTTCATGCATGGACCCCCTTTAATTTTTAATTAATTTTTAATTATGTTTGATTGACCGCTAACTAAATATAACTAAACTAAATATATATCACAGACATCTTAAATAATAATAACAACTTAAATTAACTACCTATAAAAAAATAATAATAAATAAATTGTGTGTTATAAAGTTATAAAATAAATAAAGTGGCATTTCTTTTATAAACAAAAACTTTACCTTACTTGTTGTACGAAAATACTCAAAAACGCAAAGTCGTGATAGCCCAAAGCGCAACGAACCTGTCTCAAATTTATAAGGCCATAGGGCCATGGTTCGAATCCGGGCGTGTACCAGAGTTTTTCTGCCTTAAGTACATGACTATCACTGACTAGGTGCCTCAGAGAGCAATCGGTCCTGGGCGCTGTCAATAGATGGCGGTCGTTACAATCCCCAACTCGCAATGGAGCAGCGTGGTGGATTTAAGCTCCAAGCCCCCCTCACCCTGGAAGAGGCCTAAGCCCCTGTAGTGGGTAAAAAAATGGGCTGATGAAGTGAAGATGAAGTGAAGATTGACCGGTTGGCCGAGTGGTTAGAGACCCTAACTACGGAGCCGAGGGTCGCGGTTTCGATTCCCGCCCGGGACATATATTTGTGTGCATGAACATGTCTATTTGTTCTGTGTCTAGGTGTAAAAGCATCTATATATGTATACTAGCTACCCGCCCCGGCTTCGCACGGGTAGCAGAGCATATAAGCCGTAGTGTTTTTACTGTTGTAGTGTCATATCAGCTTGTTGCGTCGAACATGTGGATTAGATTTAATTAGTTTTATACGTAACGTCATTTCATCCCACTTGGAGTATTTGTAATATATTTAATTCACCTCCCATTTCCCACCCTTAAAATGTGGAAATCCAAAAACCCTGAAACACGTTATTATTTATGTTAAAATTTTTATGTTTCTAACTTATAAGAACAAAGACTCTTATACAAAGCCCTTCCATCCCTCCCTCCTTAAATTTGAAATTTCCAAATATTCCTTTCTTAAAAAATTAATACGTTATAAAATAAACCTTTGTTTCAAATTTCAGCTTCCATGACTTAGTAGTTTCGGCTTATCTACGTTGATAGATCATTGAAGACAAACGACAGACAGACACAAAAAGTTGCTGATTTCACTCTTGACAACCTTCTTTCACGTCTGCAAAGTTTCATTAAAATCTGTTTAGCCATTTTGGAAATTAGCTCGAATAGACACATAGACGGACAGATAGACAGACGGACAAAAAATAGCGTATGTCACTTTTGACTACTTCCTTTTTATACCCGTGAAATTTCATTAAAATCGGTTTAACCGTTTTGGAGATTAGCCCGAATAGACAGATGGACGTACATACAGACATACAAAAAGTAGTGTATGTCACTTTTGACTACTTCTTTTCCATATCTGTGAAATTTCATCAAAATCAGTTTAGCCGTTTTAGAGATTAGCTCGAATAGACCGACAGACATATAGTATTATTTTATACATATAGCCTATAGCCTTCCTCACTGAATAGACTATCTAACACAAAAAGAATTTTTCAATTCGAATTAGTAGTTCCTGAGATTTGCGCGTTCAAACAAACAAACAAACTCTTCAGCTTTATAATATTAGTATAGATATTATAAAAGAATGTTTAAGTATATATGTATCAGTTGTCTAGTACCTACCCCATAATACAAGCGTAATACTTGCTTACTTTGGGACTACATGGCGCTGTATGGAATGTCCCAAATATTATTATTATTTAATTTTTGTTTTTTGTTGTTATACTGGCCATGGTTGCTACCCTGGGTGGGGGAAAAAGTTTTTTCGCATTTTATATGAAAATTCAAGACATTTTTTTTTTCAAAGTTCGTTTACATTTAATTATAATATATATGTGACATTTTGTTTGATGACTATCTGCCATTTTGTAGGTAGTGGCATGATCCCGTTGCTGTAAAAATTTTGGACTTCTGATAAAAAAAACGCGACAAGTGGTTTTGGCAGTCATCTCTTGATGTTAACCTGATGCTGTCTAAAGAATTTTGAAGAGACCGAAACAGGTGGAAATCTGAAGATGCAAGGTTATGGCTATATGGCGGACGCATTAACACCTCCCAGCCAAACTCTTTTAATTTTTTCTGAGTGACTAAAGATGTGTGAGGTATTGTGATGATAGACCACACCCTTTCAATTTATTAATTCCGGCAGCTTTCTCTCAATTTCTTGCTTTAATCACATCAGTTGTTCGCTGTAGAGTTCTGAATCGATGGTTGTGCCCGGCGGTAAAAGCTCACATTAAACATATTCTTCCAATCCCACTATACACACAGCATCACCTTATTGCGAGTTATCCCGGGTTTTGCCACAGTCTGTGAAGCCTGACTGACCTTTTAACCACGACTTTTTTTGCACGTTCTTATCGTACTTGATCCACTTTTTATCACCAGTTATCAATATCTTCAAAAACGGTTCGGTCTCATTACGTCTTAATAAAGAATCACAAATGAGTACACGGTTAGTTATTAGGTTTCTTTCAGTGATTTCATGCACCCAAATATCGACCTTTTCTGTATACCCAGCTTTTCTCAAATAGGTCAAAACTGTTTTGTGGTCAATTCCCAGATCTTCAGCTATTTTGTAACTACTGATATGCCGATTTTGCTCCACTTTTTCAAAAATTGCGTCCATTTTAGCCGTGACAGGGAAACCACAGCGAGGTGCGTCTTTGACATCAAAATTCCCGGACTGATAATCTTTAAACCAACTTTGTGCTACTCTTTCCGACACCGCATTATTATAAATGTCACAAAAAAAATTCGCAGCTATCGTTGCATTTTTTCCTTTTTTATAATAAAATTGTAAAATGTATCGAAATTCTTCATTAGATTCACTCATTTTGACAGAAAGAAAAACAAATGAAAACCGACTGGAAACAATATCATACTGAATTGTTCCTTTTTTTTGAAATCTAACCTTTTTAATGCTATCAAAACCAGCCAGATACAACTAACACAGCCAAAGAGATTTTCGTAAAAGTATATACAAAATATATGCGAAAAGACTTTTTCCCCGACATAATACTTCATGAAAATTTTTGATTGTAAGCAATGATCTCCTTAACACCAAACACCAAAAACGTCGAATAAAACGCATTTCTTGTATGACGACCCCCTTTAATTTTGAACTTTATTTTATTTTTATAATTTGTTGTTATGGCAGCCATGGTAATACACACTGTGAACATTTCAAGTTTCTACCTCTACCTATTACAGTTCAGACGATACAGCCCTGCGACAGGCGGACGGACGGACAGACAGCGGAAGTTTAATAATAATAGGGTTTCCGTTCGTACCCTTTTGGTACGCCAACCCCCAATTTAGTTTACTGTATTTTTTGGAATCCAAAAAATACAGTAGACTAAAATGTATTGTCGCTCCGTTGGCGTTGTCATTATAGTCAATCTTCTCACAATATTAATTTAGGCTGTGGCACTAATGTAATTTAATTCCATTCCATTCCGTCAGTCTTTTTATATACTCCACTGCAGGGGCTAAGGCCTCCCCTCTAGATGAAGATGCTTGGAGCTTAAACCTACCACGCTGCTTCAATGCGGGTTGGCGGATTGTAACGACCGCCATATATTGACAGCGACCGGGACCGACTGCTTAACGAACTCTCCGAGGCACGGCGTCAGTGATACTTAATGTACTTAAGTCAGAAAAAACTCATTGTTATGTACACGCCCGGATTCGAACCACGGCCACATGGCCTTATAGATTTGAAACAGCTTCGCTGCGCTCGGGCTATCACGACACGCGACCCAATACGAAGTAATTTAATTACTTAGCCCAATTTAATAATCCATTAGCGCGCTGTCCTCGTAGATTTAATAAACATCCATTACGGTAATTGTATGCCTAACGAAGCAAACTATTTTTTTGTCGCGCCATTTGCCCTTTGGAAATTCGGAGCGATGGCTGTCATATATCTGACTGATAGCTGTCACATGCGGCCTTACATCGCGTGGGAAAATGGGGCCACGTCATCCTGTGACCCATTTTCCCATTTTGTGATTCTTTATAGTACCCTATGCTAATTCTGGCCACTTCTATCATCATCGTGAAAAAATTCTCTAGATTCACTGCTCCGTAATAACGTAAAAAAAAAAAATGCTTTATTCCTTGCACACACAACATTCGGTCAGTCGAGTTTTGTCTTTTGTTAGAATTTTGTGATTTGTTTTAATATAATGGCCTAAGCTACGATAGTCCGTTTAAATTTTGAAATATTTATTTATTTATTTAAATATAATTCGTAATCTAAAACGCAAGAACAACATTTTAAGCGCCATCTTTGAACCTATATTTTAGACAGCGGTCAACTTGGAACCTTTTAGTACAAGATCCCAGGGCGGTCAGACATCACTAATATTTTATGATGAACAAAATGTATAAGGTCTATCCGTTATATTAGACCTCGGTACACGGAAAAACAAAAGAGGAACGAAATAGACAAATTAAAATATATTTATTTAGAGGAATCAAAAACTTATTACATGAAACAAAACTTATGACATTCTTCATCACTCGACGTATCCTTCGATCACCCCCTGTGTTCATAATGAAACGTTCTATTTTGTCATGTAATTACTCGGTGAAGCGTTGAAATAAACTGATAAATTTTCGTTGAAACTGTACGCCGCACGCGCAGCCCATCTGTTTCCTTTGTGACGGTCGGCACGTGCAGCGGCTTTCTTTGTGGATTTTTTGTCTTAGAGCTTTGGCATCGTCTCTAAGGATGTGGGTTAAAATAATGGATATACTTTAAGATAGAGTCGTATTAGTATTTTCTAGTTCGTATACCTATCTGCTAGTTTGGTTAGATGACCATTTTCCAGGTATAAAATAATCAAGGTACGTGAAAATGATATTCCTCTCACTTAAATCCTAATAGAATTTTTTTACGTATACGTTACAATACTCCCAGACACTTCCTGTAGGCAGTATCACTTTACAGACGCTTTATAAGTTTAAAAAAAAAACTTACTTAATCTCACGTACAGTCTAAAAGCTCCATTTAGTAACTGTAAAAAAACAATGAGCGCGTCCTCTTCAACAAAATTATGTATCATACGCTAATTAACACGCTAGAGTATAACAAACTGATGGCTATACTTTTTGAATTTCTGGAAAATACCGATTATTGAGATGATGAGAGATATAACAAATCAAAGTTTGTGTATTTACGACCCGCTCGTGACGTCACTCGGTGCCGCTACGTAAAACTTATCCATGTTAGCCATTGTAGTACAACCGAATGACGGTATGGCACGATTTACCTTAAAAATTCGTATCTTTGACATTTTTATAGAGATCACTAAAATTCTTTTTCCGATTAATTTTTCTAAATAAATATAACATATTTCTATAAAATACAAAAACGACAAGACTCCCTCATTAGTACAATCTAAATACCACCTTAAATACAGGATCTTATCAACAACGCAACTTTTTTCTGCTATTTTCTGCAATATAAGCTATTTTTGTAGTTACAGAAGCTGTTACTGCTTGTGTACTATATGTGCACCGCATAATCTTAACCCTGATCGAGATAGTTGCGTGGTTCGGGAAGGGTGATACGGTACTGCTATTTATTGGTCAAACAGACAGACAGATAGCTGACAAACATAGAACGCAAAATCGGTCTCGCACAGCGCAGCTATCTCGGGGAAGTGTTGCAATACAACAAAATAATTTATTTTTTTATATATAGGAAAAACCATTGCAAGGGATAGCATCTGCAAAGCTATGACCTTTAGCTGTACAGCATAAAGTAGTACTTATAATAACAATAACAACAACATATACATCACAACAACGTCTATGTCCCAAACTAAGCATTACCTTGTTTTGGGTGCCAAGCGAAGACACCACATACATATAACAGCCAAGACCCGGTACCAGTATCAATATTCATCATATAAATACTGACCCGACCTGGGATTCGAACCCGGGACCTCCGGCTTCGTAGGTAGGCTCGCTACCAACTAGGCTAAGCGGTCGTCGTCGTGTTAACAAAACAGTGCGTGACGTTTCACATTTCTCGTAACGACTGGCCAACCCAAATGATCGGCTGTAAAACGAAATTCTTCGTAACACGTACGCTACGGTCTTAAAAAAAGACAACTAACTAAGGTCACTTGTAGTGACCTTTCTAGTTAGTTTTTTTTTATTTTTAAAGCCCTAGGCCCAGAAGAATAGGCATCGTGGCGCTAACAAATTATCCAATAAAACTCTTGGTTTCCATGTGAAAGCTTTATGCAAAAGCTTATTGTGAAGTATCGGAGTCACAGACAAGTCAACCTTATAGACCACGCTTTGACAGGGAGTAGCATTCGCCAAGGCTAAGTAGTGACACTACATAACTACGTCACTAGTGAGCCGTCAGTTGGAAGCACGTCGGAAGCCATTAAATTGTCAATTTTGAACGAGCCAATGAAAACTAGCCGACATCTCCCCGCACCCCGCCACTTTTTGGCGATTTCGTTTTCAAACTGACGTTTATTAAAGCGTAGTCTATAGGTTGACTGGTCTGTGATCCGAGTACTTAGATGATGGAAGTTCATGGTTGTGAGCCGCTCACCTATCAGTTTGTTTCAATAGATTAATCTTTAAGCATTTTATTAAAGCGTAGTCTATAGGTTGACTGGTCTGTGATCCGAGTACTTAGATGATGGAAGTTCATGGTTGTGAGCCGCTCACCTATCAGTTTGTTTCAATAGATTAATCTTTAAGCATTTTATTAAAGCGTAGTCTATAGGTTGACTGGTCTGTGATCCGAGTACTTAGATGATGGAAGTTCATGGTTGTGAGCCGCTCACCTATCAATTTGTTTCAATAGATTAATCTTTAAGCATTGTTAAAAAAAATTTAATAATTTTGTTCAGATGACCGTCCCTAAATTTCTTGCGTATCCTTCTGAGAGGAACCAGCACTTTTTGAATGCGCCCTTGTGGTGACGACGTTCTTCCACAAAGTTATAAATTCACTCTTGTTTTTCAAGATTATGATACATACATAACTAAGAAATAAAAATATTTGACTTTTGTATTTTTAAGTTGTGTGCATATATGTGTGCTGTGTCACCCGTCTTTACAGTGCAAACAATATAATTATGGGGTTTGGGTATAATTGACAATTTTTTTTAACGTACCTTTACATCGCAACAACGTCTAGGCCCCAAACTAAGCATTAGCTTGTGTTTTGGGCACCAAGCGAATACACCATACACATAAAGACTTGGTACCAGTATCAATATTCATCATATAAATACTGACCCGACCTGGGATTCGAAACCGGGACCTTCGTAGGTCCCGTTCCAGCTTCGTAAGCAGGGTCGCTACCCACTAGGCCATCATCATCATCAGCTCGTGTCTCTCCACTGCAGGATATAGGCCTCTCCCAAGGCTCGCCACCACACACGGTCTTCCGCCTTCCACATCCATTACCCCCGGTATGGTGTTTAGGTCATCCGTCCACCTGGCCGGGGGCATCCAACGCTTCGCTTCCCAGCCACCAGCCGTGACCAGCCCATTGCCACTCAGCTTGCTAATCACTTCGGCTACGTCGACAACTTAAGTTCTTCGACGTATTTCAGTATTTCTGATTTGGCCATCAAAGAAATACCGAGCTTATCCCAAGCACTAGGCCAAGCGATCGTCAATTCGAATGATATTTTTTAATAGGTATTTTACTTATATGTATTATATAATTTAAATTCGATACATATTTTAAACTAGCGGTCGTACCCGGCTCCACCCGGGTGGACTACAAAAAAGTTCTCTCCGCATCCATTCCTCCTTTCCACCCACTTACTCTCCCCTGCCCCTTTAACCCCATACCCTACCTCTCTATCAACCCATCTATACTCCCTAAAAATTATTTTTTTTACTATACCTATCTATTACATTACATTGGCACAATGCGTTTTTAACAAATTCGCGAAACGGACGCAACCGACAATGACGTCTGCCTTCACCCATCTGCCCCGTTCGGGTCGCGCGCGTAAACGATGAACGACTTCTTCCCCCACCTCGCCCCGTAAAGCTAGTTCGAAAATCGAATTGCCTATGTTAAACGCTGACAGTGTAGCTTTCTATAGGTGAAAGAAATTATAAAATCAATGTACAACTTTGTAGTCCACGCGGGCGAAGCCACGTGCAGAAATCTAGCAATAAATATAGCATAAGTTACTCAGGGTGAATGTAGCTTTCGAATGGTGAAAGAATTTTTTTAATCGGCGCAGTAGTTTTTGAGTTTATTTATTACAAACATACACACACAAAAATACAAATCTATCCTCTTTATAATATTAGTGTAGATTGATTAGACCTTAAGTTATATGACAACTTTTTTATTTTCGTTGTTAGTTTTACTAATGGTTATGGTTATTTGCTGTCATTGCGCTGCAATTCATTTTCAGTGCATGCGAAATAATCTAACTAATAAAAAACGATAAAGGAGTTTTCTTTAAATATTTATATATTTGAAGACCTTCTTCTTCTTCTTCTTCTTCTTCTTAGATAATGGCGTTCTCTGCTTAAAAAGCAATTTCGCCAGAGTCGAGTATTCTGCTCGTATTTTTAATAAAAAATAAAAAGGATAGGCAGCGTGGTACGGTTATTGTGGAGCTTTTTCATAATATCGCCAGAAGCCACGACGTTCCACGTGCGCCATTTTGAAAAAAAACTCCATTTGAAGACCTAATATTTATTAAAGCAATGCACTGTATCAGATTACGTCATGCGATCGCCGAGAGATTTATTTAAATAGCGGTACGCCAATAAATAAAATGGAACTTTACGCATTGGTAATACGGTTGATAATTAAATATCACTTTTTGTTATTTCGTCTTATTGATATATGATAAAAACGAATATACCCGATGTTTGCCGATCATAGCCGAAGCCTTTAATTTTTCTGGGGCTGTTCTACAATCTTTTCGCTAGTATAACGTGACTGTGTCTAAATATTAAACCCAAAAAAAGCATATTTTTTTTAGTACTATAATAATAATAATAATAAAATATACAATCACAACAACGTCTAAGTCCCAAACTAAGCATTACCTTGTATTTTGGGTACCAAACGAAGACACCACATACATATAACGACCATAACCCGGTGCCAGTATTAATATTCATCATATAAATACTGACCCGACCTGAAATTCGAACCCGGGACCTCCAGCTTCGTAGGCAGGGTCGCTGCCCATTAGGCTAAGCGGTCGTCTACTGTCATTGACTATCATGATTGCTGCAAAAACTACATAAAAAATTATTGTTTTTATTTTTAAAGTAGATACGCGGCAGTAGATTTACTGTAGATTTAGCGCCGCCAGTAGGCTATTAAAATTTTTCCGCCCCTTCCGACCTTCTACAATTTGATACCCAAGTTCACAATCACGTAAATTAAATTTTCCTTTGTCGGCTAAATTGTAATTGTGAGACTCTAACTGCGGAGCCAAGGATCGTGGGTTCGACTCCCGCCCGGGACAAATATTTGTGTGCATGAACATATCTATTTGTTCCGTGTCTGGGTGTAAAATATATATATATGTTTATTTAATAAAAAATTACGTATGTATATCAATTGTTTAGTAACCCATAACACAAGCATAATACTTGCTTACTTTATGACTAAATGGCGCTGTGTTGGATGTCTCATGTTTTATTATGTTTCATATCCCCATATATTATGATTTGGGTTTCAGGACTATCGATCATTCTAATTACACCTCCTTTTTACCGTAATTTTCCTGAAATACTTTTTTCTTGGACTTGAGTGGCGTGGTGGATTAAGCTCTAAGCACCCTTATCCCGAGGGAGGTCTAAGTCTCTGCTAAGCTAATCGTATTAATTTTGATTTGTTTGTGTAGACAATAACATTTAAGTACCTTTATAAATCATTTTAATTATTTTAAGACATTAATAAAAACATATACCCTAAATATGCCGCCCCTAAAATCTACCGCTCTAGGCTGTTGGTAAATCCACCACTGTATATACGTCAAATATAGTTTAGCGTTCTCAGGAATATAATTAGATAATGGGCTTGGATCCAAGTTTTGAATGTGCGCTGTTGGTAATTAAAATAAAAAGTTTCTAGAATAATCACTCAAAATATCTATTTTTTCTGTTTATTAACCTGACATTGAAATCGTCCCTGTGACGTCACCTGGGCGGTTGAACTTATTTTTTAACTTTTAACAGTAAAAAAACAAAGGTAAAAGCTAAATAAAGAATATTGAGGTAAGGTCCACTATGCCAAACGAAATTGTAAATCCTCATGTATCAATAAAAATAGTATAACTTTATTTAGTCTATAAGATAATGTAAATTGTAATCATCTGTCTAGATGACGTCACAGGGATATTTTATTAATCAATTTTTGAAGAAAAAAAAACTAAGAAAATTACTGACTATTTTTATTTACTTTAAATATAAAAAAACACATAAAAAATATATAAAAATTACGTGTTAAAAATTTTGGATACAGTGCGTCTCAAACTTTATGACGGATCGCAATACAACGCTATAAGCGTGCTTGCACAGGTACAGTCATATACCCCTCGCTCCACTGCGTCCCGCTACACCTAAAACTGGTTACTGCGACGCGATTTGTGCCTATGTTCACATCGACGTGTGAATTATTCAAGCTAATAATCTCGAAGTGAAATCGAAAAGGGAAAATAATTCGCAATAGTCAGTGTTAACTTATATATGAACGAGAAAAGATCACTTCAGTGCTGGAGAAAAAAGATTAGGAAGACTAGACTAACTGATATTTCTAACTTTTACTACAGCAAAAACGCTGAAAACGCATATTATACAAGCCTGTAGTTCCAACGGGCGAAGTCTCGAGTGGCCGCTAGATTCAAAATAATTCTGAGTTAGCAAAGTTAAATTACTTGATAATATTATCAAAGCAAATATTCCTTTTAATAATGAACATTCCGCGAATAACCGGAGGCGGCTCCGTTTTTCCACACCCACACGA
Source organism: Luffia ferchaultella (assembly GCA_949709985.1). Lineage (NCBI taxonomy): Eukaryota > Metazoa > Arthropoda > Insecta > Lepidoptera > Psychidae > Luffia > Luffia ferchaultella. The sequence continues at coordinate 6,120,982 of OX453269.1, forward strand.
TTTCCTTTTAATTTTGCTTATATTATGAGTTCACTCAGAAAGTTAATGTTTACGGAAAATATAAGGACCTGAATTACATTATTATTATATCTTACAAGTACTTTTATATATTATATTCTTATATATATATAATATATATATACTTTTTATATATATATATATATATATATATATATATATATATACATATATATATATACTTTTATATATAGATATTATTATATTTTCTTTTAAAAAAAGTACCAAACGACGTTGCTAGATGGCACTGACGAACTACTTGGTTGTCAAACACGGTTTTTAATCTACTTTTGTTTATAAAATAAATCCAATTAAACAGAAATATACAAGGTGAGATTTTAGTAACCGGCCGAATTTTTTCCGAATGTTAAGTATCACCAATATAGACCTCATTGCGTAAATAAAAAATATGGGTTACATTTTCATAATAGATTATTTTATCTACAGTGTTATTTTATAACGTTTGGTTGCCTTCTTAACGCTATAGTAAACGTACGCGCCCGAGGCCTTGAAACGGGATGGGGCGGCGGGCTTGAATGGTGACTAGAGTTATTGGTTTTTTCGGGAAATGTTTGTGTAACCATACCTCAATATTTTTCTATTGAACGATACTAAAAGGATACAAGACGGCTATCGGTTTTCTACCAAAGATCATTATATTAAAATTTGGCTGGTCATTAAAACCTCACCCTGTATAACTTAATAAAAATTCTTAATAACAAACAAAGTATTGGTGTTAAAAACAACTGTGACGACAATCAAAGACAATGTAGATATCAATCCAATCAATCGACATTGACAACCGTAGTAATCTGCAACGCCATCTTCTTTCAAAGCTAACAACTAAACTTGGACAATCTCTCTTTACAAAAATATTTGACAAAAGTACCACAATATCAGCCCATTATAAGCCACTGCAATGGCTTAGCCCTCCCCAGATGAGGGTGCTTGGAGTTTAATCCGCCACGATGCTCCAATACGGGTTGGTGGATTGAAACGACTGCCAACGTTTGGTGGCAACCGGGATCGGCGGCTTAACGTGCTCTCCGAGGCACAGAGTCAGCGATATTTATTGTATATTAGTTAGAATTAGATATATATTGTATAGAAGTTAGATGAAACTCCTTGGCATATGCCCTGGGATTTGAACCACGGCCTTCTAAACAAAAAGCGGGGTCACTAACAATTATCACGACATTTTTTGTTACATGAATATAATAATAAAAAGAATAACTCAGACATCCCAGACAGCACTATCTAGTTCCAAACTAAGCATATAGCTTACTATACCTTCTTCATTGTTTAAAAACTGGTCACGTTTATGTTGTAATTTGAATGTTATTACACATTTTCGATTAATCCTTATCGAATTAGATACATTAGTTGCCTTAAGCATTTCATCCACATAAGATTTGCCCTCTACACCATACAATTTAAATTAGTATCTTAGTAGTTACTAAAATTAAAACTATCGCGCGACAAAATAAATTCAAGTAGTTCCACACCGACGCGACACGCGTGGTGTGATTATGCAGTAGTTATAAATGTTGCATACAAAGAAATATTTGAGTTTGTTTTAGTGTATATATTTTTGACTTTTTCAAGTATTAACAGAATTAGAAATAAAATACGTTAAAAATACTCCAAGCAAGATGAACATTATGTTGTATTTAAATATTAATTATAACATCTAATCCACATTTTCGACGCAAAATACGACATTATGACAGAAAAAAATCTACAGATTTCGCGCATCTAGCAACTATCGAAGGACATTTTATAACACATTGTCAAACTATTTTATTCGATTTTTTGGACTAATTTTCGAAAATTTTGTACCATACGATGATTTTTTTGACACCACTGCCTTTTGTATACCTTTGTAACTTCCTGAAATATAGTCGAATCTCACTATCCGGGGTAACTTATCTGTAATCATTCAATGCAAAGGGTACCTGCCCCGCCCAGTTTTCGAGCGATTCCAAAATTTCTTCTTCCAAACAGTAGAAAATAGAAAACAATAGAAAAAATAAATAAAAGCTTCCAAGGCAGATCCTTGGAAGCTTTTATTTATTTTTTCGATATTGATTTTCGTTTTCGATATAATCAACTTTTATCCTAAAAATACGGAAAATTCGTCTTTTCTTTCACGCTTTTCGATTTCCCGAAAAAAAGTTAAGCTCTGAAAACACTATATATATTATTTAATACATGTTCACACGATATTTTTGTTTAACAGAATCCGGAGGCCGCTGCTTACCCGAATTGTATGGCCGCAAAATGGGCGAAACGTGCTCCCGTGAAAATCAATGCGACGCCGGATTAGTTTGCGAACTAGTCTTGCCTGGTACGTATGCGTAGATAATACAACCTGTACTTTTTGTAACCATCATTGATTTCAACTAAAGAATGATAGAGTCGATTTCATTCCATCAGCCCATTATATCCCACTGAAGGGGCTTAGGCCTCCCCCAGGTTGAGACAGTTTGGAGCTTAAATCCACCACGCTGCTCCAATGCGCGTTGGCGCATTGTAACGACGGCCATTTATTGACAGCAACTGAAACCGACTGCTTAATGTGCTCTCCGAGGCACGGAGTCAGTGATAGTTATGTACATAAGTCATAAAAATTCATTGGTACACGTCCTGATTCCAACAACGGCCACATGGCCTTGAAAATTTTAAACAGGTTCGCTGCGCTCGAGCTACCACGACAATCTGTCTGTCAATGATAGACTATCAACTAATAAAAACTAAAGAAAAGTACGTACATAAATAAATCGAAAATTATTGAACTTTAAAAACAAAATAGAACCTTTTTTCTGTTAGAAAGACGTATAGGTACTTTACCCTTTGAGTTGGTAAAATTAATATATCAAAATAGAATTTATTACTTTTGGTCAAATAAATTGTGTATGGAAATCACCACCTACGCGGTAGTTACCTGCACAATAATCTTGATTAGCAATGGTAATCAAAAATAATAATAATAATGACGTATACATCACAACAACGTCTAGGCCCCAAACTAAGCATTAGCTTGTGTTTTGGGTACCAAACGAAGACACCACATACATATAACAACCATGACCCAGTATCAATATTCATCATATAAATACTGACCCGACCTGGGATTCGAATCCGGGACCTCCAGCTTCGTAGGCAGGGTCGCTACCCACTAGGCTAAGCGGTCGTCTTGACAGAATAGAATAGAATAGAAAAAAACTTTATTTTATATGATTTATACAGTAATTATTGGCTTTCTAGGTTTGGACGGTGTTATTTACATTATATGTCTTCAAGTGAGATCTAAATGTAAAATATATGGGGCTAAGTTATCTTAGACTGGCTCACGCTTACGCTATTTATTTTATTTTCTAATTTATTTTCAGGATATTTTATTATACTATGTATATATTATAAAAAAAGAATATTTAGTATGCATATCAGTTGTCTGTTACCCATGATACAAGCTTTGCTTAGTTTGGCACTAGATGGCGCTGTGTGGGATGTCCTAGGTCTTATGATTATTTTAAACTAATCAAAAATCATTATACTTGAAAATTAATTAAAAACTATGGAAGCAATCTACACATATAAAGTGTATATATATATACAATGTTAAAAGCTAAAAATAACCAGTCCCTGGCGAACCCGATGCAAAGGTACCCATAACGCTCTCGGCATTACCGCGCTGGATGGCTATGGCGAGCCTCTGCATCAGAAACGACTCCGAACGAGGGTCACACCCCCTCTCCTTAAGTCGGCGACCGATGCTCCTAATTAAATTATTAAATATCTAAATTAAAATATAGGTTTGTTTATTAGCCTCAAACTAGGTTAGTAATACATTCGTTCTGTTAGTAATACCTTATGTACCTAATATATTATTTCTTACTTTATTTTATTTTAATTTAACACCAAATAACAACTATTCGTTTATTAGTTGACCTCGTTTGACATAGATTATTGTGCCATTGCCCGCAGTGTCTGCGACCATTATTCTTATAGAGGTAATATTAATACATAGTCGTCATTTTTACTATAAAACAAAATATTGTCTATCTTTTAAAATACATTTTTTTTAATATACATCTTTTTATTTGTTCTTCAGAATGTCGGTAAATATAATGCCATCGGGTATCAAGTATAAATATCATAATATATAAGTATCTCGCTCTCTTAAGTATAAGGGCGGTATTAATAAATCACACACAAAATCGTCTTGAGAAATTGTTTTTAACTGTCTGCACAAGATGCGTTTATTACTTAGTTATTGATTTGAATCGTGATAGCCTGCGTGGCGTAACTATCACTGATTATGTGCATCGGAGAGCACGTTAAGCCGTCGGTCCCGGTTGCTATCAGCAGATGTGAGTGGTTAACATCCACCAACGTGCACTGGAGCAGCGTGAGGCCAAAGCCCCTACTGTGGGCTGATATGATGATTGACTTGAGACAGTTCTAAGATCGATCTCAAAGTGGAGTACGATATATTAATACCGGCCTTAAGGTACAGAGAGTGGATTCGATCAAGAATATCCTAGATTCATAAACTCGAAATAAAACTAACTGCCTTAAAGTCATAGAAGAACAAAGCATAAAGTTTAGTTAGTGTGCATTTTCCGGCTGATTGGCCAAATGGTTAGGGACCCTAACTGCAGAACCATAAGTTAAGGGTTCGATTCCGTCCGGGACGAATATTTGTGTACATGAACAGGTCTATTTGTTTTTGTGTTTGGATGTAAAATATCTATACATGTATTTATTATTAAATACAATTTAATTAAATATAAGGCGGTTGTAAGCTGCAACATCCTGTAGTGTATTGAATGTAATTTAATTTCAGGTGAAGTTCGCGTCTGCCGTCCACCATCAGTTGGCCGCAAGCAATACAATGAGGAATGCACTATCTCCAGCGAATGCGACATTACAAGAGGTTTGTGCTGCATGCTGCAACGTCGACACCGACAGAAGGCTAGGAAGGTAAGATGTGCATACAGATCGCAGATTATCTGGTGACGCTTATTTCGCATCGAGTAACTCCACACCCCCTCCTCACCCTGGCGGAGGCCTAAACCCCTGCAGTGGGATAAAATGGGCTGATGATGATGATGTTGATGATGAACTCTTAGGGGTTTCTCGACATCTTCGCGTCGGTGACACCCTAGTGTGCCTCCTGGTCGCTTCGATGAAGTCGTTGGAGCTTTCGGGCTAACGACATGCGTCCTTATTGTGCTTCAGGCGGTTGTTTAGTGGGTGCAACACAAACATACCCCGCGCGCACGCGCGCGCGAAATCTGTAGAGTTTAATCCGCCTTCCCACCGCAAAGATAAAACAAAAAAAAAATCTGGTGACGCGCGAAAGGTGTCCCCGCTGAAGATAACTTTGAATAGTTGCTGATAATGACACCAGCAGCAGGAGCCCACTGTAGATAGAACTTTATCGTATGAAGCACAGACGTAATTAAAATTCTAGACTCCCTGTCACAAAACAACCAATGAAGCACTGCGATGGCGGCTACGTAAGTATGTGTGAGTGGGGTATGGGCGCAGACCAGTCAACCTATAGACCACGCTTTAATAAACGTCAGTACGAAAACGAAATCGCCAAAAAGTGGCGGGGTGCGGGGAGAGGTCGGCTAGTTTTCATTGGCTCGTTCAAAATTGACAATTTAATGGCTTCCGACGTGCTTCCAACTGACGGCTCACTAGTGACGTAGTTATGTAGTGTCACTACATAGCCTTGGCGAATGCTACTCCCTGTCAAAGCGTGGTCTATAAGGTTGACTTGTCTGTGGGTATGGGTGAGTATAAGTTCACGCGTGCGTAGAGTTATTCCATTTTCGTAGACATCCTGCGCGGACATTTAAGAACGCGGAGGACGAATCTAGTCAAATCGGTATATCAAAGATACTTACACTTGAAAAAATACAACACTCAACGTTTTCTTTTTGTTTTTGGACGTTTGTTTACAACATTTCACTGCATGATTCGGCGTTTTCGCGGTGAAACACTCGCTAACGGGTATTTACCGAATAACGACCAATGGTGGCATACACTACTAGTGGGGTGTATAATGGTTACCCTGTCGATAGCGTGCTGTCGTTCCAGTCGGGAGCGGGCGCGTTTTGCTAGATCGACGACCGCTTAGCCTAGTTCCTGCCTACGAAGCTGAAGGTCCCGGGTTCGAATCCCAGGTCGGGTCAGTATTTATATGATGAATATCGATACTGGTACCGGGTCTTGGTTGTTATATGTATGTGGTGTCTTCGCTTGGTATCCAAAACACAAGCTAATGCTTAGTTTGGGGCCTAGACGTTGTTGTCATATGACAGCGAATACATACATATACGTTATTTACTTATTTGTTTGTTTGTTTGCTTGATTATTAGTTAGTTAGTCAGTTTTTTGTTTGTTTGTTTGTTTGTTTATTTATTTATTTATTTATTATTTATCTATGAAATATATAAAAACAGTTTAGACCAAGAGCCAATTTAAAAAAAGTGTTTTGTTTTAAATATAATTTATGTTATTTCGTTACGTACATAATACAATGTTCTGATAGCCCAGAGCGCAACGAACCTGTCTCAAATTTATAAGGTCCCACAGGGCCATGGTTCGAATCCGGGCGTGTACCAATGAGTCTTCTGACTTAAGTGCACAATATCACTGACACCGTGCTTCGGAGGGCACGTTAAGCAGTCGGTCCCGGACGCTGTCAATAGATGGCGGTCGTTACAGTTCCCAACCCGCAGTGGAGCAGCGTGGTGGACTTAAGCTCCAAGCCCCCCTCCTCACCCTGGGGGAGGCCTAAGCCCCTACAGTGAGGTAAAAATGGGCTGATGATGATGATAATACAATGTTGGGTAACATATCTTGAGGTGTTTGTTATTTTCGTCTTCAAGTCACCGTAGCAGATCCATGTCGCAACATAACAATGAGCTTTTTAGTGTTTAAAACAATGACAACGACGTATGATCTGTCTAAACGCCGAGTGTGATTTTCCTCACATTTTTGACTATTTTGAATATGGGACGCTTCATCCTAATTATTCTGTTATCTAAGGCTAAGACTTAATGCATCAACATAAATATTCCAACTATAACTTGCATGTACTACTCTTTTTGATACACTCCTGTGCAGTTTTTTTTTAAATTGTGTAAGATTTGTTGATAAACGTATTCACTGCAAAATCAGTCCTGCTTATACATGGTGGTCTTAATTATTGACTCACCGATTAGCTGAATGGTTAGACACCCTCACTGCGGAGCCAAAGGACGCGGGTTCGATTCCCGCCCAAGACATATTTGTGTGCATGTAGATGTATATTTGTTCCGTGTTTGTATGTAAAAAGTATTTAAATATATGTATATATTATGAAGATTTAAGTATGAATTCAGTTGTTTAGTACCCCATAATACACTATATTACTTGCTTACTTTGGGACTAGAAGGCGTTGCGTAGGATGTCCCATTTATTATTATTATTATATATGTATATATTATGAAGATTTAAGTATGAACTCAGTTGTTTAGTATCCCATAATACAAGTATATTACTTGCTTACTTTGGGACTAGATGGCGTTGCGTAGGATGTCCCATTTATTATTATTATTATATATGTATATATTATGAAGATTTAAGTATGAATTCAGTTGTTTAGTATCCCATAATACAAGTATATTACTTGCTTACTTTGGGACTAGATGGCGTTGCGTAGGATGTCCCATTTATTATTATTATTATATATGTATATATTATGAAGATTTAAGTATGAATTCAGTTGTTTAGTATCCCATAATACAAGTATATTACTTGCTTACTTTGGGACTAGATGGCGTTGCGTAGGATGTCCCATTTATTATTATTATTATATATATATATTATTATTATATTATATACGACGACCGCTTAACCTAGTGGGCAGCGACCCTGCCTGCAAAGCTGGAGGTCCCGGGTTCGAATCCCAGGTCTGGTCAGTATTTATATGATGAATATTAATACTGGCACCGGGTTTTGGTTGTTATATGTATGTGGTGTCTTCGCTTGGTACCCAAAATACAAGCAAATGCTTAGTTTGGGACCTAGACGTTGTTGTGATTGTGTGTGTTATTGTTATTATTATCGTGGTGTTACGTGAAGATTATATTGAATAAAAATGTATTTTTTTTTCAGAGTTGTGGCTATTTCAAGGAACCGTTGATCTGCATTGGACCGGTAGCAGTTGACCAAGTGCGAGATTTGGTAGAGCATACCGCAGGAGAGAAGCGTGTTGGTGTTTTTCAATTGCATTGAAAAAACTATGGGGGCACGCGAAAAGTGTACTTTTGAAATGATTTTTTTTATCGTATATTTTTATGAAAATTCAAATATATACGTCCAGTTCGAATAATATTTTATTATAATTTTGAATACTGTTAATTAAACGTAAAATTAATATATTTGTTGTCTGTTATAGAAGTCTTGTTAGTAAAATAAAAATCGTTTCAAAAATACACGTAAAAAACTGGAAAAAAAAATAATGACGAAATATACGCTTCCGCTAAACGGCTATTACGTTAGTTTTAATTTCGAATTTGAGATAAAAGCATTTGACATAAAAATTTACCAAAAAAAAAATTAAAGTAAATTCAATTTTAGTTGTAAAACGTAGTTTTAGTAAAAACAAATGTTTTTTAGATTAAATATATATACATATATATTATTATATGTTTAAAACATATTAATCCTTATGAATGTGGAGCGATTGTCGCTATAAGCTATTTAAAAAAAAATGTTTTATTGAATTCTCGAATTATTATATAAATTAGTCGATAGAAAATATAATAAGACTTAAAAAACAAATACATATCACACTGGCTGAGGCATTTACTAATTTAGAATAAAAATCGATGTTATTATTATTAATTAGAAATAAAATTGTTAGATTTTTAGGATTTTTCGCTTATTTTTTCGTATAATTTTTTTTCTAAATATAATCAAAACTATATATTCTAGGTGCCTAGTAATTAATACATATCACTAATAATTAATAAAATTTAATGAACTAAAAAAAATAAAAACTTATCGGTGTTTTAAAATATGTAATTAACTAGGTTTTAATCGCCTGTGATTATTTCGTATTTTTCAAATAATAATAATAATACTATTGTTTCTCAAAATACAGTTTTTAAATAAATCTTAAACTATAGATCCACCGCAAAGGCCTAAATACACTCAAAAAAAAAAATTGTATCTATGAACTTTTTTTCATTTATATATATATATTTAATGTCTATATGTCGTTAACACAATAATGTTGTATACATCTTGTGTATGGTAAAATATATAATTAAACATTAATTATATAAATCATGTCAGCAATGTAGTTTTATTTTGAAAACCCGAATAACACACAACCCAAAATATATTTTGTAGCCACACACTATACATAATGACTGGCCGACTGGTTAGAAACCCCCAATGGTCGAGTAGTTAAGAGACCCTAACGGCGGAGCTAAAATTAACCCGTTCGATTCCCGCCCGGGATAAATATTTTGTGTGCATGAAAATGTCTATTTCGTTCCGTTTCTTGGTGTAAATATTTATATATGTATAAATTATAAGGAATGTGTCGTGATAGCCCAGAGCGCAACGAACCTGTCTCAAATTTATAAGGCCATAGGGCCATGGTTCGAATCCGGGCGTATACCAATGAGTTTTTCTAACTTAAGTACATAACTATCACTGACTCCGTGCCTCGGAGAGCACGTTAAGCAATCGGTCCCGGACGCTGTCAATAGATGGCGGTCGTTACAATCCCCAACCCGCAGTGGAATAGCGTGGTGGATTTAAGCTCCAAACACCCTCCTCACCCTGGGGGAGGCCTAAGCCCCTGCAGTGGGGTAAAATGGGCTGATGATGATGATGAAATTATAACGAATATTTAAGTATGTATATCAGTTGTCTAGTAACCCATAACACAGGCACAATACTTGCTTACTTTGGGACTAGATGGCGCTGTGTGGGATGTCAGCTCAGCTCAGCTAAGCTTCATTTGAATGAATTAGACAAAAAAAATCCTAAAATTAACATGCGCTACCTTAGGTGTGAGATTGACAGCGCGCTGTACATAAGCGGGCAGGTGGAGCATGTCATCCGCCAAGCCCGCATCACGCGTGCGTTTTTGGCCCTTTCACAGGCCCTATATTACGCGCAATAATGGCGTCGCGATTCCCGCTGCGCGCCAAACTCGGCGTCTGACATCCGCTCAACCGCTCGCGGCTGACCTATGCGCGAGCACCACCATGTAAGTACCAGTAAGTTATGCACTGTGTTCGACAACGACGCGACCGAAAATTGCAGCAGAAACAGAACGTCGCCCTGCGTGACTGGAAGCTGGGCGGTACGTCGTCATCATCATCATCATCATCATCATCATCAGCCCGTGTCTCTCCACTGCAGGATATAGGCCTCTCCCAAGGCTAGCCACCACACACGGTCCTCCGCCTTTCGCATCCAACTACCCCCGGTATGTTGCTTCAGGTCATCTGTCCACCTGGCTGGGAGGCGTCCAACGCTTCGCTTTTCGGTACGTGGCCTCCATTCGAGAACTCGTCTACCCGACCGTACGTCAGGAATGACCAATGATCCCGTTGGTGGTGTTCGTGCAGCGATTGGCACGTCGCATATTTGACAGCGCCGACAACAGCTCCTTCTCTCACCTCCACAATGTGCTCCGCATCGCGAGTGGCCGCCGAGCGGGGGGCGTCCCCGCTCCTATGCGAACTATTAATGTCACCCAGCGCACGGCAGAGCGACGACCTGGAAGCCCGACCCGACTAGGCGGTATCACCCACCCATCGACCGTCGGGGTCGAGTCTTCGACGATATGTCCGGGTACAGGGGGATCCTACACCCATACATCAGCTTCCTCCTGAGGGGAGTGGATCATACCTTATATATATTAATATATGTAAAATTAACCTGGTTGTGTATTAACCTGGTAGTAAAATAACCTGGTAGTCTCTCAGGCTTCTTCACATGCGTTTCTTTTCGATAGAATGATTTATCATTGTTTTAAAACTTTGATTATACAGGATGAGGTTTTAATGACCAGCCAAATTTTAATATAATGATCTTTGATAGAAAACCGATAGCCGTCTTGTTTCCTTTTAGTATCGTTCTATAGAAAAATATTGAGATATGACTGCACAAACCTTTCCCGAAAAACCAATAACTCTAGTCACCATTCATGCCCGCCGCCCCATTTCGTTTCAAGGCCTCGGGCGCGTACGTTTACTATAGCGTTATGAAGGTAACCATACGTTATAAAATAACACTGTAGATAAAATAATTTATTATGAAAATGAAACCCTTGTTTTTTATTTACGCAATGAGGTCTATTGGTGATACTTAACATCTAGAAAAATTTTGGCCGGTTACTAAAATCTCAGCTTGTATAAGATAGAGACTGTGTAAAAGAACGTAGGTAAAAATATTGTTCAATTTTTCGGTTATAATTCAGGCACACAAAATTATAATTCAGGTTTGTACATGGTTGGTAGGTATGGCGTAGCGAGTGTATGTGGTCTGTTGAGTCACACACACAAGTTTGTAAAAGTTGGCCTGTCATTTTTGTTGACGTTGTATTGTGAGGATCTATCCAAATATTACCTTTAAAATCAAAGTTTTAAAACTGCATCTATCTATTTAAGTGTATTCGTTTATTTTATGGGCTTCTATCACCGAACTTTGAAGTAATTCAATAGAGGTTTAATGCTGGCCGTTTAGTTCGAGTATCGTGTCGTGATAGCCCGAGTGCAGCGAACCTGTTTCAAATCTATAAGGCCATGTTTTGGCCGTGGTTCGAATGCGAGCGTGTACCAATTATTTTTTTCTGAATTTATAACATTAACTATCAATGACTCCGTGCCTCGGAGAACACGTTAAGCAGTCGGTCCCGATTGCTGTCAATAGACGGCGGTCGTTACAATCCACCAACCCGCATTGGAGCAGCGTGGTTAAGCTCCAAGGCCCTTCATCTTGAGGGGAGGCCTAAACCCCTGCAGTGGGGTATAAAAAGGGCTGATGGAATGGAATAGAATTTGAAGCATAGGATGAGGAAGGGTGACGAGTCGGACACGCATATGGCCCACGCGATTGGCTACTCAGATGAATGAAATTATGCTTAAGATGCTATTGAATGAAAGGCGATTTTTTTTTGAAGTAAATACAGTTGACATTGTCGGCTTTGAGTCGCTGAGTGTAACAAGCATACGCCTTCTAGTCTGATAGATTCAAGTTCGGTGGTTTCTATAAATAAAAAGTTCATACAGGATGATTTGATGAGTGTGCATTTTTTTTGGTGATTCAGTAGCGTAAAAATTATGAGAGGAAAATGCATGAACACCACAGCCGTGTAAAACGAAACTCTCGCACGTGTAGGGCGACCATAAAATCATTTATAAAATGGATAGGTATGGTCGATTTCGATTTTTTTAAGTAAAAATATAAATTAAGAAAAACGTACTTTTTATTCTCGTTAATGAATAAATTATTGTAATTTGTGGACGAAAAAAAAATAAAAACCTTGTATATTATCGACTCATTTACTTATTAAAATTATGTAATATGAGAAAATAAATAATAATGGTGCTTTTTAAGCTATAACGAATTTGGCCAACTTTTTGGCAATTTAAAGAAACCAGATCTATTTTCAGCACAAAATTATCTTTTTTAACTTTAATTCGTATAAATAATACACAAATAAAACAATAAAGGCTTTTCTGGTAACAAAAATCACAAAATCTGAACTGTAGAACGTATAGTTTTATATATTATATATTATAGTTTTATATGTTATATATTATAGTTTTATATGTTATAGTAAACATTGAAACTTATAAATTAAATTTATATGAAAAAAACACTCGTTTAACACTACGTTTTCAATGTGCTCGTTTTATTGTTCGTTTTAAAACACCAAACCCTTTTCGCATAGTTACAGTCGTCCGTAATAAACAGAATATTTAAGTATGTATATCAGTTGTCTAGTACCCATAATACTAGCATAAAGCTTTCTTTGAGACTAGATGGCACTGTGTGGGATGTCCCAGATATTTATTATTATTATCATCTAGCTTCTCTACTTACATTCGACTGAAAATCGGGGCGTTGGTTTTTTTAGGCACAGCATTGTTGCTTCTAGACAGTTCCTACTATTTCTAGTAACATTTTTATTTTACTGATTTTACAATTATACTACGACATATACATGTGTCGAATTAATTTTCCTTTTAGATTAAATCCCGTACATTCTACATCTGGATGCGACTGCGACCCAGACGAGCTGGCTAATGTAGTATTGACCTGATGCACCGCAATGCAGACGCTTTTGAATAGGGATGTACGCGCTTGTATATCGATAGAATTATTCAATTGCTGAGTTTAGGTAAGTACTTTATGTGGATGAACTAAACACAAACTTATAGACAAAAAATACAACTATCCACAACTCAGTATTTATTCAAAAAGTATCAAGTTCTAAGTCAACCCAATAAAACATAGGGTAATGTATGCCGCTTCTTTCGGGACTCGCTATATAATATACCAAAACCTATAGGGTACTTCCCACCTAGAATCATGAAGCAAATTGCTACAAGACAATTTGATTGACCGATTGGCCTAGTGGTTAGAAACCCCAACTGCGGAGCCAATGGTCACGGGTTCAATTCCCGCCCGAGATAAATATTTGTGTACATGAACATGTTTATTTTTTCCGTGCCTGAGTGTAAAAAGTATTTATATACCTATATATTAATAAAAATAATATTTATGTATGTATACCAGTTGTCTAGTATCCCATAGTACAAGCATAATACTTGCTTACTTTGGGACTAGACGATGATGTGTGGGATGTCCCAGATATTATTATTATATTATTATTAAGTAAAGGAATAAATATAAAAATTGTTGTTTTGTAGGTATGTATATCAAATATTTTTCTTATTTTTTAAATAAAATAGGCGTTTTCGTGGCATTCTGTCGGCGAGTAACGATAAATACTTCAATATACGTTTATAACTCTATGGAGTATTGACAATATAGGCAAATATCGATATGATATCGATTCGATCGATTATTATGAAATATATAATAGGTCTGATTTGACACTAAACATTACTTGTTTTTACATTGTTATAGAAGTTGGCCAAATTATGATGATTCTAAAATCTGCTAAAAGTTTAATCACAATAAAACGATTAATCATAAGTGTTCTAGTAAAATAATCTAACCGATCCTACTACAATCATACACATAAGCGATATTTATTGTATCGATAACATTTGCACATACCTACTGGTTTGGCCTTCCCTACTAAATGATAGTTTAGAATCCAGAAATGGGTCAGCGTTTACCTTATAACTTACAAATTAAGTTTATAACTATTTGTCTTTATAAAGAAAAAGTCGTTGTTTCTGTTTGTCTGTCAGTCTGTCAGTAGGTACGTCTGCGTGTGCGTGCATCTGTGTCTGCCTGTTTAAGTGTCAGATGTCTGTTTGCTTGTTCTTATATTACTAAATACATCGATGATGAAATCTAGATGTCATCATCATCATCATCAGCCCATTTTTAAATTAAATTAAAATTAAAATTGGGTTAGTTCCCAAATCGTCAAAATTGGATATTTTTTTGACTGGCCGATTTGTGGAGTGGTTAGACCCTAACTGTAGAGCCAAGGGTCGCGGGTTCGATTCCCGCCCGGGGCAAACATTTGTGTTCACGAACATGTCTATTTGTTACATGTCTCTTACATTGTCTAGTACCCCATAATACAAGCATAATACTTGGGACTAGCACAGACTAGCGCTGTGTGGAATGTCCCAGTTATTATTACTTTTATATTTCAACAATTTGATGTAATTTAACTCCAAAAATATTTCATTCTGAACTGAGTTGTTCTTAAGATCTTAAAAGAAAATAGTATGATTTGCTCAATCGCGCATAATCGAAAAAACATGAAAATCTACTTAAATTATTATTGACCATATTATTTATATTTCGCGCTTTTTATTGACGTCTCATATTTCGCGCATTTGAATGATATTTCCGTCATTTCACGTCACGCACTTCCGTTCTTTTTTCGCTGTTCTTTCTTCATAAACATTACTAATGTTTAATAGTTGTGTATTTTTAAATATGTATTTCTAACTCAATAATTTTCGCTTTGTGATGACTAATCAGTCGGGGCATGGCTTTTTTATATGTATAGGATATTCCGTGGTTCAATAATACTTCGGGAGTCAATGCCCTCATAACTGGTTTTTGGGAAACCTTTTCGTCCCAAATGCATCGCTGCAAGTTTGAAACAGCTGTATAGGGTGTCATTCAGAATTTAATTTTAAGTAGCTTAATAGGCTAGTCAACAATTTTTTTTTTTAATTATTTCAATGAAAGAATTTTCTAAATATGTAATAACAGTGAAATAATTTCAAAAAATTAATCATTATTAACAAAGTTATGTTTTAAAATGTCCTGTTAGACAGAGATGGCAATACCGCTAGGCGTACCTATGTGTGACGTCAGGCCATTTAAAATAATGTTAAATATCGTTTTGCAAGAAAGAGACAGAGGTAAAATTTTAATGGCTTATTATTTCATATTCTTCATCGGAATATAATTTTGTTTATAAATTTTGTTATCGTATAAAGTCTATTTTTATATTTTGTTAACAAATATAATATATTTGACAGCAGCGAAATGTCAAATCGTATTGTTTTCTATGAGAGGCTATGTCTAATAAAATTCCTAAAGAAATTTTGAACTTATGTTTTAATCAATTTATAAAGCGACTTAAAGTCCAACTCATGAAAAAGCTTACTATTGTATTACAGAATATTTAAATGATAAGTGCGCATGGACATCATTGTAATAGTTGTAAGCATTATAATTTAAAAAAAAATTTAAGAAAAATATATATATTTGAATAAAATAAACAGGGAGAAGTTTCTTGCCCGTTTCTTCTGCCTCTAGTTTTCCGAACCGATATCTAATCAAAATTCATTTTGACTTTGAATAAGTAATAATAATAATAATAACACATACAATCACAACAACGTCTAAGTCCCAAACTAAGCATTAGCTTGTATTTTGAATACCAAGCGGAGACACCACATACATATAACAACCAAGACCCTGTGCCAGTATTAATATTCATCATATAAATACTGACCCGACCTGGGATTCGAACCCGGGACCTCCAGCTTCGTAGGCAGGGTCGCTGCCTACTAGGCTAAACGGTTGTCAAGTGTGTGTAAACATCTTGTACTGAATATATATATTTTTTAAATAGAGTATAAACTAACAAACGAAGTTCGACTTCATTTAGAGATTTGAAACAGTAGAAATAAAATATATTTTTTGAATGCACCTTACGAACCAGTGTAGTGTTAATAACAATACATTTTGTGTTTAATTAATTAAATAATTATTATAATTATAAATTGTCTAGATCGCAATACATGTTCACAAAAATGGCAGGCCAACTTTTACATATTTGTGTGACTCGACAGATAACAAATATTCTCGCTAGGCAATAAAAAAAAATTAAACTTCAAACATGTTTTCTCGGTAACCGTTAGTTTGCGCTATCTACTCACTTGAAACTTTTTATTCTATACGCTCTATAACCTTGGACTACGTTCGGCCGATCACCCTTGTTCTGTGTCCTTATCCCACAAAAGTACGAATTGAGTAGAAGCCCTCTTCTGCGTTTACCGTCTAACCACTCATACTCTAGCTAGCTATTGCAAGATGGCGAGTTTCAGTCCGAGTTTCAGTGCGCGAGGTCCCCGCGCGCCGGTTTTCACCCTCGCAAAATTTCGTTTGACATTTTAAATACTGTGAAATGACATATATGGTTCTATTAAAACCCAAAGCCAGTGTCAAATTAATTTTCTCTATGCCTAACCCACGAACTAACCATAAAAGAAATAATCTATATTTCGATGAAAATGTCGATTTTTTTTCAATTTAAGCATACATTTATCAGTATATTTTTGAAATATACAGGTTGAGGTTTTAATGGCCAACCAAATTTTAAAATAATGACCTTTGATAAAAATCGGTTGGCCGTCTTGTTCTTTTTTAGTATAGTTCAATAGAAAAATATTCAGTTAAGACTGCGTAAACCTTTCCCAAAACTACCAAGATACTAGTCACCATTCACGAGGGCGCCAATACACGTGCACGCGCCCCGCCCACATGCCCCATGTCCCGCCCTTCTTATATAAGTAGAAGGTAGCTAAATTTTGTTAAAAAATATTTAAGATATAATTATTGATTATGAATATTTGACCTATATTTTTATTTACGTAATGAGGTCTATTGGTGATACATAAATTCTAGAAAAATTTTGGCTGGTTACTAAAATCTCATCCTGTATATATTTTAGTCGGTACTTTACCATTTTATCATATTTGTTAAAGATGCACTGGGTTATAGAAAGACGCGGAGTAGGCGTTTCCATCTCTATACATTATTTAATGTTATTTAAATGTTCTTACTTGACTGGTCGGAAACCTAAATTGCAAAATCGAAGGTCGCGGGTTCGATCCCCGCCTGGGGCTTTGTGTGCCGTTCGGGACAAACGTATGAATGTTTATTACGTGTCTGAATATAAAATAGGTATATACATATAGGGTCATGATAGCCCGAGCGCAGCGTACCTGTTTCAAATTTATAAGGCCGTGAGGTCGTGGTTGGAATCCGGACGTA
The DNA here is from genome assembly GCA_949709985.1 of Luffia ferchaultella. NCBI lineage: Eukaryota > Metazoa > Arthropoda > Insecta > Lepidoptera > Psychidae > Luffia > Luffia ferchaultella. The sequence goes on from OX453269.1 coordinate 6,138,760, forward strand.
TACCAATGAGTTTTTCTAACTTAAGTACATTAACTATCACTGACTCCGTGCCTCGGAGAGCACGTTAAGCAGTCGGTCCTGGTTGCTGTCAATAGATGGCAGTCGTTAAGATCCTCCAACCCGCATTGGAGCAGCGTGGTGGATTTAAGCTCCAAGCTCCCTCATCTAGAGGGGAGGCCTAAGCCACTGCAATAAGGTATAATGGGCTGATGGAATGGAATATATAGGTGTGTGCATAATAAAGATGTCATGATAGCCGTGTAGAGGCGAGCCAGCTTCTTGTTTAAAAGGTCGTCGTTCGAATCCCAGAGCAAATGAGTTTTTCTGACTTAAGTATGCCTCGGAGAGGACGTTAAGCCGTCGGTCCCGGCCCTCTGACGATGGCAGTCGTTAAAATCCACCAATCCGCACTGGAGCAGCGTGGTGGAATAAGCTGCACGCACTATCATCCCGAAGCCGAGGAGAGGCCTAAGTCCCTGTAGTGGGGCATAATGGACTGATGGTATGTTTTTGTAAATGTACGTAAGTATGTAGGTATATATAGTTTTCCGGGGTTCTACCTAGTTATGGACTAGATGACTATATCTTAACCATATATGAGATATCCCAGTTAATAATTTCATCAATCTAATGTAGCAATTTTCTCTTGGGAATCGAACTTTGAACAAGTTTAAGACGTTTCTGTTTCAATGCAAGCCACAGGTTGCATCGACTGGTCACTTCGCAACTTAGTCGAGGCGTAAAGCCGCGTCCACGTTGGCAATGTAATAAAAAATTAAAGAAAATTGTTAATTTGAATTTGCACAAAATTCTGCTAGCCTATGGACGTACTACGGAAACTTTTTTCATTAGAAAGATTCTGATATTTTCGGCTTATGCCGCTCTTCGGGATGAGGATGCTTGGAGCTTGATCCACCACGCTGCTTCAGTGCGGATTGGTAGTTGGTAGAACATTATTGGGCTGATGGTTGATATGGGTATCTTCGGAAAATGTGTTTTCTAAATTGTATATTTTACGAGTATTGTGAGTATAATAATGTATATATCGCTAATTCGGTGTAGATGGGTGAATAGGCTAGTTGACTATTTTTTTTAAAATTTTTTTATATTAATGGGTTTTCTAAATATATAATAACCGTGAATGAATTTTAAAAAATAAATCATTATTAACACAGGTATGAATGTTTAAAATGTCCTATTAGAAAGAGAGAGCAATATTGCACCGCATAGGTAGTGACGTAAAGCCATATAAATTAAGTTTAGATTTAGTTTTGCAAGAAAGAGACAGAGATAAAATTTTAATAGTTTATATTTTCCATGTTTTTCGACTAAATTTTTGTTATTGTATAAAATCTATTTTTATATTTTCTTGATAAATATTATATATTTAATAGTAGTCCCTATCCCTATCACTACAATACATAACTATCACTGACCTAGTGCCTCGGAAAGCACGTTAAGCAGTCAGTCCCGGTTGCTGTCAATATATGGCGGTCGTTACAATCCGCCAACCCGCATCGGAGCAGCGTGGTAGATTTAAGCTCCTAGCCCGCTCACCCTGGGAAGAGGCCTAAGCCCCTGCATTGGATAATGGGCTGATGGCAAATACCCTATTGTGTAGGTATGGGTCATCCATCAGAAAGAAAGAAGTGATTTCTGAAATGTACAGAAGGAATTGATGGAAAAAAGAAACATACTGTTTGGAACTTAAATAATAGAATAGAAGCAAGCCGGGCAAATAATGGTTCAGTCGAAAGAGATTTTAAAAGAAATAGAGATTTTTTGCTTTGTCAAAATAGATTAAAAGATATCCGTAATTGAAGGGGTAAGTGTGACTAGGGGATAAGTGTTCAAAACAATATTTAATATTAACTAGCTCCAAAGTGTGAGAATTTAAAAACGCTGTGTAAATGTGTGTCCTTATCAATGTAAGATATCGATTTCATGGGACCTATAGATATGTTTTGCAACAATTTAAAATTTAACAAAGTGTACATTCTTATGTGTTTTATTTAAATTAATAAATGTGTACTTAAACCTTTTTGACACATCAGCAAAATGTCTACATGCTTAGACGAAAATCAGGTTAAGTGATGATATGCCCTTAACAGATTGAAGACAGTGGGTTATTGTATTTTGCTTTTAAAGATTACAATGAGCTACCATCCGATGAACCCTTTAAGCACTTAAAATTTAATTTTTTTTATCGAAATATAATGATACCATAACATACCATATAATAATATACCATATTACCAATGATTAACTGTCGAAAATCTACATGAAAGACAGTGTTGTCGTATTAAATTGTTTTTAAAAACAGTAGGTAGGACCTTTAGTCTAAAAACTGCATTGTACTTAGTGTAAGAAGGAGTTAAATGATAATAATAATATAATAATAATAATAACGTATACATGACAACAACGTCTAGGCCCCAAACTAAGCATTAGCTTGTGTTTTGGATACCAAGCGAATACACCACATACCTATAACAACTAAGACCCGGTGCTAGTATCAATATTCATCATATAAATACTGACCCGACCTGGGATTCGAACCCGGGACCTCCAGCTTCGTAGGCAGGGTTGCTACCCACTAGGCTAAGCGGTCGTCGCTTATATAATATATATATATATTTATAATAATCCCTTATACATTCCGGTTTTGTCTGAAATAAGGATTAAGATTTTTGTGTTATGATATTGTATTGCTTTAAATATTTTTTTAACTCTGACGTAATATTAACAATTCTTAATTTGGTAAATAATTAGGTATCAAATGCGATTTAATACCTTTTTGATGTAACAAATATTGTAAAGATATAGCAGATACAGAAAAACAGATGGAACTGAAAGCATAGTAACTCCTTCTTCGACTATTCAACTGTAGTTTTGTGTCATTTATACCCTTTTCAAATGCAAATCTCCGTTGTTTGCGTTCATATGACCTTATCAACCAGGTCATAAGGTTCGAAATTCAATACAGAATGCAATGACACCAAAAAATAATTTTCGGAAAAATAAGCACTTATTCCCTTCTCCCACTTACCCCTTCAATTTATCTCAGTTCAGAGTTCAGACGGCAGACGCATTTGGCTAACATCTAGTAAACATGCGCATGCGCATAACATTACTTATGTCTACGCAATTTTGTTGCACCTTAGTTGATGCAACCTCTGCAGTTATTCTGAATTGATAAAATAGGTCGATAGTTGATAATAAAATAAACCATTAAAAATTATCATCTTTTTATAGACACACCTTTAGAAAGTCATCAAGCATTCAAGGTGACGCGCGAAGTCCGAGCCAGTCTTGCGGCGACCGTAGCCCGGTGCGCACACTAAAAAAATACAGCAATTTAATCTAACCATAAACAGAAAAAACCTAAATCCGCTTAAATCAAATAAAAACAACCCTGAACAACGTGCTAAATAAACGTAAACCGGTAAAATCCCTGAGTATCCGCCATTTTGTTTGAACAGCTGTCAAAATAAGGTCTTTTTTCGTCACGAAAAGGAAGGTGCCAGTGATTGTGTTATAAAAAAAGGCTAAGAATACACGTCCTGTCGTTTTTTTTGGTAAGTTGTCTAATTGCTTTTAGATTTTAGTGATTACTCGTACAAATTAATATTAACGACACGGTGCATGTTTTTTTTTGTAGTAGTAGGACGTAAAATAAACTTTTAGTCAACTTAATTAAGTAACTAATTAAAAAAAACAGTAAGTATTTGCATGATGCTTGATTTTATTATATTTTTAACAAATTAATATAACTTTGCAATATATCAATCAAAATTAACAAATACTATGCATCGAAATAAATTTATTAATAGCAATTATAAATATTGTACAAAATTTTGTCAATTGGTTAAAGTTTAATGTAAATTATTATTAAAATACTAATTTATAAATATATATATATTAATTTGTTACCAATTAATTACCAAAATAATTGCTATTAATAAATTTATTTCTAAATAACTAAACTAAAAAAAAACTAAATAAAAACGTACTGACGTTAAAAGTAAATAAAACATAACTTTGTAAGTTTATAAATAAATATAGTTACTAAGGCGTATATATATATATATATATATATATATATATATATATATATATATATATATAAATAAATATAGGTACTAAGGCATATATATATATATATATATATATATATATATGTTTTTAAATTATTACATTTATACTTAAAGTAAATAAAAACGTATTGAATTTAAATATATATATATATATATATATATATATATATATAATATACTAAGTACCTATATTTATTTATAAACTTACAAAGTTGTGTTTTATTTACTTTTAAATTCAATACGTTTTTATTTACTTTAAGAATAAATGTAATAATTTAAAAACATAAATAAACAAGAGCATCTAATAAGACCAACCCATTGTGTATGCTTCCATTACACTTCCCGCCATATTCCTTTTTCGTAGAAATGATTATCTTCAATCGCATAAACCAGAGTGGATTCAAAAGAGAGATAAAGCAGCGCCGTTTGTGGTCCCGCCAAAAGGGGACAAAAATCGCCTTTTGCTCCCTTTAAGAGTCACTACTGTTGTGTGATCCTCAAATGTATAGGATTTTACGAATGTAAACGTTTTTTATAGCTCAAAAATTAAATATAGGAACCCAAGTGTTTCTGAAGGAATCTGTGGGAAAACTGGGAAAAAGCCCTTCGAAGGGCGACTTTCAAGTTAAAGAATATCGAAGTCATATAAATATTTTTATCTGTGATGGCGCTGTGTAAGATTTCTTAGATACTATTATTATTGTATAATTTGACAAATTTTGCACATGCACAGCGCATAATAGAATCAAATTTATAAAACTCGACTGAAAAAGTACCTAAATCTCCAGGTTCGGGGTTGGCAACCAATATTTTTATTAATGGGGTGACTAGAAATATCGCATGGCTTAGGGCTAACCTTATACTAGAAGACGTAATTTTACTCGTTTTATCGAAAACCAGACTGAATTTAAAAAGTTCGAAATTAAACAAGACAACAAAGCTCGAGGATTAGATGAGGCAACCTTGTTAATAAAGCTATCGAATGCACTCTGTCCGGACTCGTTATTCGATTACGTAATTTTCATCTAAAATAATGACCACTCCTTTGCCGAAACTTCAGCTTACGTCAGGCAGCCCTGTTTGTTTTCATATATATTTTTTTTATATTGCACTTAAATTAGTCCTGTCTTGTTACTGGACGACGACGTAGGATTTTCGAGAGCACAGTAATGGCGGTCGAGTAAGTGTGCGTGCGTGCGTGCGTGCGTGCGTGCGTGCGTGCGTGTGTGTGTGTGTGTGTGTGTGTGTGTGTGTGTGTGTGTGTGTGTGTGTGTGTGTGTGTGTGGAACTTTGCGCACTGGCAAGCACTGGCGATCGGTAGTCTTACTACGGTATGAGTGTGCTCAAGTTGACGCGTGCGTACAAAGCCAGCTAGCTGACTTACTAGGGGTGCATCACTAGTTAATTCCTAGGTTCTTGGGCAAGATATTGTAAATGCATTTTAGTACTAATGACTGTACGAACACCATGTGATTACAGAGCGACAATTCAGTTTCAACATGCCGCAGAGTAAAGCTGCGTTCTTTTGATTTAAAAACAGTTTAATTCACACGCAAATATGATAATCAAATTATTAGAAAAATTAAGTTCAGTTTAGGCACTAGACGGCCGCTGCCACGCTTCGTTTGCTTCGATCGTACATTTTTTGGTCACAATATCCTTGAGGATACAGTGAAAGGAAACCAGCAGCGCACCTAAATCCTTATAGACCGTCGGCCAAAGCCGTTTTTTAGCCGTATCGTGTCATTAGACGCGATGATTTTTGGTATATTGTAAATTTTTTGTCTAAACTTTCCACCCCTTTGTTAAAAAGTTAAAGGGACATAGACACACTTTTTGAAAATAAAATAAAAAAAAAGTAATTTTGAAAGTTCCATGTTTTTTTAAAGACCTATCTATATGTAGGTATTCCATACTTTAATGTGAGCGGAATTTTTTTTTTCGTCTCTCAGTTCATGTAAGACGTACTACTCCTTAAAAAAATATTTCTTAATTGCACTACACCATTGCCGCCGCTGCCGGTAGTGGCTGGATGAAAATGGCTGAGGATAGAGAAGTGTGGCGTGCCCTGGGAGAGACCTATGTCCAGCAGTGGACGAATGTGGGCTGATGGATGGATGGATGGACTACACTATTGTATAAAGATTCATAGAGTAAGACATGAAAGTTTAAATTTTTGATGGAGAAAAAATGTTCGATTCGATTTCTAGTTTCGATTCGTACAGTAGGAGTCAGACAGCTATGAAATAAACGTTTTACATAATATTTTACTGACCGATTGGCAGAGTGCTTAGAGACCCTAACTGCGGAGCCAAAGGTCGCGGGATCGATTTCCGTCCGGGACAAATATTTGTGCGCATAAACATGTCTATTTGTTCCGCGCCTGGGTGTAAAAGTATCTATATTTGTATATATTATAAAGAATATTAAGTATGTATATCAGTTGTCTAGTAAGCTCATAATACAAGCATATTACTTTGTTTACTTTGGGACTAGATGGCGTTGTGTGGGATGTCCCATATATTATTATTATTTCTTTTACAGATTTTATAAAACGTTACTTCCTAAATCTTCGTAAACGTAGAAAACGATGGACAGGTTTACTGACAAAGGGGCGTCACAAATCGGCTGTATTATGTCATTAAGAATAAACTTAAGAAAAACGACTCCAGCCGACGGTCTATTATGCCCTTAGGGGTATTGTGAAATTTGTGTACATATTGTACTTATAAGCGAGCATATCGTGGTGGCGGCCGACGAGTGCTACAACCGGATTGATATTTTTCTAATAACTTACTCCAAGTTTGTCTCTATATACACAATTACCACAGAGAACATTGGTTGAATGACATTTTAAATGACAGTCCTCATTTTCAATATACATACAAATATTATAACTTAGATAGCATAACAATCAGGATGGAGCGTATCATACTGTGCGATTAGCCGAATGGCTAGAGAACCTACCTGCGGAGCCAGGGATCGCGTATTCGATTCCCGCCCGAAACAAATATTTGTGTGCATGAACATGTCTACTTGTTCCGTGTCTGGGTGAAAAATATCTATTTATGTATATATTGTAAACAATATTCAGGTATGTATATGCAAGCAAGTTATGTCGTGATAGCCCAAAGCGCAACGAACCTGTCTGAAATTTATAAGGCCATAGGCCATGGTTCGAATCCGGGCGTGTACCAATGAGTTTTTCTGACTTAAGTACATAACTATCACTGACTCCGCGCCTCGGAGAGCACGTTAAGCAGTCGGACCCGGACGCTGTCAATAGATGGCGGTCGTTACAATCCCCAACCCGCAGTGGAGCAGCGTGGTGGATTTAAGCTCCAAGCCCTCACCCTGGGGGAGGCCTAAGCCCCTGCAGTGGTGTAAAAAATGGGCTGATGAAGGTGAAGAAGTGTGTATATCAGTTGTCTGGTACCCATAATACAAGCGTTGTTTAGTTTGAGACTGGATGGCGCTATGTGGGATGTCCCAGGTATTAGTATTATTTTTATTATTATTACTTTACTTCGTTAAACGTGAGCAAAATGGCAATCTCTGTGATTAGACAGACCATACGTCATTATCATTGTTTTAAACAAACTTTTTGTTAAATTAGAAATGAAAAGTAATTTCAGAATGTTTATTTTCTTTTCTAATACGAATTTTGCATGCGGGTCACGCGAAATTCTACATCACAGCAAATATTTCTAAACAGCAACTGGCGTATATTTCGTCTATGGCGTATATTATTTTGCTAATATTTTTTGTTGTCTATGAAAGTACATATTTTGTCTGTGGTCACATATAATAAAACTTTATTTTAGACGAGGTCTATAGATGTTAGTAACACAAAAAACCTTATATTTTTTGTTAGTATTACACATTTTAGCCTTATGTCTAGAAAATCAGACAGATGCGGAATACGGCCCCACCACAGACCAGTCAACCTATAGACCACGCTTTAATAAACGTCAGTACGAAAACGAAATCGCCAAAAAGTGGCGGGGTGCGAGGAGAGGTCGGCGAGTTTTCATTGGCTCGTTCAAAATTGACAATTTAATGGCTTCCAACGTGCTTCCAACTGACGGCTCACTAGTGATGTAGTTATGTAGTGTCACTACATAGCCTTGGCGAATGCTACTCCCTGTCAAAGCATGGTCTATAAGGTTGACTTGTCTGTGGGCCCCACTGATGCTACACAGTGTCAGTAACCGTGCGCAGCTTCATTAATTATGCCACATTAATGCCCCACTGCATGGGCTTAAGCGTCCCCTCGGTTTACGAGGGGCTTGGAGCTTAATCCACTACGCTGCTCCAGTGTGAGTTGGTGGATTTCGACCGGACTAATAGCTTAATGTGCTGTCCGAGGCACAGAGTCAGTGATAGTTATTTTGTTTATTTATAAATAAAATAAAAATAGACTTTACACTATGACGAAATTTATAAACAAGAATTATACATAATGAATTGTTTAAGCCCAGGGATTTGGAACTTCTAAATAAAAAGCGGCCACTCGGCTATCACATTACCCTATTGTTAAGACCTATCCACATACATTTTGATATCGATGCTAACTAAGAATAATCGAGTAAACGCCTGCATTCATACGAAAAACTTCATCATCATCATCATCATCAGCCCATTTTTACGCCCCTGCAGGGGCTTAGACCTCCCCCAGGGTGAGGAGGGGGGGCTTGGAGCTTAAGTCCACCACGCTGCTCCACTGCGGGTTGGGAACTGTAACGACCGCCATCTATTGACAGCGTCCGGGACCGACTGCTTAGCGTGCCCTCCGAAGCACGGTGTCAGTGATATTGTGTACTTAAGTCAGAAAAACTCATTGGTACACGCCCGGATTCGAACCATGGCCTTATAAATTTGAGACAGGTTCGTTGCGCTCTGGGCTATCACGACATAATTTTATTATCACTTTGATGGAATCGCTTTAATTTATTCAAACATCTCTGTTGTAATTACCATAGATGTTCTATCAAATAATCCGTACTAGATTGTACTCAAACAATCTTATCTCTGAGATATCTACTTCGTTTTAAACTCTTTCCCATGCACGATTTATTATGAACATTTCTCCTACCGAGAAACTTGTCGGAACTCACGTGAGACTTTTGATTTTTGTCATCACTTTCCTATACATATTCGCTATGAAATGTGTTTAGACATTCTAATCTGCGTCCAGGTTTCTCGCTTTAAGGCTGGTTACTGCGACGCGACTTGTGCCTATGTTCACATCTGCCATAAGGTTTGATTAGAACTGTAGTAGGTATTCGTTCAATCACTGCCTTCTATTACTATTTTTTCACATGTTTATAATAATACCATAGAGCGCCATCTAGTTTAGGCAAAGCAAAAATTGTGAGTACTAGACAATTGATATACATACATTAATAATTTTTATAGTTATAGTAATTTTACACCCATACACGGAACAAATAGGCATGTTCATGCATACAAATATTTGTCGCAGGCGGGAATCGAACCTGCTACCTTTTGTTCTGCAGAAAGTCTTTTCCCACTCAACTAATCAGTTCTTCTTCTTCATCAGCCCATTTTTTTACCCCACTGCAGGGGCTTAGGCCTCCCCCAGGGTGAGGAGGGGGGCTTGGAGCTTAAATCCACCACGCTGCTCCACTGCGGGTTGGGGACTGTAACGACCGCCATCTATTGACAGCGTCCGGGACCGACTGCTTAACGTGCCCTCCGAAGCACGGAGTTATAGTTGTGTACTTAAGTCAGAAAACTCATTGGTACACGCCCGGATTCGAACCGTGGCCCTATGGAGCCATCATAATCAGTTCCGCTTAAGGATAAATCGGTCGTACTTTAGGATACGCCAAGTAACTAGTAAATTAATAACTATAAGTAACTTTTATTGATTTTTGGGAGGACCGCGGAGGAAAAGTTCGCTCGTAACGTGCAAACTTTATTAGTTGCCGAGGTGTGGTTGCCGATCACGAACTTCGTTAAGAAACTTGTGTAACGTTATTAAGTAACTTATAGTATAGTATAGTAAGTAGTGGAACTATATTATCATAAATATGTCTATATCTTCCGCCCTTTGCGCTGGGGCGAGGCCTAAGCCCTTGCAGTGGAGTATAATGGGCTAACAGAATGGAATATTTATATCTTTGCCGTCTTATATAACGTATATCGGTTGCCGTCACCAGACGGAGTCGTTAAAATATACCAACCCGCACCGGAGCGGCGTGGTGGATTAAGCTCCAAGCACCATCAACCTATCAAACTCAGTGATTATGCGAACCGCACTTCATTATCATTGTTTTAAATAAACATTTCGATAAAGTACACAGAAATGTAATTTCAGAATATTTATTTAAACTTCTCTCTTCTTCTTCTTCTCTGATCGCTTCCTCAGGGTTGAGGATCGTGACCTCACCGACGCATTCTGTCCGCAATCCTCCTCAACTTGTTCCGGTCTACCGCGTAGTGAAGGGCTGTGCTGATCGGAACATCCAGATGTACGGTCACCTGATCCGACCACCGTTTCGGACTGCGCCCCCTCGGTCTTTTCCCTTCCATTCTTCCGATCACAACCAGCTTCTCCAGGTTGTCGCTACTTTTCCTGGCTATGTGCCCAAAAGACTGGAGCATTCTTCGCAAGCAGACTGTCGAGAGTCTCTGCTCTTTTTGGAAGTTAAGCTCTTTTAGTATCGAAGCGTTAGTCCGATGGGCCGTCCAGGAGATCCGCAGCAATCGCCGCCAGCACCACATCTCGAACGCATCGATCCTCTTTCTATCTTCGGATTTTAGGGTCCATGCTTCCGCATTTAAACTTCCAGTAGGTACGAATTTTACACGTGGGTCACACAAAATTCTACTTTAGGGGCCGTCCATTAATCACTTGAGGCTTGAAAGGGGGGCAGGGGTTTGACAAAAATCACGAAATATCACAAGGGGGGAGGGGGGTGTAGTAAGATATCACGTGTATTTATTTTTTCATTATTTTTTCAAACGCGCGGTTTTTAAATCAAAAAGCGGCGTGTAGTGTACACCATTCGTTTATTATTATTTTTATGCCAATCAAAAACAACCTGCATCCTTTCTGTCTAGACATTTTTATCATGGTCCCTAATTTCGGAACAAAATAAGATTATACTTTATACCTGTATTTAAGATAATATTCTAAAATATTCTTAAAAATTAAAGATTTTTTGTAGAGACTAATAATACACGTGATGTTGGGGGGTATCACCAAGGGGGAGGGGGGGTTAAAAGTGCTTAAAAAAAGATCACGTGATTAATGGACGGCCCCTTACAGCAAATATTTTACAATATCAGCATGTGTAGGTAGGTACATTGTTTTGCTGATATTTTTGTTGTCACAACGCCGTTCCTTTTTGAACATCCATGTATATAACACAGAGTAAATAAATTTAACAGAAGCGTTTTCTTTTAATAGAGTCATACCTAAATGTCACAGTAACTAAAATGTCAAACGCAATTTCGCGGGGGTGAAAACCGGCGCGCGGGGACCTCGCGCACTGAAACTCGCCATCTTACACTAGCTAACTAGAGTATGAGTGGTTAGACGGTGAACGCATAAAAGGGCTTTAAGTCAATTCGTACTTTAATGATAAATTCAGACTAAAAATTTTAATGTGAAAAAAAAAATGTTACAAAAAACAACTTTAGAGCTACCATTGTCGGTCATCATATTTCCGGTTTTCGAAGCCATAATGAAAAAAAATCAATGCTATCATATTGAATGTAATAAGCTAGGAAGGTAGTGAGGAATATGTAATTTATTAAGCAATAATGGCTTCGTAATTAACGGAGATTCGAACCTAACACGCTCGGCTGCCCACCGCTGCGCTGCAAAAAACTAAACATGCATTAATCGCTTATTACTCGGCCGTGCTCGCACGAAAGTCGTACAAAGTGAAAATTATAAAAACTATCGGTGTTTGTAGATTACTTTACCGTTCAGTAAAGGCAAGATTTTAGTCATCATCATCATCAGCCCATTTTTCACCCCACTGCAGGGGCTTAGGCCTCCCCCAGGGTGAGGAGGGGGGCTTGGAGCTTAAGTCCACCACGCTGCTCCACTGCGGGTTGGGAACTGTAACGACCGCCATCTATTGACAGCGTCCGGGACCGACTGCTTAACGTGCCCTCCGAAGCACGGTGTCAGTGATATTGTGCACTTAAGTCAGAAAAAGTCATTGGTACACGCCCGGATTCGAACCATGGCCCGATGGGGCCAAATTTGAGACAGGCTCGTTGCGCTCTGGGCTATCACGACACTTTTACGACACGAAGATTTTAGTAACCGGCCAAAATTTTCTAGATGTTAGGTATCACCAATAGACCTCATTGCTTAAATAAAAAATATGGATTACATTTCCATAGTAAATTATTTTGTCTACAGTATTATTTTATAACGTTTGGTTGCCTTCTTAACACTATAGTAAACGTACGCCCCCGAAGCCTTGAAACGGAATGGGGCGGCGGGCATGAACGGTGACTTGAGTTATTGGTTCTTTCGAGAAAGTTTTGTGTAGTCATATCTCAATATTTTTCTATAGAACGATAGTATAAGGAAACAAGACGGCTATCTGTTTTCTACCAAAGATCATTATATTACAATTTGGCTGGTCATTAAAACCTCAGCCGAGACATTTTTGTCTCGTAGAATTGTGTGTCTCCAAATTAAAAATTTATTCTTTCTCTTTAATGCGTTTTAAGCGAATAAATCCATCCAAAACATTTGTTTATAATACAGCCTGTGTTTTTAACCTCCTGCAAACTTGATGATGGTTGAATAAACATAAAGAAAAAAAAACCTCCGGACTGGAAAGGATTAGTTGGCGATGGCTTTCGTGCCATATTATATTCATTTGTGAAATTTCATAAAAAGTGGATTTAAGTGAAAGATCCTGTATTTATAGAAAAAATAAAATAAATTACTTGAAATAAATTTATTATTTTTACGTATGATACATAGATTATATGACATTTTGTCCTTACATTTTTGCTTGTCTGTGTAGGCGCGCTTAGACAAACCTTGTACACTACACCTACTTATAAATGTGAAATCCATAGGTCTAAATATAATTTACCTTCTTGGTCAACGTCGACCTGAATTTACTTCGAAAGACCTGGCGGGTGTTGTACCAGGACAATAGGAAAAGAAAGGAAGTCGACAACCCATTTACCCGAAGTCCAGTAGTGGTGCCGTCTTCACAAGACAAATCAAAGTTGATCCATACACATCACAGACAAGTCAACCTTATAGACCACGCTTTGACAGGGAGTAGCATTCGCCAAGGCTATGTAGTGATACTACATAACTACGTCACTAGTGAGCCGTCAGTTGGAAGCACGTCGGAAGCCATTAAATTGTCAATTTTGAACGAGCCAATGAAAACTAGCCGACCTCTCCCCGCACCCCGCCACTTTTTGGCGATTTCGTTTTCATACTGACGTTTATTAAAGCGTGGTCTATAGGTTGACTGGTCTGTGATACACATACAGTTCATGATATTCAAATTTTTTGTGTAGCGCGGGTATATTGTTTTTATTTCAATTGTGTGAGTTGTCTTGGGTTCCGGAACTTTAAGGTGGGAGATTGTAAGGAAATAATTTTGGAAAAAATAGATTAAGGATTTCAAAGCCGACTATCACGTAGCGGCCACAGTCTGTTTCTAAGTTCACATCGATTTTAAAAGGATTGTTTTGTGTAGTTGTTTTCCATAGAAACGGCGTTAACGGTATATATTATATAATATTAAAAAAATATTATATAATATTCAGATCAGCAAACAATTAGGTTCAATTGTTTCTATTTTTTAATTATTTTGAAACATCGAAAAAAACTGAAATTTCTGGGGTTTTTTCGTTTTTGTTTTTATTTACAGCATATCCAACATAAAATTGAATGCATTTTCATGCCGTGAACTAAAAAAAAATTTTAAAAATTTGCCCATTAAATATTTTTTTTTCGGTCGATGTATTAATTAAAAAAATTAAAACAGTTCGACCTATTTTTTGCTGATCTAAATACCATATTATTATTTTTTTGGCAATCGGTTACGGTTTATTGGGGTACAAACGCAAGAACACAATCCTCTTAAGATTCAGCCCTCTTTGGAAATACCACATATTATTAGATTCAATCGACACTAGCATCCGAGTGATCAGAGCTCATTTCTCTGCGGATTAGAGATCCAAACTGCAGAACCAAAGGTGCGGGTTCCCGTGTTTGTTTCCATGTTTGTCTAAACTAAATGGCATCTTTAGGTTAGACGGTAGACGCCCGCATAGGATGTCCATCATCCCGTACACACGTAGTCGAGCATGGTGTGGGACTTGTGATGATACACTTTGTGCTTCCCATGTTGTTGCCTGCCGCAGAGGCTGGTGTCTGTGCAAAGTCAGCCGTGCGTTCGAAACACTCTAAATATAAGGGCATATTAGACAAACACGAATTTTCAGTGTTCGCAGTGGAGACAATGGGTCCATGGTCCGGGGAAGCTGTTGCGTTCTAAAGTGAAGTTGGCGCAAGCTGGCACAAGCCTCCGATTGGTGTCGGGTGACTCTCAGTGCAAAGAATATTTTGTTCAGAGGATTCGCCTAGCTATCCAGTGCGGGAATGATACTAGCGTTCTCGGCACTCTGCGCTCGTCATTAGTAATTTTTTTTTATTAAAATATCAATTTAAAGTTAAAAAATCAATATTTAATAAAATTTATAAAATCTTAGAACAACACATACCTAATACCTAGAAAAAATTTGGTAGGTGGTGAAAATATATCCCTACATTTTAAATGGGATATATCAAGCCCTTTGGGGGTTTCACTAAATGCCATATTTCGAAATATCACCGCAACACAGCCACACCGTGGCCACACCGTATTGCCTCATGTAAGCCTTTTAGATGTTTGACTGTCCGGTCACGTTTCTTGCGTAAACTTCGGTCACAGCAAATAGCGAAATGACTATGTAAAAGCTATTTGTGTTAGAACTTCGCTTTACCTATTATAGGCCGAGAGCTCACAACAGTTCAAACTACTTTTATATTACGTTCACGCTTTTAGGTAAAATGAAAAATTTAAGATACAAATTGAAAACCGTTGGTTGTTGCATCTGTGACATAGTATAATAATAATAATGATGCACGGGACTTCCCACACAGCGCCATCTAGTCCCAAAAAAGTAAGCAAGTATTATGCTTGTGTTATGGGTTACTAGACAACCGATATACATTTTTAATAATATATACATATATAAATATTTTACACCCAGACTCTGAACGAAATAAACATGTTCATGCACACAAATATTTGTCCCGGGCGGGAATCGAACCCGCTACCCTTGGCTCCGCTGTTAGAGTCTCGTAATCAATCGGCCAATCGATCGTCGATGTGATGTGCATGTACTGACTAAAAATAAAGCGTGCTAACTTTTTTTAGGATAGCCCACCCTAAAAGTTTAAAAGTTAAAGAGGGGGAGACACTTTTTAGAACTTTAGAAGCATGTAACTCAACGGTATTGACTTAATTAAATGAAAAAGCCAATTTTCAATGTTTATATCATTTTTAAAAGTATATCTGTTTTTTTTTCAAATTCAATTCGTTTTGCTATTTGATTCTGTTGAACACTCAGCCAATTGATTATCATTAACAAAAATTAAAAAAAAAAAAAAAACAAGTAATTAATATAAATTTTTGACCAAATTTACGGTCGAATGGCGCACATCCAATTATGTTTTTGAGTTATAGTTTTGGACCAGAAACAGACAGTTTATTGCAGCTCAATGTTTAGTAGGTTGCTGTTGCTATTTAAAAAAAAATGTGTTTTGCTTTTTAATTTTCAATTTTAATTTATATTTTATAATTATGTCTATTTTTATTTTGGTATTTTTATAGATGACTTTAAAATAGTAGCGGCGGAACGTCAAAAATCAAAATAGCAAGTTTTTTCCATCGAACTAATATTAGCGTATAGAAACGACACCCCGAACCAAAAGTTTGCGCTAAGCGTTGTTGCCAACCGGCAACAACTCATTGAGTCACTCGCCTATACTTAACGCGACCGTGTGCCAAAAACGTGATTAAACAACAATTCAAAAATGCCGTCGTGGGTGTTAATAACGTGTAAAAATCAATCAACTGCGAAGAAAAAAGATAGTGGCATAACTTAACGTCGACATTGCGTCAATAATTAATCAAAACAAAACTAAAACCATCCAAAACTAATTTTTGTACGTACATTATTTTCTACCATTGCCGCCATACTTGCCGCCTAACTTGTTTTAACTACAAGTAATATCACGACACGTATAATACTTACCAAATACTTCTATAATACTTGCAATTCTGTGCATTCTGGCCAAAACGAACCAAGAATAACATGTATGATACATGTATAATACAGTGTATTATACTTGGTAGAAAATCAATGTGGTAGAAACAAGGTGATAGTGCCGCGCGCACAGATTTTGTTCGTGCCGCCTGTTCTACTAGTACATAACTAATGTAAGGCCACCGAGTGAACCGACTTATGACACTTCCCTTTGAGTGTTACCCTTATTATCTATTTATGATCGAAAATGCCCAAAATTTACATTCAGTAGTCCATGAGATATATATGTATAGAATAAAATACCTACATTTTTATTACATAAATATATAGATGCTTAGTAATAAAATAATAGTAATATTTCACTTACATAAAAGAAAAAAAAAAGAATAATTAAAATTAATAATTTAAACCAAAAATTTAACTGCATACAAATACCACACTATGGGCACAAATCAAAGGATATGCAGCACGTAAAAACACTACGCCCCCTTTCACGGCAAACAAAATGATGGGTTTATTAAAAGGAGAGTGCAATAATGTTACAGAAGAGGACTGGGAAAAAGTCGTAGATAAAACTAGAAAAACAATTTCAGAAGATTGGGAAAGAGATATTAGAATAGATAGGTTGAATGAAACCCAAATTATAATATCAGTTAACTCTGATAGCAGTGAGAGTGAATCAGATAGTGTGAATTATGACGAATAATCAATTTTTTTATTTTATTTTATCTGAATAAATCAGTCAAATGAGATATCATTTGACTGATTTATTCAGACAATTTCATATAGTGAAATATACCCTAGTTTAGTGGTGATGGCTAAAAATGGTAACACTTTTGAAGCCAGTGAGGTGACATTACATCGTTGCTAGTTGTCCACAAATCGAGAGTAATCGATCATTATATAGCAATAGTTCTCTTAAAGATCATATAACTTTCTTGAATAAAATAAAATATATTACCTTTTTTTCTTAAAAACGTACAAATGGTATGAAATAATTTAATTAGTAGAAACATTTGTTTTTTTTTCGTAATTACATATTTTATGCGATATAAATTAGTATAATAAATGATCAATTTCAGGTGGTTCTGTCGCATCACTTCAGACAAGTGTCAAAACTCGTTTCACTCGGCGACCGTACAGTGGTTCAGTGGTTTTTTTCAAACAAAGACTTCCTTGTATTCAGCCTAGAATTAATTAATATCGCACATGCAGATAACAAATCAACTTACATATACATAAATTAATAAAGTGTATATTTCTTTTCAGATATGAGAAAGTTATGTAAATAACTTTTTTTAATCAAGTAAGAAAATAATACAAAATGGCGGCATTCGGATTTTTAATAGCGCTATGCGTTTTGCACGGAGCATTGGCTAAAGGTGAGTGATTTTTTTTTCCTTGTACATTAATAATTTTAGTAGTGAAATACAAAATTGTTAAATCATTAGGCTTGAAGCTGTTTTTATTTTATTTTGGAGAGATTTTCGGGTGACAATTTTCGTGACAGGGTGTCTAGAGTTTTTATTACGTCTGTGTAAGTAGGTATATCATAGAGTAAAATACGAATTTGACAGCAGGAATGTCAATGAGATATATAAACGTAGAAGGCGACCGAAACCTCTCTAAGATGGAACAGGGGAATATCGATTTAAATCGATACGGTTACAGGATCGATATTAGATAAATACAAGTGGTGGATTTACACTAACTTTATGATTTATGCACTATCGATTTTCCTGAGCACGTTAAGCTGTCGGTCCCGGGTGCCATCAACAGATGGCAGTCGTTAAAATCCACCAACCAGCACTGGAGCAGTGTAGTGAATTAAGCTCTAATTCTGCTCATATTGAGGGGAGGCGTAAGCCCCTGCAGTGGGGCTTAAAAGGGCTCTGGTGGAATGGAATGGAGTGGATCGTCCTAATTACACCACCTTTTTCTCGCAATGAGTGTGATTATAAAGTAACTCTAGATTGATTGTACAACACATAGATATATTTGGGGATAAATGTGAATCTTTTTAATTTCTGTAAGACAGAAAAAAAAATTTGGCACCAAAGAAGACTCGTCAAATGCGACCCGAAAATCGACATGTTCCGGCGCAGAATAATGAATGCTATATTTTTCATTATAACATAAACAAATTTCATGTAAATAAATAGGAAACTTCTTAGAGTGATTTCAGCACATAGTTATAAGAGTTTTATTTTGTGAATAAGATATCGTTCCGTGAAAATAAGATATTGATTTGTAAAAGTTAAACATTGTTTAATATCCATTAATTTTTAAAACCTAGCACATAAAAAATTAAATTATGAATATATCTCTCATTCAATTTTCTCTAAAATACACATCTATAGGATGTGATTAGCCATTATTTTAGGAAATGGCGAATGTCAGTAATTTATTTTATATACAGATACTTTTCCATTAAAACAGTCCATTATGCTCCACCGCAGGGGCTTAGGCCTCCCTTCAGGGTGAGGTGGCTTGGAGCTTAATCTACCACGCTGCTCCAGTGCGGGTTGGTGGATTTTAACGACTGCCGTCTATTGATAGCACCCAGGACCGACATCCTAACGTGCTCTCCGAGGCACGGAGTCAGTAATAGTTATGTACTTAAGTCAGAAAAACTCATTGGTTTCCCGGATTGGAACTACGGCCGTACGGCCTTGTAAAAATATATATTGAATTTCGAAAATATTATCTTTGAGAATAGTAGCGCCGGGGTTAGGTAAATTTTGTATGGCGCGTGACGAGTCTTCTGCGCCGCCCTTGAAATTTTAAAGGCCCATGTTGTATGTATGTATGTATGTATGTATGTATGTATGTATGTATGTATGTATGTATGTATGTATGTATGTATGTAGACGACCGCTTAGCCTAGTGGGCAGCGACCCTGCCTGCGAAGCTGGAAGTCCCGGGTTCGAATCCTAGGTCGGGTCAGTATTTATATGATGAATATTAATACTGGCACCGGGTCTTGGTTGTTATATGTATGTGGTGTCTTCGCTTGGTACCCAAAATACAAGCAAATGCTTAGTATGGGACCTAGACGTTGTTGTGATTGTATGTGTTATTATTATATTATTATTATGTAAATCCATCACTGATACGTAAACACATTGTTATTGGAACATAATTATGTGTCCATGCGAGCATAACTACGTACAAAACATCGTTCATGCATAAAATGTTTGGCCAGCCACAATACTGTTTCTCATTAGTCACCGTTGATGTAAGCCCACAAGGCGGACGACCTTATGTTACTTTTAAGGTGTTGTACCACCCACGCCACGCCAACACTAATTGTGTGCTTGTGAAAACAAAAAAATGGCCAATAGCGTGTGGTACTACGCAGAGTGAATGGTTCCGTAGTCGGATGATTGTTCATGGTTAAAAATAAAATAAGTTTTTAAAATAATAATTTAATAATATATGGGACATTCCACACAGCGTCATCTAGTCCCAAAATATTATGCTTGTATTATGGGGTAATAGATAACTGATATAAATACTTAAATATTCTTTTTTTATGTAATATATACATATACGTGTATAGATACTTTTTACACCCGGACACGGGTATAAAATCAAATAAACATGTTCATGCACACAAATATTTGCCCCGGGCGGGAATCGAACCCGCGACCTTCGGCTCCGCAGTTAGCTAGGGTATCTAACCACTCGACCAATCGGTCAGTCGGTATCTATGTACCTATATATGTTTAAAAACAAAATTAAAAACTACTCAATATATCTCATTCAAACTAATTTTCATTTCCTGATAGCCGAGTTGTGGCAAGTCCTTCTTTTTTAGGTCGTGGTTCAAATCCCAGAAACCGGCATGTATGTACCAATAAGTTTATTCGGACTTGTACATAATTATCATTCACGTTAAGCCGTCGGTCCCGGTTGCCGTCACCAGATTGCAGTCGTTAAAATCTACCAACCTGCACTAGAACAGTGTGGTGGGTTAAGCTCCAAGCACTCTCATCCCGAGGGGAGGCCTAAGTCCCTGCAGTGGGGCATGATGGGATATGGAAACAAATTTTCTTTGAAAGCATTTTTTCACAATTTTCCACCCCTTAGTTGAAAAGTTAAAACACTTTTAGGACTTGAGGAGCGCTTACATCTCAAATACTATTGACTTGAATAAAAAAGTCATTTCATCATCATCATCAGCCCATTTTACCCCACTGTAAGGGCTTAGCCCTACCCCAGGGTGAGGAGGGGGTTTGGAGCTTAAATCCACCACGCTACTCCACTGCGGGTTGGGGATTGTAACGACCGCCATCTATTGACAGCGTCCGGGACCGACTGCTTCACGTACTCTCCGAGGCACGGAGTCAGTGATAGTTAATGTACTTAAGTCAGAAACGCTCATTGGTACACGCCCGGATTCGAACCATGGCCCTATGGCCTTATAAATTTGAGACAGGTTCGTTGCGCTCTGGGCTATCACGACCCCATAAAAAAGTCATTTAGCAACCTCTATATAATTTTTCATATGCACTGGATTACGGTAGGTACTTGATTACTATTGCCTATATATTTATCACGAAAATATAAAAATAGACTTTATTACATTTATAAACAAAATTAATATTCGGTTGAAGAATATGGAAATTATAGGCTATTAAAATTTTATCTCCGTCTCTTTCTTGCAAAACGATATTTAACATTATTTTAAATAGCCTGACATCACACATAGGTACGCCGTGCGGTATTACCTTCTCTGTCTAACAGGACATTTTTAAACTTTTTTAATAATAATTTATATTTTTAAATTCTTTCACTGTTATGATATAGTTTTACAAATCTCCTAGCCATTCGGTTTTTGCTGGAAATCTGCGAGAATTTTTTTTTAAAAGCTTCTCTATGTTAGAATAGATACTAGTTTATTTGGAAATAAAATGCATTTTTTTTAAGTTTTTTTTTTGTACAATAATCTGCACAGTAGTCGAGCACAAGAAATTGCGAGTCATCGACCATTTAACGCCCACTACGACGACTGTGCTAACTTGCTGGACAAAAAAGTTTGGTGATGTGTATTTAAAAAAAAAGTCGTAAGTAATAGAGGTCCTTGAACTACGATCGTTAGAGAGCTTTTACAGTTATTTGTGATTAGTGTTCACCTTATAGCCTAGCAAAATCTATTTTAGGGTCCCGGAAATTATTATATGAACCAAGTTTGTGTTCTGTTATCTATAATAATAATACCTGAGACATCCCACATAGAGCCATCTAGTCCCAAACTAAGCGAAGCTTGTATTGTGAGTATCAGACAACTGATATAAATACTTAAATATTTTTTACAATATATTAATATCACATGTCACACCCAGACACATTCATTTTTTTAAATAGTGAGCATGCCTCATAGGTATATAAGTGAGCGAGCTTATGTTGGTTAATATCGAATCACATTTGACTGACCGATTGGCCCAGTGGTTAGAGACCCTAGCTGCGGAGCCAAGGGTCGCAGGTTCAATTTCGTCCGGGACCAATATTTGTCTGCATGAACATGTCTATTTGTTCCGTGTTTGGGTGTAAAAGTATCTATAGATGTATATATTATAAAAAAAAGAATATTTAAGTATCATATCAGTTGTCAAGTACCCCATAGTACAAGCATAATACTTGCTTACTTTGAGACTAGATGGCGCTGTGTGGTATGTCTCAGTATTATTATTATTACCAAAACAGTGTAAATTGTTAATTTATATTAACAGACAGACATAATCACATTGCGTTTAATAACCGGCTAACATAGATTTAAGCCATCCAGTCGAAGTCGCGGCCACAGCTAGTATATAATAAGCTGGTTATGCATACGATGAAGGCCGTATGTTTTCCACAGTTCGTATTATCATCAGGTTTTCGTCAGGCTATTGGTGAAAGCCCTTCCTCAACACTGACTCAAGGAGTTTGTACCCCAAAGCCACCATGTGGTCTGATGCGGGATGGGAGCTGGTAATCTCCAGTGACAATGTTGATGGAGCATGTGATATTAGGCAGGTAGTGTCCTGCCAAGTCGAGCGAGAACGATCGGTACCGGGAGCCCTTTTCTAGAAACGACTCGAGGTACTTTCTATATCTGTTACGAATGCAGACAAAAAGCTAAAAATCATTACCCACTTTAAAGATTGTTGTTAACATTTCAACTACATTTCAAAATTAATTGTTAGTAATAAATATATAATAAGAGCGCAGCGAACCTGTTTCGAGTTTACAAGGCTGTGCGGCCGTGGTTCCAATCCGGGCGTGTACCAATGAGTTCTCTGACTTAAGTATAGTTCGCGTCAAACTTTATGGCGGATCGGAATACAACGCTTTAAGCGTTCTTGCGCAGGTGCAGTCATATAACCCTTGCTCCACTGCGTCCCGCTACACCTGCTGCACGACTTACTGCGGCACGACTTGTGCCTATGTTCGGATCCGCCATAAAACTTGATTGGAACTATACATATCTATCACTGACTCTGTGTCTCGGTGAACACGTTAAGCTGTCGGTCCCAAGTGCCATCAACTGATGGCAGTCGCTAAAATCTACCAACTCCACTGCACCTGGAGCAGCGTGGTGAATTAAGCTCCAAGCCCACTCATCCTGAGGGGAGGCCTAAGCCCTGCAATGGGGCATAATGAGCTGGTGGAATTAAAAAAATAATATGTATATGCCATAGCATACCATATCAGCTGATTAATCCATATGACAGGTTTGAATTAAAGCGTAAAACATATTTAACTCTACTAGGTATAATGCAATGTTTCTAAATTGGACACTAGCATTTTAAAACTGACTAGCAGCGACTGACCTAAAGCCTACATACCACCGGCCATCGGATAACGCAAAAGGTAAAACCGCTTTTCTAATACAGAACCGCGATATGCAGACTTTCTATCGAATTTCCAAATAACAGATAATGGAAAAACTGATAGGTATGGCCAGGCAACATTTATCTTAAAATTTTATTTGTCTTAAAATGCGTAGCATCCGGCAAGGGAACACTTATCGATACATCATAAACGGGCAATCTTATTTGTCTTACAATGCGTAGCATCTATTTATTATATGTGTAGTGTTGTATTCATTTTAGAAGTTATTAAATACTAGCGACCGGCCCCGGCTTCGCACGGGTAGCAGACAAAACACTACGGCATAGTAATGCCAGTGTTTTTTTCTGTCGTAGTAATCGTATCAGCTTTTTGCGTCGAACATATGGATTAGATTAATAATAATAATAACAAATACAACACAACAACGTCTAGGCCCCAAACTAAGCATTAGTTTGTGTTTTGGGTACCAAGAGAAGACACCACATACATATAACAACCAAGACCCGGTATCAGTATCAATTTCATCATATAAATACTGACCCGACCTGGGATTCGAACCCGGGACCTCCAGTTTCGTAGGCAGGGTCGCTACCCACTAGGCTAAGCGATCGTCGCTTAACGACGCATTTAATTAGATTTAAATGTAACGTAAGTTCATCTTACTTGGAGTATTTTCAATGTATTTTATTTCCAATTTTGTAAATATTTGAAAAAATAAAGAATAAACACATTAAATATATACATATATATCTTGTGTACAACATTGATAACTTCTGCCTAACTTTATTTACTTCACGTGTGTTGCGTCGGTGTTAGTTTTATTTGGCGGTTACTCCTAAGCTATTAATTTAAATTGTATGATGTAAAGGGCAATCATAATGTGTATAAAATGCTAGAGGTAAAAAACATATTTAATTTGATGAGGATTAATATTATATTCTTATAAATTGCTTTCCAATTATCACACCGTATGACACCATTTTTTTATACATAAAAATACGTATAGTAAGCTATCCATAAAAGATAGACATATTCCATTGCGGGCTATTCTTTAGTCCTATAAAAAAGAAACTATTCCTACATACATTGTTTTGTTATATCTCAAAGGGATTAGGCAGCGTTTTTGATGAAAGCTCTCGTCGCGTCGGCTTGATTTTTTCCGACATTTTTAACAATAAGCGTCATATTTCAACTAATTTACACAAAACATTAATGAATTATACCTACACATAAACCTTCCTCTTGACTCACTTCGTCTCTTCGTGTCACCCATATGAAAATCCATTCGGTAGTTTTTGTGTTTATCCCGTTGTAACAGGTTTGTTCCTTTAAGGACAGATTCTGTTTAGGACAGATTCCTTTTAAGACAGATTTTGTACGGGCAAGAGAAAAAGTTTCGAGTTGTTCCGTTACGGACAGAAACGTTTTTAACCAACGTCCTCTAAATACGCGTTTACGAATAAGAGATTTATTTATAAGCTATTATTATTATTAAATTATGGATAACTCCTTTCAATTTCTGCTGACATGGTACCCCCCAAAATTACCCCGTTCTTCCTGTTGGACTAAATTAATTTGAACCGAGTGTGTCATACTGAGCAGTAGAAGGATTTGGATTTTTGTTCATATTGTTACGGACTACCGGTTCTAATATTGATGATGCACTAAAACACTGATTTTAGTTCAGTTTACTTTATTATAATTCCAAATCACAAAAAATAATCCAAGAGCAAACAATATCGAACACTAATTACACGGTTAAAGCACTCCGCACTTCGCAAATTATCGCGCTTGACTTATTTCCAAAAATCAACTACTCGACGCCTCCGACCATCGCCTTATATAGTTCTCTCCCTTCCACTAGTCACCGTCTCGAATATTCTATCTCTTGAAATTTATAAATTACATTTTAATTTCCTGGACCGTGGGAACGGAATTTTGGCGCCTATCGGCGCCTGGCGTCTAGAAAGAATGAGCGTTGATTTTTAGAAATATCGCGAATATTCCTTTGAACAAAAAGCGCCTCTATTATAAATTTGTGGAATTTTACTCTTTATCCAGACTTTTCGGTTTTATTGAATGGCTGTGGGAATTTTTCTCGTAAGTTCGATGACCGGTTTTCGTACTATTGTAGATAGGTGTCACGCTTTTTCTAGTGAGTTCGATAACGTCGTCGCGAGAGTAGATAGGCGTCACAATATTGTTCTACCGTAAAGCAAACTTGCTATTCGTAAACACGTATTCATGGGACGTTGGTTAAAAACGTTTCCGTCCTTAACGGAACAAATCGAAACCTTTTCTCCTGCCTGTACAAAATCCGTCTTAAAGAGAATCTGTCCTAAACAGAATCTGTCCTTAAGCGAACAAACCTTTTAATAGACAGATAGACACGGCGGGGGCTGTTTTTTATAATGTGTAGTGATAAAAAAATAATTAAATTAGGATTGTTAGGGACTAAATTACCCTAATCTATTTAATTTTTAAGATATGGTTACATCGCCGTCAATAAAAAAATTTTAATTTAAAATTTCTTGC